>LR990079.1:3279925-4508096 GCA_905147235.1 Erynnis tages
ACGTTAGTTATTATGTATTTTTATAAAAAAACTTTATAAACTTTTCAAAATGATTTTAATATACTGAGAAGAGAGAAGCATAACGCTCAGAAATTGAGAAAGTTATAACTAATACGATGAAGTAACTAATGTAACTAACTACATCGATCGTGATAAATAAATCTTGAATTACACCTTCAACGTAGTCGCAAAATACCTGAACCTTTAACAACAGGTGCCGTCATAAATATGAGTGTTTCCTAGAGTGCCAAGCTTACACGAGCTGACATAAAAATTCGGACGCAAAAAGTTCCAAAGGCAACATTAACCGAAGTTTGGCGTCTTAACCGGATTTACGTCACATAGCCCACCAGCGTTTTTCGGGGCAACTAGATTAAGGCGCGCCTTGTGTACACGACCCAATTAAAGTTTCCCACCGACTAATTTTGGCAAATTATTAAACTTGAACGAAACTTCCACATTGAACACCCAGAAGCTTTCATGAATATGAAATCTCGGCGGTCACTCCGCCGCCTTAACGAGATAAATTCGTTTTTCCCTCCCGTGGAAGTGGGTAGGTAATTTGTTTTTCGAAATTTATTTTCTTTATTGCTTAAGACTTTTGATGTTGAAAGTTAATGATTTCTTCGTTCAATTATAACGTTTACTGTGTATTGCTGTGCTTGAATTGTAATGTAAATAATTTATAAAGTGAAAGAGTTTAATACTAAAATCATAATAATTATACAATATCTCAAGTTATTGACAACCCAAAGATAGAGAAACATCAATTTGAAAGAACTTTTAGCAAACTACAAACACAAAACTAATAACATAGTAGTTTCGTAAGGAATATTACCGTTTTTAAAATTTTCCTTTGTTACATGTTACGAATAAAAGTATTTTCTTTCCTTCTTTCTCTTAGGTAGGAGTTTATTGATGAAATAATAAATATAGTGTTAGTTGGGAAATATCTGTACTATTTCTCCTACGATATAATATGAGATACATACAATGCGACAGACATTGCAGAGAATTCCCATTTAACAAGTAACTACTATTATTTAACTTAGTTGATACGTACATGAAAGTCGACGTTCAATCTAAAGTACATGGCATTCCTTGTTTAAGTTGATGACTGTGTGCTACATAGCTGGCAAATATGATAGGATATCGTAGCTTGTTGAATGAGTTTAATTAACAAACTTTCAGCCTATCACAGCCCTTGGGAATTTCCGTTAGTTCGCTTTTCCAACATCGTGTTGGAAGATGTCGAAAGTTAACGTTGCTGGCTTATTATTTTTTAGGTGCGAACCACCAAATCCAAGTATAGTGAAAGAGGGAAAAAATCCTTAATAGAAAAGAAGAAGAAGAACACGATTGTATTACGTGTAAGATACATTGTGCTTTCATGCGATGGTCAAGTGGATGCATACACATATCGATACATGCATGGATCTCACAACTTTTTACGGTGCAAAAGAACTGAGTTGCGATACTTGGGATTTTTTACAAGTTTTTACTTTGTTTTTGATAGCATACATTTTGACACATTCGCGCGAAATGTAGGTACCTATCTGATTCGTAGTCAGCACATTTCCAGTTTCAGAGAAGTAATTTCATTGCATGTTTCATTTAACTGATTGATGCACTAAAATTGACAACATAGTAATGGAATAATAATAGCGTTGACAAATGTGGGAATTCGGGGAAACAGATTGTAACTGTTTTCCATGAAATACGTATTATAATTAATAACGTTAATTTCAAATATTGGATAGTGAATACTTAGACAGAACCGTACCGTGTGATATTTACTTTTAGGTAGTAGAGCAATAGTTGCTTGCCTGGGAAGTACTGGAAGGGGAAGAACCTCATCGCTACCCTTTTAACCCGCCACAAAGCAGCATGTTTTCATGTCAATTTGAGGCAAACGTCTTAGTCCACCTCCATGCCTAAGAATTCTCCATCATGTTATTAAAGAATACGTGATGACGTTAGGCCAGCGTGGTGAACTTAGACATGCATCCTTCTCATTGTGAAGGGAGGCCTGACACCGCAGTGGGTCACGAATGGGTACGCAAGTTCAGTACAATACAGTGTGAATACTTACCAGAGCTACGAACTACGCACAAGCATAACATCCGTCTATCTGAACATCCAGCACTTTCAAATCCGAATACGATTTAAACGGCTCAAGATAAGGGGCCCCCGGATTGAATAATGGAATAATGAAATGAGATCCGACGAGTGGCCATCTTTTGTCTCCGCGAAGAAAAACGCAAAAAGGGGTGACAGGGATTCCGAATAAATGGCTGCCACTGGGATAGAGTCCATTAAGCGGATCCGAGCGTTCATTTATCCACTTATTCATTTAAAATGCATTAAAAGTTGTTACGATAGTAGCAAGTTTTAATATCATCGGTTTGTTTGTTAGCTAATTACAAAATTTTTTTCTCTTTCTTTGTCCTTTAAAACGGAACAAGGTGATATTAGTGTGCTTGAAGCCTTAAAGTAATAATTAGTTTTTGGTTAAACTTAGGTTATGATGATCAGGTCTTTTATTCCACTGCGAAATTCTCAGACAATCAAAATATCCACCATCTAATGACATTAAGTACTATATAGAGTGTCTAATGTATATTTTCAGAATTTAATTTGCTTTATTGACTTACGTTCCTAGAGGCTATTTATAAATCAAATATAATTAAACATACTCGTAGAAAGGCAAACTTGACAGAAAGACGTACTCCTATCTCAAACCCTTTTAAATAGAAATCCTATCAATACAGCGAAAATGAAGAAACTTCTCGATAAAACATAGTGCTGGTAGAACCTGAACAAGACCCCTGTACTGAATAATGTTCAATTGAATTGCAATGAGTTCGCGTTGCACATCTTCCTCTGCGAGACTCGAATCGACGCGATCGAACTTTGATCTCAAACTTTGAAAAAGCAGTTTTTTTTCACTTGATTGCTTCTCAAATTGATGTTTTATTAAACCACTGCCTGTTATGTATACGTATAATAAAATCGTTTAAAATAAATATTTTTTGATAAAATGGCAAAAACATAGCATTTACATAATTGAGCTGGAGTTAAATAATATCGCATGTTTTATATTTGCAAGGGCTTGCGAGCTAAGCGTGGTAGAGAATTCTCCAGGTCTCTTCCTATAGTCAGAAGATACATATTTGTGATTCAATATTTAATAATTCATAAACGAGTATTCTAAAAAGGGACGAACACGAAAAGAAATAAACAGAAAGATAGAGAAGAGAAAAAGGAAGTGAGAGGAAAGAAAAAGTGATTTTTTTTAGAATAATCGGTGAACAGAAGCAACTGTTACAATTCACCGCGGCGAAACAATTAATCGAGGCCGAAGCTCAGACGACAATAGTACGGCTTAATCGAGTTCCGTCGTCGCTCAAATAGTTAATCAAACCCCGTCAATCTTGTCACGATTTTAAAGATAGCGTAACAGAGACGCAAGTAAACAATTTTAATAACAAATTTTAATTTACATATCCTTGTTCCAACAGTGTTTAGGAAGTAAGTCACAAGAGCATTTCCCCAATTATTTCAAAGATAAAAAATAATTAAAATAAGTCAAGTAAAGGTTATTCATTCGCCCACGCGCGAACAACGCAAGTAAACAGGGTACGAGCTGTAAATTGTGAGGATCCAATTAAAAACATAACAAATATTCGCCAGCCTGTTTAATAGGGCCCGTAAGGGAAATTACTCGGAGAAATATAGCAAGTTGATGACAGAGGGCAACGCTTTAACACTAGAAAGACGGACGAGAAAAATATCAACCTATAAAGTAAAACGGTAATTACTTACTTCAAATTTCAAACAAGTTATTTATCTGTCATTCATAAGCGAGTTAATCGATATTATCATCCAATACTGTACTTATACTTGTATTAATAATTTTAATACAAACAACAACAAAAAATGTTAACACCTACAGAATTTGAAAAGATGGATGTTTGTGAAAGCTACGAGTATGACTATTAAATTTAAATTTCATCGTACAATAATTTAAATTTAAGGAGCTCTTCATCTCAAATTAATACGCTAAATTTTGGTGTCCTTAACTGTCCCGGCGAGTAATTAGTCTTACCAAGTAAAACCTCTAATCCCTTACGTCTAAATTACGTTAGGAAACGAGCAGTGAATATTACCGTGTAATTAGAATAGCAAACACATTAATACCTAATGTTTTAAAATTAATTACTCAAATGTAGATTAAATTTTCCTAATCGAAATGTTTAAGTCACGCTAATTTAGATTAAAAAATGGGTTATTTTCGTGAAATCACCTCCAGGGAGGTATCTTTTCGCCAGCCTCTCGTCCCTTCCTAAAGAGGATGTTCTTCGTATCTTGTGTTTCGGCTGGGGAGAAATGGTTGCAGGTGACACTTTATTTGAGGCGAAAATCTTAATCCTCCTGAGTAGCAAAGCACCCGCATAAAACTTCAGATAGGGACTCTTTTTTCTCTATTTGAGGTTGGATGCTGGCGTCCAGTCAACGGGCTGCACTAACCACTTAACATCAGGTGGCCTCAGGAGGCCGCCATCGCAATCTTCATAAAACAGGCCATAGAGGCAAACACAGCTGCCATTGAGGACTACCACCTGGCTACTGCCATCAGCCACAGAGACGCGACAGTCATTGCAGAAACCCTAAAGGAACAGGACGATCCAAGGAGACACTGGGCCAAAATTGACAAATATTTTTTTCTGGAGCAACATATTACAAGTAACATGATGCAAAAAGGCACGGACTTAGAGTCTGTGGATAGCAATTAAAGATAAAAAAAAACATCAGGTGGCCTGCATGCCTGTTTGCTACTAATTAATAAAAATATTACCAATATTCACGATACAATAACTTTTCAATACAGATCGGAAATCAAATAATAATATAATTCTAACGCACGTATTGACAACGCCGCGTACGGTGATCGCTTACAAATAAAAATCTAAACCAACAGCGGAACGGCATTGTTTGATTTTGAATTTACACAGATTTACTTTAGTTCAAATCTGTGGCGAATAAAAATTGAGTTCCGTTTGAAAATGAAATACGGTATATTTTTTAAAAATGGATTTCTATTGTGTTAGTAAAGCGATTTCAATATTGTGTTTTGCATTTGAATCGAAATGATTCTGTAGGACCATTCACACTTGTATCGCGGCAATGTCGTGTCTTACCCGTGATAAAAAGTCAAAAAAGGCTTAAAAGTCAAATATGCCTTAAAACGTGCCTTATTGAATAGACATTAAGGTTCCTTGTCGTGCCGAGTTCATGAAATGACGTACGGTTTGATGTCTCACGATGTCGGCACGAAATCTTTTTGGTCATACAGAATCAGGCCCCTGTTTGCATGCATCATACGAACATAACATTACAAATATTATGCTATTAGCTACGAGTATTAGCAGAAATATAATTGCAAGAAGGGATCTTTACCACAAACCTTTACCAGTCATCACCATTATAGAAGAATGTATGACACAGTAGTTGTATGAAACAAACTTCAACAAGTTGTTCAAGTGTTTGTCTGCAACTAATTTGTGACGCACTGCTGTGGGTAGGGTCTCCTATCATAATGAGAAGGATGTAGGCTTAGTCCACTACGCTGGCCTAATGTGGACTGGTGAACTTCACATGCCATTGAGAATATAACGTAAAACTCTCAGGCAGGTTTCCTTATAATTTGTCCGTCACCGAAACAATGATTCGAACCCGGACCCTAGTAGGAGGCTGAATTCTTAGTCACTATGGGCTATCACTGTTTCGTTCATTATTTATACAAGAATCAATCAACGGCAGAGTAAACCTCGTCTATATTTTGAAAGCACATGAAGCACAAAATTGATTTAACTTTGCAATCAAATTACATGACTTTTATCCCAAACAGCGGCAAAGTTACAAGTTCGGGTCGCCCTTAAGTGACTCCTGCTTCCAAATTTTATAAGAAAAATATCAAGTGTTCCAACGAAGAAATCAGTTAAAGGAAAACGTGTACAAGTTTCACGAAACGAGATGACTTTTGGACTATAAAAACAGGCTGTGGTCTACAATATTAACCAACCATCTAAAAAACTCGAGTGAGTTCAGCGACCACATAAAATTCCTTGGTTACATGTCATATTTGAGATGACAGCTATAGATTAAACTTTTATTAGTTTTCAATAAAAAAAAAAACATATAAAACAGTCTTTCATAGAAAACATAGCAAAAATTTAGCAATAGTAGCTTTAAAAAGTGTTTGAGCTTAGATTAATCTAGGCAATGTGTATCAAATATATAGCCTTTTTGCGTTAAGAGACAAACATATTTTTTTTAAATATCCATTAAGTAGGGTATCAAAGATATTGGATTAAGTAAATTCTAAACATTACGACCCATCGTATAGCTTCAACATTGCTACTAACCCAGTTGTTTAGAGAGCCAGGTGAGATTTGTTAGGCATTCCTTCTCAACGGCGTGTGTAGTCATCGACCGCACTGATTTGCATGGACCTGATACATACAGTTGACACAAACAACACGAATTTCTCCTTTATGGACCAGTTGGAGAGGCACCTAAGAAGAAGTCCAACACACACGGATGCGTTTTGTATACAAATGGCAAACCCCCGCACCACGCTGCGTGATGCGTGGCAGTGAATTTAAATATCTACAACCAAGTTCAAATAATATTCAATAGCAGTCATCATAACTCACATAATATGTCATTTCCTCTTTGGATTCACCGAGAACTTTACTTCGGTTCCTCTTCGAGATACGTCTGATCTAATAAAGACGGCGCTGCAGGAAGTAATAAGGGGGCAATTGCGAGTTCTCTGCTCGTTCGGACCAGCCACAATATAGCAAATTAGTTCCATACCTATACACGAACTTGTCGAGCCTAAGTTGAAGAGAATTCACGTGCTATCATTCTTTATGTAAATTAATTGTAAATTGTAGATATATAAAACTTCTTTGAATTTGTTTTTACTTTGAATCTCATGGGCGTAGTGAGTAGATACCATTTGCTGAGCTGTAATAAAGTAAAAGGCACACGCTGTCCGCTGTCTGTTAACATACCTATTTTATAACTTCTTTATTTTTACTTTGGATCCCATGGTCGTACAGAGCTAGTAACGATTAGGTATGTTCTGACTGGAATTCCTGACATACATTGGCTGATGAAGCTGGGTCGGTTATACTCGTAGCTTACAAGTCTGAATCAGTAATCCAACGGCCTCTCCTAAGCCCATGCCGGATCCTCTTCGAGATACGTCTGATCTAATAAAGACGGCACTGCAGGAAGCAATAAGCGAGCGATTGCGAGTTCTCTGTTCGTTCGGACTAGCCTCAGGGTGTGAATAGTGAAGTGGCTCCGTATTAAAAGATGAAGACTTAGGCGCTCCTGTAGACCAAAATGACCACGCACTGTGTTTAAAGAAACGAATATTCGTATATTTTATGAAAATGATTTTTTTGTGAAATTAAACCTGAAAATTTACTCACATTACAAATTTATTTAACATAACATAAAATTAAAAACTTTATTGATTATCTTTAAGGCACGTAGTGGTATGCACAAGATGGAGGTCTGTAGTATACTCAACTTAGAAAAGTTGAGATATGGTTAATGGATTCAAAAATAACTTCTCTTTTAGATAGATTAAAAAGGCAATGCTCGACTGGATATCAAAAGTTAATGTAGTCGAATAATATCACCGCTAAATATTTACCGATGGTTAATTACCTGTTTAATATCGAACGATCATTAATGTAAAACTATTCGCGCAAATTAATTTTACCGCTTTAATTGAAAATGTTCACGGCTAATTTACTTATCGCAATTATGGTCGGTTATTGTGACAAATAACAAATAGTTTTGACACCAATTGGAACAACAGATGTGTCATTACGAACCCTTTTTTTAAAATGATGGTAAACATACTATACATTTTAGAATACTTGCAGCCGTTGAATCCGCACGTTTTAATACTTGTAATCACAAACTTCTGTAATATATTTCGTAAACGATCATAAAAAGGAAACCGTAGATATAAAACACTCCACGTCAAGAGTAACAAACTCGTACTTTAAAGCTTAAAGTTACATTGTAACAACAAAAACGATTCCATTCTATAGTTTACAGCGAACTTGCGAGTTGAAATGAGCAATAAAGTTGGAGAAACTTTTTATATATCTTGCGAACTATAACCCACTGTTACGCTGTTTTAGAGGCGTGGTCGATTTATGGCTGCTGAAAGTTTACACGACAAGGGTTCGGACTAATCGTACTCTATTCGAGTGGATTTGGAAAGGAAAGGAACAGTCGAGTCTTGAGTCTTACGGTTACCATCAGGTGACCCGTCTCCTTGTTTGACCGAATATGGCATAAATGAATCTATATGAATGAATGGTCTGATGGATTAAAATTAGTGAATTTAATCATTGTGAAATTCTTACAATGTTGATGCAGCAATTTTAATAATTCGAAGATAAGGAACTGTCTTAGTCCATTATTCTGAATAATGATATTTAATTGTCTCAAAAGAAGCTGAAAGGGGACCTCATTTGAATTCGTCATTCCGCAAAAGACAGCCACCGCAGTGCCTTATCAACTGTCGAGAACGAACGGAGTTTGCCATGCAAGTCGCAAATTTAAGACGGGCACAGATAACGAAAAATTGCGGCCTTTTCTAAGTACCTAACACGAGCAAAATAAGTGTCAAGCCCGTGTCACCGCCTCTCAATGCTCACCTTACCCTTGAGGCGATACTTCGGCCTCACCAAAAATAAATTAAATAGAAACACCCCCAATATCCTGGATGTCAGCAACGTGTCACAAATATAATCCGATGGCGATATTGAGTGACGTAGTCTGCAATTTTGGGTTACGTTGACACGTTATTTAAGGTTGGTGAATGTATTATTTAGATTTAACTTTTATAAAAAACTAGGCTAAATCCGACATCATAACACCACAGTCAGGGCTTAGACAAATATTTAATATCTACCGACCTACCACAAACAAATATTAAACAAAACAATATAGCTCAGAAAAATATTAAATATCTGTTACCTATCTAAAAGTGCTAAATACCATATTTAGAGGGTAGAAATTACTAAGTGTCACTATAGAAGACAAGTGAAAATATTATGTGGAAGGTACCTTCATATAAACTTGAATTAATTCCAATCTAATTCTTTACTCTTTTCACGTCACCTAATCTTGCTATATTCTGTGTAAAATCCGTGAAATGACCACGTTATCTGTATAGTAAAACTAAATTTAAACTGATGCTCCACAACTAATAAGCATGAAACGATAAAACGAATCGAGTTGAATGTAAACTATGAAGTGAATATTGCAGATTAGAATAACGTGTCAGGCACATTGATTCCGATCGCTTTTGAACGAAGCCTCAAAGTGTTTGAACATTCTTATTAGTATTCCGTTTAAATCCCAAACTCGGCGCTAAAATGATCGGCACTACGGAACCGTTTACTAACAGTGAAACATTACGTGCGGAGTCCGTTCAATTGGTCCTCCAGTGATGGATATGTCTGCTGCAATGTAGAACTGTCTAGTCAGGCATTAGCTGTATATCGCGGGGTGAGATCTGTATCACACTTCTTACACCTCCGTAGGTTTAAGTAGCCTTTAATCTTAAATTTAACCATATCTGCTTAGTGGATTGCTAACGTACACTACAGTTACTGCAAAAATATCTGCTGTAGGTACTGCAATAGCTTTTACATCAAACTGCAGAGTACCGAACTTCTAATAAGAAAGGAGGAAGCCATTTGCTGTTATAATGCGGAATGAAACCATACGAGCCAAATACGAGCTATGTAAACTTCCCAGCTTTCTTCTAGTTTCTATCGACAGCGCTCAACCTACATAAATGCGCGAAACGCCTTCGATCTTGCCACTAGTGATCTCACTTATATTAAGTCCTGTGAATAGCAAGCAATTTCAGATTTGCTAAAATTTGCAAATTGCCTAATACGAAATCTAAAATAAATCGTCGCCGATAAATTCTCGCTCTCGCCGAAACCGTGCCTCGATTTATATTCATTAAAACGTATCAACGAATTTTAGTTTCGGTGGAATGAGCAAATTTATCTACTGATGCTATCCCGTGTATTGCTAGTGATGACGAACTAGTTTTGTAATAGTTTGATAGTACTCCAAATCAAAGTTACTAATTCTTAACTTTTTCTGCTAGTAAATCTGTCCAATTGCTATTCATGCAAACCTAGTAGGTACGTAAAAAAGACACGTCAAGGATGAAAAAAATGCGCCAGGATAAAGTTTTAATTTTGGAACACCATTAAATTCGGCAAAATCTTAAAACATCTCAGTAAGGGGAGAGGGGTTGCAAAATCGCTGGAATCACCTCACATTATTAATTGATGCGCCCTTATATCTATTACCGAATTCTTGTTTCGTATTGCATTAGATACTTTTCGACACCCTTCCTTTCTTTTTCGTTTGTGACATGACGTAAGATCGCGCCATATTTCAACACTCCACCAACAAACACTCCGGTGCAATTCCGTCGACGTGTCTCGGATGTGATCGTTGACGTTTTATAGTTCATTTCGACTCGTACGAACAGTCGCTGGAGCAAACGGTGGACTTTATAGCCTCTCAGGTCCTACATCATTGTTGTGATTACTCTCGCTTTAATTAAACAGCCGTGCTATGGTAACGAGGCTGCATAAAACACCTCCTCCTTCCGTCGTCTTTTATGGGAGATCATAAATCTCCTCAGATTTATCCTCCGAAGGCATTGTTGCCGATAATTTCGTATTGTGACTTACAGTTATGATTTCGTCGTTTATAAGGGAGCGCATAAAACGCGTGTATGATTTAAAATCCTAAGCTGCTTATTTAGTAGGTAGGTAGGCTCAAGGGTAGGTGAGACCACTTTTGTTAAATTACCTGCGCGCTTGAGCGTGTTGCGTAGAGTTCAAAGGTTTGTTAGTTATCGATAGATAGCTTTTCCAGCCAATAAGGTGGTGTAAACATGCAATGCAGCTTTAGAATACTTGTCTTTTACGTAATATTCGTATGTCCACAAATACGTCTTAGCCTCCGCTACACAATAAGATCGAGATCAAAACAAGACCTTTATATAACTGTCATACTGTTGGGAAATAAACAAAACTCATTCGATAGAAATCACGATAGATACGCAACATGATAATTAAATTACTTTTCAAACAGCGGAATGTATTGCGAATCCATACATAACAATTAAAACCTAATTACGAATGTTCCAGTCGTAAATTGCCCTTAAACAATAATTACCACCGCAGGCTTCGTGGGGTGATTAATTTGTATGAATAGATTAACAATAACATCCGGTAGTCAACACATAGTTAAACCGTGGCTAACATTGATCATACCACGTGACACTAAAATTCGAAAAGGTTTTAATGTTTAACTACGTTTAAACGGGTGTGTATCGATCTGATAGCAGTGATAACCTACTGGCTAAGAATCAGGTCTCTTACTCGAGAGGTCTAGGTTCGAATTCGACAAGGCTTGCGTGCTGGACTGATAGATACCTATTTTCGTCTCATTATGAGAGAAGATTAACCCTAAGAAGCCTAAAGAAGATAAGTATTAGATGGGTTATATCAGCCATACGGTTGATTATTTTAGTCAAACATTAGATGTGGTTAGATTCGTGACGTATCATTACTAATTCTGACTGTCTAGAAAGACAAGTTACGCTGGAAATTAATAACCGATCTTCTGATTATGGATTGCCTCAATTTCATTTGGTTGCCAGGTAACATTTGTTATTTTAAACAAATTATAATAATTTGAGTATCTTGGCAACCATACAGTATCAATCTCAGTCCATAATCTGAAGATTTATATTTTAGAAGACGACATATTATTGTATCGCAAAACCAATACGTTCAATCACAATAAACGCGCTATATAACGTACTTACCAAAAAGGGATCAAACCTACGTAAAAAAAATAATCAAACGGCAACCTTTCGAGGAACACCGTCTATTACGCCCCCGGCTGCCGCCCACGCAAGGAGAGGTGAAATGGGCTGAGATGATTTTTTACGGTTCCAATTAAAAGTATTGCAAATACGAACCCTGGACGCTTTTGATGTAATGTGACCTTTACCTGCCCCGATAATTACGGGGCGCAATAACGCAATAAGTTAATTGGGGGGTCAAGGAAAAAGAACATTAGTATTATCTACAAAAGTCCGTCCGTCGATGCGGTTAATCTGGGATGTCAATTGTTTTCTAAATGCTGTCATGGTCTTGGATATAATTCCTATGTATTTTGTAAGTAGTATACCATCAAAAACATAACTTGTAAAAAAAACAAGTCTCGCAACTCAGTTTGCACCGTAAAAAGTTGTGATATCTATGTATGTATCCATAGATTGACTTTTGAGTTTTGTACCTTTTTAACTGAACTTTACCTATAAAATTAACTTTTATACGAACGTAGGCAGTTCCTTCGTTCGACATAAATACGACAAAAAACCTTAAAGCTTGCGTCGCAAAAGGAGATATCAAACCAGACGCGGTAATCATATCTTGGGAGCAGTCAGTTAACATAATAATATGTACATGCAGTTTTGTAGAAAATTTCGATAGCGTGATTCAGATTATCATCTCGTGAAGAGTGGCGGAAGCAGCCACACTTGATTTTGCGAAATAAAGCATTGAGGCATTTCAAAGAAATTAGCGACCCAACAAAAGTTCGCCACTAATCTGTATACCTACTTACGGTCTCCGAAACGAGGTTCGGCGCGGTCCAACAGTGCGACCCTTAAATTATCGAGCCTAGCGGAAAATTCACGGGCCGGCCTAATTCTGACTAATTTTAGACGCAAAGCGTTTGCTCTCCACCCACAAAACAAGCCAAA
This sequence comes from Erynnis tages, assembly GCA_905147235.1. NCBI lineage: Eukaryota > Metazoa > Arthropoda > Insecta > Lepidoptera > Hesperiidae > Erynnis > Erynnis tages. The sequence goes on from LR990079.1 coordinate 3,292,842, forward strand.
TTGTCCAAGTAATTGCTCCCGACAACAATCCGACGTTAAAGCCTTTAATACCTAATTACGCAATGATGTTAAAGAGTTCATTGAGGATTAAAAATTTAACGCGGCAACGGTAGGTACCCGTTTCAGAACATAATTAGGAGTGCTCGCAAAACCTTGCAATGGATTTCATAAAACGCGACAAGAAAAAGCCAAAATTCACAATCATTACAGTTGAAAGTATGCATTGAAATAAATGCTATTACAAACGTCTTTCTATAAGGTAGGTATAAGAAGGTCTGATTACACTTTTCACAAGTTATTAAATATAGAAAGTGAAACTAAATCATAGAAGCACTGTTTAATGTCGAAGTTAAGATTCAGAGAACCTGTGCGACGACAAGTTAAAATGAAATCGGGAAAGAACAAGGTGATATTGAATATAACTTTTCAATGAAATAACTTCAGCCCTGAGAGTGAACTTTCTCTTTTTTCGGTCGTTAATAACTCCGGTCGGGTGATCGATTTTTAAACTGATTATGAAAATTGGACAAAACGTGGCAACTGCGAGTGGAAATCGCCGTCAATCAGGACAAAGGAGTATGTATGTGGTAATATAGAAAGAGAATACATTAATTGATTGATGTAACTTCTACTTCTATGGTCATAATTACCGTAGCTAGTCGTGACACAAAGAGCAGGACAGTTATCATATATTTGATCACGAATATCAATTCAGACTGTTTCAGACTATTTCAAAGGAAATGCTAGTGAATAAGTTAATTAATGTTTGAGCCGACCACCCAATCAACCCACACGCGGCTGTGGGTACACGCGGCTCATAGAGTTTACTACCTTCAAACGTTTCATTTCCATATTTGCTTTGAGCGTGTTTTGAAGTTTGCATAAGTATATACGAGTAGGTATGGCCAATACAATAATGTAGTTTATTTTCGGTACGGTGAAGTAATAATGTTGAAGAATAAAGAATGAGGTATACTTGGCTAAACTTACAAATAAATTATGTGTTAATAATAAGTTTTAATATTTTATAAGTTTTAATTTGTACCCATGACTAACATTAGTTTTATCTGTTTATTTTACTTTTTTATATTTGCATACCTGAAGAGGTGAATATGGATTGATCAAAATACCTTGTATAAAACCAATAACTAACCCATATTCGTGCATATAAATGATTTTGATTTTTGATGGCGAAATCAAGATCAAGATTTAACGCTTATCCTACTTGTGAGTATGTTGTGACACAAAATATCAATTAAACAATAAATTTAAGAAACTCCTCCTTGAAATTCAGGTAAAAAATGAGTAAAAGCTGTAGTTGCAATCCAATAATGACCCATTGTAGGGTTGGTTCTCCTGTCACAATAAAAAGGATATTTTATAGGCCTAAGTCCACGTACGCAGTCCTGTTGCAGGTTGGTGGACTTCACATGTATTTTATAATATGTACAGTCCTTATTACATGGTTTTAGGTAACGCGTACAATTTTTTTAACTGATAACATAAAGTCAAAAGCTTAACTTGGTATAAATATATTAGTATTAGTAGTATATTATATTACTTACCACGCGAAATTTGGCACAATTAAGCGAAATTTGGCACAATTAAAGTTTATGTGGAGAAAACTGCATGAATTCTAACATTTTTAAATAAGATGCAGTAGAAATACATTTAAAAATTCATTTAAAGAACTCGCCGCGCACACTGCTATAAATTTGAGTACTTTGACGTGCACATGAAGACATAATGACGTGTCCGTTAATTCTGTTACGTGGCGAATTTAAATATGACGTGGCCGTTAATTCTGTTACGTGGCAAATTCGAATATCAATAAATTATAGTCCAATTTCGACTACTTTGCGATCTCTAGTTTACTTAATAAGATAAATACCAAAGCATACTATGTTATTGTTGATCAATCCATGCGCTTCAATCACACGACGTGTACAGTTTGATTTGTTTGTAGAGGATTTACATAACATTGTTTCGCTGTTCATGCTCGTTTGTACTACGAGTAACATTGCCTTCGTGATGTTGCTGTATAGAATGTACATTTGATTATTGTACCTATAAACGTTTGTCTACAACCCATTCGTGACCCAGTGCAGGGTCGGATCTCCTCTCACAAGAAGGATGTTGGGCATCCTACTCAAAATTATTTTATGATGCCTCAAAAAAGTCCGAGCGCTCTTGAGCTATACGGACCTTTTATCAAAAGGCTTCCAAAATAGCATCAGTTAAGCGAGTTAACGGCAATGGTCCGAGTGCTGGTCGCCCGCACTTCGCTAACAATGAGGCGCGAGCAAAGCTTTGCTCCACGGACGCTCGCAGCGAATTTTAATTAACGTTTTCGAATGCTCTTTGAGGGATCGTCAAATAGAACGCTTGTTTCGAAATCTCAGTTATGGAGTTCAGACTTTCGCTCTTGATGGTATCATTATACTGCTACCACATAGCCATGGGCACGACTCATTGTCAATTACTTTTATATAAAAGTAAGTAAAAAAGTTGCTGATTACGTGACAAAATTTTTTTTTTCTAAAAGGCTCTACTACGTACGGACGAAATAGCGATTACTTTGATCTACACATATAATAGGGAATTACAAATACTTCGCAGGGCTATACTTAACTTAACAAAAGTAATACCACTACATTTATTTGTAAAAAATGTATTTTTTTATATAAGCAACATATTATAGTAGCTCTTACCATTACCACGGTAGGTTTATGTACTTAATAATAACAATAAATCTATTTATATCATGACATGACAGTACATTACGAGTAATCTTATGTACCAAATAGATATTTGAATCGCTAATTAACATGTCAATCAACTGTAAACTATCCCCTTACTGAACAGATGTATGTATGTATGTATGTATGTATGTATGCATGCTATAGCGCAATCAGATACGATCCCACACATCCCGCAGTTACTTGACTTCCATACATCAGTCGGTTAATGTGTTTCAATCATGCTCGCTGAATGTAGCAAATATCACCTGAGGCTGCCAGAAACATTCATTTTTTTAATTTTCACACGATTTTTTTTGGTTTCATGAAGTGTTTGTGTCGCCTCTTCTATGTTAACAATATGCGCTGCTTTTATCTCAATGTCAGCATTACCTATTCACTATAAGCAGGTTAAGGACTATTACAAAGAAGTCTCCAGACGGGCGCAGCCGTTTATCATAAGTATATGTGAGATACAAATCGTTAAATAGCATAAAATATAAAACTGAGAAGAATTAATCCATAGAAGCTGAGATAATTAAATGGAATATTCAGACCGCAGCTGTCCAGTGGCGAATTATTTTTTACTCTTTGCGTCCTACTTTGTCCTGTAGCAGTTACTTTGTGTTATTACTACTTTTAATTTTATTTTATTGACCCAGTTGAGATCTGAGAAATACCGATGGTTATAAAGTTTCACAGTTATACTTCACAGTCAGGAACAGAGCTTCTAATTTAAATATTTCTTTGGGTATAAAGTGTGGACCGTAATACTGAATAAGTTGAGCGAGCATTATATCAATGCTTTGAAATGAGTCCGCAAAGCCAAAAGGGTGAAGAAACTTTTTTTAAAATATTATTTAGAAGTAGCCCCTTATCATCACGTGCACCTACTGCATCTACTGCACAATGTTATACGAGTTTTAATAATTATTAATTACGATCCACGCTGTTTCATCCAGTCAACCATATGCTTCCCGCCACTTTTGCAATTAGTTACAGACCTAATTCAGTAGTTACTAAATAACTTCTTACCGACTTGATCAAAACTAGCTTACAAAATGTTTTGTATTGGTTTCTTAAAAGCCCTGAGTCTTAAGTCTCTGGACTTTTTCGCAATAAGGGAATATATTGCTTTCAGTCTGGCACTCATAACGATCATTCGTCTAAGTCCTTCGATATCGATAAGATCAGAGTTCTTTTGAACCAAGATAAAATTGGTTTCTGCTGAGACCGAATAGATTTTAAAAATTTCGATGAATGTACCTACCTATAGGACTATACCATCTTCGTGATGTACCTACCGTTACTTTTCACGAAAATAGGACTCATGTTGGTAGATTATGAATTTTACCTAAAGAATAGTATGACTCTAGGTTTCCCTGCCAAACAGTGGGGCATAAAATAGAGTTGTAACGTTGTAACCTTCTAAAATATAAAATTCAGTATAAAAAATTATTGTATCTACTCTTACATCAAAGACGTGATGTTTTTCTTTTATTTTTACAAACTTGCACTGTTATGAAAAGTATCAAAGTTATCAAAGGCAACTTTGCACCGAACTATAATTCTTCTCAAGTTATTCTCACAATCCTTTGACACTCGCAAAGAACTTCGGGCAGTCGATAACTCTGTTTCGTGTCATAGAGCCGAGTCGGGAACTGGGCCGCGCTTGTCATGTTTCGAAGAAGATATCATGTTTAAAGTGAATTTAAGTTTACTACACTGGACCGATACTGTCTTTTAAATAGTTTCTTGCGTAGAAATAAGAAGCTGACGGCTAAGTGGGTGGAACAGGCGTACTCTTTACTTGATTTTGCTCAAACGAGCGCATATTAACTCATTCAATCACTCTCATCACCAATGTAAGTGACAGTGATAGAATGAGTTTATCAAATATCATTAAGTTAAGTTAGTAAGTAAGTTAAGTTATATAAGTTAATCAGCCAACTTTGAACCGAACCACAATTTTTCTCAAGTTATTCTCACAATCCTTTGACATTCGCAAAGAACTTCGCGCAGTCGATAAACTCTGTTTCTAGTCACAGAGTCAAGTTAAGAACTGGGTCGCGCTTGTCATTTGTTGAAGAAGATATTGTTTCTAAAGCGAATATAAGTAAGAAAATCGAATTTAAGTTTACGCTATTGAATACGTATTGTTTCTAAAATAGCTTCGTGAATATTAATGTAATGGTTATTTTTTGACGTAAGGTAGAAGTTTGTGAACATCACTGACGGTACAATTGGGTATTTGACAATTTTTTTTTGTGATAAATGAAAAGATATAAGATATAAGTTTTATAACAAAACTATTTTTACATCGTAATAATTCAAGTTATTTCAAAATAAAAATTAAGTTTTGAATCCAGTACCGAAGACACGCCGACAACTCCCGAACAAACGTGACGTCATAAGGTTAGTTTTCACTCATTGCAGTTGATAGAAAAATGTTCCCCAAGATGACAAACTATGTAATGTCTAATGTCTAGTCACGTGTAATAGCCGTAAACGCTGTACTGTTTTTAAATTATAGCTATAACATTATGACGTCACAACTATGGTGCCCAATCATGGCACGTTTATAGTCACGCGATCTTTATTTAAATTTCACCAATTTTTAATTGTTTATAATTAAAAGAATTTTTTTTTAAGTTTTTTGCATTTAATATCAATATTATTAATAATAAAGTTTTGAAATACATGAAAAACATCAATAATATTTCTTTTTGAAATACCCAATTAGCTAATGAAATCAAATCATTATTAGTCTGAGATCGATTTGCGTTATTAAATTATTGTGACTATAAAAAGCTTCATTTGCTTGTGAACATATAATTTAATAAAAAAATGTACTAAAGCCAATAACAATGGGGTCACCGCAAAAAATGTTCTATTGGAAAAACTAGCCGTAATTCCCTCGAACAAATCCCGATAGATAAGAAGGCAATTACACTAATACCTTACAAGAAACAATTTTTCCAAGACGATCGTTCCAATTTAAGGGAACCAATGTAATGTCATGGCGCAACATCAGTCAACGTCAATTTCTGTATTCTCAATGCTGCCCCGAAACCATAATAAAACGGGATGTTTCATTAGAACGAGTGTCAGACGGACGTCAGAGTCGTGAATATTAGTACCTCGGAGCGCAATGTAAATTTATATTTGCTTAACTGGAAGCGAAATTGTTGAATTTATTATTATGGAAGTCAGCTAGTTATGTAAGATTTGCGACTATTAGGTACGTTTTTGCGGTTTTTGCTATTTTCTTCGCTTTAGAATTCAGCATATACATTTTTAAGAAACTTTATGCACACAAATAGAAAGAATAAACATAATTTTGCCTAGGAGTAAGCATTGCATACAATCTGATCGAATCTAAATGAATAGGCCGGAAAAATTGAATAGAAAGGACTCTAAAACTTGTATCTCCGGGGAAAACTACTTACTAACTACATCTAATTCCCTGCTAATATTCCAAAAAGTTTTGAATTTTTTTTGAAGCCATGTAAGGGCTCATTGGAAACGTTCGTTTATGACAGCAAAAATACCGATCGTTTATCGCCGCAAAAAGTTAGCTATTAGGTGGGGAAGAAGCGACCGCTTCCGTCTTCGCTGCGAACATTAATCAAATGCTTAAGCCTGACGACGAAAGTCGGGGGAACAACACGCAGTTATTATCTTATTACAGTCGTGAGCTCATACGGAAAGCCAAAGTAATGCCGCAGGAAAGTATGTGAATGTTATTGGTTGATAGTTGACCGAATTTTTCGTTGATTTTTATCGAACTCCGAACTTTATAGAACTCTGAATACAGAATATAGAGAATAGCGAATACCACAGCAGAAATATTTTTTGTATTATACAAATTGTAATGAGTAGCGAACGGGGATGTAGGCTAACTGGTGTTAAGAAGTCAATGCACCCCGTGGACAACGGAGTATGGTAGTAAAAATTGTCAAAAAGTAATACTGAGACTCACAGAAATTAATTCGAGATGCATGCATAAGAGATTATGCAACTGTAACACCTGTCAAGATAAACAGGGCAAAATGTAAGTAGCTATAGGTTTAAATACCTACGAAAACGACGAAAAATTCTCAAGCACTTGGAACGAAAACAAACCAATAAAATGCAGTTGGCGAAAGTGCCAAGAGGTTCTTGATTGTGATACAAATTACAGTAGCGATACGATAGACATTTCGAGAGAGTCCATTTTTGTACACTCTAATCTCTTAGAGGGTCAGAGGCAAAACAGACGGAAGTGGCATACGGCCAAGCCACCTTCGGTCCAGCGAAAGGCTCGTTCAATAGAATTTTATTATTTGAATTTCCTCCTTCAGAAAAATATCAAGGTCTTTCAAAGTATCTCTAAGGTTTCGCAAAAAACCTTACCGAACGTCGACGGGGAGTGGATTTTCATGGGCGTCGTTGATAAAACAAATTGAAATGAATAATTTACTTTATCCTTAATCTGTTTAAAGGTTTAAAGATTGAAATTGAACAAAATTGCTTTTATAAGTCAATTAATTAAATAGTACCTAATGGGTACTGTAATTTATTTTTAAATATGAACGCACACTCTAAGATGGTGCTAATCCTAACACGCTTCCTTTTTTATATTTTGGAGGTTGTGTAAAAACTGGATTTTACTTTAAATCTGAAATATGGATCAACAATTTTAAAATTTTTTCTAGTCTTTGATGTGGTAAGGTGCTTTGAAAATCTGGGGTTTAATTAGATAGGTAACATGGGATTATTCACGAATCACCGAACTGGAATATTTTTAGTATTTTCACCTAATTTAAGTGGTACGTGTCGGAGGGACCGAACATTTTTATTATGAAAAGATTTTCTCTATTGCCTCTAAAACATCTCCAATCTCGATTTGGATTCCATTATCTGTATCAACGGAGATGAATGATTTTTTGCTTTTATATCTTTTCGATCACAATTCATATCTGCAATCTTAAGGTGCTTGGCTCTTTTAAGAGTCAAATGAAATCTATGATTAGAATCCAAAACTGGAATTCTGAAATCCTTGGAATATAATATATTTTCTGGTACAAGGTTATTTTGGGTATTTCGTCAACCTGTTAAAAGTCAGTTAAAGGAATCAAGAAAGAAATCTTTATTCGTTGAAGAGGAAGTACATGGGTACATTACAGATTGACATATGACGTATGTCATTCTGTCAGACTCATGAATAACGTCTCGAATACTTTGATGATACTGCTGTTCACGCTCACGGCACTGAACACAATCACATCGAACAAGTTGCCTAATCAAGTTTAAATCTATCTAAACCAAACTTTAGCGAACAAACCGAGTGAGAATTTGATTATCCCATACGTGAGAACTAATCAATAAACAAAAAGTTCGCGCCGCAAAACTTTCCACAACGGTGACTACGGAGTTCCGAGTTCCGAGTTTGTCGTGGCACTGATATAAAAAGAAAACCATTGCGAGTTAGTGGAATCGGTATTAAGTTTTGCCATAGTCAGTACGGGAAACCAACAATGGAACAAAAGGGCGCACTGAACGAGTGGGCGTGGCTTGGCGGGAGTTCGATTTTATGGCATTGGAAAACGATAGCGCTTTGGATAAGTGGCTGGTCGGCCCCTTGTGACTAATGTGTGCGACGTAGCTGCATACAAAGACTAATGTATCCAGCGGGAAGGTGAGCCGCTTTCATAACCTCGAGGATTTATGGCAGTTTCGTATCGGCCGTTGTTGTACGAGGCTCGTATGCATCAAAGTCGTATACAGGTTTATCGCACAAGACACATTGCTTCTTGTTTCACCTCTTCCTTAAGTCTCTAGAATCTTGAGAACCGAAGAGTTTTACTCCTTGAGAAAAGAGAGAAAAACGTTCCTGTCGTTTGTGTAAAGACGAGGTCTGGAAAGTAAGGATTTCAAATAGTCGAAAATAAATTGCGAAGCATTTTTCAAAGACTTACCAAAGTTGTGATTTATCTACTGGTTTAAAACATAACAAACGATAAGAAAATATTTTTAAAACCTATACAACTTTTATGTAATGTGAATATCTAATTAAAAAAGGTTAAAAAATCATTCTAAACTTAGCTTAAAACGGAACGAAATCACTAGACAGATCTCATTTGGCCACTACTCATTTATGGAACAAATTTGCATAATTTGGGGGCTTTGCATGTCGTTTATGACCCCCATTGCCATGGGTACTGCACACAAGACAATATCATTATGTTCCCGAACGGTCGAGAAGCATATGCTTGAGTAAAGATGATTGCTAGTTCGCTTCGTCTCTGAATGAGGTTAGTTAAAGCAGTAATTTATTAAATTGGGTGTGATTATACAATCATGAATTCAGGGACGGACCGATGTTTGCTCATTAATATCATAGCCGCTATGATATTATTAACGGATGATAATTTAAAACAGGAGGTGAGTTATTCAAAATGAACTCAATTCATAAGCCCTTCAAAGTCAATGTTGGGCGTCGACATTTTAATCGACATCATCGACACGGTCTTTATGCTCATTGAATTCGTTTCATGCTGACACTTTCAGATCATAAGTTTACTTCATAAAGTACTCCTTTTACCATTCGAGAACATAAAGTACGATTAATCTTACAAACAACAAATTGCATAAATGTTTGGTGAAAATTTTGTAACGGTAAAAATTTTTGTAACATGAGGAAACTTGCAAAGACATTTAGCTCGCAGCCATCCCGTAGTCTGTGTCCGTCTCATTGTGTACACTACATGGAGGTGGAATTTCATGTAGCAACTGCATCAGTTCCTACATGAAATTTGTTGCGTTCAACCAAAGTCGGCATAAATCACGATTAACGAGGATTAACGGCTAAATCAAACCGAAGTGCGTCCTTTTCAGACTGCAGTATGAGAGCTTCTGAAAGCCGGCTAAACTGCAATAAATCGGCGCGATCTAATGTGAATGAGGTGTTACGTAATTTATGCGGTCCGCAGAGCTGTTCGAGTCGCGTCGAACATGTCAGCGCGGCTCACAAACCCACATGAAATCGACCCGGATAACGATCAACATTGATTAGGTGCTATGAGTATGAAAAGCGTTTTTAGATTTTTTGGCTGTCGGTGAATTTGGAATAGTTATAGCTTAAATAAAAACAATAATTTGTGCAAATACACGTTTATCTTTTCATGTACATAAAAAACTTATCCAAAATTACAATTTCAATCACACATCAAAAAGTGTGTCAGATTCAGCTAGATTTGATTAGTTTGATGCACAGGATAGGTAAACTAAATAAAAACCTAACAAGCAGGATATATTTTATCCATTTTTGAGGTTCTTATTCGCATCGAACACGTCAGCACGCTCTCACAGTCAGATGTAATCAACCCGAACACCTCGGAATCCATTTACGCTACAAATATATTTATCAGCGCGTGACACGAATCTGACACGTGGGAGATATATGGAGGATCTAGCCAAGTGCATCTTCACAGGAAATTGAAGCAGTTTATTACGTAACGTGACATTCTTTCGTATGCTTAGGTATTTCCCTACACTCTGATAAATAAGGTAGTTTCACGTGCATATATATTTTTTTCTCACAATATTTTTGCGCATTTTAACGCGGCTTATCTTCCTAGTAGAATAACTATAAGGTTACTACGAATATTTTAAAGAAGACTATTTAATTGTTAATTAACACATGGTCCGACCCAACCCAATAATGTAGCCACCTACCGCTCTAGTTACTCGTATATCGTCGTTTTTAACTGAGAATGCTCTTTCTCTTTTTTTATAAAAAGAATAGGCAACACTTTCACGCCCTTTATGAAGAACCCCATGTTACAGTCCTTTGGAAATATATCCATCTCTAAAGTTAATATAAGGGTCTCCATCAATCCGCATTGAAACAGCGTGGTAAAGAACGCTTCAGGCCTATGCCTTTTATGCCAGGAGGGCATAAAAGGTTTGCAGCCAATATGAGGGTGTAGTAACAACTATTAGTATAAATATGACATTAAAATACCCTTAATTATACGCTTGGATTTATTCATTTAGGTGTACCACTGAGAAACGTGTGAGTAGAGAGGATAAATAGGCAACCATTAACATCCTTTTGGCTGTTTGAGCAAAAAGGTTAATCCCTGGGCATTGTTCCCTGAAAGCCTCTCTCTGCGTAGTCAATTGTTATACGCGGTTTGGTAAGAGGACTTAAGAGTAAAAGGAGGAAATATACTTATCCGTATACTGATATAGTTATTGTGATGAACATTATTTCTTTAAGATTTTGACACACAAAAGGTTGGCGACAAGTTTTGTTACAGATATCTTTTTCATTCATTATCATAAAGTTTTAACTTTCATACATATAGTTAGGTGTGTAATATGGTATATACATATAACAACGTTGAAGAGTCTATCACTAATTATAAAATTATTTATCGCTATCAATTACTAGACACCGATTACAATAGTTTAACGCTTCCGGTTACGGTTGAACATAGGTCCTCCACCACGTCACTGCTACAAACGCTAACGTAAACTATAATAAAATTACAAAGTTCCGTTTCAATATTTGAAAACGCTTAAGCTCTTCGATGACTTCCAAACATCACTGAACTATTTCGTCTTAGCCTATTTATAGTTACACAGATTGCTGATTGAAACGGCAAGCGCTGTTTAACATTTATACTGGATCCAGTGTAAAATCTTAGTTGAAATGCTTTTCAATGATTGGGTGTTCGTGTAAAACGTGCCGGTTCGACTCTCGTAAAATTTATAGCTCAAATTAATTGACTGGAGGTTCGGATTGATTGAAATGTTTCGGTTTATTAGTACTCTGCCATTTCATTTGCGATTTTACATGCGGGTTAATTTTTAATCATTTTAAATAGAAGGCGGTCTCCTGACATTATGTCACATGTAGCGTAGCGAGGTTTAGACCACTTCTATTATTTATAGCAAAAATTAATATTAATTAATGTTATTCTATGTTAATAATTTCAAGACTGTTTCAGTATTGACATCAAAAGACTAGATTCATATCGTCCCATTCCACGAGTAAAAAATAAAACATAATGTTAGGCTACAGGTGCCTATCAAATAAATCATCATACATACGTTGCCTACCGCGAATATCGGGTGGCCAGTATAACGTGATCCGTTTTACTATTCAACGGGACACCGAGGGATTATTCTGGGTATGTAAAGATGAAAAATTCAGGGGTCTGTTTGTGTTGGATAGTTGGGGAAACGAGTCCATTCAGTTAGGAAATGAAGCTTGTCCTCGTTTTCATTATATATTTGATGTATGGATCGACGCACAAAGGTGCTTTGGTGAGTTTGACGATTCGAAATAAAATGGAACGTCCGATTTATCCGCCGTAAAGGTATTTTATAGCTTAAGCTATGGCTCAATGGTCGGGATTTATTGTGCACTCTGCGTTTCTATAGCTTTGTGACAGCCAATTAAAATAGCAATAAAGATTAATATAGTTACGAGAAATACCTAACCACAATCTCGGTCATCCATATCGATTAAATAATATTAATTTTATATATTGAAATCGCAAACTTCAATAAATCAACGGTAATGAAGATTAAAAGGAAAAATACTTAATCAGAATTAAGAGATAAAGTTTGCACAAAGATAAAACCAACATAACACGATCTAAATGGACTGCTAGAAACATTTAAAAGTAATTAATGTGGGCAAAGATTCTCGTATTTTAATCTCTAAATAGATAAGAAATTGTGAGATTCGGAATCTGCAATTTACATGCGATCAAGATAAACCTTAGGTCATATTACGCATTCATAAATTTAATTTAGAAAGAAAATCTAAATTTTTTATAAAATGTAGATTTCCACCTTTATCGGTTAAAAATGGATACAACACCTCAGGAAGCAGCTCAAGCTTACATTACTTCAAGTAGGCTTCGAACGCGAGGTCGCTCGCAGACTTCGAATCAGCAGATATTCGGTGCAACGAGTTTACAGGCGATAATGAGCATACTCGTAAAACGCACTTCTAACGCACGCACTTTCTGTAGATATAAATATGATCGCTGTAAGTTTCATACTTTCTGAGAAAATCTGATAAGTATTAGGTACAGATGGCGGGTGACTCGGTTTATTTGCTGTCAAGTGTAGAATCTACTTACAGATATTTATTCAAGATATTGAATGGCTTCACAAACAGGAACTTCTCTTACCTGGAAGCAAAACAAACAACATTAATTAAAGTGATGAAAACACCGCATACAAAACAAACACAGTCAAAAAGTTTAATGAAATCAAACAAGTAAAAACACAATAAAATCTTCTTTGTTATTTTAACGTTAAGCGAGACCGAAGCCGTCGCGCGAATACGGAATTATAATTCGTCGAAACCCACGTAGGGAGGGTATCCTCGTAATTGCTTAATAATTTGTACTCGAGGTCACTTTGTGTGTCCATTGTCGTGTTTTTAATTGAGTCGTCAAAATGAACTGGCTAAATGGACGCTTCTATAATCTGCGCACGATGCGGTTCCAAATAATCCATTAACGTATTGCCTACGGGTGGTAGGTAATCAAAGCAGCCACAGTAGTATAAAAGCTTCTAGCTTCTGGTAAGTCATCACGTATAACACCACGTTAGGCTGTAGCAAGACCCCGTTCACCTTGATAGCATCATAATGCTGCCATCAAAAAACATGAGTCGGAGCATTCGTTGTTTTTATGAAAATTTCAGGAGCAGTCGACTAGAGATAAGTGCTCCTCATCGTAGCTGCATTCGAGCGATAGCGATGTTCCGCTTCCCGGTGCGAAGCGTCCCGGATATCCTAATTTTAATATTGTTACTCCGGGACGAGTTCTCAGGTAAAATGCGGCCAGTATGTTGCGATAAAAATTAAGATGGACGGCGGAAATTTGCAATTTTGCCGGCAAAAAGTTTCATAGACGCCGAGCTTTAATTTATCTCTGTTCATTTTTATTTTCACATCGTGTACTATTGAGTATCTTTACTTTTATTATTATTATTTTATTTGATAATATAGCACACAGTCATGCAATCAAACAATGCCTACTGAATGACATACATTTTCACACTCAATTTAAAACCTCTGAACCTTTATTTTATAGAAATGGGTACCTATGCACTTTCTTTATAATCATGTCATATTTTGTTTTATTTTGATCTTTGTATGTTGTTGACACATTTTCCGTGTAAATCGAAGAAAAATCTTTGAAAACTTGTATAAAAAGCACTCAAACAGAAAAATACCAAGCAATAAAACAATACAACGATATTCCCCCATCCCCGGGTTCAAATAAGGGTGGCATTTGACACATCACTGGAACATTTAAAGCCAATAAATCACCCCGTCCTTTCTTCTTCGTCGCATTATCGAATTAGGGGCGACCCGTGCAAACACACCCTTACCCTCTTAACTCCTCTCTAAATAAAGAAAACAGGTTCAGCCTTATCGGATTAAAATTATAGTTCACGTTGGCACAAAAACAAACCAGGTAAAAACTTGAGGAAGGTATAGTATAGTGAGATATGTTAAACAACTGGACGGACTAACGAATCAACCAACTTAAAAGGAAAATTTAATCTAAGGAAATTTTGAAATCACTGGATTTAGAGCCTTCGCTGGAATTATTTATTTGTGTTCTTGGAAATAAATAATTGAATTTTTGAGCTATTGCAAGCTCGCGGTGCTAGCAACATAATGAGATGGCACCCTTAATAGGCAACACTGACGATTTCCACAACCGTAGGCATTCTGCCAATTTCTTTATTTTACAAAAAATACACCTAGTTACACTGGCAATTCCTTTTTACTGTTACACAACAGTTTAACTCCTATTCCTTGCGTTAAAGAAATAAGAACCCAATAGAGGACTTCGGTACAGTTAATTCGTTCCCAAAAGAAGGAAACATAGCTCTGACCAAATCCAAAGATATTCCGATCACGTACGCCCGGAACCATTAGGCTTAACATGCCGAATTATTTATTCAGACATTCGAAAGCCACTATTTACATAATTACGTTAGAGTACTATAGCGAAGTGTGCGCTCTGCTAACATTAACTACACTATACCTTACCTACTATACCTTAGAGTGTTTTTGTTAATCGTAGATTCCGGTTAATAATATAATAAATGAAAGAAAGTATCTATGATCATATTATGTGCCACAACAACTTTGTAACTAATAAATTTTCCTTTCTTTCTTTCTTTCTTTTGTCTCTTTTACTTATACCCCTTATGTCCACACAGACAACGTCGCGAGCAAATCCAGTTATAAAGTACATCATGGTCTTGTCTTCATAAAAAGCGACGAAATGGCTCACAAACAAAACATGGCATATACATATACAATACTAAACATGTGAGGTACTGCCTATAGTTTAAATTTTGAATGTAGGCAAATACTAAGTAGGTGAATATACGCAAACCCTTGCGGTCCCATCTCACTGAAGGCATCTTTGTAATACCCGTTCCCACGGGGTGGCTGCACGAGCGCCCTCTAAATTAAGGGCGGTTGACCTCATAATTAGGTAAGGTGGTTGACTCAACAAACACAAGTGATTTCACGCCAAGGCGTTTTAGTTATTCTGTTATGATCCTAACTTTGCTCTATGTGCGTACATCGTGTCTAACGCGAGTGCATAGGACTAAGTTATCTGACTTGAGTACAAGTTTAGAATCAGATAACTAAATGCAAATAACCAATTTACACCCATTTGTGATTCATTGCAGGGTCGGGTCTGCTCATACAATGAAAAATATGTAGGCCTTAGTCCACGACGCTGGCCTATGTGGGTTCGTGGACTTCACATGCCTTTGAAAACAATATGGGGAACTCTCAGACATAGCACATATAAGATTTTTAAAAAGACGCCTAGTGCCTTGGAATTGGCACCGAGATATCACCGCTTACTCATTACATGGAGGTAGGTATACACATCAATAAATTTTAATCATAAATAGAAACTGTCATCTAGGGACCCAATAAAATGAAATGGGAGTAAATGAAATGGATACGATTGTCAATCTGGAAACAGTTTCAATTGCAATGAAACTGGTGTTAATTAATAAATATTATGTACAGAATTAATAATGTAAAGTAGGTAATGGAAATACGAAAATTTTCACAATTACACTGACTTGATAGTAAAGTTTCGAGTAATAAAGCAGTACTTATTAGTACTTACAAAACACAAAGAGATATGCAATATCTCGTGTTTATCTTGGCGGTTCGACGTGCGGTAGGTACACTTAACACGCCTAGGAGACTATTGTCAATTAAATAGGTTCAATTTTCCTGTTAAATTGTTTATTATAATTAACAAGCCATTAAATCATTATAGCAAAAATTGCTAAGCCCAATTGAATCCGAAAATACAATTGAAGTTTTGTCAGTTTGCCAATTAGAACAAAACAATAAATTGACTTCATCAGAAAACTTAATTTTAACAGTTGATGAAATATAGTAATAATAAATATTACTTAACAAAATTGGCAGAGTGATAAAAAACACTGAACGATAAAATAAAATCGGTGCAATGCAATAGCAACCTCCATTTTCTCAATGAAATAAAAAAGACAGAATAAATGCAACCTGTAATCGAGCACGTGCTAGAACAGAATAAAATCGCCTACACTCACATAACAATGCGAATAACAAAACGAGTACTCGACCTTTGCATAGAACTAACTGAAAATTTCCATTCGTATCTAAAAACACTTATTCACTTCATGTTTAAATAGGTCGAGTCCATGAATGTAAACGGTCGACTGTGGACCAACGTTCTGAATTCATATTCTTTATTGCTAAGCTGTAATAGAATACTGATTAGATGGCGAACATAATAGGTTTGGTATTACGTGTCTACTCTCCGTTGAGAGCAGAAATTTATTTGTTTTACCAGGCTTGTCTGTAACGACACCCTTAGGATTAGCGTAGCGGAAGATCTTTCGTCTTTGAAGTACTCTTCGACTACGCACGGTATAACAGATATGACACCTGTTTGTCGGGAGTGAAATGTTGATAAAATTATCAACTGCTGCAATACGATTATTTAGTCAGGTGACCAATTCGTTTATTTGCCACACTTTAGATGGCAGATCGTTGCAACAGGGGGAGGCCAGGAGTATTCTCCACCACGCTGCTTCAACTGGGAGACCGACGGCTGAACGTGTCCTTCGAAGCAAGAAAGCGCATATTTAATTCGCCACGAGCGATCACACATCTAGGTACTGACCGCATCCGACGTTAAATTTTTCGATCGCTTGCGATCTATTCTAGCAGCGGGTCTAGGCGCGCTTCACGTGGATTCATAGCGAAAAATAGTGTGGTCACTATTCTAATGGAAATATCGAACGCTGAATAAATATTCCGCAATATTTTTAAACATGTTTGCTATTTGTGTTCCAAATCTGCATACATCCCGTTAGTTCGTGGAACGTGACCCACTGACATACGAGGGCTCTTAAATATTTCGAGGAAGCAAACGGCGACGTCCTCAAAGAAACAAACAACTAATGCAATGAATAAAAGAAAGAACAAAGGGTGAGGGGAGCCGACAACGGAACCTCTAAAACGAGATAACGAAGCGGCCGAGAGTGCAGGGAAGGTCAGGTGTGTGTTGAGGAAACGTCGAATAAACACTTCACCTTGAAAACTCTTTGCGACAAAACGGAGTGGGTGTTGTATTTTAATTTGTGTGACGAGAATCTTTCGTACGAGTATGTTAGAGGTGTCGAAAATAATGCATGTGAATCAATTGGTCCATAGAAAAATATTTTATTATTAGTAAATTTCTATCTTTCTTTCAGTATTTTTAAAGTCCACTACTCAATCTGACGGTATTCAGTTGAGCCAAATTTTAACTTTAAAACGTCCTACATACTTCCAGGTTGGAATTGTGGTTACATCTAAACGCTAACGTAGCAAGTAGATTTATGAATTCAAAATAAATTTTAATAGGACCTGCTCATAACCGAATACGCGTCGGACAATTAAAACCACCGACGTCATGGAACCGGCGCAATCGCTTCAACTCAATACCGTTCAACAACTGCACGTCCGAAAAGGTGGAAATATACACACCAATAAATACTACTGGCACACCTGCCTCCCTAATACCCGGCCGCGCTCCGCAAACGAAAACAAATCTTAAACGAACAGCAGGAGAACATACTTTCCAATGCAGTTCACAGCCGTGATTGTGATAAGAAAGAATGGGGGGCCGAGACCGAAATTCTAAAGTCACGTGCAACCGAATATAAATCTTGAGCTCTGTATATCAGAGCGTGTTTCAGAGTGGCTAGGAAAAAGAAAAAACACAACAAGATAAGACCTAAATGGCAACCGCTCATAACTCTTGCAGCGCTGGACATGCTCGGTTGAGGACGATGTCATGTTTTACAAAACACCGACTTACTTTAACAATGATATATTCTTGTGCAACCAGACTTCGCGTTTTAAGTGCAAAATAAAAGTTTCAGACTTTTGACATCGTGCTTTTTTACACGCTGCATATTAGCTTCGCCTGTTATATAATTGTTTGTTTGTTTGTTCGTAACTGATTCCTTTGGGCGCGATTTTGACTTACAATTAGATTTATCGAGGACCGATGACAATACACTAATTTGATAAAATTATTCCATTTTTCAATTTGCAAAATTAGATTTTTGATGAACAAAAAAAAAACAAGTATTAAGTATTGTGAAAATTCATTATTGTTTTAAATTTATTTTGAAAATAATTTTTAACTTTTTAGTTCGATGTTCTTCAAAAGCGTGTTTTTAGTTTTTTAATTATATTTATTTTTGTAAAAGAAAAGTAAAGCGAAGTTACATATAAGTAGGATTTCAAGTTCAAAACGTACGAGTATGTACAGCGTTTATCGTTACTCGTGTGTTAATGTCAATTAGGATTCACATCTCCTTCTTTCCTCTGTTGAACATGGGAATAGAAGCTACTCTACCCAGTCCTGGGCCCTTTGAATCCCACGGTTCTCCGTTAAAATTCAGTACATATATGAAATCATTTAAGTTCGAAAATAGGGTCAATAAGTTTATTGAAATTGTAAGCCCTATAGCGCATAGAAGACCACTCGCAATGCGATTGGAATCAAATGAAGTGTGTAAATAGCTTAGGTGTAAGCACCAGAGCGAATAAAAGACATATTCAATATTAAATCGAGGTTGAAGTACTAGAGTACGAGTCACGATGACACAACATATCCGCTCTATTGGGTAAATTACGGACTAGCTGTCAATAAAAATTTGTCGCACCCTAATAAAACGTTTCCATAATAATATAAAGCTCCTAACTACTGCTACCGTTGAGGCCATAAAATTACCTTAATATTGTGACGAATAAACCTACTTTAACAACGTACGATTCTAACTTTAGTTATAAAACGTGCTGTAATAAACGCTATTTTATTTCACAAGTCATTGGTTTTACTTCAAACTTCCTCGACGTTGACTGAATATCAAATTCAAGATTTAATATTTAAAAAGTAGAAGCACCCATCTAAATACTTTCTTCCTGTTGAAATTAATATTCATCTCGCTTTTGAAGATTCAATTCTCGTACTCTGTACTCTCTTTATAGTTTTTCTGCCGAAAATTTTTGATTAACTCTTTCCTTCGTGGAAATTGGACGCAACCATACAAGAGACTATAATTAGCAGTCATGAAACTTGTACCAGAACAATTTTATGTCTGTAGTTTTTTATCATACTTTAAGTGAAAAATACAAGGTTATTCTGAATAAGGAACGCATAAAGTTTGTTCCAGAATGCAATATGTAAATTCTTTCGCAACCTCACTGGTTCCGTAGTTGTGCGCAGAATTCAAATCTCATAATGGCGGTTAGACAACACAGCTACATACACACGTGTATTATTTATTCGCTACTGTGGCTACGGATGCTACGGCGTAGACCTCGCCGTTGTCTACGATCTACGAAAGTCGAAAGCTAAGATTAGAGTGCGTTTCTGCGTTGAATTGACCAATCACTCTGTTTCCACTGATACGGAGTGAAGATTACGAACGCTGTGATTGGCCAATTCACAGTCTGCTGCGGTTCACTCCGCCCAGCCTCTCGTCTGTGGAAAGCCAGACCTACCGTAAGATACAGCAAAGATAAGGTAAAAATACAAATACAAATAAGAGCCAGTCATACAGTTCTGTTGAAGTTTGAATATTTGTTATTCAGGAGCTGTAGCAACCGCTTGACACGTTTTTCCCGTTTCCCGTTTTAAATCATATTATACTTTTTAAATACCTTTAGTACTAAAAAATTTCTTCGTCACATAAAATCCTATCGGAACCGCGAATTTCACCGCGATATTCGATACAATTTTAATAGAACATTAATCTAATATTCACCGATTCCGCGGCAATATCTCAATGTCGGGCCCATAAAGCTGCCGATGTGCCGATACGAAACCGAGAGTGGGTGAATGTAATATTGTGCTATATTTATTGAATCTGTTTCGACATTAAGAAGAATTGCGGTGATAAGGTGCGGGGTGTCTGTCATAAAATGGGACCGTCTAATGCGATTGATGCGATAGATTGATGGAAAAGACGACCGAGTAGGAGAAATGCGAACGCGATACCTACTTATATCTACCTACAGAGATAAGTGCTGTGTTGAAAAATATGTTTTAGAGGTTAAAAAATAAAAAAATATGCACTATGGAATCCGTCCAAAGACTATGTTATTTCTAATGTGTGGTTTTCTGTGATTACCAATTTTTTGTTTTGATAGCCTACATGTCAGCTTAGATATACGAATTCAAAGCAATTTTAGTGAATAAAAAGTTCAAAAATTAATGTACCTTTTGTAAAGGGAAATTAATATACTCATCGAAAGAGGAGTCTACAACACACTTTTAAACTTTCATAGAGTACTAGAAGCTCAAGTAGGCTGTGATGACACTTGATAAACTCTTGTAGTTAGGTATATTATGTATGATCCTTCAGCCTAACGTCCCTGAACAATGGAACCTATCTAAACAGAAATGACTCTCGCCGTCTAAGATGCACCTAATTACCTGCATCTACATTAAGAGGTAAGGAGCGGCGATAAAGATCCGGTAGAAGCGTCTGTCATAAAATGGAACCCCTTAACGCGGTTGTACAGACGAAAGTGGCAATCGAGGGAAGGAAATGAGCGCTCGGCACAAGAGCCAACGTTCTTTGAGTCACGTATCCATTTATTGACATGTGACCTTGGATTGATATAATCTTGTCTGAGGAATAAAATAACTGTTTTTTCAGTTATAAAAAGAAAATAGTTAGTTTAAACCGTTTCCTTTGCAACGGGAGTAGAGGACGTTTCTTTCAGTGTTACGATAGCTGTAACATTTCTACCACATATTGAAAATAGTTATACGAACCCTTTTACTTATAACCAAATTGGCAATGAATTGGAGTAGGTGAACATGACTGGTCAAAATTGAAAAAGACCGGCTTATAAGTATCCTTAGCAATGATTTTATTACGAAATATTTCATGACAAGATTTTAAGCTTAAATAGCAAATTTACTCCTTGTCGTTGCCACATCGCTTCAACTTTGTCGTTCGAAAATGTTATTTGCGTACATAAGTCGCATGTCAGTGCTTATTGTCAACAACACCTCCATTCGACTTGTGTTTTAATATTTTCACGTTGGTTTGTCGGTCGCTTGTATTGTGACAGCCAATTAGGACAGGGCCTTAAGCAACACAAGAATATGCTAAAATATATTACATTTCGGACGAAAGAATAAAACTAAATCAGAACAGGACCTATGTTATACCCAACGAGGCACGTTCCATCGAAGAAGTCAGTAAATCAGAGCGGATATCATCGATAACAAAGGAATCAATTGGATTGGCAGTCCGCGCAACACACACACCCTCCTCAATCTCGCCCAATATGCCGCGACTGATGTATGTCTTATTGCTCCAACACGGGCTAAACATTCTTAGCAATGATTTTATTACGAAATATTTCTTGTCATAATAAAATATTAAAATCTACCTACATAAAAATAACAAACCATCGCATCCAATCTTAATAAGAATCTACACACTTTGGAGTATTTGTGACTATGCCCCGACTGATGGATGTCATAACGTTTCGTGATTTGAAAACATTTACAAGACAGAGGTAATACAAGAGAAAAGCTACATAACTGTCTGCAGTGAACAACGTCTAACCCTAACAAGGATTGAAGCGCTATCTTGTAAGTGGTCGAAGGTTAGAATTTGTAGCTTCTTAGGCAGAAGACTAAGATGCCTCAAATTTGTTATTTTTGCCATTACCTACTTTTCCCAAGTACGCACTCGGGAAAATGCTTCACTTGAGGTTACGAGAATGTGATCATTCAAAATGAAGTCGACAAAAATTTTAGACAAAATTCTATTAAAGAGTTAAAAATGTAGACGTATTTCATGCCAAGATTGTAGTCGAACGGCAGAGGTATATTAACAGCAATGAGCAAACTTATTTAATAATCACTAGCAGCCTAAAGCCTTCCGAGTTCGCGAGAGAGGAAGGTACGAGTAGAAGCAATTGGAAACTTAATAATAGAAGCGTTGAAACAATACACGAATTCGTACGTTACAACTCGGATGTCGGCGGCGCCCTCTGGGAGATCTCCACGGATATCTCATTAGCTGAAAACTGAATTGTTGTTCTCGCTACGAATAATAGATGCACATATTGAGTGAGTTGTTAGTTTGATAGTTTTGTTGTTTTCCCGTTATAGTTAACATGATGCGGAAATAATAGGTTAATATGCCCTGTGAAGAAATAAATAAATAGCCTGTATAGAAGCTAATTAGTTTAGTAGGGGAACCAGCCCTATGCGAATTATAAAGCAACCGAACTCATGTTACATAAAACGTACAGAAGACGTTTTCAAAACGACTCATCCGAGCGGCAACCCGCGTTGAGGGATAATTTGTTCCGTACCTTGACCCAATTCCGGAACGTAATAGTAACCCGCGAGCTAAATTAGTAGGTGAGACTTCATCCTTTATCAAAATTTAGGAGGAATTCTTCATACAACAATGACGTAGGCGATTGAACAATTTCACTAAGACAGGTGTCTGTTGATGACAAAGGTACTGTAAGATTGGGAGGAAAACCTCATTTTCTTTACAAGATTGACTAGCTATTTTTGGTTCCTATTTATGCTCAAGACAAACGCACAATTTAAGTACGTACTATGTCATTTTCTGTGCCTAAATTTGTCATTTTACAACCTTGTACATATAATTATTTAACTTGCAATGTTGTTGTTTATGCGGGTGGAATCTTCCTACTGTGTTTAAAATCAGTAATCTTTCACCGATTGAGGTAAAAATTTGGAACATTTATTATATTTATATATTTTTTTATATAATCACATTATCCACTGTACTGAAGAGCTAATTTTGTGTCTGCTCTGGAACACACAACACATACTTTTGTAGAATAAAGATTCCGAGGTAATACCACAAAATTTACATAATGCGAAACCGATTCAAATTCGCCGACAATAAAGGGGTTAACACAGTAATTCATTTGACGTCAGGCAGCCCTAAGCCCGTAAACGACAGGGTAAACCTACCCGTAGTTCATTATGAACTAACCGTACACTAGTAATATAACACCTGAACTTACGTCGCATATTAATAACGTGTTGTAGGCGCGTCGCAAGAGAATTTGATATTAAAAGCTAATAAGCACTCTAAGGTACGGTTTAATTTTAAGATGCTTTAAGGTCGCAGGGCGCCTAAAGGGAACGAATATAAATTCTGCTTACCTTAGTACAATGTTATCAAAAAAGTCACATCAGTTTTTTTGACTGAAAAATATCCACTTGTGATTGGAAAAGTCATACAGCTCGCTTAATAATGTTAGTGTGATTGTCATGGATGGAGTGAAAAAAAAAACATAATAAAAAAAATTTAGG
Source organism: Erynnis tages (assembly GCA_905147235.1). Taxonomy (NCBI): domain Eukaryota; kingdom Metazoa; phylum Arthropoda; class Insecta; order Lepidoptera; family Hesperiidae; genus Erynnis; species Erynnis tages. Next base: position 3,316,525 of record LR990079.1, read on the forward strand.
AAGATGATACTTTGAGTAACATTTCCATATACGAATACCCATCTACGAATAATATGAGAAGCACTTAATTTAAAACATTTTGCGATCTTATCCCCCAAGTGATCTCATATGGCTTCTCATAAACCAAAATTCTTAATACAAGTTCTAAGAAGTACCCAATTTGTAACTTTCGTACCAAGTCTTATTGGTATACACTGAAGTTAAATAAAATTGAAACAAAATTTGCCGACTAAGCATTAAGGATTTGCACAATGATGTTGCCATTTGCAAAGTTCACGTCAAGATTCAAGAACCAAGCACCGAAACGATAAAAATCAACTTTCTAAATCAATGGGGTGATTGCTCTAGTTAAAGTAGTTTAGAAATCGATTTCGACTTAAGGATCCGTTGTTAGTTTAGTTTGGGAAAGTTGTATCGATGCACCATGTGTTGTGAAAGCTAATCTGCATGAAATATACGTACACTAAGACTTCGCGAACTAGAACTTATTGCCTCAAAAGAAGTGAAGTAGTTGAACTTTGATACTAATGAAAATTTACTCAAAATGCTCAAACCCAAAATGCAAAAGCAAGAAACTTCGGCAAGACATACAAACTAAGTTTTATTTTAATCCTGGTAATAAATTGTGTTCGCAACCCCCCCAAATCTATTCAGTCATATTTATTTAAAAGCAAAAAACAACTCACAATTGGTCCATCCTCAAAAACACAGATAAAGTACTAAATAGATACAGCTAGTTAGCCCATCAGTATAAAGACCAAGAGTGCCACTTTTTTGTTACGTAATGAGACAAATCACACAAACACATTTTAGTGATGGGAATCCTACAATAACGCGAAGCCGAAACAAAAGCGCTTCGAATTATAATATGAAATATTTGGTAAATTTATTCATCTGGTCATAATCTTTTGAATCCATACCATCTATTTAGACCTACATCTGTGCTCACAAATTATAACATTTATAAAAGTAGTCGGGTAGTTAGTAAGCAATTGCAGGTAGTTTTTCCAGCTAAAGTAGTTCAGATTTAGATTAGTATTTAAGGACCTGATAGCCAGTTTGGGAGAGTAGTATCGATGCACCATGCGCAGTGGTCTAACTACAGATTAACCCCTTATCCGCGGTGGAGTTGGCAAGTTTATGTTCCGATTTGAATATCGGCCGCTATATCGAATCAGTTCGGTTAATTTATAAGTAATTGCTTGCGAGCAAATTAAACTGCAGCCGTGTTTAGTTTCATTTAGAATTGAATGGCTTTCAAATTTAGTGCTGGTGACCTTATATTGAACATTTGATACGAATTTTATTTACAGAAATATATGGGTTCAATAGTGCGCACCGATTGTATGTTAAAAATAAAAACATCCTATCCTTATAGTATAATACAAAAGTAAGAGTGTTTTATAAAATTAAATGTTTATCCGTCCATTATTCAATGCGCATCAGAATCTTACGACTGCAATAATTAAAAGTTAACTTTGTACACAGCTTACTTACATATTTTCTTAAATTGCAACCTTATTTATGTACCGATGCTCTATATTATATTCTGCACACCCTACCTTTTTCTCACTTTTCTCTCTACTCTTCAACTCCTTACCACTTGGTTGTCTGGAAGAGATCGCTCTTAGCGATAAGGCCGCCATTTGTGCATTGTCCTATTTTTGTTTTTACTGATTATCTTTTATATTTGATTCTATTTTTTATGTTTTTATGTTGTATGTTTCTTTCTGTGTGTGTGCAATAAAGAGTTATACTACTACTACTACTACTTAACAGTATTACTCATTGCATGATTACGACGATAAATTAACATCCGACAAATTTCTAATGTCTGTAAGCAGACACCCACTGCAGGGCCGGGTCGAGCTTCTCATTGCCAGACTCTACTCAAACGTACCAGACCAAATTCTTAGCCATTCAATATCACTTACCGCTTCTTGCATCTTTAAAACCCTATTCTGCTTATACTGAATTCTTCACATCATCTTCATTTCCTCACATTTCATATCTGGCGAGCCCAGGGACACATTCGTCGTACACGTCTTGTGAAATGGGAAAATACTCGGGACGTGAGCGACTGTAATTCTCTTAAATATGCATATATGTGTCATTTTTGTCGTGAATTCAATCTAATATTCTTCCGCAGTGCACGTACTCGTACGTCGGAATTTCGGTACATTTCACCGGTGAACTTCAATTTATTGTTGCCGTTGAAATCAGATGATAAAAGAAGCAAAATGGTGAGGTAAGCCTGAGTGGAAAAGCGAATGCCAAAATAAGATTTAGTATACAATATAACAGGTTAAAACTCTGTGTCATAAATAAATGTTAACAACTTTTGGCCTAGTGTCAGTTTCGACGACGACCAAGGCTTACGGTGGTGGTAGATAGAGGCGTCTTAAATTTGTCTCGCAACAGCTGCTCTCCATGCACCAGGGGTACGACAACATAAGATAACATCAGTTCCGGAAGTAACGGTTTGGCAAACCTCCTGCAACCGAAACGCCCGTAGAGACTGAAAACAGAGCGCCATATTGCAAATTGTATCGTACATACATTAAATTGTAATACGTTAGTACGTTAATATCAGCAAACATTTATTTTTCAACCAAGATACGTAGCTGATCATTGAATTTAAAATTAGGTACCTACTTAGGTATCACAGACTACAATAAATATATTTTGGTCTGTACCTTTATGTTTTCATGTATTACATACATTGCTCTCGGACTCTACTTCTAAACGTAGGCATCCTATAACCGACAATGAACCAACAGCGGTCGGCGTGGAAATAGACAAGCAAATATTTTGACACCAACGGAAATTCGACTATTAATCAACCCGCAGTTCAGTTATTATGTAGCCTCGAAGGAAACTCGTCTCGGAATCATCCCCTTCCGCGGTGTGGAGCCATGAAATCGTGAATGCTCGAATAAGTTGAACACCTCTGTAATAGGATTATTTTTAACTCAAAGCGGGATATTTTTAAAGGCTTAAAAAAGTGTTGACGACGTCGTTACTCTTCTGCTCAAATTAATAACGTGAACGAAATTTATCATCGTTATAGCAGCCACGGTGTTCTAATGCGAATTTATGTCAATCAATTTTGTAAATTTCTTAGCTATAAAGAGAGCTTTATTATTTTTTATCGAAACGGCATGTTTTTAACGTTAATCTCATTTTTTTTCCATATAGTGTGGCTCGAATGAGTCTATTCCTTTATTTATATGTAAGTAGGAAACATTCTTAACATTAGTGACCAAATGGAGATTTTTGGCGCCGCAGATTGGTGGTACATATTGTTCATTTACAAAAAAATAGTAAAACCTCTAATGGCCTCTTTATATAGTGTGCCGGCTTGGTAAGCCTTGACTTCGGCATTAATTTATAAGGCCTCAATTATAAAGCCGCGCTTAAAACTTCAAATAAACAGCTAATATATTAGTAGATAATCAAAAACGACCAACCAACCAAAGTCAAAGAACTGGCGTTCTCTCGGGGGCACGAAAGTCCACATAAAATTAACAAGTGGTTATCCTATCACCTCCCTTCCACACTCAACATTAATTAACTTTGTAAGTCGATTATGGGGTACATTGAACGCAGATTTAGTAGCTTTACATGCATTTATTAAACTTTTTGGAGAGTATTCCGACATTATATTGAGATATTGTTACTATTTGGCCAATTTGGCGATAAATTTATCCACATTTTCCTGACTGATAACAAATACGTCGCGTTGTTCGCGCAACACAAGCGCGAAGCAGCGACGGAATGATAGAGATGACATAATGACTCTCAAAAGTCTTACAACAAAGCTCTTGCTTGTTCTCGACATTGTACTCGGTTTTATGTAGGTGTATCCCTATCCGCCCCACTCGGGGTGTTCCACACACGCGTCGCTTGCACATCTAATGGTGGCACTTCACTTGGGTCTTGTATTTAAGTATTCGGCATATTTGGTAAACAATTGCCATGTCATCCACACTTTATACGACAAAATGTTTGCCTCATTGACACTTGTCACTTATTTGACGCAACGCTGACATTGCCTTTCACTGTCAAACGCTCGTGTCTTTGTTATTTGGCTACCATGTGGGAATGATCTATTTGTTAAATTTTTCATAGCGCAACACAAGCGCGTCGGCATATAAAAGCCAAGTGAAGTGCCACCTTAACACTGGCACATTCTGTCTTATACATAAAGTGAGGAGTGTTAAGTTAAAATGCATATTCATCCTGCACGCACTATAATTTCCAAAGATGAAGGTGAAACGTGCTTTCTTTATAATTTAGAAGTAATCCAGCGAGCAAAGCCACTGAGAGTTAAGTAGCCGGTCAGGGTTGGTAATGCAGCCTTTTAACCTGGAGCAGAACCAAAGAACTTGATCTAAGGCAAGTAAGAAGCGGGTCCTATGGACTTCTCAAATTTGTTTCACCTCCCGTAACCAAAACCCAAGATGTGACCGTAAAGCAGGCACCGGTAGTTTCTTCGGCAACCGTACATCCTCAACCGAACCTAACGCATGGTGTCCTGGGGCGTAGCGTACCAGGTTCTGAGTGAAACGTTAGCTCCAAAGATTCTTCCACCTGAACACAAGAATTACACGTAAAATGAGTGTTAAGTTATGCATATTCACCCCGCACCTGCCCATTATGATTTGCTAAAACGAGGTTGAAACGTGCTGTTTCGGAGCTTCCATTAAGGAGTTGCGTTGAGTCTTTGTTTGCCGCTCGGTTTGTTTAATTAACGATATCAAGCTGTATCGCTTTTCGGCGAATGTTTTATTATATAGAAATCAATAAGGCCTAGCTTGCATGATAAGAGTAGAGGAACTAGAATTTAGACAAAGATACTTCACACGCTAATATTTTGCAACTAATATTCAGAATAGTGATGAATAAGTAAGTATATTTGGTTGGTTCAAAATAATTGCGACTCTAAAAGTATGATGACATTGTAACTAATTGTGATAGTATTAGTTTTATTACAAAATACATATTACAGCAATAAATTTATAAGTAAGCAATATAAGCTTTTAATAAGGTAAACATCTAACTTACAAAAAAGATACATGTTACATGATACATGATACATACAGGTCATAATTTTTTCTCGCCTCCAATATACTGGCGAAAATATTTCAAGGCTCGTTGAGTTTTAAACAGTTACGTTGATTCAGGGAAACGGAATTAATTTGAATATTCATTTTATTATTACAATTTTTCACCTCTCAACAATTTGCATTTCGGGGACGTCGTGAATTACCTGAACTGATTTAATGGAATCTCTCATGAAAGGCCCATTTTTGAGCGGCTAATCTAAATAAATGTGCTTGACTTGTATTTTACTAGCTTCCGCCCACGACTTCGTCTGCGTTAATCTGATAATTTGTCATGGACTGGGGTAAAAAGAATCCTATATGTTAATCCAGGTTGTACCAATCTGTGTATCAATCTATCTGTGTACCAAATATCATACAAATCTGTTTAACCGTTTCTGCGTGAAAGAGTAACAAACATCCTTTCATCCCTTCACACAAGCTTGCCCGTTTATAATAGTAGTGAGAGTTGGCTTATGATTAAAATAAAACCGTGGGTAACCAAGGAAATAAGGGTGGGTGGTTGTTGCACAGTTTAAGGCATAGATTAAGATAAGAGTTACAGTTTGCACAGCTTAAGATAGAGTAAACAATAATTAAGAGGTAGTTTTTATATACACGTATATCTTACTTTATCTTAATCTAAAGATGCATTAAATAACTGTAATATTTATTGTAAATTTTAATACTGAACTAAAGGTACCTAGCTATATGAAAACGGAAAAATTATTGATTTACATACGAACAGTGAAAAAAAGTTTAGAACAAATGGTGCTTCATTTGTCGAGAGTGTAATGTTCGAAACACAAAGCAAATTGCAACCTCTTCTTTAAGAAACAATGTAAGAAAGTATTCTAATACAACGTTCCTTCGAACGTGTACCGCATGGGAAATTCTGCAACGTGGGCTCTACAATAATATATTATTTGTGCCTTACCCCGGCGGTGGACCGTCCACACTGAACTAAACATTTAAATTCAGGATACGAAGTCTTGACTACGCCGAAAGAAATCATTTCGAGATCCTTGTTCACAACTTCCTCTATCTGAGACTCGTATTGTATTTTAAATTACTCTGCTCCTCGGTGGCATTTTTGAGCCTGCATTTTGATTTGTACTTACTTTAACATTACATTTTGCAAAAGTTTTTGAAACAAAGATTTAAACTTTAACTTCAAATTTTATTCTTCAAAGATTAGATAACATTTTATCACCTATAACTTTAGTTTCAGGTCTTCAAGAGAACATTTCTCAACTCTTTTCGTAATTTCAAACACCTTCTAACTTTCAGCAAGTTTTACTAAAACACGTAACACGTTTCGTTTGAACGAAACACTCAACTTGTATTGTAAGATTATTGTACCACTCATACAAATTGCAAGCAGGTTTGAAATTGTAGCTTACATTTGAAACATCAGCATTATTTAACTCTATACAGCGATCTCGATTGAATTTCGTGGACCTTTGAATTCAGCTAAATTCGAGACTAAAACGGCAAGAAACGTGAATTTTATACACGTTTCTCTTTTCTATAACCCTTTAACTAGATTCCCACCCAGAAAAAGTCAATCCTCAAGTCAAAATAAAACAGTTGTAAACGAAAATGTCTGCATACGATGTTATTAATTAACTACAAGTCAACAAAGAGAACTGGCCAGTGGTACTCGTTAAAATAGAGTTAGTTACTCAAACGAGCCTTGCGGGCGTTTCACTTAACGGTTCTTTGAAAATTAAAAGTATTTTTTTTTCCATTACGTATTGGAAAGACTCATTTCATTTGAGTCAAAAGCAACGCATGAAGTCATCCAATGTTTGTTTTAGGTAATTTTTAGGCAATTTATTAACTTACCTACTTAAAAATTAATTTATTGCTATCCAATATACCTATGTACCTACATCAGCAAATTGTATAATCATTGACATTGTGATAGAATAACAATGTGATGCAAATTTTAGTGTGAACCGCAAACCCGGTCCAAAATATTATCGCTGACGAATAAACTGATTATACTAATTTGCTACCATTTATTAAATATAGCAATCTAATCCATTTGATTACCTTCGATCATTAATTAATTATTTGAGCGTAATGTATACAAGCAGGATTATTGAATTTCGTATTTTTTTATAAAGTCCAAACAAACAGGTGGCGACGGTGACCACTTACCGGTCACCGTCGCGTACTGACACGAGGAACACCAGATGAGTCTTTTTTCACTCCAAAGAACCCCCCATATCACAGTCCCGCGAAAATACATCAACCGGAAGACCGTTCCGAAGCTTGCACGGAGTATAGTTCCACAAATTCGCTACATCAGGGCATCGTTCAAATAGCTCCATCGAAGGCTATCGAGGTCATTGTTAGCGCACGTTAATGCAAGACCTCCATCTCATCATTCGCTAGATCCAGCTCCTGTGACCTTAATGAGCTTTGGATGATCGTATAATCATTAAGTTATGTATAGAGCATAGTAAGATAGCGTGGAGTTCAAGTTTAAATCGTTTATTTGTATTTAATGTATATATACGTCTTTGTCTATATGCGTCTTATAATCCATTTTTGTGGAAAATATTAAAATCCTTTTACATCATTATCATCCATGGGTTACAGTTACCGGTTTACATCACTGCCGTGACCATCAACAAAATCGTCAAAGATAAGGCAAGAAATGTTTAAACATTAAACATCAATGCCCTATCTGCTACCAAGTCACTCTACGTAACAAAGGCGATAAATCAAACAACATTCTAACTACGAGTACGACTACGAGTACGAAGTCGAGGTTTAAGTTTGACAGATTGCTAGTACGTGTGAGGCAAAAAAAAATACCTTTGAAGATCCGTTTATTGAAGTTGCCTTCAAGGGGAGGCAATTTGCCGTGAGCGGTCCATGCAAATAGAGTCAAGAATCTTATTACAGTAGTGACTCAACGTCTGACGAAAAAAGCTCTACTTATTTTCTTTGGTGACATTAAATTTATAATCCACGACAAGCTATTGCAGTGTCATTGTCCTGCTGAAATATGCCAACGTAAATCCGAGGGAAGCTCGTCAACGAAATGATGACATCAAACCGGGTTAAACTTTTGCAACGACGACAATAACCATTGAAAGTTTCGGAATCGCGGATAAAAACGTACAACAATGTCCTTCGACAGAGGTGACTGCGAGATCGCAATAGTTAACTGAGGGAGGGGGATGCGACAATTGCATTTTTATTCCACGGTGGAATCGCAAAAACCGCTTTGCAAACGAGATCCGTGGGACGAGATCTCAAAAGACTTCCTAGAGTAAAAAGCTTGTAAAGCCGCTTTAAAATGGACGTAAAAAATCAGGTCGCAAGCACAATGCGAGCCACAGAAGCAATTTGTCTTCTACCACTGTGAACACGGCCACATTCCTAAATAATTAACGAAGAAACCTCGCTAGAAAATATTTTAGAGCCGGAAAAGGGGTAATAATAGAGATGCTGACACTATCTATGGCTGGTTATAACAGTATTTATGCCCTACTTTTGAGCAAAGCTTTCCATACAAAAGGAGGAGACCTCGAGCATGTATGAAATATATCATATCAGATATTTTCAAACCACCCATGAGGGGGTTTAACGACGAATAATCTATCGATAACAATCGAGATTGGGGGCTTAAAGTGTCCGCCATAGATACGCAACGCGCTATTGATTTCATAGTATACGTCAGTAGTTTGAAAGATGAATTTGAATTTCTGTTTCTGGCCTGGGTGTGTTGTTTTTGTCTTGTGTATATGTATGGCACCCACGACACAAGGAATCCAAGTGTGGGGCTATGAGTGTGAAGCGTAGAAAAATATAAGGAGTGACTAGGGGTTTAGTATTGCGTCTTATATTGTATACTTAGTTATGTTGGTACGTCTGGCTTATTTCAGGTGACACCTACAAAACATTCTTCCATTTTAAATGACAAAGCACTTGAATTTAAAATTAGAATACAAAATATAAAATGATCTACACGTTCAAATTGGGTTTACCGAGCTCATTAAAACCCTAGTTGGTGAGACCGACTACTCAAAGTAATTCTTCAAATTAGTACCTCGAGCACTTGATATAAATTACGCTGCAGCTACGTATTCTCAAACTGCAAACGTGATTAAATCGTGTCGTCTCTTTAGAGTACTTTAGACATTGTTAGTATTTACACTTCTAAAGCTTAGACCTAGTTTCTCGCATTCATTTCCTTTTGATAACAGATGCTTTTTGGCCTTTGTGCGTTTTATTTGTTGAAAACTCAAATTATCACAGCATCTTATTTTCACAGCAATAATTTCTTTCTTTCTAGATCCGTCAGCAATGTATTCAGCGAGGATTTCATTTATAAATGTAATTTTTATTGATAGTCAGGTAGTTTTATTGATAGACATTACACGACTACGCGTGTTTCAACACAAAAAATGGTTTCGCTTTAAGTGGAGTGTAATATGTGAGCATATGAGTACTTGAGTAGACTGTTTCAGTACATACGTAATAAAACTTTTACCATATGTGGAATAAACCTAAATAGGTTACTTACTAAATAGTAAGTAACATTTTATCAGTAGGTACGTTTTAAATAAAAATATCATGTTAACGACTTAATGTTCCAGGTATATTTAAGTCGTAAACAAGTTGCAAAAGTAGTACGTTCAAAACCTGTGACACAGGCACACACCAAAAGATAAATAGTGTTATAAGTAGTCACTGCAGCTCATGGACGCCCGCAATCAACCTCAAATAAAAAAAAAATACAATAGAAGGTCCTTGGTTTTGCTACTCATGAGGACTGAAATGTTCGCCTCAAATAAAGTAGAAACACAAGACATGAAGAACATGTTGCTTTACGACGGAATAAGAGGCTGGCGGTAAGGTACCTCGCCGGACTATGAGGCTACACACCTTCATTATTCAGGAATTTCTGTTCTTCGGACCAACCTGGAGGTACTTGCAGACGTAGCTTGTTGTAAATAAATGAGTTGGGCTGACATTTCGTCTCATTATTTATGTGCATACTCGTCGGTTATTATCAATTGTTTGGTCACGGTGCAGCGCGGAAGCGGAACGAATCGATCTCTCTCCGCGAATAAATTACGAGACACTATCGATATTTTGTAGATGATTATAAGCCCACGTATAAATCTGAACATCACATGAAGTATAATGATCCCTTATAATCCTGCTTTTGTATAATCTTCTGTTTTAATCGTCTTTAAAAATCTAATTTGTTTCGATATTTCTGTTCCGTCGATAACTTCATTTTAGGATAATTGAAACCAAATGGGAATCGCTATACAGCTTTTGAAGGCAAAATAATTGAAATACGTATGGGTGCTACAATCATTCCATCTCTCGTGTAAGCGGACATAGTCATGTGGTGTTTTATATAACCACTTAAAGATACGAATTTCTTTTCGAGCTTCAACTATTACGATGGCTTCGTAGCACAGCTACGGCTTGCTACGGTAATTTTACAGCACAGCCGGCTATGAAAACATAAGATATTTCGACAGGTCCGTAACCCATTAGTCACCCACTGCAGTCAGGTCTTCTTTCACAATGAAGGAATCAGGCTTTAGTCCACGCTGGTCTGATGCGGATTGGTGGATTTCACATGCTTTTGAGAACATTTTTGAGAACTCTCGGACATGCAGGTTTCCTCACAATGATTTCTTTAATTAACGCTTGAGATGGTGGTTTTTATTTTATTTTACACCGCGCACATAGCCTGCAAGAAAGTCATTGGTGCGTGCCTCTGAGTTTCGAACCCAGATCCCTCAAGAGATTCAATTCAAGACGAATTCGATTCAAGACACCGCTTAACAAAATACACGCCATAATAATTACCTACCATAAAAACAAAACAATATTAAAATTTCTTAAGTAACATCATTTCAGCTATCAATTTCAAGCAATCGCTTTCAGCTTGCCTAGAGCATACAAAACGACATCCATAAACCGCTGGCCCTCATTGAAACAGCGCAGTAGGTCATGTCGTTCAAAGGTCTTTCATGCTGAAAGGACCGCTTTCAAATACTGCCACTTACCTATATACCAGTGGGTTACAGTGTAGTCCTTGTAAATGTTTCTTCAAGACGGCAAGCTTACAATGTTTTTAGGTTGTACGAAGACGGTAAAACCACGAAAATCGTTTCCAAACTTTGGTTTCTTTTGGCTTACATATAGCGGGAAAAGTATGGAATACTGAAGAGTTTTCAATGGTGGTTCAATTTAAAATGCATCAGATTCATTTGTTATTTTCTGTATTTTATAGAAGACATTTAAGATTTGAATATTTTCCTTCGCATATAATTATGGCATTTGTTACTCGTAGATACTATAGAAGAAAGGGAACCCGAAAAAGGGCAGATTTTTTGGCTGGTTAGAGGCCAATTGAGAAAAATAACAAAAGGAGAAAACAAAGAAAATATTAACACAAATTTTCCCTCACCCATTGTTTCTAACGAGCATTTCTGAATCAATTGACATAATTTCTTTTTATATAGGAAAGTCTTTCTTCTTTAATAATAGGGGACTTAATTAGTTTTTCCTTTGGTGGCGTTTTATTTTCATTCACAAAATATACTGCTGCTAAAATATGTAATGATTTTTCTATAAAAGTCTTTGAGTATTACCCCAGACAAAAGTTAACAAAAAGTTTTCAAATCTAAATTCACATTTTTAGGTGGCGTCAAACGATGATGTTCTATACAATACATTTTTAGGCTAAACACAAATTTACAAATTTTGATAATTTATCATTGTGACAAAATAATAATGATTACGGTTTAAGATCTGGGTATGTGTTCTTGCTTTGAATGTCCACTAAGTTTGTTCTGTCTGTGAGTATTAGATTTATTCCAGTTGACGTGAATTCAATTAAATTTTTTAAAACATGTGCGTACATGTGCTGTATGGACGTTAATGAGTATTGTATTCGCTAGTTTTATTTAACCTAAAATACGTTTCTGGTTTTAAAGCTGGCATTCTGTAGAACACGATACAAAGGACATAATTAGTCGCGCTTTGCCTAACGGAATATAAAGAAATGAGCACACACAATGCCTCATGCAGACGCGAACCAAGAATGCTCGTTTCGCAAAACCAACACGGCCTTAAGAAACTCGTATTACGTAACTGTGTTATTTGTTGAAAAGAAAGAAAATGCTTGACTTCGGTGGGAATGATAATATAATGTGAGAGGCCGTGGCGTTGTAAGAGGGTAAAATTTTTTTTCTTGTGTTGTTACTACGTTTATAAAACGACTTCTCCACCAATCCGCACTAGGGCAGCGTGGTGGAGTATGATCCAGGCCCCTGTTGTTGGGAGAGACCCGTGCCCTAACAGTGGGCTACTAAAGGATTGCAGCCAAATACCAGACGAGATTATTATCAAACGAGACTGCCCCTACCCCTAGACAAATTACACAAAAGTTGGATTTTAAAATTTGCCGTCGGAAATATAAATTACCGTCCGATTGAATCCCGAACCGCAAGTTGTCGTAATCGGTTTAAATTGAGTAATTACTGCCATCTGTTTGCCGTTACAAAGACGAGACGAGTATCCAGAAAAGATTACCATCATTATTTCGGCGATCGAATATTTTACGTAAATTGATCACTTGTTTTTAATTGGGAAGGAACACATGGTTTAAAAAAACTGCCTGGTTAGTAGATAATTCTTAGCATTAAACACATAACTACGTATAAGTTCTCTTATCTTTACTACCAAGGATACAAGACACAGTAGTGTAGTGATGTGATGATGAAAAAATATTCAGAAAGTTAACGTTGGGAACGGACCTTCCATTGGGATTTACGAGACATGCAAGGAACGGTAAAAACAGCAAAAACGAATGAAAAGGAAAATATTTCACAAAGATAGGTGATCGATCAAACAGGATGCGCGACTGGGAACCACTGTCCAAACTTGGAGTTTTGATGTATGCCAGATGTTTAGAAGACTTCGATAGCGTATTTTAGGAGAGATCACGCGACGTTATTTATCTTCACAACTAAGCTGTTTGTTTACTTTCATAAACGTTACACTATCTACGGCAACACCATCAATACTACGATTCTAAAACCATATTTTAGTCTCCAATCCCTCCTTCCAGGTTGAGATCAAACGCACACTGAAACTTTTATAATGTATCTGACTAATAAAATATTTTTCTGCGCTTTCTACGTTAATACCAGCATCTTAAAAATTCTCAAAGTAGCCTGCTATTCTTAGCTCCTTAATCATTAAGCCCCCACCAAATCCCTACGTCCAGCAAGCATCAAACGTACACGGAAGCCTCTATAATTAATATGTCTAATGAATTGGGTATTACACAATGTTTTTTCTGTGATAAATGAAAAGATCATATATAAGTTTTATAACAAAACTATTTTTTTTTTTTTTTTTCGCAATAATTCAAAAGTTATTTCAAAATAAAAATTAATCTTCGAATCCAGTACCGAAGACACGCCGACAACTCCCGAGCGGATGTGACGTCATAATGTTAGTTTTCATACATTGCAGTTGATAGAAGAATGTTCCCCAAGATGACAAACTTGTCTCATGTCAAATGTCTAGTCACGTGTAATAGCCGTAAACGCTGTACTGTTATTAAATAGCTATAACATTTTGACGTCACTCACAACTATGGTGACCCAATCATGGCGCGTTTATAGTCAGGCGATCTTTATTTAAATTTCATCCATTTTTAATTGTTTATAATTAATTAAAAAAATGTTTTTTTAAGTTTTTTCATTAAATCAATATTATTAATAATAAAGTTTATGCCCTGCTTTATCATTCTGTATAGCCCAATTATGCTGGTACTACTGAATTATTTTAATTAATCTGTCTCATGCACGTGTTCTTCTGCGTTTTCCACGTTAATACCATCACCTCAAAAATTCTCCGAGTAGTCTGTTGTTCTAAGTCCCCTCGGTCATTAAGCCCCCAATCCCTACTTCCGGGTGAGTCCATAATGCACGCGTGCCCGCGCTAGGAGCGACGCGGGAATAATTAAAGAGAACGCTTGACACGAATGTGCTTTAAGGTTCACTACACACCCGGGACATTCTATGGTGACGTTAAAGCTTTTAAAGTTTTGAAATTAATCTCGCAGGCGTAAGAGATCCCGACAATTTTATAGGTCCCACTATGAAGTGGATGGGATCTTGATAACACTAACGTTTCATTGGACTTCTGAATTCATTAACTGCAACTCTTTTATGGGCCACTTTTGCGCACGGGTCTATCACTACCGGGGAAAGCCTGGTGGCACCACGCTGCTCCAATGCGGATTGGTAGAGAAACGGGCTAGTTACCAGCCCGTGGAGGAATACATGCATTAACTTTTAGACATTAACTATTGTTAAAGATTGCATATGCTACGTTTTCTATCATCAAGCGCAACACAGAAATACGAAGTAGTTATCACTTTAACGACATAATTCAACAGGTGAAAAACTCAGCAGCAAAAGCAATTAAATCTGTAATCGCCCTAAGTATTTTGGCGGCACTGATGTTGACAGGGCAAACAGAGGTGTAATCGCAACCTCGATAAATTCAAATGGGAATGCGCTGTAAACACACTGACCAGGTATCTGTTGCCTTTGCGATGTTAATGTAAGCGCCGACAGAATTCGCCGTTAACAGTCCCCGAGGCACTCGAGTGTTGAATAAATCACGTTTATCAGCACGGAATCGCGGATAGTCGCGGTGCAGATACGTTTTGGGGATAGCACTTGAGAATGCTGGGAATACTTATTTCAATCTGATGCAGGTGCTAACTTATAGTATTATATTTTGAAAACTTAACTTTTGAAACTCGGCTCAAGTTGGCTCTGATTCTGCCTATTTTATGTTTATAATTGCTTTGTTGCAAGTGTAGATTTCTGAATAATCAATAGAAGAATAGGTCAAATAAAATTCATATTTACCTTAACATTTTACAAGGAATAGACGTAGCTACTTGTAAGGTTCGACGGAACAATAATGGAATGATTTAAAGTAGTCAATGTGCAGTGGCTCTTGGCTAAGCACCTCAGCGGGATTAATGTAGAGGAGGTAAATAGAAGTGTTATCGCAGTCTCGATTAATTCGAGACAGAATGCCTTGAAAGGACACTAGCAGCTGCTTTTGTGTTACAAGCGCCGACAGAGTTTACCGTTAACAGTCTCGAAGTCCCTCGAGTGTTGAATAAATCACGTTTATCAGCACTGAGTCGCGACTAGTCGCGTAGCGGAAACATTTTGGAGATCGCACTTGAGAATGCAGGGAATATTTATTCGACTCTGATGCAGACGGCGACTTGTGTTGTTAGCAGACTTGGGTACGGTAAGTTGGCTTCGGGCCTGCATATCTTATGATATTGATTTGATCTGAGGCACAAGGTTTCGGAGATCCAATATAACATCAAAATTGTGTTGTAATATGAGGAAATTTTTCCAAGTTAGTAAATATCCTGTGGATGAGGCCACCAGTGTAGCGCATTGATTATCACATTGGTGAGTTTAAGAGTTTTTGTTTCTGGTTTGGTCGTGTATGTGATTGTGTATATCAATGGAATTTATAATGCAGACAGTCCATGTGTTTCTAAGTATATTATTTATAAGAGCGATTCTATCAAAAAGCAGATGTACCTACTTCTTTTTCCGGTTCTAAAAATTTCAAATAACACGAAAATTCATATTTAATAGTCTCCGTCAATCCCTTTCAATATTCATAAATTCATATGTCCTCAACAGGCGGCCACCGGTCCCGTACTCCCAACCCATGTAATAGGGTAGAGGAGTTCAAACAGAAATTGGTTTGGAAAACCAAAAACGTTAAACGTTAAAAGGATCAAAGAGAACAAGCGAGGATTTTCATATGGAGCTGGAAATTTTTCACACGTAACTTATACGCACCTTGAGCATGTTGAATTGTAATGAGCCAATGATGTAGAAGAATATGAAAAAATATTATATTGAAATATTTGGAGTCTATCGTTGAATAAATATTTACACAAATTAGCGGAAACAACTTATTATCAACAGCATAGAAATATCATAGTACGCAAAAATCAAATCATCATGACATTCTAATAAAAATTACCCTCTCAACTTAAGACCTCAAAATTTGTTTACAGCATAAATCCTAGATATCCGCGATTTATCGGCTACTTGTTTCGTGACAGGACGCAAGCCTTATCGTCACCTCGCAGGTCGCAGACGGGATCCCGCAGCAGTGTCCGCTTACGATAAGGAAACAACGTGCTAGCGGCTTCTTGCTGTAATACCGCCATAAAACAACCAGCGCACCAAATCAGCGAAGGGTATTGTGATACCCTGTGTTTTATGAAATACGAAGATCTCGGAGCCGAAGCTCGCCACACATAACAGCAAACGCGGCTTAGTCACAAGTATGAATAACGAATCGGGCGGTTTACTGCGCAAAGCGCGGCGTGTAAAGATTGCTTCTTCTGCGAGTGGCGTATTTTTTATTTATTTTCAAACAAACACCACACAACACACGACTTTGTCCGCGCTTCCTTTGTAGCAAATGAAAACTGTAATCAAACCATCGCCAGCGTAAGCTATTTAAATGTTTCCCTTTACGGCTAAGGGATAGCTATACCTACATAATGAATGTGGCGAACGGTGAAAGGCAATATGAATGTATATTTCATGGATGAAAAATATAACACATTCATCATGCACGACGCGAGCTCCGCCGAATATTCTTGCGCCAAATTTCGTACCTCCTATGTTTTACGGGCAGAATAAATGTGTCATTTGTTGTTGGGTTTCCACAGAAAATTAAGCCACCAATACGCACATTAATCCTTGGAGACTGAGAATTTTCACGGGCCATTACCTGCAACAAACAAAAAAATTTGTGTTAAAATCCCTTCCATGAGATATTTTACTATGAATATTTCATTCTTGACAACGCCACCTTTTAAGAAGAAACTTTAAATAAAAATGTTAGGAGATTCACTAGAACCCATGTTTGTAGGTATATCGAAGACAATTGTATATTTCTAAGAACTTTTAATATAATGTACACGCACAAATAACATACTATAGAGATCCAACAAGAAAATTATATATACAAAATACACAATATCATTTATATAAAATAGAAATTTTATTGAAATAGGCATGAAACGCCAAATTTAATATTGTAAGATATGCGTTGCTCATTTGACAGATAGAGCTCAAGGAAATACGGCTATTGTAGGTAGGTACAGAGAATACAATAGGTATGTCAACATTCAGCCACCCTTTTATTAAATTCTTAATATCTTCTATTCCCAGTCTAGAATCTGGAGTTAAGTTACAAAATTTGACATTGAAGCGAGCTAAGACAATCAAAGTTGAAAGCCGCAAAATTGTACATTAATCAGTTAACATGGATCTAATACAAGGCCGGCCTACCAAGTTGCTCACCAGAGGGAGCCTTCAGTTAATATAATATGAGACTTAATCCCGCTTAGAAACTTCGGGAAGGAACTATATCTATGTAAATAGTAAAGGAAATATAGGTAGCTTGCTAATAACTGACTGACTAAACACGAAAACCAGGAATTCTACCGCGTTTACATTTAATTTTAATATACCTATATACAGGATAGTCAGAAATTTGTTATTCTATATATAGTTAAAAGTAGGTAAAAGTAGGAATAATACAATTATGTAGAAATATGATATCAGCCTGATGTTGCTGCCTTGACCAGTTATTGTTAGCTCCTCACGAGAGAACATGAAAGTAAACAGGGCGTATTTTTGCTTTTATAATACTGTTTATACAAGAGAACGTTGTTTTACTATATCATTAAAACGTTAAAAACATTTCGTCTGTACCTATACAATTTCGTTTAGTGTGAGAAACAATAGCATTATTTTTTTGAACTAAAGAAAGTCGAAGCCAGTCCAAAGTCGAATAAAACACATCTATTTTTACATTCAGTACCTATATAAATTAACTTGCCAAAGTTACATACAAAACGAAGGAGCGCTGTGGCGTTGAAATGTGCATTTCGAGGCGCGTAAAAGTACTTTAATACTTTGCCAGACTTTATAAATCACACGTCAGAGACACATCGTACGTGGTAGCCACTTTGCAACTATTCCAAAGACTTGTAAAGCTACGTGTCGAGTATAAAATGTACGTGTAAAACTACGAGCACGTGGGGTTACGTGTCGCGTAGAAAAGGTGTTAGATTAACAGATCTTGGTAAGTTCCTTTGTATACTGTATATTTGTGTATTAATAAATTCACCACCGTAAACACATGAGTTATGGAACGATGAAACACATGAGTTATCGATGCTACCAGTACAATTTTTTTCAGGATGGTCCATCGTAGGACTCTGCTAAAGGATGTAGTACCATGTGTACCTGATGGTACTTCCACCACTTAGGCCTCACTCACCTCAGCTTCCATCTGCGACATGAAATGCGTAGAAGCCAACACTGTACCTCAAAAAGAGTACCATAAGTGGCCTTATGAAACGCAGACATACTCATACTGCTATCGATACTTATATCCGTATTCCGTATGAATGAATAAAACATGAATTGGATATCAATTCAAATTAAACGCCACATCACAGAAGCTGAATCGTTAATTAAGTTTGATTCAACGCCAGTTCTGCCGCGTTTGAGAACATACAGATAAAGGCCGAACAATCGGCAGCGAATAATTGCACGGATTGGATTGAAATAGAGCCAATATGTGCCATTATCAAAATGAATATACTTACGTTACGGAGGAATGTCTGGTTGGATATTATGATGGAAATTAATGCGCACTGGAATGTATAGGTTGCAACTATACGTGCTATGTGTACTCAGAAATGTTCTGGTGATTAATTTTACTATGCTATTGATACAAAGATCACTAATAAATTTTCATACCTAATTTGGATTCCGCATTTTCAAGTTCACATTTCAGATTCCGCTCAGCATAGAATTAAATTAGTACCAACAGTGGAAATAGCATAGGAGCCTACAGACCATAGACACAAATGGTCACTACAGCTCATGGAGATCCATAAAGTCGTATGCAGTTCTAGGGTCTTTCAATATTTACGGCCTGTCGGTACCTGTATTTGTTCGAATAAAAACAAGAACTTGTCAGCATTATGGCAACATATGAGGGCGGCGATGTGTACAATCCTGAAAGAACCACGAATGATCAAAATGGTCTGCGAAAGACAAACAGAAAAGACAAACTCATTAGTTATTTTTTTTTAATATTTTTCTATAATGCATAGTCCTGGACGCACGTTAATGAGGGAAAGGGTAGTGCGAGGTGTCCTGGCGCGAATTCATTAAATATGCGACGGAACGTGCTACACGCTCCGTTCACCAACATTGTACGCCCGAAACTAAAAAAGTATACTTACGTATATTCCTAGAAAAAACCGTAAGTGGTTCCTTACTTAAGAAAGTTACATATCACCACCTATTGCATCGGTAAAGGAAAACATCTTGAGTGTGCATCTTTCATGCATGCCTGAGAGTTCTTCCATAATGTCTAAAATGCATGTGAAGTCCACCAACCCGCAAAAGGCCAGTGTGGACTAAGACCTATCCTTTATCCTTTTCATATTCACAAACCTCTTTCGGCGTACTCGGTTAAAAATAAGTATCGAGTATAGTATTCATTACACCGATGACTGACTAACTTGAGATGACTTTTAAAGGCCTGATGCTCCATATTACACGTACATGGATTAAATATTTGATATATTCTTATCTAAAAAAAGCGGTGATAGCCCAGTGGCTTAGAATTCGACCTCGAATCGAGGGGTCCGGGTTCGAATCCCAGTGGCACGCACCAATGGCTTTGTAAAAAAATAATTTGTATGTGCGCTTTGTAATGTGCGCTTTATAAAAATTAAATATCACCTGCTGTTACGGTGAAGGAAAACATCGTGAGGAAACCTGCATGCCTGAGAGTTCAGAAAAAAAAAAGTTCTCAAAGGCATGTGAAGTCCACCAACCCGCACTAGGCCAGCGTGGTGGACGGCGGCCTACATCCTTCTCATTGTGAGAGGAGACCCGACCCTGTAGTGGGTCATTAATGGGTTACTGACATGACATATTCTTATCAATAAACATCGTATACTAATCAAGTACGCTGTGGTTACAACAATGTAGCCGCGGTCGTCCACAACGTTGCGGCCGACGCGTTAATGAGACCACGAATGGGGTACCGAGAAAAGCATCCTCGCTAGAATTCATCACGCGTTTTGGAGAACCTGGTATGGGCAAACATATGTGCTGGATGCTTTGAAATTAAATTTCCAAAACGTAAACAGTTGAAGATTATATTCAATTTTATCAGCAACATTTTAATATTACCTTAATGCCTCGGTAATGCCGACAAATACTATTTATGCTGTTAAAAAATAAAAAAAATTAAAGACGCTGTCTATCTCAGAGTCGTATTACCTACGTTTATTAGAGCTAAAATGATGTCTTCTCAATGAATCGGATACTCATTAGGTTTTCTGCAATTACTAACGTTAAAGGAACGCGGTCGGCCACAGCGTTGCGGCCAACGCGTTAATGAGACCACGAGTGGTGTACCGAGGAATGCATCCTCTCTGGAATTCATTAAACCGTACAGGCGATGTATGAACGACAAACGTACGACATACGAAATATACCATCAAGCCTAACTTAAATCAACAGATGTAAAAACAAGATCAGTTTTCTAATTTTGCTTCATCAAAGTGAAAAACTACAATAATCTTCGTTACAACCGGCAACCGTTGGAAGTAACTACTTTATTAACAACTCGCATCCGTCGTACGCTTATTACAAATGCTCCTCTCAGCGAAAATGTAAGATTTGAATTACACAAGAGGGTTAAAGGATAGTTTGTATCACGCGAATCGCGCTGTGAATCTCACAATGAAGGCTACATTTTCAGACTATTTCATGGAATTGTGTTGCCTTTCCACTAGAAAATATAGGGAGTTATTTAAAACGACAGATAAGAAAATTTCGCGAGCTCACTCCGATAGGCACGGACAAATAGGATGAAATGGGAAATCGTTGTAAATATTTTAATTGCTCTGTTTCTAATGACCGGTAGTAACTGTTAAATTTAATTAACCCTCATTCATCATGCTCTTGGTACTTGGTAAAATAAATTTTCACGGAGTAACTCTTATTTAAAATTCACGTCTTTCGAGTTTAGGTTCCTTCAATCCACCAAAAATGAAACGGTGGATAAAACGAAAACACAGATGCATATACTCGTATATACCTTAATAACTCAACATCCCTTTTCGATCGTTTACGCAAAATAATACTTATGATAACTTCAAAAAACTCGCGTACAAAATAAAACAATACTGTGGCCATGTGTTGACGAAAGTTGGTAACAACGAAACCTTTCACATATGTTAATTTCACTCCGTATAATATGGCAAATTTGGTACTGAATATAAATTTACCCTTTGTTTGATGTTGAAACAAGGGCCGGCCGCATGATTTATTTACTTAGGTATCGAACACGACCTTAGAATTTTTTTCGTCGGGAATATACATTTTTTCGTTTATGGAATCTCATTAATGTAAAGAATAAAAAGTAAACTGTGCATATGATGAGCGGTCGACGTCGATTGGCTAGAAGAATACCTACATGAAGAGTCGTCAGTAGTTCAGTACCTTATCAGCTTTGAAGATGTTAATTTTACGCCCATTTTGAAAACTACATGTTACATCCTGCGAAAATACATCAGACGGAAAATTTTTCCAAAGTTATGCGAGACAAATTGCCTGAAATGTTTGAGCACGGAGGACCGCTTCATTTCAATGCGGAAGTAGGATTTTAGACCTCGGGTAGCGGTACAACAATTTAAGGGTGGTGTAGGCATTATTTCGTTTATCAACAAATAAGTGTTGCGAAACCGTTTGTGTGAACTAAAGTCTCACTTTGAGAGCCACTCTCACCTTCTATTTGAAAATACCAGAATAAAAATAACATTTTATTAAAACGCTTTGCTAATTAAACTTTTTATAGCGTAGTTTTATGTTACCTATGTAGATATATATGTAAGTATAAAATAACCTCAGACAGGATTAAATTTTCTAATAAAATACCTTCACCGCTTTGTCTGACACAGTCTGGGAAAACAATAGCATGCTCAGTTCCTTTGCTTAAAATTAAAACTGACATTATTACCTTCTTTGTACAGCTTAGTGCATAATATGCGGTCGTCGTCTTTTACTACAAATTAAAAAAATCAAGTACTTTGTGTTAGTAGGAACACGAAATTTTTATACAAAAACCAGCTACATCTAGCTAATATGTATATGGCAAAATGGTATAATTTACTTTAAACAGTTTATTATTCCTATCCTGTACGATATCTGTTTATGTTTCCTATATAAAAAGTGGAAGCCGCAACAAGATCATAAATTATGATAATGTAATAAATCCCACACTATTGGCTCAGTTCCTGCACAGGAAGGAAGAAAAACACAATACACTATTAGATTACACGATAAATCAATGGAATTGGTTATATTCATCAATATTTACTACAGCCAGCCTTTTATGGCCCACTGTTGGGCACAGTCTGTCCCGAAAACAGGGGAAGACCAGGAGCATACTCCACCACGCTGCTCGACACGCATACTTAACACCCTCATCTCGAAAATTCTGCGCCTCCTAACAAATTCTCTCATTCAGTTGATTGTCAACTAGGTTTGATCTTCACAATTTGGCGCGCGCCTTTTCGCAACCGTATTCAAACAACACAAAAGACAGTTCAGAGCCCGCCACTCATATTGTTTGTTCGTATGCATATCCGCACGGCTTCACGCTAAATGTTTATTTTTCAACACCAAAACGTTTCAGTTTAAGGCTTGGGAACTATACTGAGCCGAGAATAAACTTAGATTATTTATAGCTTTTCTTTTATAGTGTGCTTAAATTAATATGAGATTTAAATGTGTGTACGTATCTATCATTGCGACATGAAGAGAGAAGAGATTATGAAAAATGAAAAGTTTGTGTGAGGTTTCTAAGGCCTTTTCTTAATTGGTAGTCGATCCGACTGACCAACCAATACGACAAAAATTAAACGAGTCTGTATAGAGCTGACCTCATTGTCAATACGCACTGACATGCGACAAATGTACGCAACGATGTTATCGTAAGACGAACTTGTTGAGAACGATATGGTTATTAGGACACGGGGTAACAATATTTATTTAAGGTGGTGTGTCAAAATTTCTTCAAATTGAGCCTTGTAACAAACAAACGACAGAGGATTCTTAATAACAGTCCCATTGGTACTTACTGTCTGGGTAAAAAACCCTTACTTAAGTAGATGTCTCGCATTTTTAGAATAAACTTCTCGCGGAGTACATACTTTGTCTAAAGGACAAAAGTAATAGCCTCGACTACAGCCACTGACATTATTTTAGAAGTCTCAAATATTCGTCTTGTTTCTTAAGTAAATGTTTTGTTTTCTTTATGTAGGAACATTACGAGAACTAAGTGCTGCGGGAAAGAGACATTTTGTGAGACTTCATAAAACACTTCTTTAATGTTAAAATGGGCAATATTAGGTAAGTACTCATAGCACTTATAAAAAGAGACTATTGTTTTTAGAGCCTGAGTGATGTTGGAACACTTTTATAACGTGACCAGGAGACTGTTACTCTTAGAAAAAGCTATACCTACACAAATATTGCGCAAACCACGATCAACATACATCGATCAAGTCAGTTTGCGGACTTTCTTGGACTACACTTCGAACGGAATAAATAAGAGAAAACATTATAAAACATTCAAAAGTCGGTACGGTGCGGGAAGTCGACGCAGCGGTGAAGCCTAGTTCACAAAAGGCCAGCCCAGGTAATTACTCAAGGGATCGTCGGACCTGTCCTTTGAATTTAATCTATTTTCATAAAAATAAGACGGATCAGGGAGCTGGCGACTTTTTCGATTTTCGACGTGACCTGTGCCAGGTAAGAGTTTTATAGCTGAAAGGAGTATAAAATCCTCTTTCAGTCTTAAACGAACAAACCAATTTCGATCAAATTCTTAGAACGGTTTCGATGCAACAGACAC
Source organism: Erynnis tages (assembly GCA_905147235.1). Classification (NCBI taxonomy): domain Eukaryota; kingdom Metazoa; phylum Arthropoda; class Insecta; order Lepidoptera; family Hesperiidae; genus Erynnis; species Erynnis tages. The sequence continues at coordinate 3,340,722 of LR990079.1, forward strand.
GTAGGTTAAACGACTCTTAACATTTCGAATCCTGATATCTGCAAACTTACTATAAAATATTTAGTAACTCTGTACTAATTAATATTCTGAAAGCAAAGTCACATTGATTTATTTCTTTTCTCACTTATCTGATGCTACGAAGTCGCCATAAAGTTGACCTTTTCCGTATTTCACTCGCGGAATCGAGATAAGCTCAACGATACTCCATATATCAGAATCAGTCAAGTTTGCGGTTCGGAGATTAGCTCCTTGCTGAGAAAATAGTAAGCAGAAATTAAACCTCCTTCCTTGATCCTTGTAATCATACATTTATGCTTACTCTTTTTAATTTAGTTTCATTATGAATCTCTTAGGGTGGCGACTTAATTTATTTTTCTTTTATTCTTTTTTTTTGTATTAAACGATACAAAGACCATTTTGTCAAGAACTAAAGTTAATTTAATTTTCAATTACAAAAACACGCTCATTAAATCGATTCTGTCATAAGACCATTTTGTCAAGAACTAAAGTTAATTTAATTTTCAATTACAAAAACACGCTCATTAAATCGATTCTGTCATCAGGTTGATAATCCAAAATTAAACATACAACGAACCAGTAAATCACGAGCACGACTTAATCGATTTGCCGTCAATCACGCAGTCTTCAAAGATAGCCTAGTAATTTGAAGTAAGATTACAATAACACGTATATTTCTTCTATTCATCATGTTAGTCGTTGCGGTTGGCAATTTATTTTACACTCCGCCTCACTCTGAAATCTATTCTCGTTGCCCCCGCACCCCGAGTAGAACATCGGCATACACTTCCTTCTAACGACATCGTAGAAATACACTTTGTACATCAGATGGCATGGCCCTTTAGAGGGCGCTTGGTAGCAGTAATACGGTATGTTGATCAAATTGGATGGAAAGGGACCTTCGTCTGGACCTGAAATTGATTAAACGGGTGATATATAAGAGTGGAACGCGTGGGACTCATTAATTGTAACACGTAATAACGGGCGTGATCATAAAAATTGATTTATTGCAGAACGTTGCGTTCATTCCCGGAAAAATGTAGAAAATATTACCTACACGAATTTTGATTTACAATTTTACGCCAGTTAAGTTGAATAACTTTACAGAACAGCTCGGGATAATACTTCGTAATTAATATGTACCTATATATAAAAATCAGACAAAATAATGTAAATTTGAAAATCTCTTTATAATATTGGTCTAGTAAGGTAAAAACGTTCTTAAAACTGTCTACTCACTAAACGTAATATTCTATCTAACATTAATATTTTCTATCAAACTTTTCAAACAACTTACGTCCATACTTCACATAATCATGCACCGCTCTCACGCCTACAAACAGGGTCAGCAACAAAGCGTACGTTCTCATTTCGATCCACAGATTAATACTTCTGTTCTAAACGCATTTTCCAATCAAGCAGATTCGAAATAGGAAACAATCAATTCAATGCAGCGGTTTTATTGCTCTTCTCCATATGCATTTTAGATAACGCACCGATATTGGGATCCGTGTTTACCGATGCCAGTTGTAATTTTGAAGCGCTCGCGAACGGCTTGGTTAGATTGTATCCAGCAACCTTTGACGATTAATGTACGTTGTGCTGCTATCTTTTATTGTATTTGGTACACTACGTAATTCCATGGATAGGTTACCATGCAAAAAACTGCGTTGATAATTGTAATTTCTTACGTTAAATACGGAGCAACAGCACCACAAAGCGTGGTTTATATTGAGGTGTCAAACCAGGATCTGAATTTTCCGAAAATACAAAAACAATTTGAGACGAATGTTCGATCGATCCTGTTGAGATACCCTAAAGTTGACGTCAATCCATATACAAAAAGCCAGAATCAAGTGTTTTGTAGCGAAGCGAATATTCCCACAGGTACGTAACAATCAGTCATCAAACGCATTTTATATTCCAGACTTTATTCTCTGAAAAGGTTTCCATTACTTATGATCTTTATGAATTCTTTACTAGATAACACCTGGATCAACTTTTTTGTATATTCCATTAATAATTTAAATTTTTCGTTAAAACTTTAAGGAATTTTCCTTAATCTTCACTTTGTTGTAAAGTAAATAAATATCGTCTTTACTAAACAGGTCAGAATTAAAAATATTTATTAACCGAAAGTCATTATTAACAAAACTATAAACACGCTTCAGGCAATTTTCAATTTGTAACAAAATTATGAACGAGCTTCAGGGAATAATTGCCTTTATTTTCGTTTCACTTAACAATATCAAGTTTCGGACACAATTATTTAATTCATTTATTAACTTAAGACTAGACTTTTATCTTTTTACTTTCTGTTTAGAACAAAAGCTGAAGGAACGCAGCAAGTTAAACTTACGTAGGTACTTTCTCCAAACACTGTTTCTAGTGACAAATCTGAGTCGGGCCTTAACTACAACTAACATGACTATATTCTCCAAGCACTATTTCTAGTGACTCATGCCGAATAAGGGTAATTAATCCCTCACCCTATTTCCGTCTCACAGTCGTTCAAACATAAGACTCCTTCCCCGCGAGAGATACAAAGGCACATCGAGAAATAACATCCAAACAAACCGGGGACTCTTGACATAGATTGACGTAACATCAGTGGGTCACCATTCCAACAATGCCATTACGTAAGATCATAGACTTCCACGCCATACTCAACACTCGGCGAACAGGCGGTCTGTGGCAGAGCTTTCTGTGAAGTTGAAGTACTTTCCTATTTTTTTACTGTCGAACATATTTTTACCTGTAAGTACCTTATAGTTTACCTGTGTGCATATTTCTTCATGGTGTTTTCTTTCACCATTACAGCAGTTGATGATTAATATTGTAACACACAACATAACTTTGAAAAATCAGTGATGTGTGCCACTGAGACTTGTACCCGGACCTGTAGAGTATGAGACTGAATTCTCAATTCATAATTCTGACAGCTCAGTGGCTATCACCGCTGCACGCATAATGAAGGCACACCTTAGAATTTATAGACAACCAGTAGCAAAGGACAATCGAATGCCGAACATAAATACCACACCGTCGAACAACCAATGATACAACTTGTGCTTGCTACTTGAGACCTACTCCATAAATCTGGTGCTATGGAGCTACGTAGGTACACTACAAACAGAATGTACAGCTCAGCAATTAACAACTCAATGGCGTTAAACTATGCGCAGAAATCTAGCCATTACACAAAGGGAACAAGGATATAAAATTAGAATTCAATTCAAAATTCAATGCAAATCTGTTAGGTATTTCCAACAAAATATATTGAAACGTTCTAATAGGTCAACGCTAGAGCGAGACAAAACTTTAACAAAACCTAAAACCCATGACTGCACGAGGCATCTGTTGCTAGCCAACAAGGCAACAAACTTCAGAATACCAACGAACAGTTCCCAACTAATTTCCATTCGCGTCGTTACCGAGGTCCCTTACTACGATACTCTTATCACTTACGAGACATAACATTTTATCGACGAGATAGCGCTGATAACTGTAGCAAAGTTCGCTTTCTATTTATAAAATTAGAAATGCCAACACACAATTTTATTGTCTGTTACCCATTAATGACCCACTGCAGGGACGGGTCTCCTCTCACAATGAGAAGGATGTAGGCCCTAGTCCACCACGCTGGCCTAATGCGGGTTGGGGGACTTCACATGTCTTTGCGAATCTTTTCTTGTGAATTCTCAGGCATGCTGGTCATTTCACGATGTTTTCATTCACCGTTAGAGGAAGTGATTTTTGATTTTATAAAGCGCACATTACTTTTTTAAGAAATTAATTCGTGCGTGCTACTGGGATTCGAACCCTTTGAGTAAGAGGCAGAATTCTTAGCCACTGTACTATTGCCACTTTTTTACACAATCAGGCATCCAAATTAACTTAGCTTTAAACAAAACCTTCGTATGGTTGAAGCAATTCAAATTAATTGAGATAGCTATGAGGAAAACGCAATTATTTGAAAATACAAACGGCATAGTCTTTTCCTCGACTTTTATATGCAAATAAATAAGCAGTGGGCTTTTCCATTTCATGTTTATTTTCTTTTTATAATTGTGGTTGTTCGAGGTGTCGATTGTTGATTCATGTTTTTTAAATCTTTTCTATTTTCTTTTATTCATTTCTGAGTTGTGACATTATTGACAAAAAGGCCGTGATCAGCATGAGGAAAGCCTATTATGGATCACAGATAGATACAATATTCTGCCAAAAAAGCTCTAAAGGCTATATATAAAAAACGGAGTAATGCACAATGAATTTCGTTTACAAAGCACTACGAACAATTTAGTACCTACTTATAACTTCCTATTCCAATACGCAGATAGGCAAATATCGAAACCTCTATAAGTTGAACGCACAACGATTGTGAAGGGCACAATATCTGGAGGTATAAATAATAATGTCCCGGGCCTCTACCCCATTATGGCGAAGAGATATTCTGAAACATAAGTGCGGCCGTAACATATGACGGTTATACATAACTTACAACACGAGCCTTACCTACGACGCTCTTTGTCATACTCGTAGGTACTGGGGGAAACTTATTTGAAGAACGCCGACTGAATCGTGATGACTGGGTACAATGTGGATAATTTAATAAACAATTTTCATATTCAGTATGGATTTTTACGGTTGGATTTTATTTTTTACTGATGGAAACGAGTTTGTCTAGTAGGCCTGTAGGTTTGGAACCCACTCTACGACGCATTACAGTGCGCATGAGGTACCTGGGTTTGCTTGCTCGTAATACCTCTCACAAGTTTTAATGATAGTTCTGTATTTAATTCAGGACGAATGTTTTAATGTATACTGTCATAAGCGAAAAGTAGTCTGTCGACTAAGGTCGGATTTCCTCTTAAAATGAGAAGAATTTAGACCTTAGTATACACCACAATGGCCAGTTAAGCGTAAAAAGTCTTCATGATCTTAGCAACAATAAACTTATTTTAGTAGAGTTATTTTACTAAATTTTACTAAATTCTCAGGAACGCGCAGATTTCATAGATTTCATTTCCCTTTAACGTTATAAGTACAGCAGGTGTACAGCGTAGACCGAATTATTAGGCACTGGTCTATCACTGCCTAAAACCTCAAAGTAGTACCTATGTATAACGTGAGGTGTTCCAGAACTATATAAGATTTTTATATGTAGAGTATTATGTTACAAATCTTCATTAGAGGACCCAATAAAGTAGGCGTGGTAACGGTCACAGTGGGTAATTGGATACGTCCTCCAACAACGCCCCGCTTATCACTTGATAAATATCCTTAGGTTTTGTGTATCTTAGCTCAGATGGGTAGTGGATATACCTATAGTTATTTGTCTCTTGTGTCTGTCTGCAATTTGATATCTAAATTTGGCCGTTTACTTTCAGTCAGATCAGCACCGAATATATTTCAGTCAGATCAACACCGAATATAATAAGCTACCTAAATCAGCCTGTTACGAAATTTTACACTTGTACCTATGTGTATGTTTTATTTATAGTTTTGGATCGGTTCAACCTAAGTTAATTAATTTCATAAAAAGTGAAAGTAAGAAGTGAGTGAAAACCGTTTTTAAATTGACATAGATAGTTAATAAAGACGCATTAAAATATGTTTGATGAATCTCCTCATGTTTGCTGCCTTCAGCAGCTTTCAGATCTCAAGAGAATCGTTACACGAAATAAGCAAGATGGCACTCAAGGCGGCCATTTAAATTTAGTGACGCGCAAACCCGATAGCTAAATAGGCCCGACACTGTTCGAAGCGCGATCCGTTAAACATAATCGTTACAATAAATTTGACGTATCTACATCTACCGGGCACCCGAAAGCTACGGAACGGATAAAATCAGATAGCTACCGATCTACGATAATATTTCTAAGAGTAAATCGGTTCAGTTCTTAATAAAGCGACGTTTTATTAAATTGCCACCTATCTGTATTGAGCGTTATGAAAACTATTGTAAAGTCACTTGATAATCTCAAAACAAAAAATATGAAAACGAGCGGCAAGTTTGACGTATATAATAATATAATTACAAAAAAAAACCGCACAACCTAAACTCCTAGGAATGGACACAGTCAGACTGTATGTTGGTTCCACTTACACTATATGAAGAATAATGTTGGTTAATTTTTTGCAATAAGTTAAACGACTCTAAATATAAAATCGCCACAATTTCAAAAATATTCCGATTTGACGCCCTCGACCTAGATACTTGCCGCACGGATTTGTGCCATATTCATTAAAACTGGGACCAATAATTATGGTGTACCTACTATGATTTTTTTCCTATAAATGTACCATACCAATACCGAGCCGCTTGAATATGATAATACGTAAAATTTTATTTTTAAAATAAAATCATAGCAATTGCATCGTAATAATACATAGAACGTAAAGATACGTAGTACAGTAGGCAGGAAGAAAATGTAATATCGGCGGCAAGTTACGAGAGCTTTACGAGATCAAACGCTTTATTACACGAAGAAACAATTTTCATCACAGGCTGCATAGCAGTCCGTTACAATGTTGCTTAAAAATGTTTCAAATTCTTTCATGCAAGACCATTAACCGTCCTTCGAAGCCTTTGGAGCGAGTGATAAATTCCTAAGATTAATAAACTTTATTGGATCCGTTGATTTTCAACGTTAACGAATTTTCAACGGACGAATGAAAATGAAAATTTATCATAACGAAAAAGTCCGAAACAAACTATTGGATACAATAATAAGACGAAATTCTTAAATTTTCACTCAGTCTAGAAGCAAATGTAACACTACACGCTAGTTCCGTAATTACAACCAGGGACGACTCGCTCCGCGGAACATTCGCACAATTCAAGAGAAGTGGGTCGCCTCCATCGTTGTAAAAAGCCAAAAGACTATACTTTTAAAATTTCTTCTTGTGATAAGGCGAACAATAAAACTTCAACTGAAAATCTACGACAGGCCGACAAGCGCGGCAGAGAAATGACGACGTCGGACGCGGCGCGACTCTAATTACGAACAGAAGACTACCAATTTGTCTTAAAGAAGCAGAAGCGTTTATTTACACCAATGGGCATTAAAACAATGCAGGCACACTAATTAAAACGAGGAAACTTGTTAACTTTGAGCATATTACGAAGAGAATTGGGAAAGATAGGAAAAATTTACTTTCCTTTAAGCGCCATTGTTTTGAAGTTACTTAAATCATTTAAATTGGTCGACGATAACAGAATTGTTCGCGTACAAAAAAGAAACCAAAATCACAAAGTAACAGCGAACTCACAATAGGTTGGATTAGCAATTAAAATTTAATTATGAAGTTGGAGCTGATTAATCCTTAAATTGATTTCCAAAACACCGAAGTTTCATTTAAGCCATGAATAATGGAGAAGGTACATACCATCGTCTAATCTTCAAGACAGCTTCAATTAACGCAGGATTTCTAAATGTGCTTTCCGTCGGCGAGATTTATAAAGTAAATTTGGTTTTTTAAGATAAACATTTTTAAGAAAGTCAGCACATTCGGCGCCTGCTATGTACGTTTGTGAGATAATAATTTCAAGTACGCCAGTCTTGGCTTTAGATTCAGAAAAGTTTTTATTACTACCAAGCAGTCATCATTTTTCTAAGAATGCTTTGCAATAGGTACATTTCATATAAACATTTTATCTGAAATTTATTTACCAAATTATAATTTTATATTGCTAAACGTAACCGGACCAGATCTTATCACAATTCTAAAAACAGCGTATTATCACAGACTTAAAAGTATGAACTGTCTACAAAATCTCCGGACTTTGCTAGAATAATTTTACTCAACCACTGTAACCGGAATGAGAGGTTTAAAATAATTTTGAAAGAATTAAAGCGCTGGGAGTAATTTAGCCCATTTTTAATCTGCGTCCAAGTAGTGCTGTCGGGAAAATCTAAGCTGAAACTTAGGGTGAAAAGTTATAAATTTCCAAACAAAATAATCTTCGTTTTTTGAATTTATAACAGAGGCTTATTATATAGTAACTCCTAGTGTTTTATTTTTATGTGAAAATAAAACAAATAAAATTTAACGACGCAAGCAAATGAAAAGTAGCCCGTATTTAACAAAGAATGGTATTAAAAAGATACCTCGCTTGCGCAGACAAAAGGGTTTAGTTTATTACCGAGCAAGTCAAATAATATTCTCAAACTAGACGAAATTACAGCTTCGCTCGAGATTAATGCGACAGTGGCACTAGCTATTTATACAGCTGTGTCTCCACCTACATAACTCAGCAGATGGTTAAGTAAAATTTAATATTATACTCTTTGTTCCTTCACATCTAGGTCTTATTACTCCATCGCTTGCATCTTACTCATTGCCTGGCGTCACTTTTTCACAAAGAACAGAGAAAAAATCGCGTACCTCATTCAGGAACGAAATATTATCCCCTCTTTTCTGCAGAAGATTGCCTTAATCATGAACGTTTCGCTGCAGTCAGTCCCAACGTTTAGTTTTTTAGTGCTTGTATATATACTGAAGGCATATTTTTGTTGAAATATTCATTATATTCCACGACCAAAACTACAATTGGTATTACTTTTACCTCAGTCTTAAGTAGGTATATTTTTTGCTGTACTGAATGGTATTAATGTTTGAATATAATTCTTGATTTGGGCAAATTTACATTTTGGAATAGATTTTCTCCCATCATATTCAAAACCACTTGAACAAACCACAAAAACACATGAAATGTGTATCTTGTGATCCCTTCTATTTCGTACATCAAAAATTTAATATCGAAAATTCTAAAATATTTTCCTTTGATATAAGACAATTTGGCTTCAGATCTTCATCGAAGCGTTTCTTGAAATAGCAAATTCGATTAAACGCATTAAAATAAAACGGAAACCACATTTGAGGTGGCTCCAAGTTTTAATTTCCCGTCGGAATACATATTGCAATATTATTTTTATCTTTCATATTGCGCGCTTGTTTTTCTTTCATATGAACCATTAAAACGTTGCGTTGTTAATTAAATTCTTAGTGTGAAATAGAATTTAAGGATATCAATTTCAAATTAGGCGGTTTCTTTACCTATCAATATGATCAATATTATAGGTACTCGTAGTCCATTACAGGCGGTACCTACGTCCTAAGGCTTAAAAAAGCCATGCCAATCTTATGAGTATGTTTACCGAAAACAAGATTTATGCCTTCTACTCGTATGTAAGACTGAAAATACAAGAATTAGCTATGTCAAACAGTACGATAACTATCGGTTGGTGATTTTTTTGCTTAAACCGTTGTTTATACAGAAAACGCATTATCATATTTTCCCTTATGCTAAATGCTCCATACAGCTTTCGCCACTTCCTAGAATTGAATGATTTGAAGATAGCACCCTTATTTGCGATCTCCTTCACGCCTAACGAATCCTCTGTCGGTCCCGTAGTTCTATTCATTTGTTTTGTACCCGCACCTTTTAGTTTACATTTCTTTGTTTTTTTATTGCACAAAGTAAATTTGAACGTTGTATCACTTTTTAGTGGTAGGTATACCTATAGCTAAGGAAATCTTAACAATTTCTTCTTTTATTATTTTTATTGTTACTATGTCTGCTTTGTCTTTATATGTCACTCGTAAAGTTCTTACATCCTCTTAATCCTTGCAAAGATAAGGTTACAAGATTTTCCGTGCTACAACAGCGCAAATGGTGGTCTTCAAGGCTCTCGTAATCAACTCTGGCATCTGCTGTGGTCATAAAACACTATCTTCTAAGCAACTAGCCGAGTTTTCTTAAGAGCTGACTTTGGCACAAATAACATAAATGTTAATGGAAATGAAAAAATATTCAATTCATGTAAGAGAATTGTTCTCTTGTTAGGCAACCGTAATGATCGTAACTTGGGGTGGATTACTAAAACATGTTTGTTCATCCTCCCCAACAGAAAAACAATACAGAAGTAAACACGAACTGCAATAGTATCACGAGATGACTACCCCTCAGATACTGAAATTACGTGTAAGTACATAAGTCCTCGTGCTTATATTTGTGCAACTCAGAAGAATTTTGTTATAAAAATAAAATAAAGGCTCCATGAAATTCCAGCGCAGATGCATATTTTATTTCTCCCAGCGCTTAATTGATATTAAAAATACAACCTTGTGTTGGGATTGTGCAAATGAATTCGAGGTATTGCAGCAAAAAAGTATTCTTATATTTTTTGTTGCTCATGAGATTTATTATAGGTACGGGTATTTCTAAAAGCTATTATTTGTGTTTAAAAATGGATAATCAGAATGATATATACCATTTTGCAATAACCAGAATGGACGATCGTCGTCGAATTAAAGCACAGTCGCTCAATTTCAGTCTAGATACTCGTACTTTTATACACTGTGGTATTATCATCTACAAAAGAATTATGATTTTTATTCTATATAAACCTACATTTCGATTTAAATTGGCAACGAAATCTTTAAAAAGGTAACACCTGTTAATTCAGCAGTTATAGTGAATGGTTGAAAAGTGAATGTTGGTCCAATGATTGGCTAAAAGCAACCGAATTATGAAGTGGATCACTCAAACGCAGCTGCGACAAGGGTGACACGTCAACGAAACTTTCGACATTTAAAAAATTATGTATTGTATGTATGACACACTACCATATAAGTATTGTAAGTCATACTACCTTAATCTACAAGCCTTTCTTCTTCCTCTTTTAGGTAAGAGCCAAGTAATACGCACATTAATATTTTTTAATATGAATTTCTTATATCTTTTGCTAGTAGCGCTATCTCCAATCTGAAGTATATGAGCAGTGAAATCATGTTCTACCCTATTTTTGTATTATCTGCGGCTAATACTGAAGTAATTAATTCCTGCAAATACGCATTAATATGCAGTTAACAACCGCTTAAATTGTATGTATAACGATGTTACACTCCGTTTACGTTTGCTGTTTTAAATAATCACATCGGTAAATCAACCAGTGAAAAACTTGATCCTATCATTCGGAAACGATTTCAGAAGTTCGGCGATAGAAAAAAAATTAAAGCGTTTACATGATATAATTTTAAATATACGGCTGGTGATTGGCTGTGAGGGAGCAGTCGGGGTGGCTACATCATTCACTAATGGCCGCATCATAAACTAGACACATCAATCAACAGCAGCTGCGGCTCGAGTGATACAGTCTTGATGTTACTCATGGAAATTATGTCACAGGCACATATTTATGCTATCATGAAGTGAGTATGGCAGAACATAACAACTTTCTTATTACACATGCCGCCTTCTATCTCAAAGTAAACGGAGCGGCAATCAACATAAACAATAAGGAAAATACATCAAAACCGTCGCACATTGTCCTTATTAAAACCATAAACCGCATACACTCGTATAAATCTGTTTACGGTTGGACTGGTGGCTTGTGCGGAGAGGGGAGAAAATTTTATTCAAATGTGAGTGATCGTTCAATTTACTTTTACCATTCTCGCGTGAGGTTAACAGGGCTGGTTGCAGAATGTAAATCGTTATCGTCGAGAATGTGCGCCCGACAGAATTACTTGGAGGCTTTCGCTCGTTATAAATTAGGTGCAGATGACGCGGTTCCGTGACTTGGCTCCAGATCCAGACCCGCACGTGCATTTCACGATTTTGTTGCTACGTTAAAACAACGCATTAACGAACACGAGTGAAATTTTGACGTGGGTTTTATTTAATACACCCCAACACTACAATTTTTATTAAAAATGCGGCACGAGCGAAATACTGTTTTGTGCATCGTTGCTTTTGCTATACCAAAATGTGTTAGCTGAAGCTAAACTTCCAAAAACAACACTTACGCTTTCCTTTAGAAAATATATAATTTTCTATACTAAATATCTATGTAGGTACATCTGTGTCTAATACGTAGATATACGAGTAGTTCAAGTTCAATTAAAAATATTTTGGTTTGTTCCACACGTGCAGCATCAGCTTACCTGTTGGTGTGCGGCGCAGTACTCCGGTGTCGGTTGCCTGAAGGGGCTGTGCACCGGGCACGAGGCGTGTTGCGCGTGCTGTGCGTGCGGCAGGTGGTGCGCGTGCATGTGCGCGTGCGCGTGCGCGTGGTGGTGCGGCGTGTGGCGGTGCGCGAGGCGCGCGGGCTGCGGCGCGTGGCGCGCGCACAGGTGGGGCAGGTGCGGCGCGCTGCCATGGTGCTCCGCGAGCGAGAGCGTCGAGCAGGACGGCCGCCAGTACCCGCCCTCCTCCATGTCAGGCCCGGGCGGGCATCGCGCCGCGCCGCAGCACGCGCACCGCCGCGTGCACGTCAGCGCATGCCGCCGCGCCTCGTGCGGGCACCAGTCCTCGCGCTCGCGCCCCGACACCCTTTCCGCTGGCTCCTCCACCTGCCGCTAGCGTCGCCGCCGAGCGGACAGCCGCCGACCGCGCATCCTATCATCCGAGACGGTACGATATTGACACCCGCGTTTTTCACCGATCAAATCGACGCGCACTTCACCATTCAACCTTTTGTTTACTCTAAAGCGGCACCACGATCACTAGCTCCGCATCGTTACGGATCGGAATTCTGAAAAAACACATCCATAAAGTTCCGTGACCCGTCTAATCGTATAACCGTGTCGGCCTTCTCAAACGTGGACTGAAATAAAAAAGTTGGATTGAATCGTAGGAAGTTCAATTTATTCCCGATATTCGCAATCTCGCTTTTAATTGCTTTATCTCGTCCCGAAAGACAGCGAACAAAGAGCGACGGTGCGCAAATTGCAGATATTTGCAAGTGGCGTCAGATAATAATAACTGCTTTCTCTTTAACGTTCGCTATAGTCGAACTTCCCTTTGCAAATCAACGATGTGTACTTCAATTTCTGCAAACAGCACTCTCGACATTCCCAAGTCAGTTCTGTACAATACATTATTCTCTAACTGCAATTATATTCGACATTGGAATACATATATTCCTATTATTAAATTGGGAAGATACAATAAATGAATTACATAACAGTCATGTTGCTTGTTGTCAACAATAAAATACCTCGACATATTTTAAAATCTGTTTTTTTACAACAGGTAACTTTTAACTTTTTAAACATGTTAGCCATTAAAGTTCAAGTACTAAATTAAAATTTTAATAACCCTCCATAAAGACGCAATTCCAATAACGGCTTAGACAAACGATACATACCTAAAGATATTATGGCAACACTCCACCGTTCGCCGCATATGACTTCATATAAGTAGGTACAAAACAACCTCTAGCCTTGTACCTTTCAAAGTAGGTCACTGATTTGCATCTGAAACTGCCCTTTTAGTGTTCAAGAAACAAACGAAAGCTTGGGCGTCCAAAAACCTCAATCTTAATACGTCTCTACAGAAGCAATCTTCAAAAAAAAAGTTTAAAAATCAACTACACAACATTTCGAAGCAGGCATTTGAATTTAAAATTCTATTGTTCAAAAAACAAATGACGGCCCGTATCGAAATTCTTTATCTTGGTGCATTTTCGAAAATATATTTGAATAATAGATTACCTTTGTTGAGAATTTCTACGAAATTGTCCAAATTACTAGAAAATGCCCACACTTATGTGGAAGATTTCAAATAAACTGTTAACAAGCTCAAATAGTGGTTGGAATTCTTCACTGCAATCTAATTTATATTGTTCACGAAGGAACAGTTTGAAATTGGGAAGGATAAAGTGGACTCGATGTGTGCAGAACAAGTTTACGAAAACAGACCATGTAGAATTCCACATGGAATTCTATTCTTCAGTAAACCATTTTCTTTACTAGTAACATACAAAAAAACTCCTCGAAAAGAAAATAAAGCAGCATCCTTTTAAACTTTCAAATTTTACAATCAATTTTAAGTACTCGTCGTCACATCGAACAAAGCATTTGCTTTTCGCTGTTTATGCTGATAAGTAAGTGGAAGAAAGCGGTAAGATTAAAATGTCGTTTTGCCTTCAACGAGATTTTAATAATAAAAAACGTTTAGGTAGAGATTGGCTTTCCGCAAATTTGAGCCGGATGACTCCAATGCAAACATCTGTTTTTTTGCCAACCGTTGGTTATTGGAATTCGGCTCACAACGCTTCGGGAAATTCCGCAAAACAATCTATTTTCATCTGAGAACAATTTTTTTTTAACAATTTTGAATGGAAGCAACTACCAGAAGATTACTTGTGTTCTACATATTAAAATTGCTTGAAAACAATCTTCAATCGAGATAATAAATCTACTTAATTCAATTCAAAGCTCATTTCGTAGGCGGATAGCACTAATAAATAAATTACATAATAGAGTGGACCGCAAATCTCGACAGAATCGTTCGGAATCTTTATAAGGGGCAATCGAATAAAAGATTCAGATTATTTAAGAGTGGGTTTCGAGGCAGGCTCTAAAAGTGCAAAGGTTAGGAAATAAATAGGGATTTCGAATATGCGACAAGACTGGATAGTAGCCTAATAGGGCAGTGACACCAAATTACGGAGGTCCCAGGAGGCGTTGACTGGACTGGGTACGTTGTTCCAGTCTTAGTAGATAGGCCGAGGAATCCGATTCCCCGTACGTTATGGTCCCAGAGGCACCAACTACTGAACAAACAGTTACGAGTTAGGCAAGTTCTCCATCGAATGTATGTGCGAATGTGTACAGAAATTCTAAACTCGTTCCCCGGGGACGATAGTCGACGATTTCGCTTTAGGTATAACTGAAACGTGTAAAACGTATATAAGTTATGAGGCTAAATTTCCAGTTAAATTAGGCACCTATCTATATGGGGCAAAATCTCAATTTGTTACCCCGTGTACTAATTGTAATGTCGCACGCAAAAGTTGGTCGCAGGTACGACAACGTCATTGCATACATTTTTCGCATGTCGGTGTGTATTTCGGGTATTTAATTGACACACATCTCATTCACTGTAATACGTATTTCAATATGAATAATAAATTTAATTTCATTATCCTAGCGCCATATTAGAAATCTGTGTCCAGAGACAGAGAAATAACAAATTATAACACTAATTCATTGTTAACTGCGAACCGAATTTTGAACTTCATACGGCAAATATATCGATTTCAGCTAATTTCTAACTTTTAATGGTCACAAGAGATTTGGCACGAACAGTACTTTTGCAATCCGCTTGTGAAATATGCGACCGCATTGACACTAACGACCAATTAGTCCAATGGAGGGGAAAATATGAAAAAAATATATTCGGCAATTATTTTCATCTATCATACTCATAGATATGAATCCAAAGAGATAACACAAGTTCACCCATCAGTATAAGGACCAAACGTGTCGCTTTTTTTACTTACTTAGACAAAAAATTAGTTAAACAAAAATATTTAGTGATAGGTATACTACATCAACGCAAGGTCTAATCAAAAGCACCAGTAGGTATGCGTAAAACGTATTTATTTTAGTTAACATAAATTGGATAGATTCGAACTTGGCATAGAGTTCGAATCGTAGTTGAGATGATGAGTTTCAAACAAATCGATTTTATTCGAGTTATTGCATTGGAGTGCGGACTAAATTAAACAACGACGATGTTTGTGCATTGCACAATCTTTTCAAATGTTTTGACACGACGAGTACTAACATTTGCGTGATCTACTTATATCTTTATCTGTGATCATACTCGTTTGGAGTAAAAACTCGTAAAAACATCAAGCTCCTACACGTGACCCGAGCGTCGGGAATTTTTTTCGAGTATTTGTGTCAGCGCGAAACAGAAGCAATTGAGTCGCCGCAAAAAATAAACACTCGCGGGTTACAGAGAAAGTTTTCTTTGGTAAAAAGACACTACTTCAGGAGTTATTTTCTGCTGCAGAATATTTAAAGTATCGCATTTTCATGTACCTAAATGAAAGAAAATGACTTTTTGAAGTATACTTACTGGCATTTTCCTCGAATTAAATAATATTAAAAGATTTTGGACATATTAAAATAAAATGGATATTAGGTTATAGTTAAGATATAGATAAATTATAATCAAATTTCGAGGTAAGGCTACGTATAGACTTCTAACGGTCGTTCTAATTGTAAGTACCACGCACAATAAAACTTCTGGTATGGGATATCCATTTGTCTGAAATTCTCACAAAAACCAACAATTAGAGGAATGCTTCGAATGAGGAACATTTTCTCTTAAAAATGTTACAGCCAATTATAGGCTTGCCAACCCATTGCTTCCAGCTCTACAATACCAGATGTCGCGCCTCAATAAACCGCAACGGTTCCCATTAGTTGGACGGGTACAAAAACGCACAGATCAAATAACGGGATGGAGCCTTGACCTAAATGTGGCTCATTAAATTTCACTGTCTCGCTCACACCGCGCCGATTGCCTGGCGACGGTAATAGTCCGCAAGCCAGCGACAGGTTTTCATGAACAATTTCCTCCAGGCCAATAATTTTTAGAATGTTTAAGAAAGTACCTAGAACTAAGAAGTGGTCGTTAGCTGCGGCTTCATGGATGGTTTTTCTTTTTTCAGTGAGTTCCGCCCAATTGAAAAGTTACTGTAAATAAATAAAAACCTCACTAGGCCTAACTTTTTTTTCTACATAGTTTGAAGGCTGCCGCTTCTTAACCCACACATGGCCAGATATCACTATTTATATTAGTTCTACTCTCTAAAGAAAGAGTTATCGGCCGGGAGGAAATGATGGACGAAATTTGCGCCTGGCTCAGGGACCATAAAGGGAACCTTGCGAATAATGGCGAAAATGAGATGTTCTTTATGACTGCTACACTCTTCTTTATGAGCTTTTTGAATATGCATGCTTGTTGCAATTTATCGTCGCTGCTGCGTTTAAATACATCAGTATTATCCGTTATACCTACTGCGGCATTAGAATATAATTTATCCGCAATGGGCTAAAGAGACCTGCTGTTTGCGACGTTATTCACGCGTTGTTTGCCTTTCAGAACCTTTACACTCATTTATCTTCCCGTGCGTGGTAAAGCGGGCTAACACTCTCCGCGATCATTTTCAAACGTCTAAAAGCTTAATAAACTTCCATATAATCCCCTCCTTTTTTCTCTTGTTTATTAAAGCGACAGAATTCGCAAAGATGAAATCCGGTTCGTGGCAATGGGCTTGTGACATCGTTCGAAGGACCGATAAAGAAGACAGCGGGAAACCCTAGGATTCAAAGCTCTAGCCCCAGCACCCAGCACCCAGTTATGCTTATTTAAAAGGCTCATTTGGCAGAGAACACTGCTTAAAGGTGTTATAGTTACACAAATATATACATACCTACCGTTCAAAGTAAGAAATAGAAAATTAACATCAAACTATGCAATTTCGTATGGAATTAAAATGAAAATTTTCTAAAAACTACACATTATATGGTCTGAATCTAAAACATTCGACGGACAGCTAAGTTCTTAGTTTGCTGTACATTATCACTTACTTAAAAAAATAGACGAAAAAGGTACAAAATTGAATTGGCAACAATGTAAACAAACACATCCAGAATCAATTGTGATTAATCCCCCCATACATCGGTAGAATTCAACGGTGTTATGAGAATTGGAGATAAAACAGTATCCTTGTATGTATGTAGCTTTCGCATGTTATTGATTTCCCACCTGGCCCATACAGTATGCTTTAACGTTCGCGCCTGGATCATCGTATTCTTCTAGGAATACAATGACATCATGAGAGGTTTTATTCTCAGAGTTAAGAAGATGTTATTCTATCATCGATCATGCTGCGATATATTATGTAGTTATTTTTATAGCTACTTTGATTTAATAACCTTTGGAGTTTATGTTTACACCTTTAATTTAAGCTTATTGTCGACTTCTTCTTAATTTTATTATATTTAAGTATTAAATGCTTAATAATATTATCGAAATTCACAATAAATATGCTGTTTAGTTTCTGTAATTATTTAGATCGCTACTTATATTTGAAAATGAAAAAATGAGAAGCAAATGGTAAGGTTTATAATTATTATTTTTTGATCACTATCCAAGTTATAAATACAGTCAGTCCACAAATTTTGCATATTGGACTACGATGCAAACGGGAGTGGACTTTTAGAATAAATTTAAGCGATTTTGAATATTCAAAATAATATAATTTCCAATCTAGTCCAACAATCACTGTAAATAACAAGCAATTAAAACGATATAGTAGACACTTCATCTGATGAAAATAAATTGAATAAATGGCTTTTACACTAACACTGCCTCACACACATAAAAGTGTCAGACAGTTTAATTGATACGGAGAAATTCGCACTTGATTATAACTCAAAAAAGTCTATTAACGAGACAAAAGCGTATCATTTGTAGACGAAGACAAAGATTAGGGAGTAATAATTTTCCAGAAATCCAATTAAGATTTAACCCGAGAGGTCCCGGGACCCGAAAAGGGACGAAGACCGAACAGGTATAATTAAAAATGTCAAGGTCGTTTAAGTGCCGAATTTGTAATGAGGGGTAACAGGGACAACACTTACGTTATTGGGAATAATTTCAATACAGAATCTGTCTCATGAAACATGTATATGGACAAGTAAGTTGGACTCAGTGCCAGAACGCGGAACAACAAGGTTACATCCGCTGACTGCTGCATTCCAGAATTGGGTCAGTGGGTCATCGGTTCGGAGTTGCCCGTCATACAATGAGATATCTCTGCAGAGTCGAACAGGTTTTGCATCGGTTACGGAATTCCCCCGTTACCTTCGGACGAGGTGAAAAAGTTATGAAAAAGTTATCGTACCTACATTCGTGAACGAGCACGGAATTTTTCTGTGAGATATTTTTTACAAAGTGATTTCTGATTCTATTAATTTAAGGCTCGGATCCTTTTCAGGTGTAATGGAAATAAATCAAGAGGACGCTGCGTGCTCATACATCGTAAAACCTGCCACGCCAGCCGCGGTTGAAAAGTCCCATCCACCTCATCGAGGGTCAAGTCAACAAGCTCTAATGGAAACATAATACGACGCCAAGGACGAGTGAAATCTCTATTTCTGCCGCACAAACCGTAAAACAATGCGGGAGGCATTTTGTTTATCCCTTATTTGTTTTATCTTTGCGAAAGGCACGTTCAGCTTTTCATTTCGGATGTGTTCAACCCGAGCCAAAAGTAAAATATTTGTTTTAATTTTAGGCCTGTTTTATTTGGTTATTAATTTGGGAATTTGTTTATTTTGCGTCGCATGGGTAGTTGGAACTCGTTTAGTTTAAAGCAATTTCGTTTAGTTTGCTTTAGTGTTATTGTGTCTATTTGTCTTTTTAAAAGCACATCTCACGCAGTGATTAATGTGAAAGAATATGAGGTAGGTAGATATCTGCATTGGTTTTAGATATTTGTACGGACGGTGCACTGTCGAACTTGGCATAACATGTAAGATGCAATATAAATAGAATTTTCCAGAAAAACAAGATGATTTCGGGCTAAAAGTGAAATAATGTACAATATACTCATAGTCTCAAAGTTTATACAATAAAAATCGTATTCTCATTATACTCCAGCATTAATCAGTGCATAAACACGAGATTCCATTACACGAAAGTGGGAAGCGCGTCGCCATTCACGACTTATTAAGACCATAAAACACCTTTAGTAAGGGCGGGCGACTACCTTTATTTTTACGACGACGCGAAGACACTTCCAGGCTGAGTAGTATCAGAAGTATGGCAGTTGGGCGTTCGGGTTTGGATAAATAGGTCACGGTCAATGTTGGATTTCTATTCACCCTTTCTTTCAATGTGGTTCTTTTCGGTTCTCGGTTCTGATATAGATGTGTTTTAATGTAAATTTGAAGTAGCAAAACTTAAGTCCAGGTTGAGTGATTACAAAATAGCTGTCTGAAGTTGTACTAGTAGACGGGTTGTTACTAAGACATCTGCTTTCAATTTGTCTCCACGACAACCACTTCTGTTACCGAACCCCGAGAATTAGTTTGATTCGGTAGATACTTCCCTGGACTAACTACAAAGCGTCTGTGATCTAGTTATAAGGTCTACAAGTGCCACACTGACGCACTTTTCTCGCATTACCAAACCAGGAAAATATACTTATGACAAAAACATTCGACCTGCTCACAAATGAGGTCAGGGTCGCACGAACGCATTTAATATTCATCATCCATATAAAACTACTGAATATGATCAGTGTTCTGTTCAATGATATGGGTACTAAGTGGCACTATTTATGGTGGTATAAGTGGTGGTCGTTACCAGTCAATTTTTCATTACTTACATATCTGCCAAGCGAAAATAATGAAATGATCTTGTGCATGTAACCTCTGGCGTAGCCTCTACTTTAAAGCCTACAAACTGCAAGTTCGCACAGTTAAGTTGTAGACAGTATATACGAGTAAATAATAAATAAAATAAATAAATAACGCTTCACAATCATAGCCCCACACTAGGATTCCCTGTGTCGTGGGTGCCATGGACACACACAAGACAAGAACACAACACACCCAGACCAGAAACAGAAATTCAAATTCATCATTCAAATTTCTGCTCTGCTGGGAATCGAATCCAGGACCCTCCGCGCAGCGCACAGGTGTCTCAACCACTACGCCACTCGGGTCGTCGGGTAGACGAATGGTAAAATTTACATTTTATCATCATTGAAATAAAATTTACATTAAATAAATCAAATTTTACCATTAAATAAAATTTACATTTTATCATCAATGACCGTATGCAATATGCACGTATGCTAAGTTCATTTTGTGCAACACCGGCAAGCTAGCATTATCCTGAGCTAGTGGCATTCGAAGTTGCGAGGCTCTAAGAATCAGGTCAGGGTCAAACGTTCTGTAACTTGTCAAAGGAACTATCGCTTCCATCAAATAAGGATAAAATTATATGTACCTGGCAAGTTTTAGGTTAGTAATTGAGAGCATCTGGTAAAAAAAGCATAATTTTCTTGATTTTGAATCCTGATAATCAATTTTAGCATAATTTTTTGTTAGCGTTTTTAGTCAACTACTCAGATTTCTTAACACTTTATTGATCGCTTTTAAATAGATTACAAAACAAACTCATAATAACCAACCTACTACTTTCGTAGTTTCAACATTTTGTATAGAAAAGAAGTGGTTTTCGGTACACATCACACTAATCACGTAATGCGCTAGCGTTGTATGTCCACAAGCCAGCTTTTATATTAAATAGTTTACTTATGGGTTCATCAGCTCGAAATGCACTGATCTGTATTTTACATTGAACTTTAGATGAATTTGATCGGAGCATCGCTTGCTAGAACACCGCGAAGCAAACACAAACTTCGGTGGAATGCAAATTACTACACGATCTTGTGCTCCTGTTAATGTCTCAGGCTGATACATTCCTAGGTATATATGTCTTTAGACTATCGGATAACCTAAAGCAAGAAATTACATAATGTGTACCATCCTGTAAGTGACTAATGATTGGTCAAAACTTTCAGTCATACTTAAATTCATTAGGGGAGCTTTTTTCAATATTTAATAAGAAATTCAGAACAGAAAGGTTATAAATCACAACTTTTTAATCAAAAGATCAATTTGTATCGCAATTAATTCACTGAAGATCTTATGTCAATTTAAAAAAATATATTTGAATAGCACAAGATTGTCGTAAAGAAAGCTAAACGGAAGAATAAACAACAGAAACACCGATTACAACACCAAGCTAAGTGAGGGCATTCAAACAATCAAGCCCTCTAATAGAAACTTAACGTTTTGTTGAGCCAATGTCGTGACAACAGTCATGTTTGCGTAGTTTCAGCACACATCGCGTCTGTGAGCAAACGGGAATGTTAATTAAGTACGCGATCCTCTGCACTCGTCAGTGTCTAAGATTAAAGCAATTACTGCACGCGAACCCATTTCAGGCTCGGTCCCAAAGTTTTTCAACTATTTGCTTTGGTAATGCTGGGGCCTTACTTGTAGCCAATATTAGCTTCAATGAGATATATGTAGCAAATATCACTTTTTTTTATGATAGTTAGGAGCAGTAAACTAGGGTGCATATTAAGAGATGACTGTGTGAATTTGGCTGTGGGTAACCTATAGTTAGCGACATCCAATACCACACAGAATTGAACTAGTCAGTAGTTTAGAAGTACCTAAGAGTGCGAGTTTTGGCTTTTCTACTCTACAGAATTAATGTAATACCGCCCAATTTAAGACACCATTGTATCCACACTTCTCTTCTCTAATCAAAACATAACCTGATTACTGCAGAATAGATATTATAAAAATGGTAGCAGTAGTTACCTGGACTAGTAATGATTGGACTTCATATAAGTTTACTCAAAGGCTTTCTATTACGATCGAGCAACTTCTTTGTTCAATTTCTTCTATTTATTTTGTGCCTGTGCTATAGACTTGGTAACGCAAGATACCATTTGAATCAGTTTCAAATATTATCTGTCTAGTAATATTCTGCGTTCGAGTACGAAGTTCCCACGCGCGATTCGCGCGAATGCCTTCGTAATGAGTAAGACCCCAACATAAGGGAGGAGTACCCGAGCACATTTATTTTAATTTAACATTAATTAAAATCCCGCTAACTTACTCATAATATGCTCACTCTAAGCAAAATTTACACATATTAGTCGAGGTGTGGTTTTGAATGAAGTTGGTTGCTCCTAACTTTAGGTGTTAAGCTATTCAAATGATTCATGAGAACTGGGCGGTGTGTACCTAACTTAAACGAAATGTTACAAATGGATAGGAATTGTATAGTGTTTAGTGCGTAATAGTAAGAAACGTAAGAAAATGAAAAATAAAACTTTATTTCAAAAAAAAAAAATTCAAAGTCAACACGATAACTTTGTTTCTTCTTTCTTTCTTACTATAATTAATGAAGTACATTTAATGAACAGTACCTGTCAAAAATAAGTTTAAAATGCTATGCGAACCTACACTGCAAAACTATCTACTCGTGAATTGAAATCCCAAATTCCAACCATATCAGGGTCGAGTCTCATAATGCTTTCGGATGTTAACCCTACACTATATCTTAGATAGACATCATACCCGTGACGGTAGGTCCGGTCAAGTAAACTTTAACGCGAAATAATGGGAGTCATCATACTATCATGATAGCCGATAAGCAACCGACCCATTCAAATGATCTCGATTGAGCTTTATCTAGTTAGGCGGATGTGAATCGACAGACCTTGTCTGTAACCCATTAATTACCAACTACAGGGTCCGGTATGCACTCGTAGGCATGCAGGTT
This sequence comes from Erynnis tages, assembly GCA_905147235.1. Taxonomy (NCBI): domain Eukaryota; kingdom Metazoa; phylum Arthropoda; class Insecta; order Lepidoptera; family Hesperiidae; genus Erynnis; species Erynnis tages. The sequence continues at coordinate 3,363,934 of LR990079.1, forward strand.
TCCTCGCGATGGTTTCCTTCACCGTAACAGCAGGTGATATTAATAAGAGGTCGAATTCTAAGGCACTGGGCTAACACGACATTAGACCCTACTATATTTGAAATTAAGTAAGTCATCCTCGGACACAATTTTCCAATCAATGTTTATATAACGTGAATTACAATAAAAAAAACCCTGCTATCATACATATATTTAACTTATAAAACTCCGCTTTTTGCGTATAAGCTTAAAAATAGGAACTTGTGTTACCAACAGCAAGACCCTTTTGTACCATCCAGCATTACCTGATATATTCAAACTATATTGTTTTTCAGCCTAGGTTAATTAATCCTATTAAATTTAAATGAAATTGTATTTAAACAAAAATATTTCTACAAAACCTGTTCTTCAAATCGGATATCGGTTCCGTATGTTTATAACACTTTGATCACTAATAAATCAATGTTTCTTTGTACGTAATGCTTCAGAGTTTTTGGCGACAAATTACAGTCGTTTGGGCTTCCCAGAATCTAATCAAAAACACTCAGCAGTGGCTTAGCTATCGCCCCTTAAGTTCAGTCACCATCGCCTGATTGGCATGATATTTCAAACCCTCCCTTAGAGATTGGAGGCCTACGCACGACTGCATAAATATCGTACGATTACTCGCCCTATGCCACTCGACATAGAAATTGTTCAACGTAGCCGACCTAATTCAACCAGAGTTTACCAAACATTGTTCTAGCTTGCTAAGCAATTATTAAATTTCCTCGTCGTGACAAATTAGTTTTACATTCTCTTGATAAATGTAAACAAAAATACATATTGGAACATCTTCAATGTATACGTTATCTATTATTAAAAAAAGATACTCTTTAACATATGTTGCCAGAAATAACCAAATTTTTGGATCCAAACTTGGATAGTAACTTTACTTTTAGAAAAAAAAGAGAAACGCGTGATTTGACTATTTTACCATCACGAGTTATCGTTGTACATTGATCTATTTATTTTGATAGCGCCAAATTTATCAACAAAAACATATCAGAAAATATTTACTGTTTTTCGTTTGCCTATTAATATGTAGATGATTTTAATAAAATTGGGTAGATACATTTTATTGCCGTAGCCAGATGCCGGACCGCGAGCTATAATTTGGGAAGCGCTGCGATAAACGATGCAGTTGTCTACTGAATCCTTTCCAATTCCAAGAGCGCTCTTCGCTCACGCTCGCCTGCGGACTGAACGCCACGATGTCTGCGAATGTCGGCTGTCATGTTCAATGCAGCTCCACTGTAAAATCCTAGTAATGGCCGTATTGAATGTTAAGACCAGTTTCTTGGGTTTCTACAGCGTTTAGTCTTCAAATAAATTAAATAGACAACTATAGTTATAACTTGAAAGCCAGGTGAAATTCGAATGCGTGACGACTATGCGAAAATTGAAAAATAAAGTTGTTTTGAACGAATAAAATTGTGAAAGTAATCACGGCAATGACCGTAGATGCCTATATGAATAAAATTTTGATGTAGATATAGCTAATTGAAGATTGAGAAGGAAGGATTTTAGGCTTCTAAATCAGATAGGACAGAACAGTTTCTTTGAACATAAGAATTTCTGATTTATAAACGAATGGATGATATCCATCTCGTTGCCGTCGGGCGTAATTTGAATTTCTAGAGCTAAATTAGCGGTGGAAATTCGCCTAGTCTTCGAGAAAACGTAGCACATTTTCTTTTCCAGTCATTCTGCTTCAAAGGCTCTCGAGAATCGACTTCTGATTAAGCGATTGTCGAAATAGAGTCTTAATTGGCTCTCGGTCGGAGATCAAACAGATTTTCTCGAACAACAGATATCATTATGATTGTAGTTAAACTGTCAGTCTAGCTGTTTGTGCGATTGCCTTTTTAGGCTCTTGATTTGACGCTTTGGTGAACATTTTAAGTATATTTGTTCAAACGACTCTCAATATCGATTCTCCTTTTGTTACTTCTGATTTGATGTCTTCATATTATTGATTCAAGCCTTCTTCTGCTACACGTTTATCATACAAGCGTACTAACCGTTGATTGATTTTTAAAAATTAATAAGGTAATTTAGAAATTGATGAAAATGATATACATATAGATATGTGTTTCTTTTGTTGTAGTGGTATCCAATTAAGGAAACTCTACATTAAAAAAATAGTCTGTAAAAAGATACTCCTCTAGTTAGACTTTTTAGCTTTTCCCCGTACCTACTTTTTATAAAAAAAGTAAGGACAAAAGGCCTTAAAATAGTAGGTATAGAAGTGAAACGAAAGTACAAATGATACAGTCGTAAATGTATAACTCATAGAACCCATGGAGCTGGACACCGTGGAAGTAATTAAGAAGAAGAGATCAAGAAATTAAGTCATCTTCAAAGACGGTGTCTAATTTCCGAGAAGACTTTGTTCACTTTGTCAATTCTACCCAATGGGAAGGCGGAGAAAATTAATATCGATATTCAATAACCGTGAAACTTAGCCCAGACGCCCACAACAGCCCCAAAATTGAAATTCAGTGAAGTGCGGAGACCGCGCTTGCTCGCATTAGATTATTCCACTGAAATATATCAACGAAAGCTCTTATGAAAAGGGTAGCGTAATTAGGTTATATATTTGCGATGCGATATTAAATTTAATAGCACGATTTTAATATCATAAATCAATTGTCGGCTTATCGATGAAATTACGATAGACTACGGTTTGCGTTTCATACGAATGAGATAAGGGAAAAAAACCATCATGATCATTTCTAACAAGTAATAACAATTTCATGTTGCATTACGTACTCAGATGTAGCATTCCGACTTGTTTGTCGAATTTCCATATAGCCTCCTTAAGCCGAACAGTGCGTACGAAGATATTGCGCCTCCGAACTCCAAGTGTGGGTCTTACATGCGGGGATTAAGGCGGTTAGCAGCGCCTTAGCTGGGATTCTGCTCGATACGTAGACAGTAGCCGACAAAGAGAGTTCTAAATGTCGAAAGCCTGCCAACTGGCTGAATTATCGCACGGGGATCGAATAAATTTCGTCTTGATTCTGTGTTATCTTAGTCATTACGTACATACGATCTTGGTACCTACCTACTTGTAATCGAGGTAGAGCACGCGCAAACTTGTGATCACTTATATGAAATCTATGTTTTGATCTAAATCTAATGAAATAACCATTTGCAATATAATGTTCATGATCGCAGCGTTACTTATGTATGTAGGCACTGTAATATTGTGGTAACAACGTGGTGAAACTTTTCGAGAAACGGCGATTGGCGCGCATGTAAATCATAATCAAACCAGAGCAACCATACAGAGGTCGATAGACAGGACAGGTACGAGCACAAATTTTATATCTCCGAGCATAAACGACCGTAATTGTCGTCTAATAGGGTAAAACGTTTCAGGATTCAGTCGCCGATAGCGACGTACAATGGGAGAATTCAATAGTCGTTTACGAGAAGGCCGACAGGTCCGGTCGCACTGATTGAACAAAGCCCCCAATCGGCGGTCTTTACTTACGACGTTAAAGTCAACACGTTTGACTGTCACTGTTAGGTTAGTTAGACGTGTTCGTAGCGAGCTACTCCGACGGAGCGTGGCGGGGCTCGCTCGGCGCGGCGTCAACTGGCGGCCGGGAGCGTCGGAGGCTGCGCGCCGCGACCGCCCCCGCCTTCATTCACTCGCCGCCGTCGAGGCCTAGCACGAAACATCCGAACTTTTAATGCGGCATGTGCCGTTTTCCCACAGTATAAGGATTCGACTTTGCAAACGTTTCCAAATCGTCTGAAAAAAGGATGCGGGGCCTTGGGAAAGGATAGGGATCCGCTTCGACGCATTGTTTGACAAAAAATATGTAAGGTTGAACAGGCGCGACGGGGAATCCATTAATAAAATCAGGTTCTCGGACAAAGAACAAGCGGTATTAAAATGTTTTTGCTATTTTCATTGCTTTTCTACACTAATAAATTTTCTTGGTATTCGAATGACAAGAAAATGAGGGAAAGTAATTAATTTTTTTTATATCTCATCTACCTTTTTCTATTAAGTTTTCATCAAAGCTTTTTAGCTGTTGCGTCGCTTGAGCCTACTACCAAAAAACAAATTACTTTTCTCTCCTGTCTCTCTCAACGTCAAATTTGAATAATAGGTAATGTCAACACCTACCTATCTACGCACAACAGGAGATAATATCGGTCTCACCTTACAGATTACCGGCAAAGAAAAGACGTAGCTTCACAAAGAGAGCTCTGACGTCGAGCGCGTCATAAATCATAACGTCGCACCTCGATACGCATATGCAAATTACGAATCCAGCGTTACAATGAATGGCCGGCGTGCGAGAGATGAGTTGGAAATAATTTACTTTGCGGGGTTTGAGCTCCATTGTTTTGCGAATTCATAAAAAATGTGTAAGAAATAGTTGCTTGACAATTCGCTCTCATGTTAAAGAGGTAAACTACTCAAAAGAACTCTTGAATCATTATGTTTTTTCTACCTTATTTACCTTTAAGTAAAACCAAAGCAAGCAGGTTATGGAAGGTCATCCCATATTGATTTCCAGTAATTCCTCATCGGAGCGACGTGACAGAGTAATGTCAAGGCCCTTATGATTAGAGAATGTCAGATGTTTTGCGTGTGTTGCAGATGTGTATGGGCGGCGATGACCATTAACTATCAGGTTCTCTGTTCCTTCTCCCGTTGTCATTTTGCCGCTGATTGCAACATCAAACCCTGTAAGTACTCAACGTCCTGGCAAAAAATGTTCCCTTGAAAAATGTACGAGCAAGCTACAACAGCGCATACACCGTACAGTACAAGTGCCACAATTGCATTGCACCCCAATATGCAAATTGCGTTACGATGTATGTTGGCCGCGGGTGCGAGATGACCTGGAAATAATTTCATTTTCGCAGATTGTTTGAGCCCACGTTGTTATAGCTGCAGTTCGAAGTGGGCCGATGCAGTGTTATATGAGTTAGGGATAGCGGCAATATCTATATCGGTGCTTTAAATTTAGCCTAATTAAACATGTTCCGGTAAGCGTAAGAAGATTAAAGTGGTAGGACTCATTGTAACTTCTGCTGCGAACATGTTTCAGTTATAAATAAGAAGGTTATCATACTATCTGGGGAGAGAACCGAGCTCAAAAGTTTGACATGAAAAAACGCCGCCATCTGACGCCATTCATATTGACGTGCTTGGCGTGTGATGGCCCAGTGAAGGGCTGTAATTGTGTCGCTTTTAAATAATGAAAGGATCAAGAAGGCATCGGATTCCATGGCACCCTCGAAAACAATCAAAATTAAAGAAGCCATTAGGTAGGACGGGTTCCAAACTAATCACAAAATAGTTAAACAGCTCTAACATTATCAAATATGCACATTAGGAATTATTTTCAACTCCCGAGCTAATTCGACAACACCACCGTTGCTAGCTCTAGTATAAATCTTGCAATAAGTCAACTCGCTAATGGTCAATATGGAGTAGGTATTAGAGACATCCTTAGCCAGGTAATGGATTATACATAATTCACGGTTTGCGGTTGGTACATGACATAATAGCCTGGAGCTATTGAATCGCCAGTACTATTCATTTCCGATTCGATTATACACGGCAGAGGGAGGGATAGTGCGAGTTGCCGACTGGAGGGGAATATGTAGATACGCATATTATCGCATTACAGTACGACTATGCAATCTGTGCATTTTCAGTAATTCAACCTACTTTTTAATGCCGCAATCGTGCTGTTTATATGTAAGTTCGCCGAAAATAACATTAACAGTAATGAATGCGTCTACCCAGAGACGCTCAAATGGACAGAAGCTTAGCAAAAACTTTAAAATCTCAAATTCCGTAAACTTTATGAGATAGGTACCTACTTTAAAATCTTGAATATTAAATTTCAACCACATTTCGTTTTGTCTGTCAAGGGAAATCAAGGGAGAATAGTTATTGTGAAAGCACACAAAGCTTAAAAAAGAAAAATATATACGAGTACTTATGTATAACAGATACCTACCCTACAATAAAAGTAGGTACTCTTACATATAAATAATTTACCACAGAAATATGAAATGCACACAGTTTTTACGTTGACGCGAAGCAAATGTGTCTTCTCCACAGAAATAAGTATTTACCTCAGCACAAGAAATTCTTTAGAGAATTCAGACGAGAAACCGAAGTAAAATACGACATTCCGTAGTCTTCCATTTATACTTAACTACAATAGACTGTAAATGCTTGCCGTAAAACTTTTAGTACAGGTACTCTTTGCTTAGGTATGTTTAATTTGTATTAAAATTTAAAATCAAGATATTTTATAGACAAAGAATAGTTACAGGCAAAATGTTTTGAAGGTAGAAATAGAAATAGACAAAACATAATAACTTTTTATCAATACAATTTTACATTTACAAAAATAAATGTTTAAAATATGTATTTGCGATTTTTGAACGAAGGCACCTACTGTCTTTCTACCACTGAATTTTAATAAGTAGCTACTCGTTTTCGTACAAATACGTTTAATAGTTACTTTAATATTATTTATACGTTCTCCTTTTTTCATTAGTAAGAGCTAATAGTTTAGGTACACGTGATGTTTTGTTTTATTTTATGTCGTCTGTCTCAATGACCAACACTCGTAAAAAGAATATAGAAAAGATTGGCGTATCATACTGGAAAACACAAGTGTGGACCGGTCATGGTGGTCTTGCTCAGTACCTCCATCGTTTTGGGCTACGTGATGATCCCCGGTGCGTGTGCTCTCCTGACACCGAACAGACAGTCGAGCACATCCTGAACGAATGCCCACGATTCAGTTTCAAAAGGTGGCAATTTGAAACTGAATTGAACACAACTATCAATACCGATAGTTGGAGTTGCCTCCTGGCTGGGGATCGTTCAGGAATTAAGTTCTCTGACTTCTGTGTTGGTGTCATGCAAGCAGTTGCACAACTAAATAAGTAGGTTAGTTGTTGTTATTTTTTATTATTATGATATTATTGTCCTTTGTTTGAATTTCTTAGAATTTTTTAATAATTTATATTATCTAAGGCCCTCAAAGTGTAATATTGAGGTAAACTGTTTTAAATAAATAAATAAAAAAAAACTCGTAAAAAGAGTCCATTTTGCAAAACTTGCAGACTTTAATAGACAAAGTATTTCAGTTATTTTATTTTTATAACACTGCATTTCGTTCGGTTTCGTTTCGTTCTACCCTTAGTTTATTGTCTTCATTAAATGCCGTTCTGCAAATGTCTATGGGTATGTTCATTGTCCACCTCGGAACGACACAACTTCATTCCTGAAAGGAGCCTATTAAAGAGCTTTACAACACTAACAACAGAATTTTACTTCTCTAATCCCTAATCCCATTTTCGAACTCATGTAAAGTACATTCAAAGTTGTTCAAGGGAATCAAAATGTTAGTCTGCCCACTCACTCTTCTAAGTAGGTACTGCGTGGGTGAAAATCTTAAAGTCAATTCGATCAACGTAACAGTGATGGGAGTAAGTTTATGTATCTAGGTGTGTGTATGTTAATTCCAGGAGTAGAGTTCTTATAGCTTGTGACTACAATGTATTAGTTTTGAGAATTCTTATAGTTTGTCTGCGAAGTTTCGACTCTTTATTACCCTGGCAGGTGTGGGTGGTACAACGTTTTTCTTTCTTAAAATTATACAACGAATTCAACATTTGAATATTTATCTTAAAGGCAGTTCGGTTACACCTAATGATAACAAATAAATATTGCTAAACATTCATAGCCTCACGCTAGGATTCCGGAACATCCATACCAGAAAGAGAAATTTAAACTCTTTCTTTTAAAAATCTGCTCCGCTGGGAAGCCAATTCCAGGCCCAAGGCACAGTTGAGCTACGCAGGTCGTCTTTTCTTGGTTTTCCAGAGATTATTTGCCATCAAGTTTCAGACAACCTGCTACTAAGGTGCTGCTAAGGTGTACGACTAGCTTTTGCCTTATGTACACCTAGGTGAAAAGTTGGTCGAGTCTTTGGCAACGTCTCAGTGATACTGTTATTTATGAGCGGCAGTGGCCTAAATTACCTCTGCAGAAAAGAAATAAAGTTCTTTTAGCTCACCCACATTCACTTAAAACCAACTCACCACGTCGCCGAGTGTGTGTAAATCTTAAATTCAATTCGTAAACTCGACGGTGACAGGGACAAGTTTATGTATCTAGGTGTTCCGTGGCTTCCCAGCCTACAAGCAGGCTCTTATAGTTTCCACGCCGCTTTCGTCTTGTTTATTGGATTACCTCACAGCTCTGTAGACAGTTACTCCTACCAACTGAAGTTTCAGCGTGTTCAGCGCACAAGTAGTTTACACGAAACGTATCTTGTAATTGACCTTAAAGCGATTAACAAATTTGTTTGCGAAGTCATGAGACATGCACGTAACAGTGAGTTGAGAATAACTTAAGTACACCGAACTAACTTGAGGAACACACGACGCAACTATGTTATAAATTATAATGTACGAAGTTATCTCTTCATATCAGAGTTTACAAGGTATAAATTCATCATAATATCTAATCATAGCGCTTTCGTTAAGTAACTTTTAAGCAATTAATTTGTAAATGCTACTACGTTATATGTGTTATAATTAATTATCAGTTTCACAAAAGTACAAAGAAATCAACCAAAAATATCAATATGTGTGAGTACGATAAGGACCATGGGGGAAGCAGACCATGAATATATTCAAAAGAAAAAAAGGTTTCGGTATCAACATACTCGTAGGTAAAACACGTATTGCCTCAAAATATTTGAGATAACTAGGAAACGCCAATCGTAATTAACGCTTTAAACCAACCTAAATTTAAATAAAATGAAGGAAAAGTTCCTGTCAAACGTTTATACGACTACAATTTCGAGGAAAACCCAGAGTTTAAGTTAAACTTTCACAACTTGTCTCATTCGCTGGACATTTCGCAAGCTATGAAAACTGTTCATTTATAAACATACACTTAACTTTCCACATGTGTTTTATAACAACTAATGCAACCGCGAAACCGTTTTAAATTACTTCACTCATAGTATCTTGGGTGCCATGGACACATACAAAACCACATACAAAACCTGGATCAGAAACGGATATTTAAATTAATTATTAAAATGTCTGCTCCGCTGGGAATAAAGCCTCGTACTCTTGAGTGGTAGCACAAAGTACGCAGCCCAGCGGCTGATGCAACCGCAACCGATTAATCGGATTATGTGAAATCAAGCGGAATCGATAGTCCGATGGATAAAACCGCTTATGGCAAATTACATGCGCTCCTCTGTTCTGAGGTGATAACGTTAAGCCATCTCTCTCGGATCCTCCTCTTTGCCATCTGTGGTATTCACTGGCTTGTATTACAAAACACTTACTTTTTTATAGGTGAAGGAGTATATGAGTACATGCATGCATACATCCGCAGTCGCTGGCTAGCCGCTCATTACCGACTGCCGGTCGGTTAGGGCATATACAGAACAGATAGAAGTCGTCCATTTCATACATAGACTATCCATCCCTTAAGAAGCCATTAGAAATTCTATCCTCTTCTCAGATAGTAACGAACTGGCCGATCGTAGACGTATCTTTAAACGCTCTTTCAAATCTGCATGTATGGGTATGTATATATAGGTACAAATGGTCCAAAGTTAACATTCGGTCGCCAGGCAATGACATCGCATGGCGGGAGATCTCCCCTTTTCCTCCAAAAATTTAATCAGAGCCAAGTTCACCAACCCGCTGAGGCCAGCGTGATGGACTAAGGCCTGTATCCTTCTCATCTTGAGTGTAGACCCGACCTTGCAGTGGATTACATTCACTACTGGATCTTAGGTATCTACTACTCATGAGAACTGAAAAAAGTGTCTGATATAAAACTATCCGTCGACATGCAGCTCACGTCGAGTAATAAGGGTGGCGGTTGCTAACTTCAATAATTCAGTCATCTATGAATTTTGACATACCTACCTACCTAGAACAAAAAAAACATCAGTCGTAATAAAAGTTTCTACATGTCCAACATGCGGGACGAACGAACGCCGCCGGGCCGTGAAAAGTTTAACGAATAGACGGCAAATGAGAAAGGTCCACACGGCACCGCGGCAACGGTCATTGAAAATTCCACGCCGGCGTACAATTTGCTGTAGTTTTTCTTCTTTTGGGAAACATTTGCATGTTTTGAGGGTAGCACTATCATGGGAATTAGCACGGGGCTACGCCACGAGCGACCGTCACTTATAAGTCTTACCTATAGTCCTATATATAACCCAGGGTGAAGCATTATTTTATTCTTGCGCTATTTTTAAGTACCTAAGTGTTTGGTCCCCTGAGGTACTTTTCTGAGGCATACGACCTCGGATAGGATTACAATATTTAGAGGTTTGGCGTTCTTATCTCTTGATAATGATATCTTATCTGTTCCTTTATTGGACCTAGCCATACTGCATTATAGACTAAGTTTTATTTACTTTTAAAAGAGTGCTGGGAGTTTTTTCCGCCCGCTTTTTTCTCCCAGTCTACGTTTTGTCTGAGGAGCGATCAAAGCGGATGAATGTAGAATGTATAATTTATCTGTATGACTTTCATTAAGTGTGCAAAAATAGTACCTAATAATGAATAAAAGCTTTTGAGTTTGAGTTTAATATAATTATATCTCGTACTACGAGTATCTGTGTCAAACGACGCTAAGGCCATAAGAGTAAATAAAAACACTATAGACGATGACAAAATTTGCCATTACATATAACTTCAAGGGTAACCACCGCTTCTCATCTCCCCATGATCACGCTGAGGCAATACAAGCAATGTTTGCGTCGCGTCGAGTTGCTTCATAAAAATGGAATATCAAATGAAAGTTTCCTTCCGTCCGCTCCGGTTTATTGCGGTCGGGGCCGCTGCAGCTTGTGGTCGTTTGTTGAACTTATGAACTTCCACGTAATGGTACTGTTATGATACAGACAGAGAGGAAAAAACATATGAAAATTTTACAAAATATAGTACAATTGTCTTTAGTTATGACTTACGATGAGCTGATGGAATGGAAAGATAATAAAATAGATAGCTACTATAATCTTACATACTACAGACTTCGCAATTGGACCTATAGATACGGAAGCGAAAGAAAAGCCTTCAATAATTACTATTAAGATCCGCACGAGAAACCAGAAGATCAAAAGCAAATGATGATTCATTACATTGTTATGAGAGAAAAATTAATAGCGGGCAAGTAAAGACTACATTCTTCCAAGTTGGCCGATCATTCATTAGATGGGTTGCGTGTTTGTGATATTATTATGATCTTCCTTCTATTACGAAGTGAGTATTCTGCGAGACCAGCCTCATACGATCATAAGCATTAGCGTAATGAGATCTCTCCAACAAACTTATTTTATGTAAATGGTCCTGAGCTGTTGGGTGCCCTTTTTGGGAAGATAACATTTCGAATATAGACGGTTTTTTTTTTTTTTTTTTAATAGGTTCACTAAACTGGACTTAACACATTACCAGGCGTGTACAAATGTAAAAAAATAAATAAAAAATCAATGAAGTGCTCAGTCCTTCTCGAAGTGAACACTGCATGCAAGAATAGAACACTTCGAGGATACAATTTGTGAGTGTACTTAATCTAATAGTAATTGAAATACGTTGCGTTATTGCTGTTTCATTATGTGTGATTTTAAGTGGTATTTAAAAGAGAAGGTTGAAGCGTCAAATATGTCCACAACATTACAGATTTTGTTATACATATTACACATTCGATAGAAGGGAGAATGTCGTCCATATTTTGTGTAGTAGAAGGGAAGTTCAAATGTTATTCTGTTTTGGAGACGGCTATTTTGACGTGGAATGCTTAAATTAATTCTTCGCAGTAAATCAGGACTATTTATGTGACCAGTAACTAGTTTGTGCAGATACACAATATCGGCAATATGACGTCTACGTTCAAGTGACATCACCTTAAAATGAGCAAGCCTAGAGTCATATGACTTTAAACTAAGACATAGATTGTTCGAGTAAGAAAGACTATAAAGAAAATGCTTTTGGAGCCTTTCTAGGCGGTGGATGTGCACTGCATAAGACGGGCTCCAAACAGGGCTGCAATGTTCCAACAGAGATCTCACATAGGAATTAAATAGTAAAATAGGTATGTCAGGATCTTTAAACAACTTAGTTTGGCGTAAAACAAAGCCAGCAAGACGAGCTCCTCTTTTAGCAATTGAGTCTATGTGCTCACGAAAATCAAGCTTAGTGTCGACAATAACGCCAAGGTCCCGGATACTGGAGACTTCACGGACAGCTGCATCATTGATGTAGTAATTGGCAGTCATGGGATTCTTTTTCCTGGAAAATTTTAGATAAAAACATTTGGAAGCATTAAATTCGTGGAATAAAGGCGTTATACGAGTCTACATTACACCGACTTGCACGTGAGTGAAAAAATAAAATCCTCATAAAAATGACTCACTTTTTTCGGATAAACCAATTTACCGACGCGCAAACAGGTCACAGACATATCAAGACACTTTGCACTTACTCTAAGAACCAAAGCGTCAAATATGTAGAACAATTTCCTTCCTTCAGGTCTTTAATCCTTCTGAAGAATAAGTACTAAGTAGGTATGTAAGCTTTATGCAATGTTTTTACAACTAGATAACCAAAGTTTTTCGTCTCAAATATATCTAAAACAAGTCTGTACCATGGCAAAAGCAATGAGTCCTTGCTTTATTTTTTTACATTTCACATAGCGCACTACGGCGCAGGCGCAGACGCTGAAAGGCGCAGCAGATAATATAATTAGTAGTAGTGGTACATTTTGGCCTTAGGATCGCTACAGCCCAAATTTGTCGAGCATCGGAACATAGCCTCTGCTTCGCTAGTCAACTTTCGGTTCATTAATTTGGATCCACGATATCAAAGAGTGAACGTATAAAACTAGTTCCATACTATAATTAGTCATCAGCGTTGCCTATAGGGACCGTGCACGGCGACACCTATGCCATCTAGTGTCATTTATCGGAACTGCCATATTGCTTTATGGGTAGGATTACTACCGTATGTTAACTTTTTGAATAGTGTATCACAAATAATTTTGTATATTAAAAGGCTCATTAAAAGTGTATTCTTGTATTGATGGATGCTCCAATACTTCCAAGAATAAAATATATAAGTATATTAGTGTAAATTCTCGTAATTTTCCACTGATAGTACCAACATGCTCTGGCTAAAAACTATACGAAAAGTTGGATAAATGCAGTTAAAAATACACGTGACATGAATTCAAACGGTAAAAAAGAACTATCAAGGTTTTTTAAATGAAACTAATATATAATTTGTTTTGAGATTAATTTAAAATTCAAGTTATTTTTATTTTCAATGAAAAGGAGGAATTTGTTCTATTTAAACATTTTTATTTATCACACAATATCAAAATACCTGGCATTCATCTTAAAATAGATACTGCTTTATGCGTTGCTCACTTTATTTAAACAATGTTATCTGAAAATCCTCTACACCCTTTTAATACACCAACAAATTTTCTATTGAAAAACACTTTGACCAAATACTTTTAGAATTTGAAAAATATCAACGTTCGCATGACACACACTATTCTTGATATCACTAAAATCGCATTTTATACATTTTACGTAATTGAATCCGTAATTTATAGTGAAATACTGAGTTATTCCTCATTAAGCGACATTATGAAAACATATGAAAAACAAAGGGACAATATTGCACTTTGTGGCAGTTTGTTTCGTTTTAATCCGCTAGGTGGCGTTTTGTAGTTTCTGCACGGTCCCTATAAAGGTGGTTTAAAAATTGACATGTCATCAAGCCCTCGTCACAGTGCAGCGTTTTGAATTTACGAACTTCCCCTACGAGGTGATGCAAGTTTAAACCGGGTCAGTCCCGGAACCGAGTCAGTCAAGTTTTTTTAGTTGCACATGGCGCTTCGACGCTTCTCCTCTTTTTCTATCAGACTTTATTTCCCAACATCTCCAAGTATTGCGAAGTTGCCCGAACATTTCCTTCCCAACTTTTGCATTTATCGTTTAGTTTGAAAGATGTTTACAAATAATTTGGAAATATGCTCAACTTAAAGAAAACACGAACATTTTTTAGATACTTACTTAAATACTCGTAAGAAATATATGTACGCAAAAGTACTGAAGCATGAGTAACAGCCAATTTCAAAAACTTAACCTACTCTCTTCATTTCACACATACTTACAAAAGGGTAAATTAGAACGCCAGGAATGTTAGGTATAATACCTGCAATTTGCAAATACGATCACACATTTAAAACCACACAGCTATGACCCACTTGAATGCAATTTCAATACGACAAGTTTCCGGATTTCCTAAATACGGTCTCGGACTGGGTACCCATTTATTCACAAGTGGAAAATAAATGCCTGTCTGAGACACATTGGCATTGTTGGTCCCAAAATGTATTGGGAATTTCTTTAGGGCTCTGAACGAAATCGCTTAAAAGAACCTTGATCTGTCTAAACTATCCAAAGGAAACGAATTCTTATATGACCATGCCATAGGTAATCAGCTTGTCCTAGTCAGATAACAACAGCATTAATAAAATGATAAATAACGCATTACCAATTCGTAAAATTTTATTCAAGTGTCCGTTAGGGCAAAGATTGAAAAAATAAACCTCTACGATTTCAACGGAACGCATCGTAAGGGCAATTGCTTTCCAATCTCAATTCTCGCATGTATATAAAACAAATGTAGATGAGCAGAGAAATTTTTCACCGTAAAACCAGGCACGTGTAACTTGGTAGAGGAATATTTTACGGAGCAATCACCGCAAAACATGACGGGATCGCCGGCCGAATATTTACACACATTAATGTATGTGCGATGAAAGAGTACACCTTGGAGATAGATTGGATATGATAATGGATATGATAATTAAGACATTATTATAATCATTTAGTACTTGAAGAGACAAATAAGCGTACAAAAAATAAAAATCACGAGCACCCAGGGCAGACTGGTGAATGTCATTAGACTTAAGTTTGCCATCGTGCCCTTAGTTTTAGGGTACGAGTAGTACAAATAATTAAAATAAAAGCGTTAAAAAACTCTATAATTTTTATATTTATGTTAATAAAAACGGTTCATACTTACCTCTACTAACACCACACAAAATTTCTCATGAGTACCGTAGAATACAAACCAGAAGAATCGTACAGAAACAGAAATTCAAACCAATCATTAAATTTCTGCCCTGCTAGGGATCGAACTCAGGATCCTCCACACGGGTGCGTTATCCACTGCGCTACATAAATTTTCAGTCACTAAAAGTCTAAAAATGCTATATGAACGTCTTTTTACGCTTACGTGCATTCTAAATCATATCATTTGCTACATTTAACATGCAAAGCTGTAGGTTATGAGAATAAACTAGATGCAGCGTACGAATTTTAAATAGAGAGGTTATTTCAACTCTTCTTAGAAAAATGTACTTATCTAAACCACTCCCGTCTTGAACGTTTTGCATCAAATGTGACTCAAGACCGAGCTACGAAATAAAATAGTCTTAGTAAAAGCTACCCGAATGATGTCATGTTCATGTTTAAAAACTATCATTTTGAGTTTAGTTGTTATAATGAACGAAAAGCTTAGAAATGGTGAAGGACTGAAAATGCCATGATCATTAACCGCTAACAAACGGAATTTTTGTTTAGATTATTTCCTATAATAATAATTATTTAGTGACCCACTTTTAGGTCGAAACTTCGTTCAGAATGAGAAGGATATGGCTGCCCTAGCTTCCACAGCCAATCTGCCTCGGTCCAATATGTAGTACTTTAAGTGCCTATTTCAGTCCTCAGAATCAAATGGATACTCGAGCAACTTACTTTTAGTAGTTTTTGTACATCATTCAAGAGAGATTGAATTCAATAGATCCAGTAGGCTTTTACCAACATTGTCAATGACTAAATACCTCATATCAATAAACCTTGATCACAAATCACCTGTCTCGCGACTCGCCGCAGCGAATCCTTACGGCAATGTATTATTTCAAGACCTCATCTTGATTAATGTCCCGACTCCTTCATTGCGGCGTTACATTGAGGAAGTCACGACAGCGGTAATGGGTATAACGTGTTGTCATTTTATCATGTGGGGAAAGGCTGAACAATGTTGTTACACAAGATGTGTTCATTTGTCATAATTATATTGCGCGAAATTGATTTTGAAGTATGTAAAGCTTAAGTAAGCCGATTAATACACTGCCCCGGATCACGCAGCGTAGTGCGGGGATGCGTGGATTTCTATACAAACGTATAGAAATCCACGCGCGTACATGCACATTGCACATATGCGTTTTCTGTATGTTGGACTGTGCTTGTTTTCTATACAAATGGAAAAACTTATACAACGCTAGATCCCGCATTCCCTCAGTCCCGCGCTACGCTGCGTGATGCGGGGTTGTGTGTTAATCGCCTAATGTACGACCTTAAATGATAAAATCAGAAATGCTGAAACCCTTTATATCCCACTCTACATGAATTCTCCCTTAAAATGGAAGACTTAAGTGTGCTTCTTGACTATGCATTAATGCAGATTCCTGCACGAAATTGCAAAATTTCATTTGATCTACAACTGTGGTGAATAAAACACAACTGTTTTCAAACCATAGCGTAAACATAATAATCAGTGCAGATTTTGCTGAAACCCTTTTTATGACTGGTAGGTAAGACTCTTTCCACAACTTTGAATTCACTTTTATTGCAAAAGCCTATGTGTTAACCTATGTTGTGTATCTACCTATGTTTTGGTTGGATACAAATTAGGAACAAGAGACTCAGCCATTAGGCAATATGTAGCATCCAATTCAGGCGTAGGGGAACTATTTGAGCGTGTAGCTATTAGTATTACCACGCGGCCCAGCCCCGTGTCCACACCCTCATCTTGCCTGCGAGGGGACAGGGAAGACGACGTAATATGTGCGACTATTATCCTTTTATCACTCGGTTAATAAATAAGCGGTGATAGTACAGTGGGCGGGAATTCAGGTTACAGACGGATAAATGAGAGCGTATTTGAAATCAGTTTGCTTTTACTCCAGAGATTTTAATTAAATTAATCTCTCTAAGAACTGGTCCTGCATGTTTTAGTATTTAAAAATATATTTCAAAAAACTAGTACCTACACGGAACTAAGTACTATTTTTGTTTCACATAAAGTAAATATTTCTTCTCCCACGTCCCTTTAAAATATAAAGTAAAATCAAGCAAGTATTTTCACTAAAGAATAAGAGAAATTTAGTAGATGCTTCACATAAAGTTTTAATCAGACTCAAAAGATTAGATCGGACACACAATAATGAAGTTTATTATACGAATCCATCCAATAAGAATACCAAACTTGAACTTCATTAATAAATGAAGATTGAGATTTCTATTTCTTAAACTCCTATTTATTAGACCCGACAGTCATTATTAATTTGAACATTCTGTTATGTTAGAACAAAACAACAGAAAGTTTCATTATATTAGCACTGGAAAACGACAGGGAATTTGGTTAATAATATGAGGAACGTAGAAAGCAGGAATTCTTATAATTCCGTTTATATTCTTCGAGCAGCAATTGGTTTCACTAAATAGTACCCACCTTTTGTATATTTTTTCGATATTTACACGTGTTAAGAAATACATAGGTTAAAATGACTTAAGAAAAATCTAAGGTCAAATCAGTAAAGCTTTAACTCTTACTTCTTCATAGTCTGGAAGAACTCGCTGATTAACAATAATATGAAAACTTACTAAAATATTGTGCACTAGAAAGTGTATAAATTCGTATAATACGTATAACTGACCTACCTATAAACAATAATAAAATCCATAGTCATTAAAAACTCACAGAAACCTCTTAAAGTCCTTACAGAAATTAAATTCAAAAGATAATTTCGAAGACACCTTTTACCTGAACTTCACAACATTCAAAGTGAAATGGATTTAGATAATTATCGGATTGATTACAATCCAAGCCTCGAGCAAGAATAATTCGATTCTGAGGAATCGGGAACAACAACTGTGAACGAATTTGTTCACGTTCCTTCCAATATTTGTGGGCGGGCTGTCCGTGAACTATAATGGAAATGTAGGTCAACTAAACAATGTACTTAGTTATTATCCAGACCTTCATTAAAGGAATAGTCACTCGAACAATCAAAGCAAAATTGCGAGCACTGACAACATAGTGTTATCAAAGACTAAGAATTTCTATCGCCTTTCAATTACTTATGGGTACTTGAAATGTACGCGATTTTGGAGATGATTCAGGTCTGCACAGCCACAGGGTAATTTTGATTGTTGTTTTAACCCATTAATGACCCACTACAGGGTCGGGTCTCCTCTCACAATGAGAGGGATGTAGGCCTTAGTCCACCACGCTGGCCTACTGCGGGTTGGTGGACTTCACATGCCTTTGAGACCAATTTTTTTTTGTGAACTCTCAGGCATGCAGGTTTCCTCACGATGTTTTCCTTCACCGTAACAGCAGGTGATATTTAATTTTATAAATAGCACATAACTTTTTAACAAAGTCATTGGTGCGTGCCACTGGGATTCGAACCCGGACCCCTCGATTCGAGGTCGAATTCTAAGCCACTGGGCTATCACCGCTGCAATTTTGATTACTTAGAAAGGAAATATAGGTCATACGATAAGCATAAATGGTAGTTTACAAAAATTACCAGATTTTATTAAAAGTATTGAATAGTATTACCAGAGCAAATACGAGCGTGCTGCTGTCCTTAAACGAAATGATTAATGTCAGGGTTTAGATTTAAATCACAATAATATATTCGTATTTTTATCCACGACTAATCAATGATGCGACGGCATTCTTTATTAACGCATAAAATCATCACGAAAAAACTGAAGTAGGCACAAAGGCGCCGACAAACAAAACTCAGAGAAGCGTGGGTTCTCTGAAAGGTAGGCAAGATTAGCGGCAGCAGTCAAATTAAATTTTATTACAAGCGAGTTCGAGAACGGACTCTCGGCCATTATGACAACATTAGAAAAGGTAGGACGGAGATAATAAAACACCTCTCAGTTTTCACTCCAATACCTTTTCGTAGATTCTTAACGGCTTTAATCTTTAATGAATTACCTGTTTTTCTCTCTCTTCAAACTTGACGAAATTACTAGAATAGATTTAGCAGTTTCAGACTTTATAGATCACAGACACTCAATACCCGCTTATTATAAAAGTATAGTAGTACAGATAAAGGTGTTTTGAATAGTTCCGACGTAGCCAACGTGGAATTCTACTCGTCCCAATATACTCGTAGATACAGAATCATTGGTAATGTGTCGTATTCCTGTAAATGGGTCAAACAAAAGTCATATGTCATGTCATGTTAAGATCTATCTGAAACTTATGTCTTTAAAACATCAATGATCTACACATAAGTAGCGCTACAGCGCTAGTTCAAATTTAAGTATCGTTGGACGTATAATTGTATGAGTCTAAAGAACGACACTTACGAACAAACATATCTACGCTACTATATTTCCTATATCTCTAAATAAAATACGTACAAAGGGCAAGTACAATTTTCTGAAAAACATGAAATAGGCCAGCAGACAGCCACTCGTATATTCTACAAAAGTGGTTGCGAATATTATTAGCTGAAATATAACGTCGAAAGTTGCAACGATTCACATTATGCGACGAACATTAACTGTGCCAGCCAAGTAGGTCATTAAGAATTCGGTAAACGCGTAACAGCGTAAATCATGCCGTACCTACCTACCTACACTTTTTTAAACGTCCCCATTCGACCCGATTTCTCATTACAACTGACACTAAATTATCTTTTAATGACACCATTCAAAAGTTGATGGCCACAACCTACATTCGCGACACTCTGCGGATGTTGAAAGTGACAGGAACGGAATAGTTGAATTTTATTTTTCAATAAAATAAATTGAAAGATCTTACTGTACTTAATTGTAAACCATTAGTGACTCGCTGTAGGGTCTGGTATCTACTTACAATTTGATTACAATACTGCATACCTATTGCAGCCGGTCACTAGCTCAGCTTCTCGGACTAAGCCCACCCTTCTCAATGTGAGAAGAGAACCGACCAATGTGGTTGCTAATAGATTGCAGATACATACATACATTTTTACGCGAGTTCAAAAGTATCTATATTCTATATCTTCTAAAATATTTTTCGTTTGTTATCTCTTGAATTACAAACAAAAATGTCTATTAAACACAAGTGAATAAATCTCTAACCAATCACCGTGTGCTTTAGATCTACATACAATGAAAGTGTCATTCAGTAGTAACCAAAATTTATTTCGCAATCTTTTATAAAATAATTACATAATCCCAAACAAGATCAACTGGTTCGATCGCTTCAGTGGCAACTGCAAAAGAAAACTAAAATGCAACAACAAACACTTTCAATCCGTCTGCAGTGAAAACGTGAGAAGAATTTACGTGGTAGTGCATTGAGAAGTACAAACATACACTCAAGCAATATCGAATGGAGCAAATTCGTGTGATATTGAGAAGCAATCTGCCGTCATACGCATCTGATATAAAAAATGCGACGAAGAAAATGAATAAAAATCAAAATATTTAATATTGTTATATATGAATAGTTAAAAGAAAAGAACTTTTGTCCACACGGACGAAGCTTAATTTGCACTTTCAACGCGGAAAGCAAAGAAGAAATCAGAGGGTTTTTATTAACTTTTCTAAATCATTTAGCTAAGACTCGAGATATTTACCATACTGAAAACATTACTCCAAATAGAATATTTTGTAAACCGTGTGATTTGAACATTTCATATACCTAACAGACAAATCATCAAGTATTTGTGAACTAAACATCTTAGATAAATAGTAAAACACATATACAATTATGACGTGTACGTACATTCCGTTACGTGTCAAATACAAATTTCAATAAATTATATTCCAATTTCGATTTCTTTCCCATCTCTAGTTTATTTAGATACTGCGATATCTTTTTAGGATTTTACACACTAGCGAGTGTTATGTTCAAGGTACCGTAACCGTTTACTTTGCAGGCTTTCAGTAAGTCCTGCAAGATGCGACGGACGCCTGCACGCTCGCCGGGTTGATTGCGTAGCCTAAATTGAACGCCTAGAGCACTAGGTCGCCTCAGTTACCTACGAGGATGTTCCTCTCTTGTGTAGCTATTTACAGACTTACGTGGTCTATTTACCGGTTGAAATAAATTTTGTTTGTCAGAATTAAAGCGAAAGAATACTTGTTGTTTTAGTCATTTATCGTACATTAAGAGACCAAGTATATAAATATACTATCAACTGGAACGAAGAAGTGGATATATTCAGATCGTATAAGAGTGAAATAAAGATAATATAAGAGTGAAATAAAGAAAATAAACAATGCTGTCAAAAAATAAAGGGGAAATTTTATGAGACAATACTTATTTTATTTACCAGTGCCGTGAGCATGAACGTTATCGTCAAGGTGACTGTCGAGGCACTGGTCATACTATATCCAAGCGAGCAAGTAGTTTAATGGATCGATAAATAATCTGTTACTATCTCATTTATTCCCATTGTATTAATCTCCCCAACCCTCATGTTGCTCGTATAATAAAATAGAAATATCACAGAAATTACGGTGTTCATAAATTAAATTTGGTCACGCGGACGATCGTCCAATGTTTTCGTACCGCAAATTCAGCAGTGACGGAATATTTCGCGATATAAATCATCGAAATGGTGTCAATCAGAGAACGCATATGAATCGAAAATGTCGGGCCTGGCGTGGTTTGGCGCAAATTATCGTTATGGGGTTTTTCGGCATTTCATGCCTGTAGGTATTTTGGTATCCTGTAGTCGCTTTCAGTGAATGGTAAATTAATAATAAATAAATAACGCTTCACACTCATAGCCCCACACTAGGATTCCCTGTGTCGTGGGCGCCATGGACACACACAAGACAACAACACAACACACCCAGACCAGAAACAGAAATTTAAACTCATCATTCAAATCTCTGCTCTGCTGGGAATCGAACCCAGGACCCTCCGCGTAGCGTACTGGCGTCTTTACCAACTGAGCCACTCGGGTCGTCGACTGACTGGCAGCAATCTGCAGCCATATCTGCCAACCTTTCCTACACTGCCATTCCAATTGAAATAAGTAAATAATAAGTAGGTTCTTATCTACTTTTGAACGTGTTTTTAGTTAAATCCTGTAAACCCATACCATTATGACGTTTGTTTGCAATATTCATCGATGATTTTAAATTTTTTCTGTTATTTATTACTTGTGGTCTACATTTTTTTGCTATTTAACCAGGTACGGCTTTTACAATAGCATACATTTTCTTCGTTGTCTTTAAAACCACTTCCATAGTAACCGAGGTTTAATTTCAACGTACGAGGAAAACTTTGCACCCAAAAACACCCTATGTAACTAAACGATGTTACAAGGGATTGGCTCACATGGCGTGTGATCTCCTGAAATGTGGGTCAGTTAACAATAACATTAAAGGGTAGGTAGGTAGGTAGGTAGGTAGGTAGGTATTTGCCGGGTGTCGGTTCGGTTCCCGCTACCCTCGTCTGGTGCGGAAAGCGTGGGCGAAGTCAGCGCGGCGATAATGCGACGGCGTTACCTTTATTCACGGAAACAGAAAGAAATACGAAATTAATAAAAACAAACGAAACACAAAAAAAGGAAAAGTTAAAAAGAAATATTTACAAAATTAATTAAACTAGCGATCGCCAATCGTTTTAGAAAATCCAAGTCAAAGAATCATTCAAGGAAACTTAACAAGAGTATAAACCAACCCATAATTTAAGATTAGGAGAAACAGTGAGTAAGCAAGCGATTCAAAAGTTTTAATTCGAAATCCTTTTAAAGCATTAACCTGGAAAGACCGTCACCGGTAAAGTGGATTAAGCCAATTGTCGGATTGGTCACTGTCCAAACTCCGGCCAACAATAATTTGATACCCAGAAACGGTGTACTACAACTTTGAACGAACTCTCCCAATCCGCGCCCTACTAACGGGCCGGTGTCGGCCTTCAATTGAAATGAAATAAAGGTCAAACAATAAAGCTGAGTTAAATTGTCGTTTACTGTCATTTGCTTTCATGTTCCCGGGATATGGGCTGGACCCCAGCGGCCTCTGACTTTTGAAAGTTATGTGCGTTTTACAGTCTTAAGGCCTTGTTCTAATTCGCTGACATAACCGGCCGATCAACCAACACGACAAAATTTAAACACAGGGCAGTTCTCCATAATATTCTGAAAGGCAAGGAAGTTTCCATAATATTTTCAAAGACAAGACTCCATCAACTTGCATTTGACCAGCACGTTCAAAAGCATTGATCCTTCCCATCGTGAGAAGAGACCCGATCCTGCAGTCGGTAACTAATGGGTAGCAGACGAAGAAGTATCACCTGCAACTTTTGTAGTACAACCTATGTAAATACATCGACATACGACGCCGGGTGAAATATTTCCTACTAGCAACTTCGATGAAATGCATATAACAGGCACACATCCAAATTTATATAGGCCAGTCATATTTCATGAAGTATTTTAATAGCTGAAATATTAAGTAGAAAGTGGCAACTATTCACATCATACTATGAACATGAACTGTGCCGTCCAAGTAGGTCGACAAAAATTTAATGAATTGATCATAGAAGTTACAAAATTATCATTCGCATAATTGTTTGGAATTTTACAGTAGGATGTAGATTGGATCATTTTATGTAGGTCTTTAAAGTATCTATAATTTCAACACTAAGCATACATGGGAAATGTGATACCCACTTTTATTCATACACTTCTCATCTACAGTATTAGTACTAAATTCATCGCAAACTGACAATTTTGTTCATCAGGCAAGCCAGACGGGTGCACAAATAAGGCATTGTAAAAGCATGTCATAAAACAAAAAGCCCAAACTCGATTACTTACAGAGTTCCACTATCTTCTGTCATCAGCGTAATTTAATGCTAACGATACCTATTAAAATATTCGTAGCAATAGGCAGCTTGATGATATTAAAATATTTTAATTTTATTAAGTCTGTCCAGTTTCTGTTTAATCTGACGTTATGAAATGAGGAAAATTTACGTTCAAAGATTTCGTGGTACCTACAAAAAGACGACGACCTGAGTGACGCAATGGTTAAGACGCCGGTGCGCTACGTGTTCGGTCCTGGGTTCGATTCCCAGCGGAGCGCGGAGCAGAGATTTGAATGATGAGTTTATTTTTAGAGAATTTCTGTTTCTGGCCTGGCTGTGTGTGTTCTTGTCTTGTGTGAATCCATGGCATCTACGATACAGGGAACCCTAGTGTGTGGGGCTGTGAGTGTCAAGTGTTGTTTATTATTTATTTCCAAAGGCGAAGCTAATATGAAGCGTGAAAAAACACACACCTTATTGTTCTTTTAACCAGTCGGTGACAATGAAATAGCGACCCGACTTTCTGTTCGCGTCCCACTAATCCCTAGTTGGACCCGCGGTAATAATTCAGGGAAAATTCCACGGATAACCAAAGCCTGGGCATTAATTCTAGCCTCCAACTCAGATGATGTACTACGCTATAGGTACCTGAAACTACCTCGTTGTACAATAATATTTCATGAGGAATTTGGCGGGAATTTATGGTGTTATTTGTCTATTTTTCATACAAGTCGTCTTTTTTGTTTGGCTGCGTCAGACCCAATATCTTGTGCCCCCGTAAAAAAAATCTTATAAGTAGTGTCACAATTTAGTAGAAAATAATAATAAATGAAATGTAACTTGCAAGACTAAAAGAGAGTAATAAATATAAATTAACAAAAACTATCCTACAAAAAGAAGAAAAAAAAAACAGCAGATAGACTAGGCTCCAAATATAAATCATCATCATCCGCAATACGAATATCACATATTGGAGTCAAAGGATTAGTAAGCCATTAGATCCCCTGCACACTAGCTTGCTAAGCAACATTTCAAGAACAAAAACATAAGTAACAATGCTATAGTAACCACATAAACAATAACAACAATAAATTCACCAGGAGCGCGCTGAAACTCCAGGAATTATGTAAGTTCTATAGAATCTCGGAGCGAGGTCTGAACTGCACTGCACGTAAACAATACGAATTAGTTTCACAATCCGCAACTACAAACGGAGGTGAGAATGTAATTTTCCAGTAATAAGTACCTTCTTGTTTCGATGTAAGCACAACTTTTACTGATTTTAAGAAAATAATGAAAGAATATAATCTTAAAATTTAAATATGTCCTAATTGAAAGAGGAAAGAACCCGTTCATTACAAAACTACAAATAGGTAAGACGTAGTTTGGAGCTCGTAAGCGGCTAATTCAGATAGCTGAAACTACGGCCTTCACTGCCAATTCAAGAGCTAGGACTGGCCACCCATAGGAAGAAAAGGAACGGGTATGTTAAATTGAGAAGTGCCAATATTGTAATGGACGAAGAACAGAAAAGACTCCTAAGTTTTATAATTTCGTTTCATTATTTCGCACTGCCCTATCAGTACAATATTCGGTATCAGTGATTTCATTTTACTGAAAAGAGGGTAAAGCATAACCTGTACATTTAAGTATATTCACGCCGGGAAAAGATACCAAAGACCCTAAAAGCTTTAACTTATAAATCCACGGCACCGAAAGGCTTAACGTATCTAATCGTGTTTTCAAATCCCTTGTTTATAGCGTCGTATGAGCTTTTCCGCGTTACTTTTTGCACGATGTCCTCATACCGTATTAACTTTGCTGAGAATGAAAATTTACGATTATTCTAACGCCCACCAAGTGGTTTCAAGTTATTTTATATTTTCATTTTTTATTAATAGTATTTTGTATGCTCTTGTATAAGGGAGAAACTTTATTTGACGAGAAATGTTCCAGAAAATCTCTTTCAGTCGTTGGTTCGACTAGAATTTTATTGTCTTTCTTCAGACTATTATCTATGTTCATAAGAATATTATACTAGAATATTATAGAAACTTTTTTGATCCTTGTGTTGCTTTAACTATTAGACTTGACAATACGTTGCATCGTGAAATAATTATCGTTTGTATTAATGCCATCCCAATATGTCGTCTTCACTTGGCATCGCTTCCATGACGTATTAGATTTGAAATACTTTTTTAATATTCCAAATTACAAATTCCAGAGGTACATTTAATAGGAATGTAGAGTGGATTGTAGGAGAACTACGAGATTTTGTATTAAGGAACGTCGCAGTTCGGAACCACATATCAACGTCGACCGCAGCTATGACTAATAGCGATTTGGACTTTCGGGAATTCCGCCAAAGAGGTATGCATGGTGTGGCTGAGATGGGTTTATTTTAAGCACAGAAACATATTTAGTACTCTACGGAATAGGGTATTAAAGTATTCTGTATAATTCAGAAATGTTTTCTTTCAGAGAAACTTAACTCACTACTTTACTGGCATTCGGACGGGAAAGATCAAAATTTGTATTAAAGACTCAAGTAATCCAGTCTGTCAACTACTAACTTCTACGAATATATAAACTTATTCTTACAACATAACGTTCACCAAATGGTTGGAAAAGCAACAGCTTCTTGACACGATATGTCTACGTTCAAATGCGGTGGACTCTCGCTTTCCGACACGTTGCTGAAATGGGGGCAACGGGCCGCAGCATTCAGCCTTTAAAGCCGACCGAATAGGGCATTGAAGTCTTCTGTATATTTAAGAGGTGTTTGCTTTTAGGGAAGAAATATGCTTAGATATTTCATGTACCCAAGCTAACCGATGTTCAATTTTTAAGATTGGCTTTACTGGTTTGTACATCGCGATGTGTGTATATGAAAGTGACCAATCAGTCTGTCGTTCTGTTATTTATCAACTTAAATTCTAGCATCCTGCTGGCTGCAGTCCTTTTATGGCCCACTGTTGGGCACGGGTTACTCCCCACAACAGGGGGAGGCCTGAAGCATACTTCACCATGCTGCTCCAATGCGGATTGATAGAGAGATGGGCTAGTGGAAAACCCGTGTCGGATGATTTCAAACCGCCCTTAGGGCCTCACATAAGTTTAATAACTGCTACCGTATCGATAACAACCGGGGCCGACTGCTAAACGTGTCCTCCGAAGCACGGAAGCGCGCATTTTATACGCCACTAGCGGTCACCCATCAATTCCAACAGAACGATAAACAAATCATTTACTTCTGTAACAGTATCTAAAATAGTAGCAAAACCAAACGCTGCTAGTCGACAGGACATAATGCATTGACTCTCGTTTTCCACCGCGTTGCTAAAGCGTGACACAGTGGGTATTCAGAATTCAAAGCCGACGGAATAGGGCATTGAAGCCTTCTATAAAATTTGTTTGCTTTAAGGGACGATGTGTGTCGTGTAGGGAGGCATATATTTTACAACGTATAATGCACTTACTGAGTATACAATGTGCGGTAAACAGCAAAACCAACAGTACCTGAAACAGACATATTAAGATATGTAATTATTTATTGTTTAAAAATGATTATAATTTGAGGTAAATTAAAAATTACTTACACCCACTACATTTACCGTGAGTCTTTCGTTGTTAATGGAGGAAAGAAAATCATAAAAACCCTATTTTCATCATTGCAAAAAGTATGGGTAAGTGGCAAAGTACTCAGTGGGATATTTTCAGCGTTTTTAATGAGCTCTTTGAAGCACGGAAGCGTACATAAAGTTTTGTCACTAATGGTCGCCCATTAAACTAGCCTGTTGGCCAATATTTTGTTTTTAGTATTTTTTATAATAGCTTTGAGTAACAAACTATAAAACATGGTATTATTATCTACTATATGTAGTTTTTGGGTACTCAAAAAGCCTTAAGCTTAAAATAAAGAGTTCCGATACAAAAACCAAGAAAATATTTTTACTGGAAACTATTTATTTAAGGTTCAACCTTTTTGAACGTCCACAAACTAACCCGCAATATTTGATAATCCAAAGAATAGAAATATTTTAATTTAAGACTACATAACTATTCATATTGTAATTGTAAAAGATAACACTGAAATATAAAGCAGCATCTGCATAATAGAGTTTCCTTAGAACTTACACGAGAGAAAGATGAGAAATTACTTTACGTAGCTCCAACGCTGCGACTTGAAGTGGCCGCTTTGTTATTTCTGGAAGGAAAATCAGTTTCCGCAGACTTTATGGAAATAGCAAACGTCGGGTGCAGAAGCTGTCGAAACTAGTGCTACTGTAACGCTTTTAATGTTTAGGAAAGTCATCATTAAAATCGAAACATCGATCACGTTTTCAGAATTGTTGTTACGGGTGATTGGTTCCAAAACCCAAAAAGTCAAGGCAACTTACCTACTCTACTTTTCTTCAGATATGAAACCACAAATATCCCGGCAAGTTACCCGTAATAGATAAAGCAAGCCAGGATCTCAAAATATCGAAACATATTCGGGTACCCTTCCCCTCTTGCTGTATTAATACACAATACAACAGTGTACAATACAACAATCAGCCCCCTACTGAAAAAGCATGTCAAAGACGCAGCCTGACCTGCACTACACCTCCCCTCATCCAATTTAATTCCATTTGCATTAACCTCTTTAAAAACCGAGTTTTTAACAAAGTTCGCGTTAACTAAGTAACAGCATTGGTAAAGAGTGAATTAAGACAATTACTGGACGGATCACCGCCAACTCGGACGACCATAATTCGATTCTCAGCGTCGGAACAACAACTGTGAACGAATTTATTCGCGGAGTTCAGAAAGGTTCGCCCGTGAACGTACTCGTAACTATAATATAGGTTAACTAAATAATGGATGCTAATGGATGGGCACGCTGCAGCGCTAAAATAAGTTTACGCCAAACAGATGTTGTAATATATTTTGAATGCAATTAGGTTCCAAATGTTGTAATATATTTTTAATGCAATTAGGTTCCAAATTTGTGAGCCATCGACGAATGACGGTGTCACGATCACAGAATGTAAAATGAACGAGATTCGTATACAGGATGTAAGATCAGAGATGTTTACGTAACTATATCATAGGTGGCTTTTAACGTAATTGTGTAATAAAGAGATGCCGCCTACGGCACATAACGTTGTTGGAGAACCAATATTCCGAATTACGACTAAAATACTAACTAAAGGTCCAAGTAAGTACTCGTATATGCCATGCAATATTTACTTGCAACTTCAAAATTCTTGTATCCTTGAATCATTTGTAGGGCAAAAATATGGACCTCGTTTTATTCCCTAGTAACTGGCAAACAAAATCCCTTAATATCGACTCTGTTTGATTTTCGAATCTAAATATTCCCTTCTTTTTTATTTAATTTCATTTATACCAATAAATTCAAATAACATGCAAAACCCAAACCTGATAAGTGAATTTAAAATAGACTTTCACAGATTCAGTAGTTACCTAATAATTAATCAGAGCTAACATAGCCGGCCATGATATCTGGGTCAATTACAGTTGAATAATGTATTCACACAACCAATATACATTTAGAACTTAAATATAAAGGGGGCATTGAAGTACGGCAGCGGAAAAATGAGTAGCACCTACACTGGTAAGATATAAAAGTAAATCAGAGCGAAATAAAAAGAATGCATTAGGAGCCGTATATTTAGCAAGAAAGCGCTGCAAACGCTCATTTGTAGTTGAAATGCGAGTGGAATTATGTAAAGTGTGGGGAAAATTGCACAAAGAGGCACGAACGACACCGCGTGCAAGCTGTACCAAATTAGTAGCATACACAACGATACTGGAAGTTACAGCAGTTAAGAGCATTAGGTCTTATCAGTAAGCAATGTTTAGCACCTAAGCGACTGAATGGTAATCCATTGGTATCAACTGCTGGACTTCAAAAGTCCAGCTACACAAGTCCACCTGTACTGTAAGCATCACTGTTTTAAAATACAGTTAGGGCATTTTCATCGTTTCATCTTCACTGTGTTTAGGTAATTACAGCTCAAGTTCTAAAAGGCAAAGTTAACCATAACCCAAGTTAATACCGGTGTATTTTCAAGCTGTGTTCGATTAGTAATTTGTCATCGTTATTTCAATTACTTGTATAGGAAAAAATAAGAGTAGTGCATAATCTATAAAATTTAAAACGACACACAATGCAAACTCCTTTCCCGTACTCATAGAAGTGAATTTTAGGTTAGGTACTGAATTCATGCATTGTATTCAGATATGAATTTTCAGCATTTACTTATAAAGTGGATAATATGTTGCCAGGATAATTATGTTGCCATACATTACGTTAAATTATTGTTTTATTTTATCAAAATGTAATATTACGAACATTTCCTGTAGTCGAACAACGTGATCGTTGACGATTTGTTTGCAAAACCGTTCTAGGCCAAAATCACATTCACTATACGGAAACATCCCTTTTCAATCTTTTCATGTAGGTACAAAACACGCCAAATTATTGTTTCTTTCTACATCTTACCGAAATTGCTATGAGCAAAATATCATTTGCAATGTGTAAGTAAGTAAGAACAGCTTGCAGTATATTTGTTTGCAAACGTCAACTTGCAACTTTTGAAGACTGTGTCAAAGTTATCTACTAATAATAGTTATAAGCGCTTCACGTTCATAATAATATGTCTCGAATATGATGCATCTCAAATTGCTACCTACAAAGCCGACGGAATTCATAATTGACGTAACTGTTTATGAATATGATTAGACATTCAATCCCGCCTCAGCGACTATGCTTCGTTATCTCACGAGCACAAACACGACATTACAATATTGTTAAAACCATTTCCTTCAACGGATTAGGGCATTAACGCAGAATTATTAATACATGTATACGAGATTAGTGGTAGTAAAACTGAACTGAACCTGGTGACTTTGAACTTGTATGTATATAATATAATACAAAAACAGATATAATACAAAATAATCTTCATTCTTCACAGAATAGGGAATTTCATTTTGAACATGCTACGAAGTTAATCTGCTACGAACTTGAACTGCAAATATCCCCAGCGTTTGTCAGTAGTTTCAACAGTAGGAGACCTGGAGCATACTTTACCTCGAACCAGTCAACCAGTACTGTCGTTTTTTTTTACTGTAAAGGGCCTTCAATGTTTAATGACTGATATCTATAGTTAACAACCGGCCCAGACGTCTTTATGACTAGTGAAGTCACTAGCGGTGCCAATCCATATCTTCACCGCACCCGTTGCTTTGCTTTTTCGATATCTAGCTATCAATGCAAGTTGCAGGTCAAGCTTCGAGAAAAACGAAAACCAGTAGTAATCTCCGTTATCACACCACAAATTCCTCAGCATTTCTAGCACAGATTCGAAATGAAAACCGCACGGTTTTTTCGCAAAATGATTACGATGCGGGCGGCGGGCGAGTGCAGCGCTAAAGTAGCTCGCTGTGAAACGGAGGAGTTTTTTAAAAGCCCCGCTGCGAAATTCCGAGTGCTTTATGTGATAGCGGTATACCACAATACGGTGAATTTTTAAGAAGATTGTCTAAAACGTGCACCTTGAACATTTGCTTTTAGAAAGAAATGCGGATAACTACTATAGGTTATTGACGGGTTCCTCCTTTTACGAGTGTCATTTTATCCATCCACATTAAAGCATTGGCGTAGAGTGTGCTCAACATACAACATAGCACTAGCTGGTTTCAATGCGAGTTGTAAGAGCGGCGGAGTTACATTCCTAATATTTCTGTTTTGAAATGCAGTCACAATGAAATCATTAGATCTGAAATCGTTAGATCTTTTACTGATTTATTATCTTAAAATGAGATCTTTCTAGCTTATTGCTATTGACGTAGTAGTAGATAGACACTACTTCTACGATATCGATAAGGTCTAAGATAACTATTCTCACGAGATCCTGCTATCTTTCTAAATCTTAAACGCTATCGACGTAGTAGATAGATTCTACACCATATCGATAAGACATTAGCCATCCATTCTCACGAAATCCATATTAATATCCCTTTCCTACATCACTCCGAAACTATTAATAGGGTTCTAGGAAAAACTTCTATTGTGCCCTTTAATTACAAACTAATCCTTACAATCTCCCGCCAAAGCCGAGGCTTACGGGTCAGAAACACCGAAAGGTATTACGAAATCAATATCGGAGAGTCTCATATTTGCTTCTCACGTGCTCATAAACCTCTATCAAAGGGAGCGTCCGTGTATCCTGATAAAAGCTAATAATGTTATACGGCGGGAAAACCAATTTTATGATAAAGGTGGTATTTTGCTGGCACGGCTAAATTCCGCTGCTAGAATTCCGCGTTTCTGTACCTACATACTACTAGGTACCTACACATGCCTACTGCAATTTTCGAATTTTGAACGAAATTTTCAATTTTGGATTTCATCACGCTTAGCTCAAGTGGTTGGCTTTATTGCGAGTGTGACACTATCAGCGTATTTACATATTGCATTTAAATATATAGTTGAATATTTACCTACTTCAATTATTTTTCATGAAAAACGAGGAGGCTGAAAATTTCATAAATTGCGGTCGCATTCAAGGGCAAATGAGAGTATCAATAAGAACTCTAATATTAAAAAGATTCCATTAGGTAACATTTATACTACACTACCACGTATCAAATGCATGGTTTTGTAAAATTAAAGACTATTATGAGTAAATTCGAAGTCCCAACCTTCGATTTTCAAATCCGGACACGATAATAATCGATCGGCATCGTTTATCGCGTTATGTCAACATCAACTAAATTAATTACCATTTGCCTGTTACCTGGACGCGTCATGTAAAACGACCCTTCCATGTTTGATTAATAGCATCCCATTACATACGATATAACAGGCAGCACCTGCTACGCGATATGGGTCAAGATTCACCTAAACACAAAACACAGGAAGCACAGAAGTTAAACAAATAGAATAGGTGTTGCGATGTGTGTAAAAATATATACCAAAAGATTTAAAAGAATTACCAGTGAGCAAGTTTAAATATAAATTGAAGTTATGGTTGATTGAAAAATGCTTTTATTCAATTAATGAATTCCATAATTATAAATTAAATAATTATATAATGTATTAATGAATTATTAATTATATTATTAATGAATGGTCGTTCGAGCAACGCACACATATTAAGTGATCGCCTCATCATCAACATTTCCGCCCTTCGTAGCCCACTGCTGGGCCCTTGAATCCCACGGTTTCCCGCTGTCTTCTTCAGGTCGTCAGTCCACCTGGTCGAAGAGCGGCCTCGACTCCTTTCGCCCAGACGTGGTTGCCATTCGAGGACCTCCTTTCCCCACCGATCATCGGTCCTTGGAACGATGTTGCTAGCCCAGATCGTTTAAAGATACGAAATCTTAGAACAATAGTATCTAACCCACTGAAGGAACTTAATAGAAGAGGCTAAAAGCCGCACTAAACGCAAAATAAATCAAGTTTTTAGTCGCTGTATTCTGGGGCTATTAGGATCAACATTAAACCCGGACACAGTCGCATCAGAGAACGATGTGCTCAAGTTTGCAATGTGAATGTTAACTTCTGTTTATATATTTTGTGACGTGGGGCCAACCTTATAATGTGTGGAGCACTTTTTCAAGATGATCCCCGCTCTGTTTTACACATCGCCTCAGAAAACACGTTTACAAATAATTTCTAGCACGAAAAAAATTTGTAAGGTTGTGAAAATTAAAACACACAGAGATAAAAAAATATAAATATAGACTTCCAATCAGCCAAATTAAATCGCTTATTAAGTTTGAATTGGTATTGTTTAAACTGAATTAGTTAACAGTCATCGAGGCCTGGCAAATAGTTAAACCACTGTAAGTCCATAAATCGGAATACAATCAAACGTATTCAACGCGGGCCGGTAATCCCGGCGATCACTAGAAGCGGTTATGTCGTGCCAGCGAATGCCAGATGGTACCGGCTGTTGTATGAATGCACTACAACACTGCTAAGTTCGATTTTGAATAATATGACCGTACGTACCTATGTACCACAGACATTTTCCAATAAGCAGACTTTACGAATTAAC
The DNA here is from genome assembly GCA_905147235.1 of Erynnis tages. NCBI lineage: Eukaryota > Metazoa > Arthropoda > Insecta > Lepidoptera > Hesperiidae > Erynnis > Erynnis tages. The sequence goes on from LR990079.1 coordinate 3,398,001, forward strand.
ATCCCTTGTAAAGTGGGAGTCTAAGACAGGATGTAACGTAGAACAAGAATAAATCAAGATAAAAGAAAGCAGAAAAATACATTAAAAAACGCATTTTTTTAATATCTTCTTCGCTGAGAATCGAACTCCAGACCCTCTTTTTGGTTAGCCTACTGGTGTTGAAACCGCAGAGCCACACAACCCATCAATGATCTCACTATGATCCGATCAATATTACGAACGACGTTTGCATTTAGTTGTTATAAAAATTATAGATATCCTTAAACAGAACACAAAAGGACAATGGTTTTGGCTCATCAAATCAATCAATAAAAGTAGAGTTCAAAACTTTTCCCTATAACAGAACTTTCTTATTTATTCTTTAAATATTTCAAACACAGAATGTCCAGCTACATCACAAAGAATCGATCCGACATACGCAAACAAGCAATCGACGCGGCATACGGTGATAAATTAGTCGGATATGAGCTAGTAACATCGGATAGGCAACCCGGGAGCAATGGCAGTAATGGCACTACAGAATGTCTGTTGGCTAGCGGCCATGCTCCATGTTGTTTACCAATGTTAGTACTAGCTTGCAATTTCTTAAACTATCTTGCATTGGCTACATATCACGCAGATCCTATCCGACTAGTATTTGCATTGGCTATTGTTGCATGCGAGACGCAAGAAATGAGAGCCAAAACGTGCGACCTTAAAATTGATAACCAAATATTTATTGCGTGACAAGTATTTTTTATGGTAATTGAGTAACAAAAGGGCATGCAGGCTATCAAATGGTAAGTGGTCATTGCAGCCCGTGGATGCCCGTATCCAACCTCAAATCGTGAAAAAAATCCTATCTGAAGTTTCATACCTCCCCAGCCGAAACACAAGACATGAAGAACTGGCTACTTTGCGATGGGTTAAGTTGCTGGCGGTTAGGAATCTCCCCGGACGATCAACTATGGCTCTACCACCTACAAAATTATGTAAGTAGTTATGTTTCAATAATACGTTGTTATAGTAACGGTAAAAGATTAGTCACTACAGGGTTCTACGAATGGATGTAACTGAAACAATTGCGAAATTCGGATATTGGTATTTTAGTTACCTTTACTTCAATTTTAACAGAAAGAATTATAGAAGAAATTTTGTACTATTAAAAGATTATCCGCCAAAGATAAATGTTATACGTTCTTAAAATGCGAATAATTTGAGATGCTTTTCTAATAAAATAGCTCATTTTCACAAAGCCAGAAAATATGTTTATAATGAGAAGCGGGAGCCGTCAGATTTCCAGTGATTACGTGACGATAGCTTAAATTTATTTTAGGGAGTGACGTTCAAATACTGGGAATTAATTTATAACTTCAAAAGTCGTCAGGCGGTAAAATTCAATCATCCGTAAAATCAAAGGTGCCTCGCCAAAATGAAAGAGTTCAACGCTTCTAATAGATATCGATATTAATAGCAATTGAACGATTGTAATATCGCGAAGCAACACAATATTGGGCTTTTATAATACGACGGTCTGTGTTCTGTTCACAGTTATGACGGAAGGACTCTTCCGCGTCAGACATAGAGCATACTCAACGCTGCTGGTCCAACCAATCCGGTTTGGTAAAGTTATAGATTAGTAGTAGATTTAAATAACCTACATATGTAGGTACATTTAAAGTCCGTTACATCAATACCAAAACCGGCATTGGGTATGCAGACGAAAAATAAAATATTACAATCGGGACCCCGAGGACAAATATATGTATGAAATAATATAATGTTGCAATCGTGAAATATTTCTGAGAAGAAATCCAATTCAATTCTGACGGCGGGAGATGTGGGGCCGTTATTCGGACAATATTGAGAGCATTTTTATATTTCTGCTGCTTTCAAGCGTTAGAAACGTTTCCAATCGATTTAATACCCCATGTTTTAAGCTCTGTGCGCTGTCGCACTGTTGAACGCTAAGACCCCGAAGGAAACGCTTCAAGCGGCACAATTTAAAAGGTTTCACTTCGAATGGAGCAGGCACAATGTGGAAGGTACCAGATTTGAGTGGTCTTATTGCTAGGGGCCACGTTAATCTTGTAAGCCGGCTGAAATGAGAACGGGTGACGTTTAAAAACGATGGTCTTAACAGCGCACAGGCGAGCGGGGCGCAGGTGTGTCGGACGAATGTGTTGCTTGGCATATATAGTTTTTTCACTTTTATGTCGAGTGGAACAAGAACAGTAAACAAATATTAACAAAAATATGAACAGTAAAGTAAATAAATAAAATTGACGAATAGCTGCCACATGGTCCATCTATTGGTAATATATCCTGATAACTGGTATGATTCAGCATGATGATTGATGACACAATAGAAATCCAACATTTAAGTCTTTTTGAATAATGTTGCGTGGACAGCAATATTGTTTCAAAGACGTCCGTATCTTTCGCATTTCCTTATAACCTACTGTCTAAAATTTGAAGACATTTAAAAATATTGAACCATTTTAAAAAATGTTACACTCTCAGAAAATAAATTGTCATTTTACAAGGTCTAGTGTCAAAAAAGAGATTGAAAACTCGTATTTTGGTACAGTTCCCGGCGACACGGTTCCACGCGACCTCTCCAAAGTTTCTTTCACGACGTGTTCTTATCGCGCTCTGTATAACACCAAAAACGGGGCGCGTGTAATTAATATAACTAGCAAACTTGAAACTTTCCACTTCTTTATTTCTAAAGCCTGATGCCGTAACATCAGAGATTTAAACTCGGCACATTTTATTTTTTGCATCACAAAAATTCGCTCATTTAGTAAGTGAATTATTTCGCGACGCAGAATACAATTGATAAAAACAATATCAGAATTGGATATAATCGACAGCTGCTATTTAAACTGATATTGAAAATGCCGCTTTAAAACATTATGTTTTTCAATTTGCCGATTTTCTCGATATCTCGACGGAATTCGGAAAGTAGGTCGCAAACAATTTTCATTTAACCTTTAAAGCGGATAAAACTTCAAGTAAAAATGCAGGTACACATGTAAAGACTTCGGGTACAGAGCAAACATTCCCCGTAACCAAAGACTTTATGCGGATAAAACGGGATAACAAAACATTCCGGCAAAACTCTACTTTCCCGAAGATTTTCTGTAATTGAAAGTTTTGTTCCGGAAAAACGGGAAAACATGTGTATTGAGAGGGAATTCAGTACATGACGACCCTGAAAGTGGGCGGAAATGGGGCAACATCCTTACATCCACAGCTGACTTAATCTTAGATTGATTAAGGCCTCCAACATCGAATCTATCCATTCAGCGATAAAAATATGTCCTTCACGCTTCTTATCGATATTGAGAACGAATAGGTCATATAGCAATAATGAACAAAACAAACATTTTGTACGTCGAAAATAGGTATTATTTGAATAATGCCATTAAGGTGACCACGCAATGTAATGTTTTTCCGGACAATGTAAGAGTGATGACGTAAAGCAGCTGTGAATAAAACCCTACGTAAAATATTAAGATCATTACATGAATGATTTTATCACAGTAACCGTCACGGGTGGTGAGCTCAGATGATCATGGATGGGATATTGTACATTATCGGCCAATGTATAGCCGTCAAAGAACACGCGCTAAACCAATAGACGACGAACACTGACTGACGAACCAATCGCGTCAACCAACAACGCACTCAACGTCAAACTGACCAATAAAGATTGTCCTTACGACGAATACATGCTTCTTTTAAAGCTTTATTGTTTAAATATAACCATTAGTTTGAACCAAACAATCTTCCCTTACAAGCCAAACATCACATAACATTGTTGAAGAAGTCCGCATAAACTATTCAAATAAGGAGATAAGCTCTCCGCGTTAACATTACTTTCTCGAATTCGTGAATGGATTACAGCACAACGTTGAAACTGAAGGTTTCTCGCAGTTAGTGTATAGTGACCGCAATTTACAGTCATTAGTCTAAACGGGCGTCAGTTGTCCATTGAATTAACCGCAACGTCATTGACCTCGCTATTAACAATCTATTACAGTTCCACTGCTGGAAACGCTCTCGATTCATTTGCGTTTCAAATTTCCATATACCGCCCCACTATAAGCATACTTAAGATCTAAATTGAACACAAAGAAAAAAATATCTTTCAATACTAATAATTAAATCAATTAGAAGCAGCAAACTACAATTGTATAAAGATGACAATGCATAATATAGAAACTCTAGAAACAGTTAAGTGTCCTCACCTCGTAAGTAAACTGATTTGGCTCGTAATTAAATGTGTGGATTTTAAATTAAATCTTTATAGTACAGCGTAGGTCGGTTAAAAGATTGCCAAAAGTGATACACACACACAATAATTCCTAAAGCGGTAACTGAAATTTAAACTTTTGTATAAGGAGACTAAGCCACTTGGGCAGTATTTATAATTGCGAAAATGTTTCAACTGGAAGTCATGTGAGTGTCAGATTTACTCTCGCGTCTTGCTTTACAACTTAGTCTCGGGCAATTTGTAAGCTTACATAAATCTGGACTCCCCATTCGTTCGTATTACATTTCCTCTAGTTAAATGTTGCTTTTCTTAGTTCAATTTAGTTAAAATTCCGCCCCGAGAGTGCTAGCAGGACACGTTACGAATCAAGCCCCTGATATTCGAATAAACGTTAATCGATCTTTTTGTCGTTTGTCTGTCTTGCTGTTATTTCATTAAAGGTATGGAGAAGGTACCGTAAAATTTCACAGAAAATTTTTGTTTTATTACATTATTTATTTATTTTATTTGTTATGTCAAAATCCACTCTTACAGTTGATTTCAAGAATAAATTACATTATCCCGTGTTTATTTTTTTTATAACCACATCGATATCTAACCAGGAAACATCGATTTTTTTAAAGTTGAAGTTTCCGACCCCATGCATATACTGAATTAATGAAACTTAATCAAGTTAGTAGTCGACGCGAGTCTCTCGCGATACATTTATCATGGCGAACGTAGTTAGCCTCAAGTCACGTATGTGGTAGTTACCCTCATTCGTAGGTAATTATTTTTGTTTTTATTTCATTTTGTATTTTCTCCTTACCAAGTTGGTAAAGTTTATTGGATTTCTGGATTACCTTAGGTTACAAAACCTCTGACCATTTTATTAAGTTATGTGTAAAAAAAGAAAAAAAGGGCGTTATTTAATAAAGTTTAAAGTTTCAGCGTGGACATCGAACATATAAAGTAGAAAATCTCGTTGACAATCACGCCTTAAATTGGCCTTGTCCTAATTGGCTTACATAACCAACCAACCAAGCAACACGACAAAGATTTACACACAGGGCTCTTTACGGAGCTGTCTTAATTGGAATACGCACTGACATGCAACACATGTACGAAATGATACTTATTATCGTATGACCTGACAAAAAAGAGCTCGTAAAGTCTCAGAAAGGCGAGATTTTCTTCATCTAACATAAAAATACCAAATGTTCAAAACATTGGAACACGACTTTAGTGCAATCATTTATTTCAATAAAACACTTCGCTGATCAGCGGAATGGAAGCACTTGCGCGGAATGAAACACTAAGAGGATTTTAATTATGAATTTCATGTTCAGCGTATTGATGTTTCGAGTAGATTGGAAACGCGTGTTTAAATAACATTTATTTCGAGGTTTTACAACATTTCAGCGCACATGAACCGGGGTTCTACAATGTTGGGAGGTAAAGCGTATAGATACGGCCGCACTCAGAGACGTCATTTAACGTAATGTTCATTAACAAACAAATAAAATCTTCTTTATTCGTATTGGCATAAGAGTCATCTTTATTTTCATAACGAACCATTAACGTTAATGAATGACTCTGAGTACGGTGGTTAGTGAATGTTATTGTTCATAAATCATAATATGTTACCTCGGTATTAAATATTAAAATTAAGCGTAGCAAAGTGACAAAAGAGTTTTAATTCCTTTCTTGTATGTAATGTGTATGTAAGCTCGCGTTAGGTATAGAAAGAAAAAACTGACTCATTATTTAAAATATAAGTATCAGTAAAACGTGGTTTGAGTCCTTATCATCATAATTGCCAACAGCTCATTTAATCAACAGTTTTTCACACTTCCGACAAAAAACGAATTTAATAATCAATTTGATTATTAGTCGAGAAATTACTTTATAAATGATGTTCAATTTTGAATCAATAACTCTTTGTTAAAGTGTCGCCAACTAAATCGATATCTCCCGTTCGGTGCAAGGTATTCACCGCGAACAATGAACAATCGCGGTCCAATTAAATTCGTTTCAAAGGAAGACAATTCAATAAACGGCAAGAGGAAAGGCGGAGGGAAGATTGTGTTTGGAACTATTATTGAATGTTTAATATGATGTTCGTAAACAAAGAAGATATCGACAATAATACGTGTATAAATATGTACTTAATATAAATTCGATTACAGGTCGGACAAGATTCTTTATTTAACCCATCAAAATACAAATATGTGCTAAATTATTTCCATTATACCTATTTGTATTTATCTACATAACATAGTTATGCTGTTAATGGAAATTCATACAGAAAATTGACCAGTCTTAATAGTAGGTACCTATCATCCAGTATAATTATCTGTCTGTAGTTAGTTATTCATAATTTGTATCTGATCTCGTAATATCCGATTACTCCAGTACCTACACTTATATTAACACTAAATTTTTGTTAAGTACTCATTATGAGCATATAGCGGTACATGGAACTTCACATCAAAGTTTAAAGTACCTATCCTATCTTCAAATGCCTAAGAACGGTCAAAGCTCTTAAAGACTTCGTATCAACAAGTTCACGATTACGAATTTCTAAGCAATTTAACGCTCCATGACTATGATATCTTGGGACTTAACGTAGAACTTGTGTGAGTATTTTGGTTCTGTCAGTACCTTCTCTATTCTCATTTCAAGTTAGATTGGAATTGGATTACGTGCTGTTTATTGTTTTGAAGTAGGTACCTAACGGTCTTTGTAGGTACTTACTTAACTTTACAGCCATTCCTTTTCGTTCCCCAATGAGAATATGTTAAAGATGTTGTGATTTAGTGAAAATGGTAAATTCCGTTATAAGTTTAATAATTAGGTACGGCTAAAGAATACTTATTACATTTTCAGTACGAAACTCTTAATTTTGAAATGAAAGAAACAGATTTCTATGACACATTAATACGACTAAAGTAGCGTTGTAGACTAGTATATGGATAAATTCGTGGCAACGCCAGTGGAAGAAATTGCGATGCCCAATACTGCACATTCAGCTTCAATTTCGATATCAACACACGTTGAATTTACTTGAAAACCACAGGCTCGCAGTCATTAGTCTGATTAATGAGCCGACGCTCGGATTATGCGCTAATTCCGCAAAAAATCCGTATCGTTGCCGACGAAGGACCCTCGCATTTTTCGCCGAGTTTTAAATTTTACGCCGCCTCGATCTTCGATTTCCCTTTTGGGGGAAGCTAAAAGTTGATTAAATATTTAACGACTAATGAAACAAATGTAAAAAAAAACCAGTTACTAGAAGTTAGCTATAAAGATACATAGGTAGATACAATATACATTTCTACGTTTTCTTAGTCGGGATTTGGTTTAAAGGTTTAAAGTAAAAAACATTAGAGGTATGAGGTTGTGGTTAGGTTAACTTTAGAGGTGTAAGGTTTTAATTTTAAAAGAGTGATAGACACAAAATTAACAAGTTTTACAATTTTTTAGAAGGAGAAGTATCTACAGGTAAGCTGAATTACATACCCTACATCAATCTTATCATACCTCACTTCACGTCACTCACAAAAAAAAGCGAAATAATTCAAGCGCGGATTTTCCAGCGCTATTAAAGAAAACTATCATTTTAGAAGACACGTGGCGAGACTACGAAACGGCTCTCAACTTTACTGCCTTCAACTCCACTAACTGATTCCGTGCATGCGTGCAATTCGCTTCGACTACGGGTCAAAGCAAATGCAACGCCTGGGTAAAGTTGGGTAGGATATGACGTGAATACGTATTTTGAAACGACCGTAGGATTTTTACCTTGCTTGAACACCTTTATAGATACTAAAAGGTTTTACTTATCGAACGTGATAATCGTATTAATCGTAGGTTTAGTAATATTTTAAGGTATCTACATACTTAAAATTCCTTTGGGAACGTTCTCTGACAATTTTTATCACCTTACATAATAAAGCTTATTTTTCTGCGTTGTGTCTTCCATCTTATGTACACTTCTTCTAACGAATTGCGAACGCTTGCTGAAATATTTTCAGTTCATCCGACAAATAACGTTATAGGCAATCTTTGACCAGCTTTGCTTGAAATTATTCTACGAAACATTTAAACAATTTCCCCGGGAACTAAATGCAACTTCAAAATCAGACACCCAATAAATTCTACTCATTTCTACTAACCAAAATGACATCGACAACCCTTGTAGTCAACCCTTGTAATAACATTGTCGCGTCAAGTCTCCGTACATAAACCTGCTGAGCAAAACGTCGGCTCCATCATTGAATATTCACTCAGAGTCCACTAAATCATCCTCCGTCGCCTCTTAAGACGTCATCCCTTAGCGGGAGGCAGCACTATTTATAAACGAAAATTTAATAACAGCCCGTGTTGTGTCTTTCAAGTCGTGTACGTTTTGAATTGCGAATATATAGGTACGAAGGTAAAAAGCGAAATTTCGAAAGCGTTTTCAAAAATCAATCAAAAAAATTTTTTTGATACAAATTGTCTTTTACTTTACTAGCAAGGTTTTGATATTAATGGTTGAGGATCTTAAATGTTTAACTATGTTTATGTTGTACGTAAATGTCTACTTTGTAGGTAACTTAAAAATTAGCTAGGTATTAAATCGTTAAATAATATTGAACGTTCCCAAATCAAAGCTATCACAACCAATGCAATCTCCATATAAAGAATCAACAGGCAAAATAAAGTTTACTTTTAAAAATTCGCTGCAAGCTAAATCAGGATCCCTTAAGCCACCAGAAACTCTAATGTACCTAATTAAAAGCTTTGACAAATTGTCATTAAACCGTACAACAAGGAAGGAAGGAATTAACATTCATTCGTTGTAAGTACCTATACATTTTAATAAATTAACGTAGGCCCAAACAAATGGATGAAAACGATACGTAAGGGATTCCGCATTAATAAATATTAGTCAGCTCACCTCAAAACAAACAACATACGAAGGTACGATGATTAGAAATTTTTCGGAGGCGTGAAAACGGCAACATATTTTTGTGTACGATACCTTATTCAGTAACCTTTTATGTAAATTAACAAATATGTGTTCATATGAAAAATCTCCCGACCCGAACACCCCTTTACGGAGTCACGAAACCAGCTTATGAAGGCTCACGCCCGGGCCGCCCAAGGTCAGATATGTTATCTCACGTGTGCGAAGTTTTTCAGAGACAACAACAGGCAGAAACGTATTTAATTTTTTATATTATACGAATGAAAAATGAAGGAGGTCACAACCTGTGGACTTTCATCCAAACTCAAATAGAAATGCAATCTTTATGGTTGTTTCAAATACGCAGTACCGCAAAAAGTTAATAATAAAAGTTTACTATAAAACGTTGCTACGTAGATATATTAGATGCTGGTACTCTTTAAATTCAGTAGTTAAATAGCACATAATCGTATTAACGGACAGGTCTACAAAGTCTTATTTTTGCTTTGTCTACTATGAATTCGTAAAATCACCACGATCCTATTACGATCACTGGAAGTAATCTCTCCTTCCTACTCTTTATCTGTGATTGAGTGCGTATACCAATGTGTTTCTGTTTTTGTAAATTCAACTGTATTTCAACACTTGTACGAATCTTAGTCTATTCTACGAAGCTTATGTGCCATACACATGATGCCGACAAATCACGCGGCTTCTATGATATTTGTATTTTCACGCCTTTCACTCCCAGGCTGAGTCAATACCAAGGTGATAAACACACACCCGTAACTTCTGTAAGTAACTGAGTTACAGACACGAGGGATTCGTGTAATAAAATCCTGTAATAAGACAGTCTGCCAACTTGATCTTATTTCGTTATAGACAACTTTCATCACTTTCAATTTATAACTTACGCGTTAGGGAGAAAGTATCTTAAGTTTTTTTAGAAGCTCACAAGGTTATTGCTCACATTTATGTAGGTACTAAGACTACATGATATGTCAAATATACCTCCTACACTTAATGAACCTAAAATAAGTAACACTCACATAATATAAAACATTGGGCATTAATTTTTTGCAGTACGTTATGAATTTCATAGCTAGTAATGAATTAAGTTACAATTAAAGTCATTTATAGCTTCAAAGGTTGCTTTGCAATATTCGATTTATAGCGGGTTTAGATTTTACGACTCAGCTGTAGAGAATTCGATACATGTATTAATCTTTCATCTGCGCACAGTACATACTTGAGTTTATACATAGCTACTTTTTAGTGTTAAAGTTTATTTCATGGCTTATAATACTGTTGAAATGTAAACTATGTTAAACTAGGTATAGGTTGATATAAATGTACCTGGAGAAACTGTACTCACTTGTGTGTCGCTGTTGCTTGCATAATACCCTGACCTATAGGTACCTACATATAAAATAGAGATCTATGTCAAGCTGCAAAACAAATTTTATATCGTAAACTATTCAGGGCATTGTGCCTACCATTAAAATATTTCCAATATTGTTAACGATTAACACTTCACACAATTTGCACCAACGGACATTCCGTTGTTAGTAACACTCCTTAAAATAAACATATTCTGTGCAAAACTGACAAAATTCCATTCAGTGTATATTCAGTAAAGTAGAAAGTAATATCCAAATGGATTCAAAATTCAAATTACTCGTCTGACATCAAAACTAATATTTCAAATGTTGCGGACACTTTATTGAATAATATATTTAATCCATCAAAGAGATAATGAAGTTTAATATGATTGCAATTTCATCATTATGAGAGCAAACTTATAACACTGAAAATGAAACTGTTACTATACTACTAGCCACGCTCAATTTTTGTGTGTAGGTTTTTATTTAAAATTATAAATATAATTTTCTGTAATAATAAAATCACACCGTAACCCGTGGATAAGAGTCAACCTCAAAGAAAGCTGGAATGCTCTCATAGGTACTATCACCCATTTTATGAAACGGTACGTATTTGGGAGACGGTATTAAAAGTAAGCAATATACTTCAGCATATACTTATGCAAATTATCCTGAAATTTCTCAAAGTTTCATTCACGTATAAATCACGTAAAGAACTTCATAAAGGCTTCATAAGGGGTATTACGTTGTATTATCTTATTCGTAGTTATGCTAACACTCATAAAACGAGGGCCCAATAAAACCAAGCAATCGAAGGCTCAAAACACGAACACGTTCAATAAATAACCGAACCCGACCTAACAACTGGTCCTTAAATTAAAGAGGGTTGACACTTTGCAAAGTTTGTAAGGATAAATTATGACATGGCTACGAGTGGCGCTCATTAATAATGTTATGTTTCAGCTTGTACTGCGAAAAGTTGCTTCGAAATGCGAGGATTTGATTAATAATGCTTGGATCCATCGTAATCTCACGGAAACTTTAGCCGTAATATACTTCGTGTTTATAAGTATTAATGAGCTAACACCTGTAACAATATCTGAACAAGAACTTACATTCGATTTAGTGGATAAACCAAATAAATAGAATAACAAAAAGGAATAAATAAAATAACAGCTATTATTTTATTTATTCATTTATTTATGTCCACGCATTAACAAAATAACTCAAATAGTAGAAACAACGTGAATAGGACAAAAACAGTACAAAAAATGTTACAAGGTATAAATGAAAGTAAAATTTAAATCAAACGAGCTTCATAATAATTGACCTTATTCGAAACATAGGTATTTTGACTTGGCAAACTTTTGATATCATTTCTTAATTCACGTTGCAGTGACCAAATACGAATATTTTATTTTTGTTCTTCAAATATATTTACATTTCACTGATTCAATATTCATAAAACGGGCACTCCAATAAATACACAAATTTGGTTTGGCAAGAAAATGGTTAAAAATATTTTTCATCGAGAAATTGCCGATTAAGATTTTGTTATGAAACCAAAACTCGTAATAGAAAACATGATGAGGTACGGACTTTTAAATCCTCGAGAAGAGATTGAAAAGAAACCTCACCAAGTACGCTTTTAGACACTGGCTTAACGCCAAACCGATATTTTTATGTAATAAGCCGTTTTAGCTGTTATGACACCATACCCTTATAGGTACTAAGTTTCGTTATTCTATGAAAAGGTGGAGTCATTATGTGATGTGAATAATGCGAAATTTGATGTTTCACCGATTTCTGTTTATGATGAAATTGGCACTGTGAAACAAACAGTAAAACCAATTAGCAAATTTAATGTTTTATCTACTTTGGGAGAAATAGGTGCGATAAAAACCATAAGTTCAATAATACTACATAAATAAATAAACGCATAAGTAAGTTTACCAGCCAAAGCTTAAACCTGCTTTCAACTAGGCATTATTTTCAAAGTAGCAAGATCAGATAGAATCCAACAAATAAATACATCTAAAAAGGCAAGAAGGAACCTTTTTGTAGGTAAATTGCCCCAGTAACTTCGGAACCCTTTTCTGTGTATCGACAGTACGTTTAAAAGTTCCTTAATGTATTCAGCATAAATACAATTACCGTTAGAGGGAAACTTGCAACATTCTGTTAAATAAAAAACATAGGTTCGCATCAAAACGACTGTTTGTTGTTTATACTTTTATACTCTTTCTTGTCAAGAAATCGAATTACTGTTATTGAATCCCATTCAGACATCCTCATTTCGTATACCGTGCACATGGGACTTAATAAAATAAAAACTTTGTGTGTTTTACTCGACATTGTTTTGAAAATATGAAGGATCTAAAAGGGTGAATGGGTTAGCAATATGGAAAGTTGTATAGGTACTCTACGTCGGAATTGTTTACATTCGATAGGTTCTTGTCCAATGCTATGAGTGTGTATGCAAAAACGTACCTTCGTTTACCGAACAAAGGATATTACGTGAAGTGATGTCTTTAGTTGCATTTTGAATAGCATTTGAGTTGCAGTGATTTCAATTTGAAGTGCTATGGATTTCATTGCTTCCCTTCAAATTATCCACGAATGGTTTGGTTAGGGCGATAAATTTATATCATTTTGCTTGCACAATAATGGGTCCAATCATTAAAGTTGAAACAGTAATGGGTACTGCAATAATAGTACAAGTCCCTTTTAAGTCAAAAAGTAGGCACTCATAGATAGGTACTTATGTATTTATCCGAAAACTAAAGGCTTCAAAATCTGTGCCCAAATAATATCTACTCATTTCTCTAAATTTTCAGTCGTATGCAATGCAAACGTTAACCTCGGCCCGATCGTAAACACGAGACAATAAATCTCGTACGTTTATTATAACTCCCTCGAAACTTACTTATGGATAAGTGTAAAACTCGACGACATTTATGACCAGAGAGCTAGGATAATGTAGAAATGCTTCGTGAGGAATTTTTATGTTAGACAAGCAAGTTTAAATTGCATTTTCTGTGCATATCATTCGAAGTAATAACTGACTGATATAATTCTGATATAATTTCGCCTGAGAGAAACCAGCCTCGTCTTGTTTGGATTGGCTAGATTTTTTTGTTGGAGTTAATTTATTTGAACTATCGTTCCCGAATTGAAAAAAAAGTCAGGGTTATAGATCAGGCTAATTGGCGTCGTCATTGATTGCAGTGGGCACTTAACATATTCATATACAACAAAAAAAAACTATATTTTATTTGTTGATACGATTTGGACTTCAGGATAATTGGCTGGATTCTAAGTCATCAGTCTTGTTCACTAACAAAGAAGAATATACTACGATTTTCACGAATTCTTTTAGTATCCTGTAGAAAACAACGAAACGCCTCATTCTCAAACCAATCTCAGAAAAAGTCAGAAGCTTTACCTCAAGCTTCTGACCTTAGACGACGACCTAACAAAGACCTTAAAAAGTGTATTGAATACACAGAAGGTGGAATTGGGCAAGGCAGATGATCTTAGGCCAGGCTAAAGGAATGTGCCTGAGATGCAGCTGTGCTTCAATTATGGGGTTTTATTTGCGATATGCTTGCGGTGTTGAAAATTCAAAAGCGACTCAGAATACCCGTGGCGCCATCTCTTGACAAGTGGCCAAAATAACAACAGTTGATCAAATGCCACTTCTGCAAGCAATTATGTCTACGCCTACCTTTTCTACTTCTAGTCCCGGACCGCTGTTTCATTTTTATTTTACAACCCGTCGTTGGCGATAAACCCCTATCATTTCGACCACGCGCCCCTCGTACGATTTTAATGTATGCTTGCTTCGGTCCATAATAATAAACTCACGTTGATATAATCATAACAGCAGTAGGGTGGGTAAGTAATGTGTTTTATGTAGATGACCGTTATTTTTTTATCGTAATTGTTATAATGGTATTGGTTTTTTGTTGAAGATTTATTGTGTTCCATAGAAAGTTTTTCAGCTAAAAAAACCTACCACTTTCCATATGGCTTTTCGTCAGTTACGAGCGTGGATCTATCCAATTATTTAGCACAGGTTTGTTCTAGTAAGTCCTGTTTCATACTCCGCCACAACGAGACCAATAGAGACCATCGAAAAAACCTGAAAAAAATTACCTCATTGATCTGTGGCACACCATTAACGATTCGGCGCTTTGAAAAGTGTCAGCCACGTGTAAGGAACGTTTTACAGTTTGACGCTGCACGAGTCGATGAATCTTGACGATCCTTTTATAATGGTTTGTTAACTGTTACCTTAACCTGTGGCATTGTTCCTGTTGCCCACTATGTACGGTATCTGGTTGGTCGCGAAGCAGTCGCGAAATCATGAGGATGGGTGATCGCTAGCGGACCGGGTTGGCCACTAGCCCGTTTCTACACCAATACGCATTGGGACGTGGTGGAACTATGGAGTATGCTCTGGGCCTCCCCATTTTGTGGGGAGACACTTGTATACAACAGTGGGACATTAACCGCGTTAGCACACATCCGCCGCGAAATTGAAGTAGCGAAACCGCGGAAGTTCCGTTCGTCCGTTATAAGACGGGCGAAACATTCGCGAAACTGCCTGTTCTAACGCGTTCATTGGCTATAATTCTGTCTCTTCTCCGCGGAGCATCGCGCGATCGACGTAGACGCCCGCCGCTCACATCTCCGCCTGCGTTCCGCCATTTAGTGCAGTTCCGGCCGGTATCGCGCTTCGCGGCTTCGCGGCGGAGGTGTGCCACCAGCGTAAAGGGTTGCAGCAAACTTGTAATGTACGGGTACTCGACTACTGATACCTTGACGTGCGGCGCGTTGACGAGCCTCCGCAGGTCGTGTATGAGCGCGGCGGTGGTGGGCGCGGCGGCGGCGGGCCGCGCGTCCATGGCGGCGCGCGCGCGCTCGCGGCCCTCCGCGGCGGGCGCGCGGCCGCTCGTCACCACCACGGTGCACGCGATGCGGTCGTACACCTGTCGAGTTGATAAGTATTAAGCACCATTCATCACAGCGGTGATAGCCCAGTGGCTTAGAATTCGACCTCGAATCGAGGGGTCCGCGTTCGAATCCCAGTGGCACGCACCAATGACTTCGTGAAAAAGTTATGTGCGCTTTATAAAATTAAATATCACCTGCTGTTACGGTGAAGGAAAACATCGTGAGGAAACCTGCATGCCTGAGAGTTCACAAAAAAAAAATGTTCTCAAAGGCATGTGAAGTCCACCAACCCGCAGTGGGCCAGCGTGGTGGACTAAGGCCTACATCCCTCTCATTGCGAGAGGAGACCCGACCCTGTAGTGGGTCATTAATGGGTTACTGACAAAGCACCATTCACTAGGCGTGTCGAGCACGTAATTTGGACACCGCACGGACAGTTTCCACACCTACCGACACCAGAAAGTACAACTTTGACAGACGTCGCAAGGAAAAGTAGACAGCGTGTCAGATACGTGCCGTGTACGAAATAGCAGTCGTTAAACGTTGTCGGAGATCCTATGGGTGGTTTGAAAACTTCCGACTCACTAGCCCGTTTCTCTACCGTGGTGCCGAAGCAACGAGGTGAAGTAGCCACTATAAAAGGGGGCGCGGGCTATAAAAGGTCGGCAGCCACACGGCACGTATCTGACACGCCCAATGTTTCTCATGAACAGAGCTTTATGTAGTTGTAACAGGTGCTGTCAACATTTTATATTCGATTCGCAGCTCTTTTTACATTAAAGAGTTTTATATAAAGAAAAGAAAAGAAAAAGAAAAGAAAAGAAAAGAATGCGTTTATTGTTGACTGTTACACGAGAAAGATGTTACAAAAATTATAATAAGTTAAGAACAGTCTACCCTATGCGGGCATACAATAATTATATCTTAAAAAACTAAAACTAAATTTTATATTATAATTATGTTGAAATAAGTTGTGATCGTTTAGCAGTCCAATTATTTATTTATTTTAATATTTTTCCTAGTCGAACTCATCGGCTATGCAATGTGCCACCCATTTCTGGGTAAAGAGAGAAAAAGCCGGAGGAAAAAACTCTCGACACAGTTTTAATTTATTAAAAGAAAAATTACCTCTAACAAGGCTCTCAGTTGCAGGTCATCTAACACGCTATGGAAGAGGTCTGGATCAATGAACGAGGGCCCGTCTTGCAGAACAGCCACATCGTCTAGCGATTCCACAATCAGGTTAACAGCTGAAACAAAGGTAAAGTACACTCGTGTAAAAATTGTATTGTTGTAATAAAATCAGTCAGCTTATATCTTGTCAGTTGAGATTGAGACATATCACATTAGGTATAAACATCTTATTGCTTGGATCACCAATTCGCAGAAAAAAAACGAGATCTCGTGAAGCGATATTACTCTGCTATGCTCATTGGTGACCCACAAAGAAAAGTTTGATATCTTTCTGCAAGTCCCCCAAATTAATAATTCTGACGTTAGTCATCCACCAAACATCTCATCCCACTAGGATATAGTATATCTTATAATTTACCACAAATGATTTGTTTTACTGTGTTGCTTATCAAGGGCTCCCATCACACTGCTAAGCAGAGTTGCTTTGAACGTTCAATTTTACTAAAATTTACATTTTCTTTCAATTTTTCGAGCACTTTCCACACTAATATTATAAAGAGGAAAAATTTGTATTTTTGTGTGTATGTTTGTAATGAATAAACTCAAAAACTACTGGGCCGATTTCAAAAATTCTTTCACCAAAAGCTACATTCTCACCCTGAGTAACACAGGCTATATTTATTGCTAGAAAAGATTAAGGATCCTTACTAAAACTTAATTGTTTTTAATTGTTGGAGCTTTTTCATTGTAACTAACGATTTAAGTCGTTTGTATTTTCGCAACGGACTTGGCGCTGAAAATTTGTGACTCAAAAAAAAAACTTTGGTTATTAGTCAAATTAATGGGCAGAGCGAAGCCTCCTCAGCTAGTCCGTAACACGCCGACCACCTCCCTTACCAGCCGCGTTAGCCTCTTCGAGCATGACCTGCTTGCGAGCGGGCTGCTCCTCGTCGTCGTCGTCGTCCGCGGCGGCGGCCGCCAGCGTGGCGGCTCGCAGCCGTCGACGACTGTTGAACTTCTTCAGTTCGTCCACCGTCCCGGCTAGGTGGATGCGGTTTTGCTTTTCACGGTCCTGTTCATATAAGAACAAACACTAGGTTATTTGGAAATGAAATGAAATGATAATCATTTATTTGTTAGTTATTGGTTTTACGGGGCATTTTGATCAATCCATATTCACCTTTTCAGGTATGCAAATTCTAAAAGTAAAAATAAGCAAATAAAACTAATGTTAGAAATACAAATTAAAACTTTTAAAATAATAAAACTTATTAATAATACACAATTTGATTGATATGTTTTGTACCATTTATTAATGTCAATTCAACCAGGTATATTCATTATTTTTACATTATTTAGTTATAATTTTAC
This sequence comes from Erynnis tages, assembly GCA_905147235.1. Taxonomy (NCBI): domain Eukaryota; kingdom Metazoa; phylum Arthropoda; class Insecta; order Lepidoptera; family Hesperiidae; genus Erynnis; species Erynnis tages. The sequence goes on from LR990079.1 coordinate 3,416,041, forward strand.
CTAATCGAACTCATCGGCTGCCTATGTGCCACCCATCACTGGATAAAGAGAGAAAAAGCCGGAGGAAAAAACTCTCGACACAGGTTTTGGTACACATACTTTATTTGTTTAGACGCGCGTTTCCACATTCAATTTAATAGAATTTACGATACAATACAGTAATCGAACTGAGCAGTTGGCTTTCAGGTACAGTAAAAGGGCTCTAGTCACTATAAAAAACAAAATGTGAATGGCACCAAAAAAGTGCTTCAAAATGACAATGCAATGAAATTATGAAATGAAAATTATTTTTATGACCGTGTTACCGATAGATGAAATGGCTAAAGCATAGATCAGGATGTAAACAAACCGTATATCAACCATGTATGTAAATATCAAATATGAATCTAATATCGACTTCTTAAGCTACACAAGCTAGTGTTTTATACATTCTAGATATTTTCAAACTGTGTTATGGGTTCATTAAATTATAAGAACATACCCTTATCCACCGATGGTTGAGCACATCTTGGATGTTGATTCTTTGCGTGTGGTCCACAGTAAGCATTCGTTGGACCAAATCTTTGGCGGCGTCACTGATGTCGTCCCAATGAGGAGCGTCGAACTAAAATGTGTACATAATATTATCATTAAGGCTGCGTTTCCACCAGAGATGTGCGAGGATGCGTAGCGAGGGATGCGTTTTTGAACAACCAATAGAATTGCTTCATTTACCTAGCCTCGCTCCGCTAAGCCGTTTCCACCAGAGCTGCGCTAAGCGAGGCTAGGTAAATGAAGCAATTCTATTGGTTGTTCAAAAACTCATCCCTCGCTACGCACCCTCGCACATCTCTGGTAGAAACGCAGCCTTTATGGTAACATACTCCTTAATGAAACAAAAATCCACTCAATTGGCGACTATTCTTTTTATGCTCATCTGCGAATTTCCTTTGTGTTGATCCTTGAATATCGACATTCAACAACAAAAAATCAAAACCAATATTGTACCCTAAATAACTATAAGTTATAATAGTTAGTTTACACCCACCAATTGATTGATTTCGCAATAACACACACATTCCTGGTTGATGTTTTCTTTCATGGAGGTGCACGCGTGAGGGATCTCTTTAATGTCCTCTAAGGCATATGAAGTTAAACCATCAACAATAGGCCAGCGTGGTGGACTAAGGCCTACATCCTCTCACATTGTGAGAGGATACCCAATCCTGGTTGCAAACGAGCTTCCGTATATTTAAGCATAGCCTACATATTACGTTTAAAATTACATCCGAACTCACCCTCAATCTCCCGCGGCATATAGCCTCGAACAACCGCTCCCTGGTGCCGGTAAACGGTAGGTACCCGACAAGCAGCACATGTAACAATATGCCTGCCGCCCACACATCCACCGGTTTCCCATACAGCTGACTTGACACCACCTCGGGAGCCATGTAATGTGGTGTTCCTATGCGACCTGAAGAATTAAATGGCATTAAATTTTACACAAGAACCACAGATTTTTAAAACTTTTTGGGTAGCCAACAGTTAATTGCAAGTAAAGGGTAGTTTTATGATTTGTTAAAAAAAACAAAAGGAGTGTGTGTGGTTTGTGATTTTGTGCTTTAAATTTTGAGATAAATAAAATTTTGACGGTGAACTTGCTGAATATTGTGAAATTAGCAACAGTTAATACTTTTAATACCATATTTACAAGACGTTATAAAATTTAAATTACAAAAATTGTTATTCAGCTGACAGATCAAACAGCCGATATATAATTAAGGCAAAAACCTGTATGACGTGTTCAATATAACACAACTAACTTAATTGTATTCTTTAAGCTAAGTTAATACACTTCAATAACTTGAAAACATATCATTCTGTAAACCTTGTGCTTGCTATCGGTTTCTCAAAACTATGGCAATTCGCACAACACAATGTGCTCAGTAATAAAGAGGATTTTATACAGTTTGAAAGCAATTACAGCCACACCTATCGTTTAGGCATTTGCTCTATATCCAAGCCGCCTATTCAGTGCCTTCCTACAAGCTACATGCATATCAACTGTAGATACAATCCCGACTATATGGAGAGTGTTGTTTCTACAGTTGCGTGTATCATATGTCGTTACTTCTTACACTAAACTTTTTTGAAACTTTTTATTTAGGCTTATTAAAGTTTAAATTTAGTTTAATACTCGTATACTATTTTGTTTATTGGTATTATTTAGTCACAGCTTTAGTTTTATGAAAGCCAATAACAAATGAAAAAGGAAATTTGAAATTATAAATCAGAATAGAGCTAACTCACACTTGCCACTTTAAGTAATTCGGAAATTATACTAGATTTATAATGGTAAACTCAACTAATCTAACATAAGTTTTAGTTTTCTTGTCAAGACTGCCATTTATAACTATTATAATAAACTAAATATTACAAACACCGAGAGCGAAATTAGTCTCGGCAACATCAAATGAAAAAATAACTATTAACATTACAAAAATACGTAAGTTACAGATAATATTATTAGTGTTTTGAATACACACCCATCTGTTAGTTTATACAATAGTTTTATAAAAAAAAAATAAACCCTGAACTCCATTGAATAGACAGCAGTGTGATTTAGATCTAAACAATTAGAACATAAACAAAAACCACCAAACGTTTGTTAACACAGGAGTCTGGGATTGTCAAACAAACTGTGTTATCGTGGAACAGTAACAGTGCCAATGCGTTCAACCATATCCATCAACGTAAGTGAACATTTGATGTGAATTTACAATCCAATGTCTGTCTTATAAGACACATGGTTTAGTGATGCTAGGGAGCCCCTGGATTTGTCAGCATGGATTCGGTATGGACTGTTTGATAACAAACCAATCAGAACTGTTAAACATCTTGCTATATTGCAGACAAATTAAAAACTAATTTGTTTACAGTCCAACAGTTATATTGACTGAATGACAATAATTGACATTTAAATAATGTAAATAATATCCACATTTTTACAGTTCACTTAATCTTTTCTTGGTTCATTTTTACAAATAAAAATTGTAATCATTTTATTTCTTTTCTTTATCTTACCAACTTGACACGAATTCTCAAATGATAACCCTCTAATTCCTACTAACAATCCACTCTTTTTATATGAACATAAAAAAAAATTCCTTCATTTCTAATATTAATAAAAATCATGTTATCCAATCCGATGCCAACAAAAAAGGGGAACTCCCTATGAGTGACGACACATGTGCCAGTGAGTATTGCACATAATGTCCATGCAGTTAGGGCACAATTTGCTTCGCTATGGAAGTCTTACCGTACTCGTCTGATTTGAGATACGCTTGGCCCATTGGACCCACTAGAGGTCGATTGTCCATCACCAGTTCTGTGTATTACAATAGCGTATCAACAACTGGATAATAGATTAAAAAAATAAAAACAAACATATTTTGAGTTCATTGTATCCTAAAATGTAAATTCAGCATACAAATTTTCATCTGAGTCACTTCTATTGGTATTTCTTACCATCAGTCGTGAGTTAATGTCCATAACATTGAATACACAATAAAGTAAGACAACAAATCATTTTTGAGATCGCAGCTTCCACGATTGTTACACTTGTGTGGTCAGAAGTATCGGCTGCATTTGATTCAATTCTAACCTTTCTTCTATACATAACGTACTGAAAAGAAAACTAATACATATAAAAGCAGAGTATGTTTCTGTCGCACTGTAAACATAACATAAACACAAAAAACAAAAAGGTACTCATGAAGGCTCGGGAAGAATAAAATTGTTCGTTCAATGTGTTGTCGCTAAATTTTATCTTATTACACCAGCTAGACTTCAATCATTGAATAATTAGGTATATTTTTATTCTTATGGATACGACATGTACGAAACTCTGTATTCTCCTAGGATTACGATTCCTTATTTGGTTAAAATAGGCAACGAATGTCTTGTTCAACATACATACATTTTTCCTTAAACCACTATAAATATTGTCATATTATGTGGACATGATATCCAATCCGATTAATCTCTTTGTCAAAGAAAACTACTCATAAGATCTGCAGACAGTTTTTGGCATTTCACTATAAACTCTATAATGACCAAATAATCACTAGACTAGCCAAACTGAAACGTCAAAGAAGCCAATGCTGGCGCTGTCGTTCGACACTTTTGCTTTGAAGTCCACTTAAATCGCCCCTCAAACCCACCGTACTCTTTTAACACGTCTCCTACCAACGTAGTGGGCATTACCTGGCGGGGCCCGATGCGCGGTGGGAGTCGGCAGCTGTGCGGCCACGCCAAAGCCGCCGAGCTTCACGGGCGCACAGTTGTCTCTGCCGGCCAACAGCACGCAGTGGGGCCTCACGTCGCGGTGTACGATGTCGTTCTCGTGGCAGTAGCGCAACGCCTCGAGGATCTGACGCATGTAGTGACTGGAATCGGAGAAAGAGTGAGGGGTATCATACATTTATAACCCACTATTAAGTAGGGGATGTGTGGTTACCAAAAATTTTTTGAGGCAATCATCTCGGTCATTTTGAGTAGTGATGACCTCAGATAGGATTTATATCATATTTGAGTTAAGACGTGAACAAAATCAACGATAGCCCACTGCTGCTGAATTGGGTTTCTTACTTGAGAGCACAGTTATAAGTTATGAAGCATTTAAATTCAACCCACCTGCATAAAGCATGCCTAAATCCTACTCATTCTGTAAAGTTTATACAAAGATACTTATTTTCCTTTTAAAACCGCAAATGATTCCACAGAGAATGCCTTGCTTATTACACATTGAATACAATGTCTGTTTGATTAAAATACAATGTTACTATACACCTATAACTTACCAAGCCACAGACTCACTGTAGACAAATCCAGCAGTAGCCCTGCGCACCACCTCGAAGCAAAGATCAGATCCATCCATGCTGAAAAAACAAAAACAATGTTAGTATTAGCTTTCCCCAGAAAATCCCTCACTTAGTAACGCTCAAATCTTTTACCAGCTTAAGCAATTTCACTTAAAACACTGTCATTAACACATTTAATATCGTTGAGTAGTGGATTGCGAATACTTTCACGCATTAATATGAAAAACTCGTCGCGTGTGTTGCAAACAGTCTTTTGAAGCCTGATTAATTCGTAATTTCAAAATGCCAGTAAATGCTTCAACGATGGAACATTCCTATGTCGCCTAATTTCACGAGTTTGATCAAGAATTAGCTAAACGCATTTAAAACTATCCTCCGCACGTAAACTTCAGAGTTTGGTAATAGATAGAAAAATATAGACAGGTTGTATACTTACTATTCAAACACCATGTACAGCATTCCCTCGGAGCTGTAGGTCTCCAAGAGCTCGACGATGTGGGGATGCTTCAGCATGTGGCATATTGTGGCCTCTCTCTTCAGATCTGAAATAATTTACAGTACATCTATCAATATAGGGGCATTAGTCATTGTTAAGTCAACAAAGTGACTTTATTATTTAAACTACTATTACCCAACTTTGCAAAACCCATTAAAGACAAACCACGGTGGGTAAGTTTAGTTTGCGAACTTCACATGTCTGTGAGCATAATGGTTAGGTAACATTCAAAAATTCATTTCACAAATATTCTGACCCGATAACTTTTCATACCTATCTTTATATTATTTTTAATCATAGCATTTAGCTGTTGTTTTATTATTTTTTGTTGTTGTTTTATCATTCTGTTTCGTTCAGCGTTAAGTAAGCTAAAGTTCAGCAAAATCCGATGAGACCATAATTTGCTAAGTAGTGAAATAATGAACTTTATTGTGACTTGTGGGAGCATTGTAGATAGCATTCAATAACATATTGCACCGATTTTCCGTCTACCGCAGAACAAGTGATCGAATCAAATGTGATATGAATGTAGGTACTCGAACCCCGTTTCTTCTCGGTGGAAACTGGAGTGGAAAACGTATGTGAGACGTAATAAATATCACATAAGCTAATGTCTGTCTGCGGAGGTCAAGATGGAACAGTGGTTTGCTTTTGTCTGTAATTTATTGAAAGTATCTAAATGTTTTAGGGTTCTTTAATGTTATTGATGATAGTTCCTTAGTAGGTATATTCAGCTTGTTACGTTCTCATGTTGCGTGAGACTGATCAGTTTTTAAGGAATTCAAAAATCAGTATTTATTTAGCAGAGAAGTAGCAGTATTTAGTACTGTAAATAGGAAAACATTGCTGTTTTAGTAGTAATCTTAATCGATGTATAAAGTAAATAAAAACAGACAACATAAAAGGAGAATGCAGAAAAGAAATTCATCACAATATCAGTACGGTCTTTTAAAGGAAAACACATTTAATATTCAAAGAATTTCAAAACAACGTTATGAATACAAAAGCACAAAAGTCTAAACGGAAACAAATCACGTATCTTTGTTCGTAACTCGGATCCGTGTACACAAAAAAGTGACATTGCACAAAAAGTATGTTCGTCTAACATACGAAATGAATGTTTCAAAACTTTGAGCTTTGAAAAACTTCTACCCAGTTTTTTAACTTTTAACAACCAAAGTTATGTCGTACTTTTATAAAAATGCGAGGACGTGAAAAATAATAAGCAATTAAAACTATAGAACAACATAATTCGCGATGATTCTGATGACAATGGCTTATCTGCTAACCTTACTCAAAGGAGGACAAGGGATACCGATAAAATCTTAGCATTCATCGCTGCTTTCAAACTTCCAAAAGGTTTCAAGGGTTCGTACCCGTCAGAACCATTCATAATTTCGTCATGTTCAAGCCTCGGGAGCCTAGCGGTTGAATAGCTCCTTAAAAATGCAATAAGCGGGCTACATTGCCTTTTCTATTCTGTCGCGTAACTCGACAAGTCTGCAAAACGTAATGAGGGTCTGAATAGTGTAATTTGGTAACATATAAGGGACACTTATATAAAATTTATGCTTTGTAACACCACCTCGGAGACGAATCTATAGAAGAAGTAAAGAACCACAATTGTATGGGTTCACCTGTGGAGTATTTTATTCAACCACCTTTCAAAGCAAGAACAGCGCAACATTATTTAAAAACTTTTCGTTCAATGCTTGTTTTTCACGTCATTCAAAAATGTTTACTCTAGGTATTATTTTTCTGTCAGCAGGCTGAAATTCCGTCGGTTTTTGAGCAAACATTCGCCGCTATTTTCGATTGACGTTAAACCCAAACAAAATTTAACCAATTTCATATTTCGAGCAACCGATTGACGTGATTCGACAGTGTGTGAAATTTACTAGGAAGAGAGAGAAATTTAATGAACGTAGATTCATTAAGCTTTAAATAACTGTCGGTTGGTATTCAGGTTTTGTTTACTTTTGACCCAAAAACATAAAAGTATTAGGACAATACTTTTCTGCAATACAATAAGCGTCCTCAACAGCTCTTGGAAATTGTCCATTTGAATATTTTTCTGCTGTTATTATTATGAAATCTATTCACGCAGAAGACACAAGGACACTGCAAACACGCAAGTTAGCTTTGACCTTTATAAAAAATATACCAAAGAGCTTTCTAGATCAATAAACGAGGCTACTGAACAAGTGACCAGACTGACAATAAAAGAGTTATAATGATCGCACATTATTATCAACTCAATGATACCTCGTCCACAGGGCGCGTTGGGGAAGACATGTGACCTAATTCCGGCAGTGGGGCAGCGAGGCATACCGCGGACGGGGGCGTGTTTCGGTTTGCAGTATCAGAGTAATCACATTAGGTTTTACTGCGATATTCTGCAGGATGTTCCAGGTTGGCGTGCAGTTTTAGTACGGGTAAACGAAACGTTCTACTTTCAGATATATTTTTGCAGAACACGTTGAGCGTGAAATTTTTAACTAACGACTTTGGAGGATCAGTGCGGCTCTAATTTATTAATGCTCATTAACTAACTTTAGTGGGGAACTTTTGCTAGAGTTTGCCTCATGCAACGTCGGCTCCAGATTTAGTTAGACATATTTAATACGGTATCTGTCAATATGTGCTGCAGTGTTAATCTCTAGAGATTAAAGATTTCAAATTAGTTAAAGCCGTTTAAGTTACCATTTCTTAATGTATCATTCGTAATAGCCGAACCAGAAATATTTGAAGCATCAGTAGCAGTAGGTATCTTTATTAGCGTTTCATGCCTCGTGGTAACATTGAAACTGGTTTAGAATGCCAACTTTATTGATTTTCCAACAAGAAAAGCGTCTTAAAAAGAGCTTTCACGGGCTCAGCTGCCACTTGAAACTTTTATAGCTGTAAAACAAAGGGCTCCGAAACAATTAAATACTTGAAACGCTGTTATTTTCATCAAAAGATGTTAGCAACAGGTGATTAAACACTAATTGCCTATTAATCGAGCTAAACCAAAAGGAGCCTTACAGAACTGAGAATACTTTTTGAGAGATTTTTCATTAAGCTTCTTCGTTGGCTACTTCATTGAAAAGCTTGCCCAATTCGAAATTTATATTCCTTTTCAGGCAGTTTAGGCACCTTCAAGATTTTCAACAATGCAAATCTGACCGCTCGTAGGGAATCGTAACTACATGTTGCCATTTATGCGTCTTATTGGATTTCGAATCTTGGCTAGAGAGAAGTCTAGCCTTCTTTATAAGGTTAAGTTTACTGTGTGAAATCACTATCCCACCTTCGTTCTTCATTCGGATTTTTACCATATTAATGCTCACCTACCTATACCACATAGTTTATTCTTATTTCATATTCAACTTTTTAAACGTATTTTAATAAAAATATTTACTTGGTTGAGAATCACTAGAAAGAAGCCTTGAGCGTGTGTGCATAGAATAGCGACCACAAATTACACGCGACTATGAACCTACGTCATAACCTTAGCCGTTAGCATAATATATGCTTTGAACTTGAAAGGGTAACTATCCACAAACAGTGTTAGTAGCAAATTAGCAATGTCGCCTTTTATCGGCAAATCTTTCTCGGTTTATGTTATTAACAATTAGATATTTAAATGTTTTGCTAGAGTATATTGCTAGAGTATATTGCTAGAGCAATAAAAAATCTATTGGATTAACTTTATTTTAGGTAACAGCAGGCATATCAATACTGGCAATTAAAAAGTAATTAGGTACGTATTTGATAGACAAGCCTATAACTAATTCGCAAAGTACCGTGGGCAATTGAACTCCAAGTAAGAAACCCCAACACACATTAGTAAGCTATTAAAGTTAACCTATTGCGGTTCCCTCTGGAATTCAATTCAAAACATCAAAACCTGTTGAAGCCAGTTCTTCTTTGTAATATATTCAAGATACCTAAAGCCGTTCATCTGCAAGTGGCTAGTAGGTAGCTTAAAAGCGTAATTCACCTACGACCGTCTCAGAAAAGAGGTCACAGTCGTACAACTTGTTGAGGAGTGAGCTGAATGTGTCTAGTGTCGGTAATTGCACTGACTCTCTTACTCGCCTTTATATGAAACATTCTAAAACAGTACTTTGCATTCGTAAAAGGCATGAGAAATGAAGGTTAAGAGGTACAAGATAATTACACCCCAACACCCCATCCCGGCGCCCGATGTTTTAACAGGGATCTAGTTTGAATGCAAATTTAGGCCTTTGAGAACGTATCCTAGATACCGTTCGATAACTTATTGGTTTTCAATTTGACGTGGCGGGAGTCCTTTTTCTCGTGTCTCTTAGAATAGTTAAGAGTTCGATAGTGTGGGGCCCCGATCGTAAAATGGCGACCCCAATAAAGATGGCAGCATAAGTTTTCGCTATACTCGTATCTCATGATTGAGAGCTTTTTTCACAGCAGGAGCCTTATGGGCTACGCAGAAATTGATAACTCTCTCTCAGAAAGTCGACATACGGTTAGAAACGCTTTCAAACCGATCATAGTCGTAATAGTTAACTATCTAAGACAGCGCAACCATCGATAACAACTGGTAACGATGGCGAAGTGTCGAAGCACAGAAGCCCACATAATAGTTATGCATATTCTGCTGCATTATGTTTCCCTAATACAAACAATATGTAGTTAAAACATTACAATAACCTTACCTGCAGTACTAAGCCCAGGGCTGGCCGTGAAGCGAGCCACATCGACGATCTTAACTGCAAACTGTTGACCAGTTTGTCTGTGCACGCAGCGGCGGACAAGGCTGAATGGACCCCTGGGTAAGGGAATGAGAAACTTTGAATACAGTTTGAAGTTTGCTTTACATCTGAACATAAATCCGTCAAATACTTGGCAGTGAGGATAGAATAACATGTAGCTCTCAAAACATATATCATGGCCTAAACTTTGACTTTTGTAACATAAATGAATTTTTTTGGCAATAATTTTCAGCAATTTCAAAATTTTTCAAAATTATCCCGGCGTAACTGGGATATTTTGTGACTAAGTATTATTCTACAGCATATTAGCTTTAAAAAAAAAATTATGTTCTTACTCAATAAAAGTAGGTAAGTTTAAAATTTCAAAGTTTAGACATATGAAACAAGAACATACATAAGAACTAACTGTGGAGGACGGACACAAATTCAGATGGTGAGGTAATTATGTAAATTGAAGGTATTTAAATAAATAATTTTTTTTCATATAAAATAACTAACAATGTCAATGGTTATATGTTTTTTTAAATAATTGATCCTAATTAGTATTCAGAATCAACACTGAGTCTTCAATGCTTTTGATTTCATAAACTGATTGTGACAAATTGACAACCAAATGGACTCATCGTAATAAATAAACTTAGTCAAATGGTTTTCTCTCTCTGTGCTTATAATTGTACTAATTAGAGCCTATACATCATTGCAAACTATGAGTCTAACGGCCACACTCAAAGACATCATTTAACATAATGTTCATTAACAAACAATTTCAATCATCTTTATTTGTATTAACATAAGTGCCATCTATATTTTAATAAGGAACCATTAACGTTAAAGCATGTCTGTGGGTATGGCTGTAAATGTTCATGGTTTGATGAGCAGGCTATGTTTTTTAAACAATGGTTATATTAAATAGCAGACTACTCCTATATTAAATAACAAGTATTACAATTTCATACTATTTCCTACAAGGTCTATTCTCTATAATAAATTAAGTATAATATTATCATGAATTCAGTAAGCTCGCTATATTTTTAGGTGAGTCTCAGTCTATTTTGATGGTATTATGAATCATAGTTGTAATATGAATCTTTGTCTATATTGTTGTTATGAATCATAAAATATATGATACACATACATTCAAATGCACAAAACGATTTCTGTTGAATTTGTGGTGTATGTGGATTGGTTGCTATGACTAGACAACGATGGCTGCGGGTTGGTAGACTTCACATACATTTGAAACCATTATTAAGACCTCTCAAGCATGAAACCGACAGTTTTGCTACAGTCTTCCTTTGCTATAACAGCGAGACATTTAATTTATAAAACTAATTAATTTTATATAAGTCATTGGTGCATACAAATGGGCTTCAAACTAAGACCCCTCATAAGCCATTAGGTTATAAGCGTTTATAATAAATTAGTGAAACAACTGATAATTTATAAATTTACAGCATTATCAAGATATGTGTTGGTATGTTAAATTTAATTAATAAACTGGATTTAATAGGTACCTGAATATTAAAAAAATAATCATAGGACAAATTTTGCGAAAGGGAATACTTTATAAATAAAAAGTAATTTACATGGAAATGTACCTATTTTAATTTCATAAAAAACTTCGAAATTTCGCGAAGAACTTTGATGTTTGTATAAAATATTAAAATATTTATACACTTACTTGCCGATAATCTCGCATAATTCGTAAACATCATCAAACAGCACTTCGTCCTCAGCCATTTTTAAAACAAACACACAACACTATGTTTCAGAAAAAGCTGAAAAACATCATTTTCCACAGCCTTTTCCCGAGTCTCCGATGGTAACGCCCCGGCCAGACTTTACTTGATTACAAGAACACTTATATATTATTTGAACACTAGACGATATTTAGTACGTTATTTTGTACATAAATCACGAGGAAACCACGAAAAATTGTCACTAGAAGTAAATTGTGCATTATAGGAGGTGAAAACTCGCGATCACTCGCTCATTTTTTTTAAGTTTATAAACGGCACTACTCAATACCGATACGAAAGGTAAAAAAATAATAATACAATAAATTCACGTGCAGACTTTACAAATTTTGAATAAAAAGATATTCTCTTAAAATAATTAATACATTTTTACTATCTTTTATTTACTTTTGACATTTACTACGGGTTGTAAATGTTCACAATGAAGATAGCTACAGAGCATACAGGAACTGACGGATTGTTAGTGTTGCAAGCGTAGAATGATCTGAGGATTTAGTAGAAAATAAAAATATTGATAATTCAAAATATTTCAGATTTTTTCAAGAAATTAGACGGTTCAGTTATTTAAAGAAATAAAAATATTTCAGATATTTATATTTTTACCTCAGATATTTATTTCTTAACTTGTTTTGATGATATTTAGTAATTTCAAGTTTTGTAATCAAAAAATAACTTTTTGTACTTTAGGAATTTTATATTGCATTATTAATCTTAAATTATTTGTTAAACTATATCAAATTTAAATATTTTTTTAATTTTAGCAAAAATGATGCCAATGATTTACATTGGGCGGGAAAAATTAAGTAACTCAGTTCAATTATTCTGTAATACACTTCTGTACTATAGTTACCGTACGTACAATAGAGTAGTCAAATACTATTTGTTATCCTTCTTAATAAAATAATTATTTAAATTTTCAGTATAAATTTAGTTTTCATTAATCCTTTTCTACGCTTGCGCGACACGTTGGTCCTTATCAGTCAATTCAGATCCAGCCAACTTCATTCTGTTGATTCTGGAGCCTCCCCCCAAATATTCGCACTACACTCATTTTATGTAAGTTAGTTCACTTCCTAAAATTGAATAGCTTAATTTTGACTTTGGCAAAATAACGAAAGGCCTGTTATTTAAGTTGTATTTCATTCATAAAGAAAAATACCAATACCATAAAGAAAATATACCAATACGGCCAGTAGTCTCCTACATTGGGGCTCCAGCATATAATTTAGCCCGTCGACTTAATTCTATAATCAAAGAAAAAACATCTTTTTCTCCGAAGTACAGTCTAAAAAATAGCCATCATTTAGTACAAAACATAAAGGATATTACATTGCCTCTCAAAGCAAAACTAGTTTCACTTGATGTCGATAGCTTATTCACTAATGTACCCCATTCCGAATCAATTAATATTTTATCCGAACTTTTTGATAAATCAAAATTACATCCCGGAGAAAAAGATGATCTCATCAGGTTAACTAGTTTATGTATGAGTCAAAATTATTTCCAATTTAACCACAAATTTTATAGTCAAAAAGAAGGTCTCGCAATGGGTTCTCCTTTAAGCCCTTTAATGGCAGACATTTTCATGGACAAGTTTGAAAACAATCATATTATTGGACATAAATCTATTTTATATTACTATAGATATGTTGACGATATAATTATATGCTGGACAGGTACTGATAGACAATTAGATGTTTTTGTAAATAAACTTAATAGAGTCCATCCAAAAATTAAATTTAAATTAGAATTGGAGGAAAATTATTCACTACACTTTTTAGATCTCACCATCACAAGAGTAAAAAACAAACATTCCTTTTCTATCTACCGTAAGCCTACGTATACGGATACAGTCATTCCGGCTTCCTCCTGTCATCCTTGGCAACATAAAATGGCAGCATTTCGTTGTTATATTCATAGATTACTATCAATTCCATTATCACCTTCGAATTATAAAGAGGAAATGAACACCATATATAAAATAGCAGTTACGAACGGATATAGCAGGAGGATGATTGACTGTCTTATTCGTAATAAACAAAAATTAATTATGCGGAATCAACTGTATGCGGGGCCATCAAATGAAACTATAGTCAGATGTAAATCTAGTTTGACCTATATAGGACCGATTTCGGAGCGAATCGCTAAAATCCTACGTCGTCACAATATCAATGTTGCATTCAGAACGGATAATAACATAGGATCTATCTGTAATGGCAAAGAAAAAATGGACAAACGTAAACAATCAGGAGTTTATAGTATCGCTTGTCCAGAATGTAACGGTATATATGTGGGTCAGACTGGTAGAAATTTTGACACAAGGTATCGAGAACACCTAGCAGCGTATAGAAATGGTCGCGCAGACAGGTCCAATTTCGCAAAACATTTGATAGAATCAGGCCATTCGGTACCTACTGGCCATACGTATAACATTTTAAATAGATGCGATAAAGGAATTAGGCTCAGTTTGCTAGAACAGCTACAAATTATTCAATATAGTAAAAACAATAGTGTTACATTGCTGAATGAACAAATAGACGTATCTAATTCTCCTTTGCTGCATATTTTTCCACCAAAATCACATGTGACGTAAAAAAGACATAAGTCACTAATATCAAATGTCAAAACACTGACAAGTGACGTTTTATTCGATTTTTGATTACACTCGATGTGTCATAATGGCAGGGAGAAAAGGTATATAAGCAGCTCACTCGAACGGCGACCTCACTCAGCAACCAACCGTTGTAGAGTCCACATCACCTGATGATGCTCCGTTTTGGGGCGAAACACGTGTCGTGTACTATTGGAATAAGTTGTTATGGTATATACCTACTCAGAGAGATAAGGGAGGGTGGTGGGTCCATACCAAAACAAGTTCCACGTGTGCGGATTGTTGCAAAGAAATATAAATACAACTTAAATAACAATGGATTTCCGCAAAGTAACGCCTGATACAATATATTATATGAAAGGCCTGTTGTTAAGTACAAGCTGCAACTTTAAAACAAATGAATTCAAATTTGAACAAATTTTAATGATAAAAATAGGTTCCTATATCATCGTAGTACCAAACCTCGAGTATTTGAGTACTCATTATTATGAATTATGAATATAATTATATAATAATTGTATTGTGGTCTTGAGCTATCCTTAAGAAAAAAGAATAATCTCACTGCAAATGTAGTTGCTTTTCCTGATTGAAGGAAAAAGTTAAGTTCTTTCCCTTCATCAGGAAAATTGTTATAGATACGATAGCAGTCGTCTGATAGCAGCAGTCGGACGCCCTATGGGAGGTTTAAAAACATCCAATACGCGTTAGTTATGTTTGGGCTTCCCCCAGTTGCGGAGAAAGACCCGTGCCCAGCAGTGGGCCATAAAAGGGTTGCAGCCACTAGGGTTACACTATACTCAGAGTTAAAAATGTGTTATTTGTTAGTTGAATTTAAATTATTTGGTAAATGAAACAAGAAGATACCTTCTAAGCTTTTATTACAAATAAGATTTTATAAAATAAATAACTTACACTAAGTATGTAAATCTAAGTGAGGATGACTTCTAAAGATATAATTGTTTTGAAGCATATTAGCTCTTCTGGCCATATTAAGTTATATAATATTAATATTAACATATGTTTTATTTTTCTCTTAACAACATAGGTTTTACAAGGCAAATACTTATTATGAAACTTATTCTATACTTGTGATTTCGTTGAATTCAACAAAAAAGATTTGCTTCTTATCTGGTAACATTTAGCTTTATATTTATATCGTCTTAATATTATATGTTTAATATTTTCTTTGCGATTGCATCACCTACAGAGCTGCTCAGCGTGAGAAAATAAATAAAATGATTTTTTTTATCATTTTATTCAATACTTTTCATATAAATTTAAACTAAGATTGTCAGGTTTCACAAGTTATTGCAGTAACATTAACTTTTCGCTTAAAGTATTCACATCCAGGAACAGTAAATATAAGTTCAGAATCAGGTGTCTTGGAGTTGCCTGATTTATTTACGTTAACCAAGTAGTTGCAGTTGTAATCCAGTTCGTAGATTTCAAATGTGTTTTGCTGAAAAAAAAGTGAATTAATGGTATTCTCAATAAAGGTTAACTATTAAAAAAAAGTCTTATAAAGAAAAGAGGCAATCATGGCAACCCTGTCGCATCTAACTTCCTATTCCTATCTAATAAAATTGGCGCCATTTATATTTTTAAATGAGTGTTTGATATTTAATTCTCTCAAATTATGTTTATGTAATACGAGTATGTAGTAAATAGGAATTTCTATTTATTAATATGAGATGTTTACCTCAGTCATCGCCGATAAATCTTTGATATTTGATGGACGTTGGCATTTCAAGGTTCTCCAGTGCACGTAATATCTGGAATTAATAAATTATTTCATTGTTAAATTCGTTTCAGACCGTTTCAATGTATTACTTAAAATACATCATAATAAAAACAGGGTAATTCAATGATTTATTGAATTGTCTATTATCGACCTCAATTACCTATGTATAATTAATTACCTAATTAATTAGTCAATTTTTTACATAATGCCCCATTTATATTTGGTAATAAACCCACATATTTGGTAACAAATAATCTTAGCTCGTCTTTTAATTTTAATTTGTGATTTAAAAATAAAGCAGACACTAAATTATAAGGATTTTTAAAACATTTTTTAATGCTGAAACAAATTTCTAGTAGGTAACTATAATTAATTTTTTTGAAGCCATTTTAAACTTCTTTTCAATAAAAAATAGTGCCAAAATTTTTTACTAAATTGAACAAGAAAAGCATGTTGCATGATACAAATATTCCTTACCTTCGGTCCCTGCTATCAGTGCTTGCGATCGGCTCCCACGTTATCTTTGCCCTCAATTTATGGTTGAGCCACATAATTTTGTTTAACTTCAGCCCTTTTATTTTCTTTTCAGTGGACCGACGGTGAAGAGCCTGAGGTGGTTCTATAATCAGATGTTAGGATGTTATCATAAATTTAATGTATACTTAGGGCCTACACTCCTTCAAGTCTCTAATAGGAAATTTAGTTAAAAACACACGGAAGTGTGACGACGGAGTAAGAAATGGCCAAAATATATCTACCTATGTATCTATCTATTTAGTACCTTCTTAGGTACCTACGCAAAAATTTAACAGATACAGATACAGATACATTTGTTAATTGTATTTAAAAGGATAGACAAAATTCATAAATTTTATTCACGAAAACATTATCCGACTTGTTTTCCTTTTTAACCGACTTCTATTCACGTTTACATATAGGTGCCTATTATTGCTGGAACAAAAAGCACACAAAAATCGGCAAAAAAATTTTACCTGACTTAGTTTCTATTTTGGTGTGTACCTATCGAAAATATTAACGAAGGGCTACGTTCAGTCTTGGATTTCATAGGGCTGATGCGTAATTATAATGGTCTCTGGGTATTAGGTATTTCAGTAAAAATTTTTAAACGACCCTGGACCATTCTGCAGGCGTCACTAAGTCTAGAATATGTCATTGATTAGTGCAGACATCTATATCATTTACATAGTTATCTCCATAATTAACATATGGTTTATAATTCGTAGCAGCTGTTTTGTTACCCGTTCATGAGTCTAGTTCATGCTATAGATATAGTTTGTAATTTTGAACATCAGTAGGAACAAAATGTTGAGCTTTTTCATTTGTAGAGCTTTGAGTGTGAAGCGCTTTTATATTAATCTAGTTAATATTTATGCCATACGTCGAAATGAAAATTCCTTATATTTGAACTGTTTTCTGTTTTCTCGATAGTGTATTTTTTACACCTAAACGAGTAATTAACAAATTTTATGATTACCTTGAAATTTTCTCAAACTTTTTTAGCCTTTTCAAGAGTTTAAATTTCGAAAATAATATGGTATGTCACTCTTAATGATACCATTCCGCTCAGACGTTTTCATGCAAGCAGTCTAAAACTAAAATTCTAATCACCTAACTATTTTTATAAACATTTGCCGAATGACTAATGACTTCTTAATTAGCATGTGCATATTAGACATACTTATTCAGAACTAACTTTTTAAGTTGTGAACGACAAAAAAGTCATAATTATTTTATCGTAACTCCAAAAGTCGGAAGACAAATCTCCTTACTGTGTTATATTCAAATACTTACTAGCTGTGCCCGCGACTTCACCCGCGTGGAATTCTAAAATAAAAGTAGCCTAAGTCACTCCTTATTACATCAACTATCTGCCAGTGAAAATCAAAATCAGTTCAGCCGTTCAATGTTTTTTTGGTATATGTACCGTGTATACATTATAATATATACATAAAAAGCGGTTATTTTTATATTACAAACAGAGACTCCAATTTTATTTATTTGTATAGATATAGATTATTACCTTCTACGACACTTGTGGTGTTATAAAAAACGGCTGCTTTATCACTTCGGAGTTTTCCTGTCCCGAATTGGCTAATAGTTTGTACTTGCAGAAAGTACATAGAATTTGGTTGTAGGTCCTTTATTTCTATAAAATTTTGTTCCTGCAATTTCAAAACGTAATTAGACATCGTCGTATGTATCTAGATACCTACGTATAAAAAAAATCCATTGCACTTCCGCATTAATTTATATGTATTCAAACTATAAAAGTGATAACCGGTGATTGTGTCAAGATTAAATAGCTTTAATACTTTCTCCCAGAAAAATGAAAGTGAAGTTACGTCCTATTTCTACATATGCAAAAAAATCTATTGAAGTATATTTTGTGCATATTGCATGGCGGATATGAAGGTTTTTTAAAAATGTTTTTCCTAGAGTATACAGTACCTTAGGGACAGTCTGATGGTTAACGAGCACGGAATCGAGTTCCCCGCCTAAGCCTCTGACGCGTCTGCTCCAAAACACTTTATACCGCATAACCGGCAGATCTGATTTTGGTTCTTTCCATTCGAGTCTCGCCGTTACTGTACCTGCAGTATGTATAAAATTAGAAGTTGTTTTCAGAAATCTGCCTCATTAAAGCAATTGTAATTCAAGCTTTAATGGCGGCGATAGCCCAGTGGGTAAGAATTCGACCTCTTAGTCGAGGGGTCCGGGTTCGTATCCCAGTGGTACGCACCAATGACTGTAAAAAAGTTATGTGCGCTTTATAAAATTAAATATCACCTGCTGTTACGGTGAAGGAAAACATCGTGAGGAAACCTGCATGCCTGAGAGTTCAAAAAAAATTTTCTCAAAGGCATGTGAAGTCCACCAACCCGCATTAGGGCAGCGTGGTGGACTAAGGCTTACATCCCTCTCATTGTGAGAGGAGACCCGCCAACCCTGTAGTGGGTCATTAATGGGTTACTGACAATTCAAGCTAGTAGAGTTTTATAAATCAAATGAAGATTAAATGCTATTCAAATACAGCTGGCTGCTTTCTTTTCATTATCTTTTGACAGTGTCTTAGATATTGTGCTGTAGTTGTGGCTGTGCTGACTTCTTTATTGTGCAGTAATTTTATAGTGTTTTAATTATAAATCTTAAATAATTTTAAATAAAATTTTTAGCATGCCAATTCATTCCCATTTTTTATCGGCTTCTTCCTTTGACATCCGCCTGAAATTATTTAAACCACACCTACAATATTTTGTCCCTTAAAAAATGTTCCATAACTAAGAGCGTATTCAAAATAATTACCATTTTCAGATCGCACTGGTCTGACTTTTAGCTTCTTAGGTGCGGGCGGAGGTCTCGGTCCTCTCCGTGGAGTGAATGGAGGGCTGGGTGCAGAGAACCCTCGGGTACCAGATGCACTAACAGCTGCTACCCGGAATCGATACCAACGGCCAGGTTTCAACAAGTTGCGTAGAGACACCTTGGTCCTGAAGAGAAAATTGATGTAGTTTTTAGTACTATCATAATATTTCGCTATGGTAATGACAGATACCATCTGATAGACATTATAGATGATTTACATCGTGATAGCCGAGCGTTGATCGCTAGAAAATAATTCTCATATCTCAAGGGGTTTCTTAAACAGGAAAAAGTTGTGAGTTTAATATTAAAAAAAAAACGATAAAGTACCTTAACGTAAGTACCGCCATAAAAACAAAACTCTATGCCGATAAATTCTGTTTATGTTTAAGAAACGGTATACAAAAACTGCATTAAGATAATATTTGGATTAACACAATTGAATATGCCATTGAAGTTCTATTTATAAAAACTAGTCAAAAAGATTCGATAAGGCTTTTCTTGAATTTGATTGACAGTTAAGTTAAGGCAGAGTCAATAAAAGCAGCGGTGTTAGGATCGCAGATAAGGATAGCAAAAACTGGACAGGAATCGGCGTTTGGAATAACAAGCAGGGGTCATTAAAAGGCGTCCATATCGGTTCGATAATCAGTGGTGTAACGCTATGAATAGTTTTCGGCATTACAATGAAATTAATATCGTCATGGAACGATGAACGCAAAACACGGAAGAGACGTAGAAAGTGATGGAATGACGATCCATTCGTGACAATCAAACATGATAGCTCCGTTGCCTAATGTTAACACTTACACCCACTATAATAGTTTTGATGAATATGGCTTGCACACGACATCTCCCAAATGCGATATGATTTTATGACGTTCACTAGTATTATTTTCGAAGTAAAATTGTAATTTAATGGGCTAAGAACAAACACCCTATAATTGTATATAATTTATTTTCCACATATCTAGATATAAAAATATTCAGAATTCTTTATTGTATTTCAATAAAAAGTACGTACATAAATACATATCTAAGGTTCCACAGCTAGTGAGTATAAACTTCGCTGTCTGTTTAAATTTTTGATCTCTTATTCAATTAATTTCCTTATCTCCAATTTATGCAAATCTGCAAGTCTATTCGGCGAAGTGTTTATTGACTAAACCAATTGAGTTTATTAAAAGTCATTACTTTGACTTTGGCAATAGATGGTATCTCGGATTAAAAATTAAATTCGTTGCCTGTGACTACTTTGAATGTTATCGGGTTCCGGGTTCGATTGCCGGCTCAAGTGTCTGTGCCGGAACTGGCATGTTCTGTTATGGCTTTATGGTCGTTATTTATATCCTTGTTGTTTCTTGTTATGATCGCAACAATACTGAACAAATTTTAGGAATGAACATCTGGGAACACTTAGACTAAGTTACAAGATGGTTGATAGACAATAATTGAATTAATGCTAGTACCTATCCTTACTAATATTTATCGGGCAATAAACTGTCTCAAGCTTTCTTCGCGGCATTTACCGTGGATCGTTTTCCATCAGCTTTCCAGAGCTTGCAATAAATAGTAATAGTTTAATGATTAATTTGCTCTCCACGACATTGAAGATTGTAACTTCGTAGCCAAGAGACCTAGTGTATATTAAACTGACATTCTATAGTAGGTACAATTTGCTGACTGAGATATACAAACGGCAATAATTAAGAAAGGATGAAACATGGAATTCTACCAACCATTTAATTCGCATTGTTACTTTAAAATCACGTAATAAGTTAAAAATCCTACTTTTCGGAACTTTAACATTCGCTCTACATTTTTGTGTAGGTACATAATGCGTCAGATATCGAAACTTGAAAGAAATATAGCCAACGGCGACTTAATTTCAGATACCTAAAGCAATAGAGTTTTTCAGAATCATGTCTGAAATTATTGGATATAATTTTCTTACTTGTTGGTCCTCAATAAAAGGTTCCAGTCACCGAGCCTCGCTTCCTCATATTTGGGTCCGAGGTGATGTTGCTCCTCCAAGAGATACAGAACTCTTCCTGGGACCGCCCGCGCTAGATCTCCTACACCGTCTGACC
Organism: Erynnis tages; assembly: GCA_905147235.1. Taxonomy (NCBI): domain Eukaryota; kingdom Metazoa; phylum Arthropoda; class Insecta; order Lepidoptera; family Hesperiidae; genus Erynnis; species Erynnis tages. The sequence goes on from LR990079.1 coordinate 3,437,715, forward strand.
ATCGGATGAGCACCGATCGCCGTTTCTCCTTAGCTTCCTCCATTGATGGTAAAGCTGGGAGACCTGTAGAATTAATAATAACATCATTCAATAATATACAGAAACATTGTATAGTAAACCTATAAAATCTCAATTTATTTTATTTATGGTTTAAATAAAACTAAAATTTAAAAACCCCCTTCTGCCAAGCGCTATGCTCTAGCCTCCTGCTACTTACAAGTTAGACTAGTCACTTTAGATCTCGGTGTTATATGCAGAGAAAGAATCTATTAGTGCTACGAGACGAGAATGAACTCGTGGAAAGTAAGAAAGAGGTACAATAATTGGAGATTATAAATTTCAATCAGTTTAGACAAGGCAGGAAAGTTAAATTCTAACCATTCATCCATCAGTATAATTATGTACCCAATAAAGTAAATGATAATATAATATAACATACCAGGCAAAGTCAAGAGATCAACAGGCTCGCTGCAGGTGAAGCTGCACCCGAGTTTGCAGCAGCGTTGGGTCCCATCACACTGAGAGTCCTGGTTGCAGGCTTCTACACACGCAGCCATCCAACGGGGACTGTCCGACGTAGGGCAAGTCCCAGGCTTTCGCTCTTGTGAGCGGCACTGTGACCGACACTAGAGGAATAAAAGAGAGTTGATATGTTAAAGCGAGCGTGTACGCCGCGGGGACCTATTTAAAGAAACCTAATCGAGAAGTTTTGGAGAAATCGGTGGAGGAAAATTGTCAACCCAGATGATTATCCATTGAGAATTGAGAGAATTGGGAAATTACTAATAGACGCCAATGAGCTGTGCGGAAAGGTCGAAGAAGGTCTTGGGTTCGATTCATGGCAAAGCAGAGATTTTTATGATGAGTTCTCTTTCTGGTATGGGTTCTTATCTTTTACTAGTATGTGTTATATTTTACTAAAATATCAGTAGACAAACGTACAGATTTGCAGAGCATCTGAAGTTTTATTTCAGTGGGTCATTATACAAATATGTAGGACTTATAACATTTAACAGTTTCTGCAGTCGATTCACATATCTATATCGAACATTAAACGCGATTAACTAACTAGCTGTTAAAAGCACGATAAGGATGCGATATGATATTACTAGGATAGGATATATAGGATAGGATATTACTCCCGAGGATCAATGTAATGTGCGAGTACTGTTTATAAACAAAACATGGCTGTGGAGGCATTTTTGCCGATTTATTTCTCGATTTACTACCTACATTTTTTTCATCTAAACGAAACCAAATACTTAAATGTTTTATACAAATCTGAAAAATAATGAAACACTAAACAAGATTGTTTTCATGTAATTAGGTACTTAGCACAGTGAGAGTAGTTTTGGCAGAAACAACGGCTGAATTTGTTGTTCCAATTTATCACGCTCCCTTCGGAACTTCCCACTTACCTACTCTTTATATCGACTTCTCTACAGAAACATAATTTCTTGTTACGAAACAATTTAATTTTTGTTAAAAAAAACGTAAACAAACTCGTTCCATTCATAGGAACAAGATTATTTTTATAACATACGGAAACTACGAAAAAGATCTACTCTATGTAACAAACACGCATAATACCGTACCTATTACAAAAAGCGGCAAACACTAATTTCCATTGTTCATTATCGATTGGAAAGTTCCCGTTGGCTTTGATGAAAAGCCTATGCTTCCTACATTGTGTTCAAATTATCACTGAAGATAAATGTGAGAATATCAGCACGCCTACGCAAAAAGCAGCTCTTAGCGTAGATAGTCAGGTCAACAGTCACCGGTGACCTCTCGATGGTTCTTAAGACAATCTATCTTCAGTTCGAGTCAATGTTTAGAGTACGACTTGAATTCTGATTATTTAATTTTATTTGCAAGTCTCTTTATTTACCTTCGATAGATCTTAAAAAGATATGGGACGAATAAATCTCTTTACCGGCCAAATAAAACTTCGTCAATTGTCATCTTAACATGAACGAGTAAGTAGGTAGGTACTTTTCTGTAAAAATCACTAATTAAAATTAATGGTTGTGGGCGATCTTATTACTGAAGTAAATGTATGAAAATATTTTCTAGAAGGTAATAAATTTCTGTCCCTGCGGTACAATCTTAATATTAATTAAGTACTTACCTCAATAAAATAGCACGAATTAATCCCCTTCTTTTTATCTCTGTTGTATACAAAGTCGCCTAAACTTCTCTGATCCAATTATTTAAGTGTAATTGACACGAGCCCGAGTAAAGCTCCTTTATCCTTTATCAAACGCTTAAGCGAGTTCCGTTATCTAAACATTTCAGTAGAAAGCTTTCAAAGTGCTCTAAACGTGTTACAAAGAGAGTCTGTACTTGCCCGTTACTTCCAGCTCATTAGAACATTGTAATTAGCATCCGCGCTTCGGTATAGAAATAATGGCTGCTTTGAGACTCCGTGCGAATCATGCCCATATGTTATCTTAAGGTAAGTCTATAGGTCAGAGTTGAACGAGTAGAGATCGGACATGCATGGGTACGTCCTAGGTTAATTGACCCCCGTTATTTTATTATTTATTATGATAGGTACATACTGTATTATCACTTAAATATTTGTACAAATCATCAGTTATTTTTAATTAAGACGTGGCCTCGGAAATGTTATTTCTAAATATAGTACCTATTTTCCTAACTAAGGTAGATAAAGATTTCTGCCAATTGGCCGAAATAATATTTTTTCTTCTTTGGTATTAAATATAAACATGATAACAGTCAGACAGTTGATCATTTACCATTCATTTGATGAATTGACCTTTTGAACGTCTGAACATGGATTTATCTACCTACTATTGATTGGAGTTTGGAGTTCATTGATTAATTCAATAATTCTTGATCAGATAAGATACATCGCTTTATCCAATGTTATTAATCCGAAAGTTTATTAGGGGTCCAGATATGTTAAGTAAATGTTGCTGAAATCCACAACGATCGATTTTACTCATGGGCCATTAATACGAAATCTTTTAAAACTCGATGTTTTGCATCGGTTAACGTTTGTTGGATTGTGAAACTGACCTAAATATGATTGGGTAAATGTATTGCTTTACCTGAGACCTAGTTTCCTTGCTCGCATCAATGCACATCAGGTCGCATCGGGTCTTCGACAGTGGGTCCGTCTGCAGCCGCGTGTACCTTCGCGACTTCGACAGCACCACCGTCACCACGCACATCAACACTAACACGAGAATCTTCATTTTCATATTGTTCCCCATTTTTAATCGCATTGGTTTTAGCTTGGCTTACTGTGGTCTCTGGTGACATAGAGACAACATTATCGAATAAATAAAAGCTTTAAATAGAATAAAAAGAACAAATTTAAGCTTTTTCTTGAAAAATAAGTATAAAGTATGCAAATTTATCAAAATTTGTGGCTAAATAATCACAAATTAAATACGAGTCAGATCGAGTTATTCAATTCTATTATACGAAAAAAGAAAGTATAGAACAGGTTAAATTTGTATAATAACTTTGCTACCTCTGTGATTACTCCCATTATCAGGTTTTGTTCGTATTTTTATGCTTTTAACATAACCATGCAATTACCTGCACTTAACACTGTTATCTATAGAAAAGAGTGTGTGTTTATTTCTTGTTTATACGACTGCATTCTTGAGTTTAGTTTTGTTAATAAAGTGTTGTCTTTTTGTTTTTGTATTATTCTTAAGTGAACTGATTATAATCAGGATTTAAATATGAAGTGCAGTTATTATTTTTACTGTTAGGTAAATAAATAATTAAGTATTCAATTATTTTATGGATTATGTAAAAGATTAACATAATATTATTTAAATTTAGCTGCTTATAAATATTATTATTTTAATTATATAGGTTTATTTGGATTCTAAGCTCAAAATAAAACTTTAAGGTTTAAATTTCTTAAAATATTCATTCCAAAAAATTGAAAATATAAATGGTCAAAAAATATATAATTTATTAAATTCCTGTACATACATTCTTTATGATTAATGGTTTCACTTTTACTACAAACTAACAAAAACAGAAAACACCATCAACCTCATTCATCAAAGCGTTCATTCACGATCCCGATTCTATTTTCGAATACAATTAAAACTCGCATCTCGCAACGAATGTCATTGACCCCGTAAGTTTCGGCAGGAAAAAAGTTTTGTTGTATTGTTCTGGCGGCGCCGGCGTACGCGCAGTGAGGATCGCGCGGCAAGACTGACATGCGCGTAGCCGCGTACGTTAGCTCGTAGCGCAGGAACGATTCGTGCAACAGATTCATTAATTCACAACACTGCGCTTTCCTGTCTGTTAAGTCAACGGCGAAAGATCGCTTTTACTATGTCTGTTTCCTAATTAAAAAAATACAGTCTCTTCCTGCTGTGCGGTTGATGCGTTGTTTTCGATTGCAGTCATTATCACTGCTTTCGATGGTGCGGTAAAACATAAACAGCAACCTGAAAGGTGATATACCATATAAGGTTTGTATACCATAATATAATATATTCTTACCATATAATCTTACCATAGAGTTTATTCTTACCATATAATATTATCTTACGTAAAATTATATTATTTAATAAGAATTAACTACTATTAATAAAATTAACCTTTCTGTGCGAGCATAAATATAGGCGAAGTAAACTTTTCCTTAATACAGGTTATTTCCAATGCTATAAAACTGTACATTTATGATGTTATTGAAAAACAACAATGATACACTAATAAAATGATAATTTATGTGATTTTACAAAACTATTGTCAATAAGAAATGATAGTACACTGACGGATCAATGTTGTTTATTTTTGATAACGACATCATCTACATCACTGACCTCTAATAAGACAATAACATGTAAGCCGTTTAGGAGTGCTATGTTGCCTTACATTTTCAATAGTTTTTGAGCGAAAAGCGCAAAGCGCGAGATGAATTTTTATCACACTGCAACAAAAATTTACATTGTGTGTAATTAATGTAGAGTAGGTGCCTAGTTTTTTTTAATTCACGCGGACAATGTTGCGGGCAAAAGCAAGTCAACTTTAAACCAAACAAATTCTGTGTAAAGTGTTATATTATATTTAAAGCTTATTGAGTAAAAGTAATACGAAAAGGTAATTGCAGAAAACAAAATATTAAATACTGCGGGAGCATTATTACGTCGTTACTATTGTATATGTAGTTATTCCGTAGAGTATTAAAAGGTCCATTAAAATGGCTATTAACGTCCATACCAGATGCTGGCACCGGACAATCAGATAATCTGTTGTCGTTAGACCTTTGCTTCGTGACCTGAACACTAATTACGTGAACCAAAGGCTATTGGATAGGCGATGCATCTCTAGTATTATGGCCTATTAATGATACAGCAGGAAGGCACGAACTTTACACGGAAAGATGCGGTAACAACCTCAACATTTCTTTTGAACACGGGTATTATGAGGATTCGATTTTTTTATTCAAAATTAAAATTATTTTTTCTGACATCAAACAGGAAAACCATAAAAAATACGTGTCACAATTTTGATCTGCGATTAACTTTGCAACTATTTGTGCCATTTTTGTTTTTTATCAAATTTAAATAAAAGGCTAGCTAATGTGTCTATTTATTAGTTGCTCTAAGTTTCATTCACACAGTCACGTTAGAATTGATTTTAAAAGGGTAGTTTTTGTCTTAGATCAGGTAGTTGACGAATATGCCTCTTTTAATATGTTTTGATTTTGCAACTTAAGAAAGTGCCTATGTGTTAATAATTGTGTAAGTAAACCTATTAATAAGTCTTTATAAACAAGCCAGAAAATAGAGTCTCTTGTGGCTCAATATCATTAAGCAATTCCGAAAATATAATACCTACCAAACATTCAAAACATCGGACGCACAATCGACCGATCAGTTTCCGTCGAGTTCATCGTCTGAACCGTGAACGAAAAAAAGAATTCAAATCGGTGCCGATGTCTATTGTTATTGTTATCATAAATTCCTATCAATTCCTAACGTCGCACGCGCACAAAAAGGAACGGCTCGATGCCAGTGCAACAGAAGCTCTAATTAAGCTCCCGAAGGGCATCCGGCGTATACGAAGAAGAGCCATCAACCGGTCGTTGATACCTCAGCTTCTTTGTGAGCGATATATCTTGCCTCCTTTTTTGTTTGAGAGAAAAGCAACTAATGAGACGGATTGTTTTGTTGGGATTCGCTGAATCCGCCCGGCTAATATACCACATGTATTACGTGAAGGGTCACGAACAGTTTATTTTGGGCCGGGATTCCGCGCCCGCGTTCTCGTAATTACTTTTATCGATGATATGGTTTGGGATTGGGATCGTCAACGCAAATACGATATCATACTCGTATTATTAATATTTCCTTAAGTGGGTGAAACTATCGGTGCCAGTACTAATCAGTAACTTATATACTTACTATTAAGTTTGTAGTAGATATAGCACAGGTAGGTAAATATTCAGGTTTTCTGTATATTTATCCGAGTAAAGCTCGGTCGCCCAGGTACTGTAGAATAATTCAAGTAATATAAGTTTTTTATTTTATTTATAATTGCATTTCTAGTTGTGCTATAAATCTTAACTACCAATTAAAATAATATCAAATCTTAAGGAGTTCTCAAATCAGTTTAATATTTAAAATAATATATGCCTGCCGTCGTTCGCTTGTCGGTTGATGTGGCCGGTAAAACTAATTTAAATATCAGTCTCACTACCTAAAGATCTAAAGTAAATATGAAAAATTCGGCTTGGTTCAATCGAAATCTTTATCTATTCGACCAGAAGATACAAAAATCTTTAATTGGATTTTCTGTAGAGCTTATAAAGGGGATACCCGTTTCAATTTATTCCACGAAAACTAAAAACCTAAACCACAAAAATAAATCATGTAGGTATGTTAATTAATTAATCTTTACTCACTTATTGCTTAATACAACAAATCCTTTGTGTCATAGATTAGTTGAAATTTACATTTTAGATGAATCTGGATTATTGCTAAGTATACGAGTATTATTATGTGGCGAAGAATGAAGGTGTAGTTCACTCGGGGAGATATCTACTGCCGCCTTTACATCACGAAGTGATTTCAAAAATTTTTGTTTTTCGATTGGAGGATATGGATACAAGTGGAACGAAAGAGAGATCATCTAAGTGTTTACAACACTTACAACCATAGATAGAGCTTGGATACCATTTACTTAATTCTGGATGTGGTTTTCCACAGACTTCAGTGTTAATTTATCGGGTATAATCAAAACATTATAACTTAAACCCATTCTGCTTTTGGGGGAACTTCATTATTATACTGCATCTTTAGAAAACAATTTTGTTAATTCCATTGTGTGCGTCAATTTTAAGTGCGGTGATACTCCTTAAGTTTTGAATAGAGATGCAATTAAAAATTCTCCAAATGTTTGAACCCGGATTTGAAAAATAATCAGGCATTCATTACTGACGCACTTCACACACCCAGATTAGTCAAATTTACGTCATATTAATACCAACATCTCTTATTTTCAAATTGTGTGTAGGCTTGTGTCTAATAATTTCAAGTTTGTCGAGTCATACTCAAGTAGAGTTCTTCTGTTGAAATGTATGTTCATTGTATGTATGAACATGCAAACTTATTTTTATTTTGTTGGTAGATACGTTAGAACGTTATATCGGTGATTTTTAGTGAGCCTTATTAAAACTCTTATCATTGTCCTCGTCATTGTCTTGCGTTTTTAAGTCACAATAAATTGAAATGAAAAAAATGTTCACGCATTGCATGCTTGTTGCGAGATGAAAAGTTCTATAAATTTTTTTGATTTTCCAAATTTTCTGACTAAATGGCATATAAATATTGCGTTCTTAGAAATTCAGTTCTATTGTACTTTTAGCGTAAGAGATGACAGTTCGAAGGTAAATCAAAGTGAGTGAGCGTTATATACGATAGCTGATTTTTACGTAGTTTCACTAAGTAACTGATTGTTGCTAAGTAGAAAAAATAAAGAAAAACCTCGTTATGATAGTACAATATAAAATATTGTTTGTTTGAGCGTCGTAAATTGGAGTTCGATGAACCTCATGAGTTTTTACACGCAACCGTGTTCGGGTTCTCATGCAACGTAATCGATTTTTGTGACTTCGCTTCGGTTTATCATAAATTGAAATCAATTAATTAAGGGCCAGTTTGGTTGAATACGATAATACCTACTTGTTAGCAGCTTTAAACTTTAAATTACCTGCAGGTAATATAAATAATAATATTATTATGGTCAGTTACAACTTGCCACTTTCTATCTATTTGCATGTTTCATACATATTTGCCTTTTTATGCCATTGGCCTTAAAAGTCCGTTATACACAGAATTAAACATTGTATGAGTTGGATGGAAGAATGTCTGTAACCCATTAAGAGCCTGCAGGCCACACGCTCGGGTCTCCTCTCAAATGAGCCATAGTCCACCACGCTGCCCTAACACGGATTGGTGGACTTCACGTGCCTTTGAGAACATTTTTTGTGAACTCTGACATGCAGATTTCCTTGCAACGTTTTCCTTCATCGTAAAAGCAGGTGATATTAAATTTTATAAAACGCATAATACTTGATTTTTACAAGGTCATTAGCGCTGGAATTCGAACCCGGACCCCTTGATTAAGAGATCGAATTCTAAGTCACTGGGCTATCACCATTTAGATGAATGAATTATTTTGTTTAAATCTACCTGTCTGTAACCCATTATTACCGTTGTGAGGTTAGGTCTCTTCACGCAATGCGATGTTGACTTTTATCCACCACGCTGACATAGGTAATGCGTTTGGTGAACTTCAGTGTCAGTTAGAACATTACGGAGAATGACTGTTGGAACGAATAAATAATAGACTTTTAATTGGAAATATGTTGGAACTAGATAATTTATAGATATTTACAGAAATAGTCTCATTTCTTAGACAACATCAGATTGACCTTAGACAGATAATAATATTTATGTATGTGTCAGAAGCAGTGGTCACTTACATAAGAAAGTCAGGGTCGTTCACGTCACTTACCGTCTGCAGTAGTGAGCTAATCAAAGCCATTTAATCACTATTGGGCTAGGTCAGTGTCCCGGATTACGCAATCTACATGTCATGTCAATCTTTATATCAGCGTTTCTCAAACATTTCGACGGTTCCCGGGCTATTTGTATTAAGCGACATTTTGTAAACTTTACACCAGAGCAGTTTAAAGTTTTGATTTTTGAAAAAAAATTCATAACTTCCGCAATTTGTAAAATTTTAGAAAAAGATGGATATTTATTGATAAGGTTACATAGTCTGCATAATCTGATTAGGTTTTTTTTCTGATATTCCTATTATTAACGAAGTTAGATGTCGTTTAATACAAAATAACCCTTTTATTTTATTTTTTTGTTCCAGGCTAAATGTATTAACCGCCTCCAATTAGTATTTTTTGTTCCTGGCTAACTGACTTATCCGCCTAGGTTTGTTAATTCTTGCTCCAGGTTAAATGACCTAACCACCTAGAACTGAAAATAATAGCTCCAGGCTAAATGCATTAAATTGAAGATTTGTTTTTACTAATTTGTTTCTAATCGTGCCCGAGTAATGAAGTTGACTGAAATGGGCGGTTAAAACATTGTTGAATTTAAAGGTACCTAGGAATTATTATCTTGTCAACAATCTCCCGGGTGCGCTCAAGGGCCTCTTTCTTTACCATGACGGCTTCACAGAAGGAGACCACTGCCTTCCAGTCTGTTTTCTCCGCCAGCATCTTTGCTACAATTGCAGACGGAGCGAAGTTAACCCCAATTTGGCTAACCAAGGCGGAACGCTCATATTCCCATGCAGGACACACTTCAAGGGTGTCCTGAGCGTCGTCCTGATCTCCATCACAGTGGTAGCAATGGGGTTTTTCTTCCCGTCCAATCCGACACAAATGCTCACCAAAGCAGCCATGCGCGGTGACAGTCGGAACGTAACACTACCTTCCCATCCAGGCGTCAAAATTGGGCAGAATTGTTCCAACAGCTCTTTGACCTGCATGCTTCTCCTCCAGACGTTGGCGCCATTCAGTCCAAGCCCGTCTATGTGCCTGCTTTCGCAGAAGACTTGGCTCATCGTTATTTTCTCGTTGGGAGAATTGCACGACTTTGCAGGTAAATCTTGTCATCCATGTCCGCCAAGATGTCGAGGGGTGGAAAGCGTGTCAGGATTGTTGCCGCTTCAAAGGATATCTAACTCTCAATCCTGCAATGTGTTCAGACCACCAGTATACTTCTTTTCTATTAGAGGCCCTACATCGGGGCATCGCTACGTCACATATAGATGTCATTACTTCCCGTACCCAGACTGATTCATTCTCGGGATCAGAAAAGGTCAGGGTTTCTGCTCAAAATCCAGCGTGAGCGGTGATAGCCCAGTGGCTTAGAATTCGACCTCCCTCGAATCGAGGGGTCCGGGTTCGAATCCCAGTGGCACGCACCAATGACTTTGTAAAAAAGTTATGTGCGCTTTATAAAAAAAAAATTGAATATCGCCTGCTGTTACGGTGAAGGAAAACATCGTGAGGAAACCTGCATGCCTGAGAGTTCACAAAAATAAAATGTTTTCAAAGGTATGTGAAGTCCATCAACCCGCAGTAGGCCAGCGTGGTGGACTAAGGCCTACATTCCTCTCATTACGAGAAGGAGACCCGACCCTGTAGTGGGTCATTAATGGGTTACTGGCAAGCTGTTTAACAGACCATCGTCGTGCTTGACCAACGTGTCTGTTATTAGGGGGTCGCAATGTCACAGCGAACATGATGTAGCGACGGTCGGATAGACTTACTAACTCTTCTGCGACTCTCCATCCCGATATCATTTGAAGCCCATGTCAAATCCACAATTGACTCCCCCTGCTACCGTACGCAGGTACTTATGAATCCAGTGTTGACAAGCCGAAGGTCCAACCCTGTCGCCCACATTTGGATAACTTCTCCTCTTCTGTTTCCCCTTGTGTCACCCCATGCTTTTGAGCGAGCATTAAAATCACCCAGCACTATAATAGGGCGTGGTAGGCATCTACGGGTAAAAACTGCGAGTCTATCTAGGTATGCTTCATAGGCACCAATTCCACAGTTGGGAGATACGAGTATGTAGCAGAGTATCTACAAATGCGAGAGGTCCCCACTCCACCTGCCTAATCCTGCCCTCCATCAATGAGGGAGTACGAAGGGTATCTCTTTCCACCCCAGTAAATGGCAACAGAGCCATCGATATCCTCGAACCAAAGAGGATGTTTCGGCACATCGTACGGCTTTGCCACCACTGCCATGGCAATCGACCACTCCGCACAGGACCTTAACAATAAAGCTTGAGCCCCGCGGCAGTGATTCAGATTGCCCTGGAGGACCCGAAATCCTGTGAATTCTAAATCTCCATTGCTTCTTCAGTCGTTAGTTGACTTTCTATGTCAATCCTGAGATGGGTTAGAAGAATCCTGAGAACTTCCAGCCAAGCTCTTGCTCAAGGCGGAGTACATTTTTTACCTCGCATGCGGTGGTCTGCAGGTAGGCTAATGTCAGCACATACGGTACATTTAGGTGACTTAGCTGAGCATTCCCTCGCTTTGTGATCGTCACCTTTTTCACCGCACATTTAGCAGCGAGAACTTCTGTCCACAGAGCTCGTGCATTGTTGTCGCACGTGTCCAAACTCCAAACATCGGAAGCACTGCAGCTTGCGTGGTGCTAGTACTTGAACTCTTGCCCTGATCGCCCTGACAGTTTTTTAACTGGAGTGAGTGGACAACGAGCCCATACCATTCCCAGTGCGGTAGGGTGAAACGAATATCGCCAACTTTTATGTCCTCCAAGGGCAACCGCAGGTCCGCAATCGCTGCCATAATTTCCTGGCGGCTTACGGATTCCACCAAATTAAATATTCTTATTTCTCCGGTTTTAGTGGGATGGGCAATTTTGACATCCATGTCCCCGAGCGCCCCACGTAGAATGCCCGCCTTTTGTAGAATTTCAGACCCCTTAAATTTCTAAAACTAGTCGCCCTGTTATTAGACGCCCTTATTAGATGGATGCGCCGCCAGCGCGCCCTTGCTAAAACCAATGTTTTAACCGACGCCTCAATAGTCAATCCATAGTCAAGTTTGATTGTATTAAGTGTATACTGCTATTATTAAATTTGTTTGAAGTACTAAAATTTTGTTTTTGTAGTGACTGTAGCGACAGTGCTAGTTTAATAAAATATTAAGGAACATGGGTTTATTCGCCACATCTAGCAAATTCAAGTATCTAGCTAATTGTATTAAGCGACATTCTTACGTATTTATGAGGTAAAGCTAATTGTATGAAGTGACATTCTAATGTATTTATAAGGTAAAGCTAATTGTATGAAGTGACATTCTTATGTATTTATAAGGTAAAGCTAATTGTATGAAGTGACATTCTTATGTATTTATAAGGTAAAGCTAATTGAATGAAGCGACATTTCAAAATATTTATCAGGTGAGGCTATTTGGTTTAAATAACTCTCTGGTATTTCATAGTATAGCTTAAGTACACAGTGCCTAAATTTGTCAAAATTTTGTGTCGCTTCATACATCGTAGTGCAAAATGGGCTCCAAAAATGCCATTGTATTAAGCGACAAAAAAGTGCTCAGATCGTCACCAAACCCCGCTCAATCGACGCGGAAAAATTCGCTGATTCCGAATATGTATATAAGTCAATTTCGCCCAAAATGTCGCTTAATACAAATAGCCCGGGAACCGTCGATTTAATTCTAATTTGAAACTATCATAAAGAATATTAGATTTTATTTTGACGTTAGACAGATTAGGTATATTATACATACCTCATAATAATTTGAAAGATATTATGAAGTCTAGTAGCCCGCAACAGAGATCTTTCCATCATTCACAATTAATTTCGAAATTTAATTTCCATTTAAATTATTTTTCTGTTGTTTTCATTTCCATCGAATAAAGTAATAAATTGTTTTAGGGGATTTATAATAAAAAAAATATGGTTTTGTTAATTCCGTACACTGTTTCCATTAAAGTGTTTTAATTGACTGTAGGGGCAACAACGCCAATGAACAATGAGGTGGACTAAGGATGGACTAACCCTTATCATATTAAGAGGACAAACTATAGAGGCCACAACGCCCATGAACAATGAGGTTGACTAAGGGACTTACCCTTCTCATAATAAGAGGACAACAAATTTTATTTCTTCAAGAAATACAGCTTTACAATATATTGTGGCCAGTGCGTTCTGTTTAGCACATAGTGCCTGTCTTAGAAGACTCTGCTCCTCCAAATTTTACATTATTTGACTGTACGCATTGGGAGACGCGACACTGGTGTGAATTGTGATGAGTGGAGTAATTTTACTATTGACCAGCGCCAGTTGACCCACCATTTGGGAAAGGCTGGTCTTTATGTGATATCGTAACACATTCGCGAACAAGTGTTACCAGTTAACCTTCTGCGAACCGTGACGACACTATCGGATGCTATAGGGTTACGCCGTTCATGTTACTCTGTGCGTAGATTGAGTTCGAACTACTATTGTGAAAAGGATATTCGACTGTGATGTAAAGTGTCACAGAGTAGTGTGCAAATAGAGTGTTATGTACTGTTAAATTTCGAAACAAAAAAATAGATGTAGACTATTATGACAGGTATGGATGGAAATAACTACCCAATAACAGAGTACAGAGTAGTGTAACATCAGGTGTACAGAGTAGTGCACCTGATGTTACACGGTCATAACTGGATTGGATTGGTAATTGGATAGATGTAACTTATAGAGTCACATGTAGAGCCAAGTATTGTCATTATTTGTCCGTCTTTATATTTACTACTAGCTGACCCGGCAGGCTTTGCTCTGCCAATTATTAATTTGACTAATATCACAAGCTTTTTTGAAACACAGTCAACTTTCCACCACCAAGTCCATTGCGAAAACCAAACAACTTTAACACGTTAGTTACAACGAAAAATATTTGGATAAGGATTTAAGCAAAAGTATGAATAACAGAAGTAACAGATAGCCCAGTGGCTTAGAATTCGACCTTGAATCGAGGGATACGGGTTCGAATCCCAGTGGCATACACCAATGACGTTGTAAAAAAAGTTATGTGCGCTTTATAAAAATTAAATATCACCTGCTGTTACAGTGAAAGAAAACATCGTGAGGAAACCTGCATGCCTGAGATTTCATAAAAACAAATGTTCTCAAAGGTATGTGAAGTCCACCAACCCGCAGCAGGCCAGCGTGGTGGACAAAGACCTACATCCTTCTCATTGTGAGAGGAGTTGTTTAATGGGTACTGACATCCATGTCAGTAACCCATTAATGACCCACTACAGAGTCGGATCAACCTACTGCGGGTTGGTGGACTTCGCATGCCTTTGAGAACATTTTTTTTTGTGTACTCTCAGGCATGCAGGTTTCCTCACGATGTTTTCCTTCACCGTAACAGCAGGTGATATTTAATTTCATAAATCGCACATAACTTTTATTACAAAGTCATTGGTGCGTGCCACTGGGATTCGAACCCGGATCCCTCGATTCGAGGTCGAATTCTAAGCCACTGGGCTATCACCGCTGCATGACATGACATGGATATCATGGTCTAATTTTTTTTAATTTTTTTTTTTAATTTTGGTCGGTATTTCAGTAGAAATAATTATGTTCTTTAATATTGTACCACATACTTTTGTTCTATCATCAATAGTTTCCGCAGCGCTTGCGACAAAAGATGTTTTAGGGCACTTTTTTACACCTTGGGTTACGTTACTTAAGTTTTAGCAAGGGTCCCTAATCTTTTCTAGCAATAAATATAGCCTATGTTACTCAGGGTGAATGTAGCTTTCTAATGGTGAAAGAATTTTTGAAATCGGCCCAGTAGTTTTTGAGTTTATTCGTTGCAAACATACAAAAATACAAATGTTTCCTCTTTATAATATGTATAGATAAATGCTTTACATAATAATTTCTATTCTATTCTGTTTTGTGCTCCGTTTTGCTCTGCTCTACTCTAGATACCTATTATATTTTTGTTTTTCGGTCGAAGAAGTGTACCTACTTGCCGCTTCCACTTCAAGTAACGCAGTAGTTACTTGCAGCTCTAATAAATTCTATCAATCAAGTAAACTTCATGCTTGACTGTTCGAGTGCGTAACCAACAAAAAATCGATTATGCTAAGCATTATTGCATACGCAGCGCAAAACGTATGCCACTACTATTTCGCATGTATTGCGTGCAACTCGAACAATTACAGTTTTTCCGGAGTGACGTTCCGGTAAGTTAACGATCATTTTAATTTATTGTTTGTAATCGTAAAACTGTAAACTGTTGAAAGTTTATTAAAAGGATTGAAATTAATTTGTACAGCAGGTGTTTGAGGTGCTGTTTTTTCATTTATTTTAAAAAGTCACCAATGTACATATATACTAGAACTATATAAAAGTGAGTTTTATCGTCATATTGTAGTTCTGGTGAATTGCATATTGCTTTAATGTGCATTGTAAAGAGCAATATTGTTGTTGTAATTTGTAAGCGTCAATTTATTTCTATAATAATAATGCCATTCTATTTCTTATTAGAAAAGGAATTACAGAACGTGGTTTACTTGCTATGTGTACAAAAAGTCTGAAATACTAATTTCCCCATAATCATATATCTTTCCATGGACACAAACAAGTCAATCTTATCCACCCATACCAGTAGGTAGTTAGAATAATTTATACTAATGAACTCATTATTAAAATGATGTTATCTACATAATATCAGTAACCCATTAATGACCCACTACAGGGTCGGGTCTCCTCTCACAATGAGAGAGATGTAGGCTTTAGTCCACCACGCTGGCCTACTGCGGGTTGGATGCCTTTGAGAACATTTTTTTTGTGAACTCTCAGGTATGCAAGTTTCCTCACGATGTTTTCCTTCACCGTAACAGCAGGTGATATTTAATTTTATAAATCGCACATAAATTTTTTACAAAGTCATTGGTGCGTGCCACTGGGATTTGAACCCGGACCCCTCGATTCGAGGTCGAATTCTAGGGCTATCACCGCTGCTACATCTACACAATAATGTAATGAAATTCAAATGATAGAAGGATATAGGATATTTACATTTCAGAGATAATAACTAAGACTAGTAAATAAGTAAATCGATTTTTTAGTTACGTCATATTATATTTTATTCAATAACTCACACATACATTAAAACTAATATTAGCACCAGATAACAATACAAAATAATCATATGATCGGTTAAGTTTTTATGGTTTTTATATGTATATTTATACAACAGTTAAAAATATACACATTGTTTAAGCGTTTTTAAGTTTACAGAACTGTCGCTTTCTTATCCTGAAAATCTTTTTTTATTTTATTCATACACATTAGTTCTTAACAACAATATTAAATTTACATCAAACTTTAAGTTTGGAACGTTCCATACAGAACCTTTCATTTTCCTTTCTAACATCTTAATATAACGTTTGTAGAGGTATATCAGGCAGATTTTTACAATAAAATCGTCTGGATTTTTATCCCTTTGAATATTCCCATTTTGAACACAGAACTGAATGTCACGAAGGACATGTTAGTTGTGTTATCGGTGGATATGTACAATCTGTACATTTGTATAATGGTACATTTTGATTGAGTGGCGGCGCTAGTCGTCGGCGACGTTATATCGAACTTATAGCTCGAGAGTAGAGCTACGCTGCCTGTCGTAGGAGGCGACTAAAAGGAGGCTCTAGAGGTCGTGGACGGGAAGGATGCTCTAACTGTCCAGCTAGCTCCATCAGTACTTAAGAAGGCCACGAGGAGTTCAAGTGGGTGGAAATCCCACATAGTTCGATATCGCTCTCACGATTTTTGGTGCCTTGGTACCTGGTCTACAAGACTAAGTTCTAATGAATGTCATTAGTAAAAATGCGTCGGCAACTGCTGACAGCTTCGTAACTGAGCTCGTAAAAAGTTTCAGCTAGATGTTAATTTATGACGTAGGTACCTATGTAATTTTCGTCAACATCTGATTAGCAGAACTCTACATTAGTTTCATTCCTTTGATCGTTACGTTTCCAACTGGGGCATACATTTTGACTGGGAAAAGAGAGGCGCAAATCTGATGTCACCAACGTCTACATTTAGTCTAGCGCCGCCTCTCTGGATCATGTCTCCGATGGTGGTATGACGTCAGGTACTCTAGGCTGCCGTGGTGGTGTTGGCTGGCGGGGCGGCGGTGGTCGCCGGAGCAGCAGCAGGAGCGGCGGCCTGCTGGCCTATGGAGGACACAGCGTCCATCACGAACTGGACGGCTCCGTTAGAGTTCGTCACGTTCATAGTTAGCCCCGGTAGAGCCGCTGGAATAAATGGTAATGATTGATGAATTATTTGTTTGTATTGGTAAATCTGTATTGCTTGCAGCCAACTACTTTGAAAAAATATCATTTGAAGTTCAAGTTCAATTTGATTCTG
The DNA here is from genome assembly GCA_905147235.1 of Erynnis tages. Taxonomy (NCBI): domain Eukaryota; kingdom Metazoa; phylum Arthropoda; class Insecta; order Lepidoptera; family Hesperiidae; genus Erynnis; species Erynnis tages. Next base: position 3,455,195 of record LR990079.1, read on the forward strand.
ACTATTGAAGATCCTTTTATACTTCTATATTAAGACTGTTGAAGTTGTTCATGAAGCGCACATGCTATAATGCAATAATGCTGTAGGTTTCAAGCGATCGAAAAATTTAGGCACGATCAGTCATTAGGCTAGCGACAGGGTTTCTTGACCTAATTCCACCATGGCGAAAACTCGTAAAATGCTTACGCAAGTAGTATTATGAAGCCTTATGATTATCGGCTGGGGCTCCAAGGGTGAATTGCGGATCGAGGAAGAATAAAAATGTTGAGTAATTACGTTCCGCTTGAAATTTTATAAAATTATAGCTACTCGTATATCAAATTTGTAAATAAGAATGCGCGCATAGCCCCGTTGCTTGAGTAGATCGCATCGTTCGAAAAAGTTAAGGAAGTCAAGGTATTTTGTCGGATGACCGCTAGTGGCAAATATAATATGCGCATCGGAGGGCACGTTAAGCCATCGGTCCCGGTTGTTATCGATACGAAAATATCCGACACGGGTTGGCCACTACGGATTGGCTCGTTCCTCCGTTAATGCGCATTGGAGCAGCGTGGTGGAATATGCTTCATTACTCCCCCTTTTGTGTGGACCCGAGTCCAACAGTGAGCAAAAAAAGTGAACGTTATAGCGAAGTACTTACGCAGTCTCATCGCAATAGACTGGGCTGGTGTGGGCGTGCCGACCGGCTGCGACCGTGGACAGTCTGAGCAGTCGAACATGAAATCCAAGAAGTCAGGTGTCGCGCTGGCGCTGGTGGTCGAGGTGATGTCCTCGTCATCGCAGAACATGTCGCAGAACATCCAACCGAAGAATGGCTGTAATTGAACGATTTTGAATATTAGACGCAAGATTAGTTGAGTATGCCAGGATCTGTGAAAAGGATAGTTGCCACCACACTCGACAATTTAGGATGTAATAGGTACGTATTATACTCGTAGCTACCATCGCTTTCGGCCTTTCGTAGAGCAACGATTGGGGATGTTATAAATATTTGAATCTTGAAACACTGATATAGTAAACCTAGTAGTTCGACGTGTATGTTTTTAACTGTTAACAGAAGTAGATGATGATTAATGAAATTTTAGATGTAGATGAAAATTAATGAAATTTGCATATCCTAATACAATGCATACAAAATATTGTGTCGTGCACACTTGCTACAAACTACATTAAACTTTTATTCTTGCAAAGATAATTATGGAAAACGTGGATATCCATGCCGATTCTGATGCTTCATAAAACCTCACGTCATAGAGATACATTCTCTCTGATTACCTACCCAGAATAGATAAATATTAAAATGTAGACTTGAAACACATGTAATTGAATTTATCAATCCTCGTATTGCTAGCTTGCCCGCGACTTTGTTCGCCTAGCACTAAAAATTTGGTCCAGTTCATAAACTGTCTGTATAAATAAAAAATAAAAAAACTGTCTGTATATCAAATTCCATTCAAACTCATTTGGCCTTCACAAACTTTCACATTTATAGTTGTAGGAAGTAGAATTGGATAGTTGGATTAATTTAGATGACGGTATCGATCGATTTTCAAAGTTAATTTATTCCCGACCGTTAGTTCGGTCCGTCCGTCTTCCTAAACCCTGTGTGAGCACTCGGTTTAAGATCGAATGATTAATGTAACGTAACCCCTCCAAAAATGGAATCGCTTAAATATGAAACTCTACCCACGCTAATAAAGGTACGAAAAGCCACATACCTCATTTACGTGTTTCATTGCGTAATTACCTACTCATCTGTTCCTTCAAATAGGTATGTTGAGTCAAAGTGGATTGGATGTAGGAATTCAAAATTGAACTTCGAAATATGTATGTTGTTGATTTATCCTTCTAGAATCTTTATAGTCTCTTCTGAAATGCACTGGTATTTAAATTTCCTGTTAACTTTGACCATTGAAGGCCACACAAGCTAGATGTAACTTATCTTGAGCACGACTATGAGCCGAATACTCCAGGATGATTTATCACTGAACTTTAGCTAAAGGATTACACGAGTCGGGTGACAGGGTTATGAATCATCCGAACTTGAGATAAAATGGGTATTATGAAGAATGTCATTAGCTTATAGTCTAGGGCTGATTTGGTGAGGCACTTTCTCATCTAGGTAAAGTTGTTTCATAATTATAAGGTATCGTACCTACATCTCAAAATATGTACAGATTTATCTGTATTTCGAAATGCCGTTTTATGTTTGTATATTTTCCGAACGACATTTAGAAGCAAATTCAGTATCTGTGTTACAATTTTTGGTTTGCTTTTAACATTTTTGCTATAGTTTTATACTTTATACTTCAATGCTTATCGGCGTTGCTTAAAGTTCTAGTAAATTAATTCAAGGTTCATATTGAGGTACCATAACTAAAGTGGATGATTTTTCACGTTTAAAACAATGTATTTAACTGAACAATGTACTTAACTTTTATATTAAGAGCTAGTCTAGGAAATAGTTTAATTAGGAAAATAGTCAGTACGTACCAGTTTTCTGCGATAATTGTGTTACCTACAAATTGTTGTAATACAATACCTATTACCGGTTAGAAACGGATCGTTTTTGATTCGTTTAAGCAACGAGATTGATGTAATGATACCGGTATCCGCATTTTACTTAACCAGCGCGTTTTTATTCGCACGTAAATTTGTTTTTGTGGTTATGCTTCATTCCTTCCTTCCATAGTCAGCTAATCGAATTATGCTGATGATGTTGAATATTCTTTCTTTAAAGAAATACCGCTTTTGCGTAAATTTCGTGACTTGTCACACTTATCTGAATTTTTTGAGGCTTTGTATTTGTGTGGATAGATAGACTACGAATTCGTTCAAGTTCGTTAAGAGATTTAACAGGTCTACCTAGGTAGAGTAGTTTATTCTATTGTCGTTCTATCACGGAATAATTTTACTCCATTCTTACAATTATCAGAATTACCATATAAAATGATCCAAAATATTTTTGTAGGCCTTTCGTCGTGGAAGTAGCAAAATTTTCTCCATTATTTATTTACACCTTATTGTTAAACGATGGAATCAATTGTAATGACTTTATTACTATCTAACATTCTTTGCAATGCTAACACAGCTAAGTATTTATCGTAATAAATTTAAGTATTTAAGGATATTAGTTCCCAATACTAAAACTTCCACATAATACCGGATTGTAATGGTATAATTTGGTCAAAACCAACTGCTACTTATAATCCCGTCTCTAATTTAAAACATTTGATTACAACGTGGCTGATTATTACTCTTAATGATAGTTGTTTTGTCGTCTGGCTGTCATAAATTCGGTTTTATTATGCCGAAAAATATTAATATTAATTTAATATGGCTGTTATTCTGTTCCAAGTTGCTCAACGGCCGTGCGATGTTAGAAGAAAATTATGTCTACAGGCATAATTTTAGCAAATTTGATGTCTAGTTTTTGTGTCTTGCTAATTACAAAATTTGGGCATTATAAAAGTTATAATCTGTAAATGGGTGATGTAAAATGGAGGATGTAAAAAATTTGATTGGTCTGAGGTCATCTTTTAATTAAGTTTTACACGTAAATAGTTACCGCCAAATACGTAACAAGAATTTATGTAGTGCGGTAGGCCCAAGGCTGAAGAGATTAAAATATTAATTTATATAATATTTAGCCGATTTTGATCTTGGCCTTCACATTATGTCATGTTTTAAGACACCAAAGCACAGCGTCACAAGTCAAATCTTAGTAACTTCATACAGCAGTTTTATTCATATTAAACACCGTTGTACGAACTCTACTAATAGTATAGAAAACATAATATTTTTTCATAATTTTATGTTGATTACGTACTTCATAATAATATGATTGGTTTGATTTAAGCTTCAGAGACTGTCCTATGTTCAGTGTCGATCCCAATTAGAGCGTAATGACGGAAGTTCCAACTTCCTATGAACTTCCAAGTGCTTATTACTCACCTTGAAAAGCTTTCCAAACTAAATAACATTCCAAAAAATACAAAAATGTTACTAAATTAAGCACATTAAATATATAACAAATAATGTCTGGTCTGTTGTTGTTAAGTAAAGTAAAACTCCCAAACCTTGGCAAGGGTCCCTTGTAAATGCACTAATACCACAAGTAAGCACACACACGATCGCACTGAGGCCATGTTTGTTATGGTTTCGTGAAAAACACGAGCGCGATTCCTTTCATACTTATAACAGAGGCTTTGCGCAAGAATCCTGAAGTATTAAGGCGACTAGGTCAAAGAGTAGTTAAGCGTTTTAACTAATAAATTTCCATTTTGTTTGTTATTAGAATATAAAACGGAAGGCACGGACATGTGATGAAGCATACTTACTTATTAAGGTCATGGATAACACATAAAATAGCACTAGCAATCACACACCTAGCGAAACTAAAGATACCAAGAACATGATTCAATACAAGGCGACGCTCTATCACCTAAAGAAGTATATTTTGTAACATTTTTGGGGTTCACTGATTAAAGTCACATATTTAGCTTACGTTTAAACGGTACACGTACATTTCCGCGTGTATAACTGAAGACCAGAAACTTCTAAAGTAAATCTACGTATACAGTTCTTATAATCTCTTAAAAACTCTAAATGAACAAAACTACACAATATTCAGGCTTACTAAGTAGGATGAAGGTCTTCAGAGATTTCCTACCAGAAGGTTTGACGTAGAAAAGAGTAGTTCGATTCCGAAGATCTTAAAGGAAATAATTTGGTAAAGGGAGAACGACCCTGTTTCGATAACGTCGTTCGGGAGTTTTGTACAACTGCCAGCGAAGTATAAAACTTCGATACCGCGATTCAGGATACGCGTGGCGCCATCTCTCGACGAGGGGTAAAAGTCGCTACAGAATTTTGAATTGCAATATTGGGAATTTAAAATGATCTACCATATCTATACTTTCATAGTCTATACAGCATGTCTCCTTCAACAAATGTGGAAATTCTAATTGACTAGCGTGGAACAATTAGGTCTTCATGTTTAAAACCTGTTTTATTATACTGTACTATTGTACAGCTTTAGATACGGTCAAGTTTAATTGTTATTTCGTACGTGTGTATACCGTCTCTACTTATTGTGCTAGCAGCATACTAATAACTATACCAGGGACTGCCAAACTATTTTGGGCAAGAGACCCATTTCTCAAGCGAACTGACACTGATCAGCCTAATAACTTTAATTATATGGGTAGTTGTATTATATAAAATAAGACATAAAATTTTGGAAATATTGTGTCATTAAAAAAAGCATTAAGCAAAGCATTAAAAGTAAAAATGATTTGCGGCCTTAAACCTCTGCGATTGTTGATCTTCAAACGGTTTCCTTGTTTCGTCAAAATGTTTGTAATTACACTAAAGCCTTTTCCATCTACTGTGTTGATGAAATGTGTTAGTTAATGTATAGTGGTCGATTTTCTGCCTTTGTCAACCCCCAAAATCAGTTCTCGTCATGACGATCCCTGGGTAACCGATTTCGGCCAGAATGGGCCGATTTCGACCACTTTGGGAATCCCTGAACTAAACGAACGTTGTTTGAACGCTATCAATTCCTTGAAGGTTGTCGAGGCAATATTGCAGTTTTGTAACGTAAATACCGATAGGAATATTGAAGAGTGTTACGTAGCGTAACAACAGGCTCCGCTGGTTGTTTGAGTTATGAGAACTAGAGTTATTTGTGTTAACCTGAGTTAACCCAGTTTCTCTAAACTGTTGTTATATGAATGTTAATCAAATCATATATCTTCTTAACAGATACCTAACTACTTGGTAGGTAATTCCTCACACCTTTATTACTGAATACGATACTGGTACTGATACCCTCTTAGCTGTCTATATCTATGTTTCAGCAACCAAATAAACCATTTTCTGTGACCATATGAAACAATACTATAACATAAATGAGCATTTTCATGCGTAATAACCTATTTTTCTGATTTACCGAATAGGTACATTGTTGTAGCTGACGGTCTCCTAGAATTGTTTTAGGTCATCTAACACTTGGTCACTAAACATTGAAGTGTGTTTTTTATCACATTTATTTACAAAGAAACAGATCTTTAAGGTATGATATCTGAGTTATACAACTGAAAATTATAAAATTAAAAACAGTTTTTTATAATAACAGCTTTATTTAGTAAACACAGTTATAATCTCATACAAAAGTGAGTATTGTCAGGCACAATAATTCGGTCTCTCAATGGCCGAACGCAACGTTGTAGCTGACAGCTGGTCTCTTGGGAACCTTGCTGCCCACTTCCACCAGGATGGGCGAGTAGTCCATCCTCGCTGGCTTCGAGGAGCAGTCTTCGTGAGGGATGGGGAACACGTACTTGATGTCTACGTCGTACCTGTAATAACCACAATAACCATTTTAACATTCAAAGGTAGAGATAGAAATATGAAGAAGATAAATTAAGTTTTATGACAATTTTGTGATTTTAAATAAATAATATTTCTATAAATTTATTTCTGCATTTGTTTTTATGATTAATCAGACGATTTATATTTTGTACAGTAGTAACACAAATAGTCACCAGAAGCAAAGAGGTCACTGCAACTTATGAACTACGTCTAATCCCAAAATAGGACAATCTGAGGTTGTCATATAGGAATATGTCATGCATGAAGAACACGCTACTTCACGGCGGTTTAACAGGATGGCGTTAAAGACCATCAACGATGAGTAACAGGGGCTCTATTGTCTTAAAAATGAATAGCAAACGATTTAACACTCAATTCTTTTGAGTTACGAAATCCACGACATGGATAAACTTGTTAGTACTCCACTAAACAAGATTTCAGATACATAAATCAATTCCAAGACGAGGAATGGACTTGAATCCAAAGCTCTTGACCAACTCGATGATAACAATACGGGGATTCGCTACGTTAACTGAAATGTATTGGCCGCCTGCCATTTGCAATATTGATCTGCACCGATACTGCACTTGTACTAAACGTTCGGTTTAGATAGAGACCCATAGAGGGTTGGATTGGTCGGAATATATTTTTTGGGATTTTGAATTTTTTTTAACTATAAAAATGTTTGATAAACGTGATGACGTCTGATGTAGGACTTAATGGTCTCTACGACCCAAACTCATATCTAATTAGATAACCGGCTAAAAAATTCAGGTAGCCCTATGTTCAGTGATATAAAAATTGGAAATAAAATTTGGTCTCTTGCCACTGCTATGGGGTGTTCTGCTATGGTCTCATCCTAGGGTAGTAGAAATAGGTTAAAATTATTTCTGAAAAAAAAAAAAAAATTATGGACTTTTTGGGACAAAACCTTGCCCTCTTCAAGCATGGGTAGGTATCTAGTTATTATGAATGAGAATAAAAATGCGTTCAACATAATTTACGTGGCAATCTGCCACCCAGTAATGGGTGTCCCGCTTATCAGAACATTAAAGCCCTGAATGTTATCTGTCGATGATTTATTTGCCTCGTTGCACTATCGTTTATTATTGTAACACATTTTCTGGCATGTTCTTACGCAGAAGGATAGCCATTGGGGCTTCTATTGTGTGTGATAAAGAGGGTTGGCAATCTATTGTTTTTTTTTTATTGTTAAGGTAAGCAGCTATACCACCTAACGTTACGTGGTTACTGCAGCCATCAAATAAGGTAGAAATAAAATGAGGTCGTATGCGGGTGTGTTGGTACTCATGAGGACTAAGATATCCCTTGCCTCAAAAAAGTATCTACGTCAACCATACCTGTTCAACTAAAACACAAAACAGGGCGGGTTAAGAGGGCGGCGGTAACGCACCTCTCCAGGCGAGCTACTATAACTCTTTCACCTATAAAGGCAGTCTGTTCAAATGACTATCATGTGCAACCCTGAAAAATGTATTATTTACTAGACGTGACGGTGTAATAATTCGCTACACAGACCAACAAAAGAATCTATAGTTAGGTAGGTAAAAGTAGAGATAAAGTGAGCTAAAAACCGTAGCGCAGGTGTTAAGTTACGTTAACTGAATAATATTTCCACGTATTTTAGATCCACGTACCTACCTAAACCATAGATTGGATTTTGAAATATAAAAGTGGAATAGTTTGGATAGATTGATATGATTCTTCTAATGTAAATTTTCCTATAATCCACTACGGTTAGAATGGTGTACTTATGAGGTGTATACTGAAAACTAAGATTGTGCCCTTAGATTAGACTATAAGTAATTCTAGAGTTTGCAAAATCATTATATTTCTGGCTCACTCAAAACCCAAGCACAAGTATCGAAGTTCATATCGACCGCAAATTTTACTTCTATCCTATAAAAGTTAGGACGTGCATGTCCATATGTTATCTTGGCATGGGGAGAAAAAAAACCGTTACGGAGTGAATAAAGTTTGAATCCCCCCCTATCCCCTAACTCACTATCAGAGTAATCTTTTAGTAAAGAGGGGATCTTATTTCCGATCTATCCCTTAAAGGGGACAAAGTCGTGTGACAGATCGGGATAATTCAACATTTTCATGTGCTTGTATTACTGAGGGTATCGCGCCGATTTACAAAGTGGGAATGGCTGAACATGCTAGAATTTCACCTCGGCAACTTGTCTCTCAAGTAAGCCATGACGTTCTTGGGCAGCGTGGTGTTTCTGGACAGCACGAAGGCACTGAGGTACCTGGCGCCCTCCCGCTGTTCAGCGCAATGGAGCAGCAGGGCCCACGTTTTGTATTCCGTGTCCAGCACATATGTGTTGTAGATGCCGTCATCTGAAAAAAACAACTCATGTAATGTATAAGTGAGGAGTAATTATTATTGGAAGATTCATTTAGCTTGCCCGAAGAAGGAGAACTTTACAGTACCTACTTATTTGTCTCGGAACATACACATATGAAATTGTTTTTCTTTCATTAGAGACTATAAGGAATAATTACGAATCCAATGTAGAAACAGTATCACATAAAAACTGCACATTATTCATCCTTGTGTAAACATGAATGTGCTGAACATTTGAAGGCGTGTCCGTAAAAATTACGCAAACGGAAATCATTTAATTTTCAATCGGAAATAACCGTAATCATATTTGTCTAGGTATTTGGTTCCTTTGCGTAATGAATTTATGTCATTGCCAATCATAATCTCTCTTACATTTTATTCTCCTATATCCTTGTCTTATTTCACTTTTCAGGGAGGTTTAAAATTCGAATCTTTTTAAAAAGGACGTGACCGATTAACCTCTTCTCCTTATCTATATTTATCCTATTAATTTCCAAATCTGCTTTTTACCTTTAATAATTAACTAGATCGCATAATAATTAGGCCATCATTTGTTTTGAAAAAATATTAATACCAATGTTCCATTCCGAACGTCAAGAAGTTTTACGTACAAGTGATTTCAGAGTGAGTCCAATGCGCCGGCTCATTCAGGTCCACCCGCCACGTGATGTTGCCGAGCAGGTTCTCTCCGAGAGGATCGTCTGCGAACCGATATGTGAAGTTCATAGTCACTCCGGGCGTCCACTCCACTGTGCCATCTGAAAGAACATTTATAGGATAAAGCTTTCTTTATAAAATAACGGGCAAACATAAATACGCAGGCAGGTCACCTGTTGGTAAGCCTAAAATAGATATGTGTTTTCTGATGTTAAGTTGTCTCTGCAGTCCATGGACAAACAATTTGAGATGCTTTCTTCTCATGAGGACTAAGATGTTTGCCTCAAATAAAGGATCTCCAGCAAACACCTGCCCAGCCGAAACACAAGACATGAAGACCACGCTGCATAAAACCTTATTTGTAAGTTGGATAGTCATAGTGTGTAGTTGGATATGACCTATTCTTACTAAAATGGACCGAAAGCTTATTCTAAAGACTAAACGGTAATAGAGGCTAAGTATTTGAAAACCGAAAACAAGGGTTGGCCAGCCAATTCGCGATAGAATAGATTTCGGACTTGTAAACATTTAGTAGGTAATAATTGTGTAAACGATCGTACACAAAATACCGGTCGAATATTCAAATAACGACAAAACTCAGCACTTTTTATAAGGCAGTTAAAAATATCAGAAACATTTCCGTGAAGGATGCGATGCATTGTCGGTTGTGATTGGCATCGCAATACAATTTGTAAAAACACTCACTATATCCTGAATTAATAACTTAGCTACGCAAATGTTTCTTGTACTACAACGGGACGTAGGTATGTAAGACCTACATTACGGATGTGTAGTCCATAAAAAATATATAGAGCAAGGAACAGTGTTAATTTCTTACTTGTATTGAAATCGTATAGAAGTCAGGCAAAAGGTATCGTAGGCATCAATAAAATAAAAGAGATAGAACATTGTCACTAGCTTCTAGAATAGATAGCTTTGGGTGGAGCTACTCGTAATGCAGATTAACTGCCAGTTTGTGAAAGAAATTTATCAGGTCCAAAATTTCTTAAATGTCGAGCTATTTCATTTTGTCGAATTGCTATGGGAAGTCCTTGAATGTTCCTTTTATTCCTAAAATGTCTGAGCCTAATCTATAATTGGGACGTTAATATTTCGCAATTTCCACATTATTAATGTTACTACACTACAAGTGATTATAATACTTAGTAACCTATCTTCTTAGTAGGTAAGCATTATAATACGTAATAAATATTTTCATTTATATTATTGTGGAATGAAAAAACACTTCTTACGGAAACTATAGTAAGAAAATTATCACTTGGTAAAATTGGTCTATGCTGGTAAAAATTATTTATATATCTATCACTAAAAAGTTACACAACAATGGTTCTAGCGAAAATTAAAGTGACGTAATAATAAAAGGAGGTTTATTTTATTTTGCTGACACTCCATCCTGATTTTGACATATTAAAAATTAGGATTTTTGCTCTTGATCACAGAGATACCCTGTGAGGACCCTTTAATGGTAAGGGTGTTAAATTCTTGCTGACAAAGGGGACAATGGAAATGCAAGATAAAAAGACTACTTAATATTGAAAATTTGATAACCTTACTCGTAAATGAATGACATTTTATATGGATGATATTTTTACCTAACTGTTAATTTCATAAAAAATCGTGTCACGTTAGGGTGATCTGTAGATTTTATTTTTATTATTAAATTCAGTGTTGCGTTCATCTAACAGTAATAGGATGTAGCGTAGTTACTCGTGTTGTAAGTCGGTTATTTACCAGCAGCTTGCACGTGGTCATCCTCAGTGAATACCGCCTTCATGCAACTGTAAGACAACGCCTCTTCTGCGCTCGCGTAGTATTCCACCACAAACCAGTCTCCGAGCATCTGAAAATACGTAAAAAATACATTTCGCTGTGTTGGAAAAAGTCAAAGAGCCTTAAAAGGACGTAGAAAGATAATCCGTAGTTTTTATTTCTGAGATAGGATTTACAAAGCTTACAGGTATCAAATACGTAGACGAAGATTTTTGCTGTAGTTCTAAAATTAATTCAGCCTCGGTAAACAAGCACTTCTATATACAATTTACTATTTTGCTATTCAGAAAGTATTAGGCGCTACAAGGTGTTTTAGAGTTCAAAGACCTACTACATTATTTCTTTGTTCAAATGATCCTAAAGCCGATTGAGGTTTTCTTTTGAATGACCTTATCTCTAATCTCTATCTTTATGTCAAAAGAAATAAAAAAAGAAAAATTATGCGCCTACGACATCAAATGCGAGAAATTACCATAAATGTTGCAGATGCTGTATGATCAGGCGTTTCTATATTATCTGCTCGTTAACAGAATTCTTGAAGAAGAAACAAGGATCAATCTTTGTGTTTCATAAAGTTCCGTAGGCACGGTAAATATTTATGTGTGTGAAGGTACATTTTCAGCGATCACTGTAACCTTAACATTCACTGTATGTACCAACCTAGTACCTATAAGTAAGAGTGCGTAAGGTAGGTACCATACTATACGTAAAAGAACGATATTTCTTAATTCTGAAATAAAATATCCGTACTTTAAAATGTAATCCTAATATTGTAATATTGTAAAAGTAAATAAAACTACTCCAGTTTTAGGCGTCCGTAGTAGCATAAATCTAGTCTAATTTTTCATTTTACATAGTCAGCTCGCGTTAGGTAGTAGAGTTTGACAAGGGTGGTGCGAGTTAGCGGAAAATGGGCTAACGGAATTACCGACACTGGCGTCCAAACTGTTTTATATTCAGTGTAGGTGACGCCTATCTCTAACACTAAAAGAGACTCGATGATATATATCGAGAAGTCAACGGCCGCGACCCTCGACACTTCTTTCTTGCATTCTTTTTTTCCTATAGGTAATTGCCTCCGATTTGAGGACATAGGGTTGTTCAAAAGGGCATGAAGCGTGCTCTCCTTCAAAACCAAAACGAACTGTAAACTTCGCTGATGCTGCTTGTGTCAATTGGCGATGAAAACTACATACATAGGTACCTACCACAGGTGGTGCTTGCCTTTGCCTGTTTGACATATATTTTTAAAAAGATATCTTTTTAGTGACAAAATGTTGTGGATGCCAGGCCACGGGTTTATTGTGCGACCCCTACTGTATAAAGTTTTATAGAATAAATCTATCAAACAAGCATGGTAGGGGTTGATAGATGGCGTGTTTTATCGAGAAAAAACGTTCTTGCCTTCACTTTCATTTTTTAAATATTTTCTCGCATTTGTAAGGAATAACAGACATACGTACCTATTTAAGTACTTGTACATGTTGGTTTTAACTATGACAATATAACGGCGTTTGCCCATCCCACTGCATTGGCATAGTTTGTGGACACCGGTTTGGCTAATTTATATTTAATGGTGTGTTTTATGTAAATAATATTAATAAATTAATTCTAAAAGAAAAAGCGCTGATGGACGATCATAACAAATAATGACCAAGTTTCGTGCAAACTTCGAAATATTCTTACATGTTGCTATGCAAAATTAAATTTAACGTTAAACTACATATATAATGATTAATCAACTTTTTTCCTACATGGTACATGAATAGCATAGTACTATAGCACATGTTGGCCACCTAATGTTAATTTAACCTAAGGTACCTAGTCCCACACCTTGAAAAAACATAGATTTCCCTAGATTTCCTATGTATGTAGGTAGGTACATACGTCCTTATTAGTAGGTACAACATACCTATTAAGATCGCCTGAAATAAAATGTTTCCTGTAGCCAATCCTCGTCAACTACAACACAACAGTTTATCTTACACATGCGCTCATGGTGATTAAGAGGATGGCGGTATTGTTGGTGCATGGGCAAGCTGCGTACTCGTACGATTGCTCTCAGATTTAGGTATGTGGCTCCTATTGTTTTACCTACATTTTGGCGTCACTTTATTCATTTCAAATACAAAAATAGCGTCTACTAAAGTCAATTGCACATTTAACTTACTAACAGAAGCTTATCGAGTCGAGCCACTTATCAATGCTTTTTACATAATGATTTGCATACTTATCCGATGCATATTCAATAATCCTATTACGTTCATGAAAGCCAATCATATGTAAGTGGGTGTAAGTCGTGTATAATGACTTATTGTGGTGGTAATTTCACTTTCTATATGCGTTTATAAAATCTTGTCACACTTATCTAAGTTAATCTGATAATCCTGATTAATTTTTACGTAACTGAGAAGCGTTTTATGTTCAGTAGATCTTTTCAATCAATAGACAAATTAAATGTTAATTTGGTAGTAAAGATAAACTGTTAAAGATATTCTGGTTAAAATATAATACTCAGTTTGGGCTCCCTGTGCCCTGAGCAGGAACACTTTCATCATGATTTGACGTCGATTTTCACGAAATTGTAACTAATTGAATAATATATGCAAATACTTACATTGAAATGTCTGAGAGTGACAGGTTTAAGTTAAGACAGAGTATTTCTCCCATTGTTAGTCCGAAATCAGTATTAGAAATTGCCACTGTCATTGGTATTGTTATTTTAGGCTGTAGGCGTCTCTTTTGAATGAAGTAATTGTTTGATTTATTTGTTACTAAATATTTCGCTTAGACTTTTAAAACTTATAGAATGGTTGTCAGAACAAATAAGGTAGGTACTTAATATAGGCAGTCAATGAAATCCATCAAACTTGAATAAATACAAAGGTAGTCTCTGAAAGCAAAAGGTTTTGTGTGTAATGTCACTTCGTATTTAAATGAAATGAAGTGAGTGATAGCGGGTTAACGGTGGGTTTCAATAAACGATCTTCAGATATAGATTATTTAGAAAACTAATGAAAGATGGAATATCTAGAAAACTTCGATAGCTTGATTGTATTGTAATGTATTCGATAGCGTGATTTAGGAAAGAGGTACCTATGTATTTCTTTTCTATTGATATAATTGCAGTTACCCATAGCAGTTGTAGTTATAAACATCGTCTCTCAAACGTACAGTTAGAGCTGTTGTTAATAATAACCTAATTACATCCAGATCTAGGGTCAACTGTGAGGCTAATTGTACCGACTGTCTCTCCTTAGTCTGGATTTAGTCCGTCATCTAGGAAGTCTTTGTATCTCAAGTAGATCCACACCCATGTTACGATAGTTTATTTAATCGATCAAGAGTTTATATCAGACAGATATTAATACGCATAAAAGTATTTTCGGACGGATATCTATTAACAAAACTTCGCTTTTTTTAATAAATACTGATATTAATTCAATTTATATTAATACAAGAAGGTATCCTATTTGTTTCGCTTACCTACTTGTAGAATTCACTAGATTCTGATTCTGAGGATTCTGACGAATTGAAAAAAGACTATGTCGTGATCAATCTCAGTAAAATTTACGTGGTAGAGCCAGTCTAGCATAAAAAATAACGCCGATCCAATTGCAAAATTTGAGGTACCGAAGTCACTGCAATCAAAGTAAACATAACTGCACAGACCTAACAGCTTCCTACAGTTTCTTTCAAAATACGAGTTGAATGTTACGCCAATTAAACAAAAACACTGCAGTAACAAAGTGTTATCGACGCACATCCGACGCCCACAGTTTATAACTTCCATCGTAAACACGAGACGATAATTGATATTGTTGTCGATGTAATTAATTACTTACATTGTAGTGGGTATGCGTTTTATTGACCTACGATAACGTTTATTTCCGATAAGTTAATATCCTTAATAGTTTCAACGATCTATGTCTAACTTATGTGTGTATTACTTGTTTAATAAATAGAATAAGAGATTCTCAATTGATAGTTGTTAAATTTGTATTAAGTGAAATGCCAACAAAGTAAAGGAAACAAAGTAAATTATTTCATTATAATTATTCTTAAGCCCGTTTCTCCACCAATCCGCATTGGAGCAGCGTAGTGGAGATTCTCAATTGATAGTAGTTAAATTTGTATTAAGTTAAAGTAAAGTAAACAAAGTAAATTATTTCATTATAATTATTATTCTTAAGCCCGTTTCTCCTCCAATCCGCATTGGAGCAGCGTAGTGGAATATACTCCAGATCTTGTACTCATAAGTGGGAAAAATGCGTTGCTACCAGATATATGTATGTACTTACGGCAGGCGGGATATTCATGACGTACTTAAGTATTATTGTGTCATTTACAATACCTATACAAAATACATAAATTACGTAAATACACTTTCAAAACAAACTTACAAATTGTCGTATCTGTAAACCATTAATGACCCACTGAAGGGTCGGGTCTCCTCTCACAATGAGAAAGATGTAGGCCTTAGTCCACCACGCTGGCCTAGTGCGGGTTGGTGGACTTCACTTGCCTGTGAGAACATTTCTTTGCGAACTATCAGACGTGGTTCCTCATGTTTTCTTTCACCGTTACAGCAAGTGATATTTAATTTTATAAAGTTTTTGGTTTGGGTTTTTAACCCGGACCCGAACTCTTAGCCTCTGGGCTATCGCCGCTTAATGGTCGCTTACTGAATAAGAATTATAAATTAAGATCTTACCTGTGCCAAATCAAAGTGGGGAACCGCTCGCACTTCTGGACACTTCCTTTTGTTAACAATTCTACCAAAACTGACAACGAACACACAAACAAACACCACACAGTACAGAATCTTCGCCATTCTATTCCAATTTCAAAATTGTTCGTAAAAAAGAACCCACGCCTTGACGATCGCAATGTTTTGATAAAGATTTGGAGCTTTTTTACTTTGATATATTGGTATTGGAATATGAAATCACGACAGTTTAAAGCGTATTATTCATCCGCAGGACAGCACTGGACTAACAAAAGGGAATTGTTATCAATTTGTATGGGACATTTGTTAATGTGTTTGTCCCGATGCGGAGGGCATACCATTATCAGGTAGCTGACTCACATTGTGCCATGAGTTTTTTAGACAGTGACTAATAGCTTGGCTATGGTACTTAATGCTTTATAGGTGATCTATTTATTTAGTTTAGAAAAAAGAAACCATTTATTCGCAGCAAAATCCAATAATACAATTGAAATAAACAAAAAGAAACAAAAAGAAAAATTTGTATATATTTGATTGATAGTGTTGGATCTTCAAAGTTTATTATTTAGATTTGGACAGTTTTCAACTTAATTTCTCAATATTCAATTTAGGGGAATTATTTAACACAATTTTCTGCGCGAAGATAAGCAAAATCCATTTATCCATTTTTTCAGGAAATAATATTTTACTCGTGTAATTATTTATAAAGAATGGTTGCAGAAAACTATCTTTTTCTGCTCACAAAGAAAATCATATAAAATTTTTAAGCTTTCACATGTTTTTAAACATCTAGTTAGAATTTCCTTTTCATATGAATAAAAGTATTTACACGACGAAAGTCAATAAGAAACTGTAACTTGTTACAATAAAGTCAGCGAAGTTGAACGCTGTAAGAGCATTAGGGAGACAATCAGGGGCGGCGGTGGGGCTTCCATCGATTGCAAGCCGCAAACTGCATCGGATTTCCATCAGACGATACTGCAGGTGCATTCATTCGATGCAAATATGATATTTTTTTAATATATGTACTTTAACAACTATAGCAGGTAAAAAACCGAAAAATATAAAAAAATAAAAACATTTATTATTTGCTCGAAAATAGGTTAGTTTAGGAATGGCATTTTGATCAATCTATATAAGTATACACCTCTACAGGTAAGCATATTAATACGAAGAACATATTTACAAGTCAATTAGACTAGCAAATTACTTACAAGTAATGATCGTTAATGAAATGGTCTGTTATTTATTGTTTTCTATTTACCATTAGTTAACAGCTTTATATCAAATTACTCGAATCTGGTTACCAAATAATAAACATCAAAGATTTGCGATAATTCCATAAAATGGCCGCCATCATTCAAGAATGAAATATGAAACTCGATAGAACGTGTTTAATTTATTTATTTGAGCCACATACTACATCTCATAGGTAGAGTTTCCATTAAATCCTATTTAAGAAGGATTTTCTGGCTGACGCTTGTATAGAGGAAGGCAAAATAGTTCAGTGCTTCGATCATAAATACTATCGTCAAAGTATTCGTAAAGTTAACGCGTCATTAGTACGGGAAAATGGACACATGGACAGTGCTGTGAGCAAGAACAATATTGTCGTCAGAGTATTCGTATAATAAACGTAAGTCATTTATTTGTATGTCATTTGTCAGTCTGTCTTGACATCTTCCCATACAAATGGCAGCTCGATACGATATACGAAACTGACTAAGTTCATGCTCAAGGCACAGATGCTATCTCTTTCCCATACTAATGACACACGTTAACTATACGAATACTTTGACGATAGTGTTTATGGCCGCGGTGCGGCACACTTTTTTTCTCTGCTTGTAAACTGATTTTTTATTTTTTTATTTGACAGCTTTTGACAAATCGATAGGATTTAAATAACAAAATAAATATCTTCATCATTTTCTTTCTTCAAACCTTTATTTTTCAAATTTAAATTTTTCTTATGTGTGGTGTTTTCAAACAATTATCCCAATTTGATGTTACTAGAAGCTGGATATCCTAGTACAGGTGTGATGGCCGACTGGTACCGAGTAGGTATTAGCAAAATTCGTGTCGTTACAACTTGTTTTTATAACCTACTTTATTTCTATCGCATGTCTAGTAAATGTAGGTTCATACGTTAGTAGGGTTCCGCCTTAAATCATTTCAAATCGGTAACATATTACCGCACCATATTAATTAAGCGAGCCAAAGTCAAGATCATGAATTGCAGTGGCTTAAATTCTTTTTTTTAATAATTTATCAGTGATTAATTATAGCTTTCGGTAAATTCATAGAGGAGAATTGAAAATCACTATCTCGTTTACCCAGTGACGCAATTAATAAACTATCGTAGGATTTAATAGAATGAATATATATATATATACAATTTTCATTTTTTCTTCCGCGTCCGCAACTCATTAGAGACCCTTTGCATCTTCGACTAAAAGTACACTGATTAACAATAAATTTATACATTTCATTTTATTTTAATTAAATTAAATGTAAATATAAAATAATTATCTGCAACGCTTTAAATGCAACTGAATGATTTCATTTCATGTCAATGAAATGTAAGGCTTTATGAGGAAGAACTTAACACTTCGAAAATGAAAGTCCATTTAAAATCAAACAATATATTTTATGATCTGGAATGGGCCTAACACTCTCCTTTGTTTTAAGTGTCCATTACCATCAAAACCTGTCCGAATTCCATAGCCACTGTGTATGATGGTCAACGTCAAGGTTTCTCAATCTTTTAACTTCACATAAACACTATATTATTATGACAATTGATATAGCATACATAGAAATAAAGTATTTTGTTAGTCATAATGCTATTTTATTTAATTAGTGGTTTTCAATCAATTTTCAATTTGAGTCAGATGCAAATTCTGTATCACATCACTCGATTATAATTTGTTTTCATTAACTGTAGATGTGAAAGTCCTGTTTTTCTCTGAAAGATTTGTAATCTATGCTGCCTATAGAGTGCGATACGACATTAATGCCTACACATGTAACTAAAATATTGTATTAATACACACAGAGAGACACAATATGGCGTAAATCTGAATCATTTCCATCTGCCCGCTCCTATGTCCTCTCGAGGAGGCAGATGCTACTTTTTACGTGTGTATTTGTAAGTGCCCTCTAAGAGTTCATACAAAATACGTGTCCCTACCGTCGCAAACGAAGTTTCACTTTTCACTTGCCCCTAGTATCTACAAGGTTAGGCCCACTTTGAGAAACCCTGGTCTACCGGCGCAGAAAGTGTTTCCACGTCGTCCTGCGTTTTCTCCGATTTGTCCGTCCTTATCTCAACGCGGTCAGGGGAGCGTCTTTGTTATTCACGCCTGCGCGCCGCTGCGTTTGCTGTGATGAGAATATACGACGAATGTATAGAAGTGGCTGGGACAAACCTGGACAAAGTACTCAAACCACTCATGTATCACGTATAGGTGGCTGTTTTTTGATATAAACTTCAATTTTGCCAAATTTCAAACTACTCCATTCGCGTAGTGAGCTGTAAATTGTACCTAAAATTTTCACTTAACTTATATATAATTATATAGTATACTCGTAAGATGGTACAGTAACTTCATTAGTGAAACCACAATTATCACTACATCGGTAGCTAATGTAGTTATGAAGAGGTTATGTTTAACGTATCATCCGTAACCCATTGTAACCCATCCACCATCTGTGAAAGTTAAACCAATAAAATCGGAATATTACTTACCCTATAAATCTAATAAAATAAGAAACCATCACCATACATCACCATAAGTATCCAATTGATTAGAAGAACATCCAACATGATCAAATTAGATCAATGAAAGTATTTTTTATAGGTACAGTCGGTAACTATGGTCTATTCTAAACCTTCTAATCACCGCAGTGCTTGTTCACAGAATCTCCCAGCGAATCTAAATTAGCTTGCGCCGGAGGAATCACAATCGATGCGTTTTTGTGGCAAACCTCTGGTAAGCAGAGCACGTTCACCAGCACTTTCTTAGTGCGAGGCGTTTTCTCCGTTCTACCATTGCCATTTGAATATGGTTAATTGATCCAAAAGTTGACCTTGACGGGTTTCACTTTATAGTAATGTGGAAGGGTCAGGAAAAACGCTCTTTTTTATTTGGAAAAATAAAACAGACTAATTAACGGGCCAGTTTTTAGAAGGTGGTCACCGTCGCCTGTGGACAGGGGGAACACCATGGGGATGAGGGGAGTTGTCATGGCGTTGACGGCTTTGAAGTAGTGCACTTGAACGAGTGCTCTTTTCTTGTTTTTTACTGATACAGCTGAGCTGATCTTTCACTTCTGATACAGTACATCATAAGATAACGCCGGGAGCAGTCAGTGCTCAAGTCACACAGCCAGTGTCAAATGACATGCGCGCTTTCGAGCACTTGGTTGATTAAAACGAATCAAAGTGCCTCCGATTAAAGAAGAAATGTCTCTAAACATTTGACATCTGAAGCAGCATGGTTGTGTGTTCTTTTAACAAGGAATTGGGGCAATATTGTGGAGTATACTTCAGGCCATCTCCTGTTGAATTGAGTCCTCATGTGCTTAATAGTAAGCCAAAAAGGGTTGCAGCCATAACCGTTAAAGCTTAACAAATACAGAGGGATTAATAAAATAAAATATTTTCATGGTCATCATAATATGTGCATGGGTGCATACTGTGCATAGTCTACCTACATCAGAAGAGAACGTAATTAAATACTTAACACACGAACGCTTTCTACATTAAGCGCACGTCGCAGCTCGTTTGTCTTAATTTCTAACAACAAATGAATGGCCCATCGACATTGTTTGCACTGAAGCTTTGTATGCACTAAACAGGTCTTTTCTATATTTTACTAAGTAGCTGGTCGAGTCATCATAGTTCGGTAGGTACTGTCATGAATATAGCCCGCTAACCTCATAAATAGGGTCGGCATGGTTCGGGAGTGGTTGTCGGAAAGACTTCGGTAGATTTTGAAATGCGAAAACTGCCATTGATCAGACTAAAAATGTGATCCTTGTATCTAGTAATGCCAACCTAATAATGTCATCATATTATTAAGTAGGAACATATGTACGCTGTGGTTAGGAAAGATTTTTGTTTGGGTCACACTCATCGAGCTATGAAATTGTATTGAACAATTTGACTTCTCACCTATCGTAACAAGGGAATCGACCCACTGCACGAAGAACTAAGTATTAGGTGATCTCTTCGGGTGAAGAACAACAGTTCTGTTTTATATTTGAATCAATTTATGTTTAAAAAACCTCATTTTATTCCATTTTTATTTCTTTCAAATCAAAACTAAGAAACGACCTACATGTTTATAAGACGTCATATAGGAGAGTTTGCTATTCAAATTGAACACCAAACTATTATTTTAACGAAACGTGTCTGCTTACAACTTTCATTTATATTTATTTATAGCTTTTCGATCGCAATTAGCGCTGTCCGGTAGTAAATCAAAAACGTTATTACGAGCATCAAGTTCAATATCTAAACTAAACGGGTTAAATGGTTAAAGCGAGATTTTTTAGGAGAAAGTAAAACATTTGCTGAGAACATTTGCGTGTACGATACCTAACCTGTTGTTAGGATTCGGTAGGCAAAAGACATAAAAAATAAAATTAATAAAGAAAATTTTAGGTGGTAGAGTCACAGAGAGTACTTCGCCCGTGTGATATGCTTCGACCGGAGATTTTGTCTTTTTCAGATTTTGAAAAACCCTGGTCAATTTATACCTTACCGCCATCCTCTTAACCCGCCGTAATGCATCACGTTCTTCGTGTTCTTGTGTCTTGCTTGAGAGGTGTGGTTGCCGGAGATACTCTCTAATTATAGAAGCTAACATATTAGTCTTCATGAGTAGCAAAACGCACATTTGACCTTTGATAGGAATTCTATCATATTTGAAGCCAACCAAAAATAAAATTTCTTCAACCAAAATTTTTTCACGGAACTCCTGGAGTACATTGCAACAACTTACTTGACCGACAATTTATTTTTATTATAGGTTCGCGATTTTCGTAATAAGAGCATTGATTTGTATTGATTGATGTAGTAACACGTTCAGTTTAGGCTTTCACTTTTCGCAAAATGATAGAGTTGTATATCTTCTCAAACGAACCGTCAATTTGAACGGTTATGATATGGAATACAAATTGTTACTTGCGCTCAATGCCGTATGATTACAGCACCTGTGATAATTCCCTCGAAGCCTCTGGTACCTACTTCAATACCTATTTAGTTTTTTACTATATTTAGTCGTAAGAGATTGCAGGCAGAATAATACGGATATTGCAGGCCATGAATATCTAATGGATCAAATTTAAGAGACAGGAGTGAAGCTAGTTGATTACATTAATTATATTATCAATATCAGCATTAGAATTACTAATGTTGTGCTAACTACGAGTATAGGACGTTAAGATGATGGCTTCAAATTTGTTTTTTAGGCAACCATGCCTTCCCTGGTGGAGTCTCATCAGTCTCAACAATCAGCATTGGAGCAGCGTGGTGGAGTATGCTCCCCTTGTAATGGGGCGAGACCAGTGCCCAACTGTGGGCCATAAAAGGGCTGCAGCCATTTAAAAGTCGACCGGGAACCAGCTTAGCTTGAATGGGCACATTTATGAATAATTTGCCACGTCCTTAGTTGCTCTATATTCTATATTGCATGCGTTCTACATAATTAGAAAATACCTTCCACTTAATATGATAATCAATATAGATTATTATCTATGCTCATACTATAAATCTTGACCCCCATTGAGCGATTTGTCATCAATGTTTAATAGAGTGTTAATAATAATATTAGTGAACTGTCGCATGTGAGCTCTTTTCATAACTGTTTTTGGACGAGTTGCTTCAATTTTATCATACTGGTATTCCTAATTGTCTATCTCGGTCATTTGACTACGAATTAAATTTACAAGAACATATTAAGATTAGTTTCGATATTAGTAACAGGGTAGATACTAAATAATACATACCTTGACATACCTACCGAGCGGATACGAATATCAAATACCGAATTACCGAATACCGAATGAATTGAACATGATACTGACAAGCAACAAAAGGTATGTTATAACGTAGTCGTACGAGCAACTTTGGCGTACGTCATGACAATTAGGACACCGGGTTAGTATGATTTGAAGGACAAAGTAGAAAGAAAATTTCATATAGAAACACTTTTCCACTTAGGAATTTTTCCGCCTCTTGTGTCTCTCCGCTTTTGTTAACCCAAGTGCCATTTAAAGCAAATGTAAGTATAATAATGTTACGGAAATCAGTTTACGTGAAGCAAATCTGATAAAGAAATTTTTTTTACAGAAAATACAATTTCTAAGACAGAACGTATACATATATGTATGCCTGGAAGTCGCTGCATTATCGTTAAAGCTGCCTATTGCACACTATTGTAATGTAATAGATACTTTACATGTGTTTAGTGTGCAATAAAGAATGTATATTGTATTATATTGCATATTTTAATAAGGAAAAAGTAATGAATCGAGCGGTACATCAACCTAAATCCAGTTGTGGACGAACTACTCCAGAATTTTCAGACATGTTTCGTTCCTGACCCCACTGATAGACAGAGCACAGAACTAGGATAGCAGCACTCAAGTAAATGAAACAAACAATTTGTCCTCACCCGGTTTGGTCATAACTATTTAACTATGGAAAAACACAGTCCGGTTACCCTAGCGAGACCAGGCCGGGCTTGCTCACACACTGACACTCATTTTTCTACGTTAACACAATTTTACACGTTCGTCGGCCTTAGCATTCGCGACGCGTTCGACAACTTAGCATTCTGAACTGTGATGGATTAGGACCGGTGTGATACCGATTTCGGAGATCCGAATCCTGAATACGACCTTCTTTTCGATATTTTCGATAAACAAAACTTCGAATTGTTTCTTTAGTTTAATTTTCTAGGTGGTAGAGCCATAGTTAAACCCGTCGTAAATCAGCACGTTTTTCATGTCTTGGGTTTCGGCAGGAGAGGTATGGTTGCCGGATATACTTTATTTGAGGCGAACACTTTAGTCCTCATAAGTAGCAAAGCACCCGCATGCAACCTCCGATAGGATTTTTTATTTTATTTTAGGTTGGATGCGGGCGTACATTTGCTGCAGTGACCACCTAATCAAGTGGCCTGCCTTTTTGCTACTTAATAATTACTATAAAAAAAATCTATTTTAAACAAAAAATGCACTCTTGTGTGTATATTCAACTTGAAATTCCTTATTTTCCATTAACTAAATATCTATTAGTTTTGTCTTATTTAAATATTTTACCGTTCTAGAAATTTATCTTCACTTCGTCGCTTTAACAGTATCGTTTAACACGTGCGTGTCTTAAAAAGCTAATATAAAAATCTAGTTTTCAAATGTGGTCTAATCTAGCTAATATTTACAAGCAGTTCTCGATCACATGCATAAATCAAAAGCATTATCAAAACTTAAATCAGTGTTCGCAGTCTGAGACTAAAAGCATAGCTTTACAATGAAGGGGTTAGTTACATACTCGTATGTATGTATATTTAATTAAATCAGTTCTATTGCATTTGTAGGACCTTGTAAAAGAAAACATAATCTAAATACAATTCCTTTTCCTTTTTTTTTATCTTGTTGTTGACTCAAACTCATCATTTATTGTTCAAAAAATGAAATTTTCAGAACTGGGCGTAGAATTGCTACCCTAGATTCTGCACTAAATTTGACAGAGAAAATGATTAAAGTTCAGAAATAACTTTATTTTTTATATCGCTGGAAAATCCTCATGGATACCCGACAGGCGCGGGGGGCGCTGTCGGGTTATGCCGGACTCTTACCGGCTAAAAACCAGCGGTGTTCCTCCTCACCGTCTTCCGGCGGAGCTGCGGGAACGCTTTCGCACACTTCCGCTGCTCCGCCGACGGTTGCCCGGAACTCGGGGCCCATCTTGTGGGGCGCTCATCTGTGACACACACTAGTTAACCTACAAAAGACGGAATTTATATAATTATGAATGTCTGTTTATAAAGAGCCATCTCTTTATATAAGAGCCATCGCTCTATTTCACACATGCGATAACTCCTTAACCTTTACGTTAAATTTCTACTACCTATAAAATGTAACATTAAAACAAAATGAGCTTACACTCGTTATCGGTCGATTCCGATCTGTAATCTATGGCAGACAAAAAATGGTTATGATCATCCATCAACATCAGAAGTCTTCGTATTCGGCATTTCGTTATTACTCACATGGTAGGTAAGCCCGAAAAGAATTATTGCAAGTATAATATTGCTTAAGTGACTTACATTTACGTGATATTAAAAATAAGAGGTTTTAGTTTTAGTAATGAGGTTAATAATCTCAATATTTGCCGATTTAATCATTATTCATTATAGCGGTGATAGTCCAGTGGCTTAGAATTCGACCTCGAATTGAGGGGTCCGGGTTCAAATCCCAGTGGCACGCACCAATGACTTTGTAAAAAAGTTATGTGCGCTTTATAAAATTAAATATCAGCTGCTGTTACGGTGAAGGAAAACATCGTGAAGAAACCTGCATGTCTGAGAGTTCACAAAAAAAATGTTCTCAAAGGTATGTGAAGTCCACCAACCCGCAGTAGGCCAGCGTGGTGGACTAAGGCCTACATCCCTCTCATTACGAGACCCGACCCTGTAGTGGGTCATTAATGCGTTACTGGCAATCATTATTCTAGTAATTTGAATTGGAGGTGTTACTGCCTCAAATCCTTCATGGAAGTATGATGTCCTTGTAGGGTTCCCCTAGGTTATATTTGAGCGATTTGTGCTCAACAATCTATGCGTATAGTATTAATTCTACATCAAACCTTGTAACTATAAGAGTCTATAAAAGCAACACAACTAAAATCAATATCCAAATCATTAAACGGAAATAAAAAAGCAAGACAATTCATGCCATAGAGAAGGGCGATCAGATTAACAAGGGAATGACATACCAATATATATGTATGTATTATGTCCATAGGACCGAAAAAGAATGTTCAAACAAGTAAAACAAAGAAAAAGAGCGATTTGGTCACAGATAGCGAAAGCTTATTGACATATTGGAAAGTGGCCACTGTTCGACGCGGAAGATTAAAAACGTGACCCTTATTTTCTGATCCATAAAGTTCACTTTGAGATACGGACATAGCACCTATATGTAGGCGGTTCTCGTCTCCTATTCGACATATTTGGGTTGAGTGTACGCAACATCCGTGGTAAGCAGTTTTTCTTCAAGTGCGTCGATACTTAGTGGACAATTGGAAATGACATTGGAAGGTACGATTCATTCGGAGTTGGACCAGATAACAATTTTATTAGTGTGTTTATGCACGTGCTATTTGTCGTAGCTATTTTTTAATTGCTCGTTTCATTTTAATGAGTCCTAAATTCTCTACAACCAGCTAACGTACTTCAAGCTGTATTGTATATTTTTTATATAGGAGCCGGAGTGACACATTAAAGGTTATTGGGACTCGTAGCAAGCATCTTCAAAATTACACAGTAGCCTGTTCCGTTGGATTTCCTATCAGTTCTGGTGCATGTTCATTTTCTTTAGTGATTTCCTTTAACAATTTTCTTCTTTAACTACTAATACATTCTTGACACGCTGGTGCGATAGTAGGTACCTTTCTTTTCTGTATCTTTCAACATTTATTTTGTGTTACTTCGCTAAAATCTGGAATTAAATATAATCGTTGACTGTTTACAATGTTAGTGGAGTTGTTTTTCAATTCATAAACCAGATCACTCCATTAACAGATTAAACGTTTACAACTTATCTTTATCAACATTGTAAGTATCAAGAAAACGCTAATAAGACAACTTAAAATTTATTGAATTTTAATGCTTTTGTAATATTTAACACAGCTTACTTAAATACCATCAAGCGTTTTGGTTCTGATAGCTCTCTTGAAATTGTGTTGTTGTTGATTGAAAAATATATCTTAAGTGTTTTAACTAAAGTCTTATTTACCTTGCCATTACAGCTAGACTTAAAGCTCTAAGTTGACGTTCATATACCTATATTGGCCACGAGGTTCACGCTGAAACAAAAGTTGGTCGCAGCGACATCGTTAAGAACCGGATCCTAAACGTAGTGAGACGAGGTTTCATTGACGGCTGAGTTCTTTACAAATCACCAATCAATCTTGAGCTCCTCCCTCCCCTGGGCTTCGAAGCTATCGAAGGCTATGAAGCATGAATACGGGGATTATACGGTCCAAGTTCGGGGTCTAGATAACCTGGTCGATTCCGTACCTTAAGTGTTTTGATGCCTGATGTGTAGCTATCGGCTTAGCTTACTACTGCGATGTATTATCGCCGTTCGAACACCTAGCAATTTATCTCTGCCAGGATTTATTTTCATGTCTTCAACCAGTAGTTGAGCACTGAAATTATAATTGCTATTTGTCATTGATGTAAAATCTTTTAGTAGTATTAAGGTTTTATTCCGTAAACTAGTGGGTTCCGCAGATTTGCTTGTTTTTATTTCGTATTTTTTTATAAGTATATTATCTGAATACCTTTTTAGGGCTCTTCAGGCTCTTTAGGCTTGTCTGTCGGTGGTCACTGCAACCCATGGACGTCAACGATCCACGTAACATGTCAAATAAGGTAGAAACCCTACCTGAGGAAGAACGCAGGTGCATTACAACTCAAAAAACTAAAAGATCCTGCTCCAAAAAGGTGCTCCACAGGAACCTTGTGGGTGAGAAAACTTATCGCCCCCATATTATAGTTACACATTAGTAGATTATTTTAAAACTGGGTTTAAGAAAACAGACCCAAAAATGAAAAATAAACAGGATGGACGATGAAAGATCACTGTAGATATGATGGTAGCGAGAAAAAACTTACACCTGACATCTCAAGATGAGATGCGTTTATAACGTGAAATGAATACTCATGCATGCGAATTAAGACGACGTCGGAACAAGCAAAGAAGCGCTTCTAAGAAACGAATCAATGTTTAACGTTTAATATAAACTTTCGTTTGTCTTTGACTGTGAATGATTAATCGAGTTAAATCGCCTTTATTATATGAAAGTAATTATACGAGAATTATATTGTGAAAAATTGAGGAGGGTAGACTCTATTGAGGTATGGAGTGCAGATGTCGAAAACCTCCGATTCAAGCGATACAGTGTATAAACTTCGGATCTTTAAAATTACTCAATCTTATTTAAGGTATATCTATTCTCTTATATCTATTCTCTTATAAATAACTACTGAATATTCTGCAGCGTATAGTTATATGCTTCCAAAAATTATAAATAAATGTTGATTTGAAAAGTTTCAAATAAAGATGCATTAATTAGTTTACTCAGCTGTTTGCCTTTTAAACCGACATAAACTAGATGAACAATATACATATTTTTTAATTAACTTTATACATGAAGCAAATTATTTCAGACTGTACTTTGCTCATTAAGTAAAAGCTAAGAATAACTGTCTGTCTGTATTATGAATATTATAATACAGTTCCCATTATCTCAGACTAAATAGTTCTTGATTAATATTATAGACCGCTATGCAACTTTCCTCAAAAGACTAGATCTATTATCTAGATATACTAACGATAGCTATAAAATCTGCCACCGATCGTTGCTGAACATTTATCAAACCGAAAATTTGGTTAATTGTTAAATTATCCCAACCTAAAACCCCGAACGAATTTAATGATGAGGAAAGTCGAATCGATGTTTAATGAAACACGCTTAAGAGAGACCGTATTGACTTTATCTGCTCGTGTCAGATTTTCTATAATTCAAGATAATGGGGGCCGCGAATAGTATT
The DNA here is from genome assembly GCA_905147235.1 of Erynnis tages. Classification (NCBI taxonomy): domain Eukaryota; kingdom Metazoa; phylum Arthropoda; class Insecta; order Lepidoptera; family Hesperiidae; genus Erynnis; species Erynnis tages. Next base: position 3,483,975 of record LR990079.1, read on the forward strand.
GTCTGTTACCCATTAATGACCCACAAAAGTGGGTGTTCCCAAAATACTTTTAAAAATTGAATACTACTCTATTAGGTCTATTCCCGTAAAACTAAAAAAAAACTGGATACGGTAGTATTAGGTTGCTAAAAGGGCGATAAAATTATAGTTTAAATAGCTCTTTTGGCTTTCTTTTCTTCTTACATTTCTTTTCTTACCCTTAATTCTAAAAATTTGGTCAATCAGGGATATTTTATGACTACCTAACAATAGTATACAAAATATTTTACTGAACGTAGAGTAATGTAGAGTCCGAAACTAGACGAGATATCTAAATAATGTTTTGATGGCACGTCGATTTGCATAAGATTCTTATTCAGTTGTGCTCAATAACTATAATTTTATTCAAATTATTAAACTAAATAGTTGACGATAAATATTGACCACTATTATACGACCGAGAAACGCTAAATTTGCGAGCAGATGTAAGACCGAATACACCCGTAAAAGCCGCGCATGTCTGGATTTTTTAGCAACCCTACCCTACCCTACCCAAGAGTTTTCCAAACGCCATCAATTCTAATGTAAACAGAGATAGAGTAATGTCGTGCAATTGTTTAAATGACGATAGTTTACCACCTGTCGTGGGTATCATGAGAAGTTAACACGATAATGCCTCTAACCACCACTTACCGTCATCGCCCGACATGCGTGATATGGATAATACGCAGTCGTATTATCACTTACGGGTCCAACTGCATGGATACTCTATAAAATTGTTACGGTATTTTCTATAAAGAGAAAATCAAGAGCTGCATTTAAACTTCACAAGGATCGTTAAATAAAGTAGGTACTGTATTGTAATTAAAGCAATCGCCGCTCACAGTCCGAGATCGGTAGTTCAGTGAAATATTTGAGATATTGTGGTTTAAGACATTTAATAATGCTTAAAAGAAATTACATTTCACTAAACAAGAAATTATATCTAAATTTTGTATTATAAAAAATATCAGACAGCCCGTCTATCAGTCAATGTTATAATGATTGAAAACCATTTTGAATATAGTAAAAATCAAAGACCAAATTGACTTGTGACTAAATTAAAGTGCCTGTCCTTTGTGATCTTTTCACACATACTTAGCAGTGAACATCTGAATTTACGAGTGGAATGCTTCTCCGAAGCCGTATTTCAGGAGTTTACGTTTACCCTTCGAAGTATTTACCGCTTAAAAATATTCACTAAGATCTAAAGATGGACACACCAATTTCAAACGTTATGGGCGATCTTATTGCTTATTTAGCTGCTTTCCAGGAAAATTTTGGAGGAAAAATTTAATAAAAGACTTAATGAGGAATACGGGGTAGGGTGAACAAGAAAATGAACAAAAAGTCATTGATATTTTCGTACTGAGCAATTAGTAGTTTTTTGCCGTATCCATACAGTAAAGCTTTTAATGAACCTGCCTAAATGCAGTTGTGAAGAATGTAGGTTGTGAAGCTTTACTGGGGAAGTAAATTTCAAGCGACCGTCATTAAAAAATATAGATAATTTTTAAAGTGTTTAATTTCAAAAACGCAATTAAAATGACAGAGCCAGAGCGTGATTAACCCTTAGGCTAAATAGGCTAAAGCCTAGGGCGCGTAGATCGGGAAATTTATATTCCACATTTAATTTTACTTACTTCATTGAAAGGTAAGCATTTAAAAGCTTCTACTCTTGGATAGCTGGTGATAGATTGGTGTTTGGGTTGCGGTTTTTTCGCAGCGCGTAGGAAGTGAAACCGCGCATGTCGGGCGCAAGGTCGCCAGTAGGATGCGCGCAAGTGGGCTGGCGCGCACGCACGTTCGCTAAATGCATGTGCACTTTTTAGTTTTAAAAGTTTTTGAAGTTAATTACAGCTTACAGCTAAGTTAAGAACAGCTGCGGGTCGCGGGACTCATCGCAACTCAACATATTATTCAGCTCTTTGTAATGTGAACAAGGCAAATGTCGAAAGACATTGTCCCGAAAAGCATAGCAATGTGAACGTTGAGCGATATGGGTCTCCGCGACCTGTCCTATAGTGAAAACGCGACTCTCACTAACCAAGATGATCATAACTAGGAAGCGGCTGTTCTCCGATTGTGTCAACTCGGAGTAGAACTACTGCTGCATCTGGCATTCAGAAAACTTTGAAAGCGTGATAGAATACCCATACCTATCTGTTGACAAGCGTCAAAAGTCGAATGCACCACTCGCGTTCACACATAAACCATTTGTTTCAATTGGGTGTACCATCAAAAGTGTAGTAGTCTATATCGGCCTTTAGGTTTATTTATTTTAAACGCACTCTTGTGAAGCGAACGCATCGGGCATGAAGCGCGCGACGCGTGGCGCGCCCGGATGCGACACATACGATTCTAGGAGGCTCTACTACTTATCCTGCCTCGTTACAGACGGGCAGACCACTCGTCCACCACTCTTTTTGCCTTCCCTCGTTTGTTCGTTTGTGTTGAGTTTATCAAGTCATATGAATTATCGTGTTTTTGATTTAGTTCTTTACAAATATTAACTAACTTTAGGTAATAGGATCATTACATTTCACTGACGTTAGATAGAGTGACGATAGAGCTTCACATGGCTTAAACGATTGCTTTTAAACTTAACTATATACGTCACATATATCACATAATACGTCACATAGCAAATCGCCCTGTGTATCAGTCCATCAAGCCACCTTTTCTATTCCGGACGTAAATATATGTAGGTAAAATATTCCATGAAAAAAGAAAAATCACAAGTATTGTTTGCTTTAAAGAAGAAAAACATTCCAAGCTGACATTCGAACATTTGTTTGATTAGTCATTAAAAGTTTCTCACGGCACTTGGTGCGCAATTTCACCGGATATAATGTGTGACAAAACTATTCCCTTCGGTGTACCAATAAATAACCATTTAAAGACACAAACTTCATTTATCATGGGAATAGAATTTCCAACAATAATACTACAGGAAAAGCTACACAATAAAAATAATTGATATAAAAAATAATTTAAACTAAAATCCAAGAAAGAGTTTATAATGAACAGATTTCCTGGTGCTTACTGGTACTTTGGCAGTCTGTGTACTAATAGACAAGCACCGTGATGTATGCTCCAAGCCCCTACTGAAAAGAGACTTTTGGGAACAGAAGGGGGAAACAAAAGAATAATAAATAAACAATAAATAACGCATCATACTCATAGCCCCAGACTAAGATTCCCTGTGTCGTGGGTGGGACATACACAAGACAAGAACACAACACACCCAGACCAGAAATAGAAATTCAAATTCGTCATTCGAACCTCTGCTCTGCTGGGAATCGAACCCAGGACCCTCTGCGTAGCGCACCGGTATTTTAACCACTGCGCCACTCGGGTTGGGTATGAAGCATTGTAATCATAGGTCATAATCATAGTCATCATAACTATCGTTTTACTATATTAACATACAAGTGGCCATCAAAAGCAAAAACGGTAAGAAGAAAAAATAAATAATGTTTACTTTATGAGTAAATAAATGAGGAAGAAATTGCAATATCGACCCTAAAAATTTTCTCCTAGAACAGTAACTGACCGTTTAACTTGGGTGGCATCATTCATGAGCTCACTTGCTCATTTAGCATAAAAATTATTACCTTAATTAAAATAAATCATTTAGCGAGTGCTTTCAATAAGCTCTACATCTGAGCACGGGGAGAACTCGCTCCATGCCATATTCATTACTAGGCAGTCTTCTTCAGGGTAATTAATGCATCCGTCGTTTGCAGTCAGCACATATTAACTCCAATTAAGGGACTAACTAGATTAGTTCGGCTTGGTTCAGCTTCTGACAGAATATATACCTAGTATTGAGATCAGGAATAAGCTTTGGTGCAAGGAATAAGCTTTTAGTTATGTAAACGCAGGCAGAGGGAGTAATACCTACTCGTAGTACCACAGAATCAAAAGAAAATCAAAAAACGAGATTCTACGTGATTTAGTTTTTCCTTATAACTTATACTATATAATAACTTACAAGTCTAAAAAGAACGTCCTAAAACATAAGAAATATCTCTAGTATCATATCAAAATCCTTGAAACGAAACCACAAGTGAGGTAACTGGGTGGTCCGGTCTCGTTGAACGATCTGTTCACACGTCGACCGAGCCATCCTACAGCTTTCTAATATCGGCCATTACGAAAAGAGAGAAGATTCTGGTATGCCTAAATTATTGACTTAAGTCTGTCAAGTCTCATTAGGAACAGTGGGCTCGGTGGTGGGTTAGAAATTGGGCTGGCGATTAATCGGCTGGTATAAGAATTGGCATAACAGCAGAATTTGGTACAGCGGTGATAGCCCAATGGCTTAGAATTCGACCTCGAATCGAGGGGTCCGGGTTCGAATCCCAGTGTAAAAAAGTGAAGTGAAAATGTGAAGTCCACCAACCCGCAGTAGGCCAGCGTGGTGGACGGCGGCCTACATCCCTCTTTTGTGAGAGGAGACCCAACCCTTTAGTGGGTCTTTAATGGTTACTGGCAATAAGAATTGGTCTACTTGAGATCGCCATAATGCTACGGTGAACTCATTTATCCCGTCTCGTTTGTCGCCAAGATTTCAGCCTAGTATACTGCGGTAGGTTGAAATTATACAAGGCTGCCTCAGATTTACACACTACTATGTTGACATACATGACATACGTGTAAGTATACGTTTATAATGGGTTCTTTAACTCGGTATAAGTTGTTATTATATGCAGATATTTCCGAGTATTTTCGACCTACGAGTAGTTCCATGGATCGTGGTCGCCCGCGAAATCACAGTCTGTAATGGTATAATATGCATGTTATCCGCAACTAAAGAAAGATGATATTTTACAATAAACTTATCGAAATTTTACACTTTAAACTTACGATATTTCTTTATGATCCTGAACATAGACCAAAACAATGAAAATTTTAATTTTACGAAATCCACGAAACAATGCTCCTGCCCTATTTTTCTACTGTAACTTTTTAATTTGAATACCTGAAAAGGTGACTATGGATTGATCAAAATGCCCCGTAAAACCTTATCCTAACCCATATTCATGTAAATAAATCATTTTCATGTTCATTTTTCTAATGGGTGGCGCAAACGAGATATTTTCATGTGGTGAAACTTAAAGAAACCCAAAGAGCAATATCAAGTAGGCAATTTCAAGCTTACGCTTTTACATTCAAGTATTATTTGCAAAATTCACGTATTCTCATACAGAATTTCAAATGAAGCCATACGAAGTCAGACGGTATCATTTATATCACAGTGTGCGCGATCATCGAATTTACATATTCTCAATTCGGTTTGTTTTCCAAGGTATTCTTATTATAGAAAAATAATGTTTGAATATAAAATAAAAGTGTTTGTTTGTTTGTTATTACTCCCTTATTTATCAGCTAGTTAATAGCCCTATAACGTTAACGTCCGTCTCTCTACTTTCCTACATCTTTCCATGGGTTGTCTGGAAGAGATCGCTGCTTGAGCGATATGAATTGACCGCCCATTGAATACCATCCGCTTCTTCTATTTATGTTCTATTTACTTTATGTTAACTAATTTAAACTACTACTTAGGTGTGCAATTAAGTGTATTTTGTGGTGTCTTGTCTAGTTTTATAGAAATTTTTACTTTATTTTATAATTCGTTGGTCTCTTTCCCTTCCTCAACACGTTCTTCTGTCAAGAAATAAAACACATATCATGTTAAAAACATTTTATCTCATAAGTGTTCCCGTCATATCTTATGCATAATTTATATTCGCTTTCTGTTTGCTTATGCGCTTTGAATTATGTATTTTCCTAATTTTGTTTAATTAACGAAAGTGCAATACCACATTTTGTCTTTTATAAGCGTGAAAACCAATATGGCGTTTTAATTTTATATAACACTTTTACTTATAGAAATTTGTGTATGATCGGAATAATTTTGCTATCAAAATAACTTGTCATTCTGCAAAATTCACACGGTATTTGTAATTGACCTGTGACCATGTTTATCTATTTGTCGCTGCAATTGACTTGCGAAAACTTTGTGATGGCGGTAAGTTTCCTCCCCTGGCGAGATAAGCTAGGGCTCTTCCATGAAACTATAAGCCAGGGGAACGTGGAAGTGGGTGTGGCCCAGTGAATAACATTAAGTGGAGCTGGGCTTAACCAACAGAAATCTAACGTCTAATCGCAATACTAGCAAATCAATATGAAGTGTTTATTTGTTAGACTTTTTGAAGTTGGCAATTAGCAACTAATAAGAATGTAAGATGATAGCCCAGTGCGCGGTGATAGCCCAGTGGCTTAGAATTCGACCTCGAATCGAGGGGTCCGGGTTCGAATCCCAGTGACTTTTTAAAAAAGTTATGTGCGCTTTATAAAAATTAAATATCACCTGCTGTTACGGTGAAGGAAAACATCATGAGGAAACCTGCATGCCTGAGAGTTCAGAAAAAAAAAAGTTCTCAAAGGCATGTGAAGTCCACCAACCCGCACTAGGCCAGCGTGGTGGACTATACTAGACGTATGCCTACAGCCTTCTCATTGTGAGAGGAGACCCGACCCTGTAGTGGGTCATTAATGGGTTACTGACAAGAATGTAAGTTTCTTAGTTGTCAATTATTATTATAAGATTATCGGTTTAGCTGCTACCGTGGTTCCCATACATTGACACCATACCCTTTCCGCTGTCTCATAGTTAAATGGGCTCTACCATCTATAATTCTCGATAAACTCATAAAATATTACAAATATCGACGAATATGTAACCAGCATCAGGTGGGAATAACACAAGTTAGTTCTTGTAGTTATAAAAAGTTTCGTGCAGTTTTTTTTAAATACAGCTTTCAAACAACATTCAAACAACAGCAGTCCAATCTAAATAAAATGTACACAGAAACAAAAGTTGCTTAATTGGCTTTGAAGTTTACTGAAACTGAAAATTGTTTATTACGGAAATAACTATGTACATTTTGCCAGATTTTCTCTCTCTCTCTGTTAATTAATAAATTGTTTGTGATATTACGTGTAATGGCATTATGGGTCTTTTTTTGTTCGAATATTTATGTCCTCCAACCACAAACCACTTTACTTAAAGTGACCATACGTAGGTACATATGATTTTTCAATATAAAACAAACTGCAAAGTCGTTTATTTGGGCAACCCGTAGCGACGCTCTCATAATGAGAAGAAACGAAAGAAGATCTTAGTCTACCACGCTGGCCTAGTGCGGGCTGGTGGACTTAACATACATTTAAGAACATTATGGAGAATTCTTAGGCGTGCTTTTCCCCAGATGGTGATGATGACAGCTGGTGACAACAGTATTACTTTACTGATACAGCAGGTAGCATTTAATTGTTCCGTCAGGAGCATAAGAAAAGATTTTAAGAGTTTTAAAAAAGTTATATTTTGGGAAAATTATGTACAAATGCAAAAACTTAGATGCTTTGGGTTAGGTAAGAAATTAATATATGAAAATCTTGACAGTGTGTCCGTTTCTTTTTCCTCTTTTTTGAGACCATAGAACATCGTTGAGGTTACAAGCGTCAACATTAATAACGTACGAATAAATAACTTAATAAAGCTAAACCCGGATCTTTCGAGTAAGAAATCTTAGCCACATGCACAAAATAAATATGTAATAGTAAAGACATTATAGGTACTGATTTTAAATTCACTTCCAAAAGCAATATCTCGGTCGACTTACCAGTCTGAATAACCTTTACGATCCAATAACAATTGCCCATTTTAACCATATATGCGGCTGAACTGGGCGAAATATCAAAGTCATAATTAACGAATTTCTCAAAAAATGAGGGTTCTTAACTCTTTCGCTCAATGAGGTGAAATCAAAGGCTTTACAATATTTTACACGTTCAAAGTTCTCCGAAATTATATTTGGATTCAGTTTTGCTGGTTTAATTGAACGGAAAAATAAAGTTGTTTCAATGATTGCGTAAAAGTATTTTTTTTAGAAAAAATGGAAACGACCAATGCACTTAAGTACTGCTCCGGGTCAGATAAATAAACGTATACGGTATACAAGGTTAGATGCATAAATACTTAGATGTTATAAAGATAATCACACCGCAATGTACTCGAGCTTTGAAAAAATTATAGGTTGCATTGAACAACTAATAGCAGAGTGAATGCTGAACAATCTCATTAGAGAACTAGTAAGTAATCTGTTCCGATGCTGATAGAGCTTTGCATACAATTGCACTCATGCTAATTATAACTGTCTGCACATTTACGTGTTTGTCGTATTTATGTTATGTGAAATGGCTAGACGTCTGTTAGTACCTACTCTAGATAAATCTTACTTTAAAAGTTGCGAAGTTGGGAATTGATAGAATTGCTTTTATGCAGAAGGTAGTATGTAATTTATTCTGTGATTGATTTTATTGTTTTCCTCATCATCGTGTTATACTTGTACTATGATATTTACCTACAGTGATCCTGTATTTATTTGCGATGTTCATTTCATTTTAGAGTAATTGTTTTGTGAAGAAGTAAGTCTTGACATTTAAGCAGTGGAGTAGATTTGTTGTTAGAGTAAACTTTACAACTAATTTGCTCCGACAGTTAGCTATACACTTAACAATAAGCGCGATGCAGACGCATAGTACTGAGCAGACAGGTGAGCATTAACAAGTGATCCGACAAATTCCGAGTCGACACACGAGTAACCTTCGCGGTGACCCCACGCTTCATTCATCACGCGGCCTTTAATTCCGATTCAATCAGTTCGGAAATTTGGTATGTATGTAGGCAGACTTTCTCCGGGTGAAACGGTGAGAAGTGGGGGGCGCGACCTTGTTAGAGGGAGGCTGACGCCTGACACCTGCGCAGGCGCAGTATCCACTTGTCACTGGCTGGCTGGCGCGCGCGCACCGCCGCGTTCGAATTTCAAACGCGTTGCCGCGCACGTGCTCTCGTTGACAAAACTTTTTTTTATTTATTGTCTGTGGGACTTGTTGTGGTGCGAACTGTGTGTGTTGTGGGACTTTCGTTTGCGGCGGGAAATTTGAACGGTACGTACTTTAGGAGCGAACTTTTCTAATCTTAAGAGTAAGCGTAGATAGATACTACATATACTCAAAGTGTGTTTAGTTTAAATTAATGAAAATCAAGCATTTTATTGCAAATTAAATAATTGATAATTAATTTCGTTTGCTACTTATTTTGATTATGTAAATCTTTCCCTTGTTTATTTTTACAACGAAATCGTATCTACACAATTATGGTAAATCGTGATATTGTATAATTAACATACCTTAAGATTAGCATAAGAACTTAATACAAATTACTTATTAAACGGCGTATTTGAAACGACTAGCTTATCTAACTATAATAAACTCTACACAGAGCCCACAATTAGCTCATTTTAATTGTTAATGATAAATTATGTGCTTTTTGCTCCAGTATACTTATTATAAAATAACATAGAGTTAAAAGTGTAGAGTCGAGATAAAATGTGTGCCAAATCATAAGTGCACATTCAGAGCGGATCGTCGTAGTGGGACCAGTGGGTCAGACTGGTGCATTCCGTTGGTACTAGCGGCTTAGTTAATGAATTATTCACAATATTTCCATTTCTATCATGTTTTGGATCGAAAGTGTCAATATTTATGTTAATGTGTGTCATTTGGATAGATTCGACTTTCTATTTATGTGCGTTTGCTTGGCTTCTACTAATAAAAGATAAGATTTGGTGCGATGGTGACATCCTAAAATCAAAAGTGATTTGAGAAAGTGGGTAAGCGTAATACAATTATGTTTAAGTTTTTTGGAATTACGTACTTTTTGTTTAAAGTTTTGGTAAATAAGAACGACTGTAAAAAAATATTCTTATGGTTATTATAAAAATAAGGCCGAAAACGTAATTTTCAATCAGTTACGGTTCTGCAAAGAAGGTAATATCAGAGATGATTAAAATGTCTGCAATAGATTGACCAATACCTAAATATTCAAGCACTATTAAACATAAGATATAGAATACGTTCCTAGACTTCTCTATAACATATTGAAGCCTTATTACGGTAGTAGGCACCTACCCTTAATAAGGTAGGTACTAAATTCCCACTAAACGTATATGAAACGAACTAATATGTAGGAATACTAATACATATATGCTTACTATATATTTGAATAACGTTAATAAATACCTCGATACTATCTGTAGCCTCAAAGAATATTGACTTTTGAACCGAAACGTTACGCATGATCTATTAATTATGCATGTCTAGTAATTTCATTTGCAAGATGCAAGCAGCAAATAATTGTAATTAGTAGTTAGTAATAAATTAATAATAATAATAAGTTGTTAGTTATTCTTTATTAATGTTATTATCTTATTAATGTTATTATTGTCTCTCGTTAAATCTTAAAGTTTGGTTCCTGTGTTCTTAGGTGCTTAACAATTTCGAAATTTAGAAAGGCTGAAGTTGCATAACCGTTTTTTATATAAAGCTTGCGCCGCACATATTCTGATTCTTTCCGATTAAAAATTGAATTGATAATTTTATTGGAATTTCGGTTCTAAGTTCTACGACTAAGATCCGCTTCTGAGAGAAATTCGGCTGGCTTGGCCTTGTTGTAAAAGTTTTTATATTGTTGGCTTTTGGAAAAGGTAGTGCGATTAGATATTATACTAGTATTTTTTCTACAACTTAAATAAAATTAAACCTTTGTTGATGTAGATATTATAAAAAAGGAAGGAGACCCACGTAAAGCGCCTAATTATTTGAAAAATAGATTGACTATGACTGCGTGTGAAGGCATTTAGAAAAATAACTGTTTCTTTTTAATAATAGATCCAACTTATAGCCTGACGGTATTTAGCACTAAGCCATGTTACAGAAAATTTACAAACTTATTCTTTATTACTGGAAAGTGTCTGATCTGAATTAAGAAAATTTCTTGTTTTTGAACCTAAAACCTCGCAAAAGCTTGCCATGGACAATTTTTTAAAAGACAGTTCTGAATTCGGTGTAGTTATATCAAGATTAATGTGCCGCTTTTGAAGGTCTTTAAATTTTCTGTCTGTTGTATAATTAAATTGTTTTTTGTAACGAAGAAAGTTCCCCCATCGTTCCGCAAGACATGCAGAGTACAACCCACTGCGCCAATGACATTGTAAATAAAGACACGTTCACCTTGTCCGACGTTTTTCCGACTTTCTCTACTAAGCTTATCAATATTTACTTGCACCTACAATGCCAATATTGACTTGCACCTACTCCACGTACCAAAATCTTAGTGTGAAATGTATGAGCTGAATGTAAAATACCACTTTTAATAAACGTACCTACTCATAGTACGGTTTAGACGTAATCAGAGTATAGTTTGTACAAAAGTAGTCATAAGATTTTACAAAAGTGGTCATAAGAGGTCAATTCTAAGTTAATTACTTGTCCATTTTACGGATGAATGTCTCATGAAACTTAAAGTGTAGTCATCGCAACAAACCTGATAATAATTTACATTCACTCACATGTTTTGTCTACGTACCGATGTGTTATTAACATATTGACAAAACAGACTCATATATACCGCGATATTTTAAAAATAAATTATCGCGGAATAACACGGAAATTGGGTATGTTAATTGAATGCATGAAAAATATGAATAACTTTCATAAACAACTGCGAAAGATATAATTTGTTTTCTTTTAGAAAAAACACTTTTCTCGTAGTCGCAACACTTAGGCGTTAGTTTGAACGGGTCCTTTCATTTGACTTTGACCGCGTTCAATAAAGAATGAACCCATTTCGATGCACACTCCTTTTGTTACGAACACTTAAATGGTATTCGCGCCATAATTATATTATGCAAGTGTCTACGTAACATTCAATAAGTATTGTGTAAATTATGTAGGTAATGTATTGTTCAAGTATACTAGCACATACATTTCAGTTAACTCCAGAATATTGCAAATGTTTCGTATTATTGGTAGGTATATTATTATATTAAATTAAATCTTTCTGAAGTTAACATTTTACGAGATATGAATTAGATACTTTACAATTTTCACATGTGAAATATTTAAAATATTTAAAATGATTTAATATTTAGATGACTCTATCATAAGATTAAAAAAAAAAATAGTATAGCAAACACAATGCTATGGTATTAATGATTCTTTCACGATTGTAATCCTGTAAACATCCAGAAAATTAAATAATTTCACGGTCGTTTAACTCAAATTAGTTAAAATTTTGTCCAATTGGTTCCGTTTAACGATTTTAAGACATTATGATTGTGTTATGTGATTTTATACAATTATTCATAAATAACGGTTTTATCTGTTTTTATTACCATACCTACATATAAAACGTAAGTGTTGATATCTGATCTGATACAAAGTCAGCTACGTGCTAATACGGCTTATAATGCTGATCTATAAGGCGCCTCCAACCTTTGGATTGGATACAGAAATTAAGGCAATTACTTAAAAGAAGACTTCCTCTCGTCAGCGACAGCCGTCACATTAGATTAACACGTCAATTGTAAACAGGAAACGTGCGGTACGGCTCTGGTTAATCGACGTTTAATCGTTTCGTTAATCGGAGAAACTAGCCCTGGAGCGTCCCGCGCGTTTTTGTACCGCACTTTCCCCAATGTTCAGAATGCTCAGATAAATCGCAATGATTATAAAATTCCATGGATTTCTAGTGTAATCGTTGATTGGTGAACTGCAAGCATACGCATTATGTGCATGCGTTGGCTGTTACGCTCATTAGATCAAGTCTGTGATTTGATGCGTGATCGAAACAGCTGTAGCCAAAGTATTCATAATTAATGTGTGTCATTAGTATGGGAAGATGTACAGGTGCTATCTCTTTCCCATACTAATGGGTCACGTTTACCTTACGAAAACGATACGCTAAGATAGTGTTTATGCTCATGGCGTGGCATGCTCTTCTATATCTGATGGTTTGCTGTCGTCAATTTAATAAAACCATTGGAAACATTATTTTTTAAAGCATATTTTCCTTAATATTGTTTGCTGTCCTTTAAATTTAGAATTTAATTTAATTTAAATTTAGAATTTAAATAATTTCGAATTTAAATGTAAAGATAATAGAAAATAAATAGTCTGAGTGTATTTTAATAACATCTGTCATTTTTTAACCATAACCATAAGCTTATTTTAACACACGTTCCGGTAAAATAAGTCATAATGTTAATGATTAATATAAATTCGTATTGATGGAATATTTTTACAGCAACGTAACTTTTCTACTAGAGGAATTCTACTTAAATTAATTAATTGCAATCTCAAATCTAATTGAATTGGAAATTAGTAGCCAACGACATTGCAAAAGGCAAGAAAATAGATTAAGTAGGTATACAATTTCAATCGTGTAATTTTAATTATCTGCCAATTTAAATTCTCAGATAATTTATTAAATTTACCAGTCATCTGGTAAGGTTATGGCTTGAAATGCCTTAATAGAGGGAAACAGATTCGCACGGTGTGACCAATTCATCGTTTCAGCATTTCTATTGGGGAAAGTAACAAAACAGATGTTTCTCAAGGTTGCGTGTCCGTAAAATAGCTTTTAAGCTTACGTTACGTTTACGTTGCGTTTATGTTGTTGTTTTGTAACAGAAAATTGAGATGAGACCGACAATGTTACAGTATCACGCTCTGACTATTAGAACGGTACTGGGATATGGTCATTGGTCAGCAAGCAACGTTTGATAAGTAGTAAAACTTATAGCTATCCAATGCGATATCATAAATGCGGTCGTTTGGTAGCATTGATATAGAAAGATGGATGTTGGTTAACACAAAAACGGTAGGCGTATTTGGGTGGGTAGCTATTAGAAATAGATATAGGATTTTGTCTCTGTCAAATTCTGAAGACAAAAATACGAAATTAATATGTATTTAAAAATGGTACTAGTACTTTTAAATTCTACAGTTTGTATCTATTGTCTTTGATAGAGAGAAATGGAAAAGTCTCGTAAAGCACGTTTCCCACCTTAAAGGCGATCCATGACCACGACCGCTCCGCCAGGAGTGTACGACTGAGAAGAAGAACCAAAATACACCTTCAGATACTTTATTTGATTACAATTCGTAATGTAGGTATTCAAATGATGAATTTATCGATTTATTTTATAAAACATAAATAGGTATAGATCGGGCTCAGTGGCGCGCCTTGGGAGAGGCCTATGTCCAGCAGTGGATCGATGTCGGCTGAAGAGAAATAGGTATAACCTTTTGTTTCAAAATGCAACATGTATGAATGAACTCAAAGCTTCCAATATTACGTCAGTAAGCATTTCGAGCGATTTTACATTCATTCCGCTTTCATGTTTTATTCCATTGTGAGTTTTCCACTGCGTTTAATCAGGCCTTTTGAATATTACATTTCAATTGATGAACCTCAATTGATTTCATAAAACTTGCATGAATGTATTAAAAGATGTAAACTTCTATGGATTCAATAAAACCTAATTCTAGATGAAATAGAGCTAATTAATCAAGTTTCTTGGCGTGGGAGTTTTCTTTCGTATGCAAAAAGAACGCTTAATTTTATTAGCTTCATTAGTATCTGCTTTGCATTGTTACTCATTTTGTTTTTATTGTCCCGAACAACTATTGTCTTGGCAGCACTTTCCACATTTCTATATTCTATATTTCTCTTTTTTAAGTTAATTTATGTACACACAAACAAGGAATGAAGCAATAACAAAACATAGGTAATCATGTACAAAGGAATTACTTATTTTTTACTTTAGGAATCCCTTCGGGCAGACTTACGGGAGAGTGGTCTATAAAATGTCTCTATCTCTCTTCTTAACTCTTTTTTATCTATTTACATTTTACATACTACAAGTGCGAGCGAACAATAAGAAATAATGTGTGTAAAACATACATTAAAACACTTTACGATGAGTCATATTTAATAAACCATAAGGCAATGCGTGGTAAGAAGTATGATTTATAATATGGAATACGTATAGCCGCGTCTGGTAAATCTACTCTAGGCAGAGAAAGTTTCATGGGGTCAAGAAGATGCGTTGGACCTCATAATAATCGTGTCATTAGATTGTGCTAATAGATCAGTAGGATTAGTGCATTCGACTAAGAATAGTCTAAGGCGAAATTATTAGAAGTTTTTCATACAATTTATAACATTTTTTTCTTCCTTGACAATCATTTTTTGTTTTCTGAACAATTAAAATTTTTCGTCAAATCGAAAATTTCCTTGATTTGCAGATAATTTCAATACATTTTAGGCAATTTTGTACTTCGAAGTTCATGTTTAACCCTTAGTCCCTATTTCACGCCTCATAAAAGCCTTATGGGTGGTTTGACGGGTGCAGATCTCCATCAATCTACGCTGGATCAACGTGGTGTAGTATGCTCATGGTTCCCTACTGTTAGATAGAAACCCATTCTGTGCAGTGAAACAATAGATGTTAGGGTTGCAGCTCCCTAAATAAAAAAGTAAGTATTTTGTCATGTATCATTGATACAAACACTGAATAAAAATAAGCTAAACGTTTAAATTGAGATTGTTGACTAACTAGTGGTATTACTCTTACAAATCCAATAGGTAGCGGTAGTTCCTAAGCTAGCACGCAAACACCGCGCAAACATCGTTAACGACTGCTTTTAGTTCCACGATTGGTTTCCATTCATGTACCAATTCAGAGAATCGCGTGGTATGCTCCTTAGTACAACAAATAGCAGCTATTCAAAGAAATAAATAAAACGATTTAAACCTAAACGAACCAAACAGAATTGATGGGAAACCAAAAAGTGAATGACGATTTAATTGAGACATACTCGTAACCACGTTCGATACGTCCCCCAAGGCGATTGAATACTAGAAAGGCATAGAAGAAACATCGTAAAAAATATTTATAGCCCAAGAGCTGTAAGACAATTTCGGGAAGTGTTTGAGGCATGATAAAAGCATGTTGAATAGCTTATTTGTAATATCCGAACGCAAAAAATACAGACTGACTTTTTATGTATAATATTTTTAAATAAAAATTTTATTTAAATAAATATTAACTATTTTCAAAAAGAAATTTTGGCGGGATTTTTACAAATAAAATTCTATTTAACGTGCTTTTATGATGCCTCAAACACTTTTCGAAAAATGCCTGCCAGCTCTCAGGCTATTATACTGACACCACGCCGTCACACGGTTCACTATTATGAATGTCAATAGTTTCTCGTCAAACAAATAGAGTAGAATGCCGGCTTTAATTATTTCGATTGAATGGTGCCGGCGTCTTTAAAAGTAATTAGTATTTCTCGATGAGTAGACATTTCTCGTGCTCTGCCACACGAGCGGGAAAGCGGTCTTGAGACAAAACCATTCTTTAAATAAATCTTGTGGGAGGAAAAATCACTTCTCAAGAAATATTGAAATCTGTTGTAGTAAAGTTTCCTGATAAGAGAAACCTCATAACGCATTGCTGGATGCGTGTCGCGTTCTTACGACAAAGCAAAATTAAAGCATACTCCTCCAGATAGGGATCCAGATAGGGACCTCTGCCACACGGTTATAATTATAACAAATGGGATGATAAAAAGGACCTTCAAAGTTGGAGTTTCGGTCTCAAGAGCACTCACAGCACTTAACGTCACAAACTCTAGTCAATATTTTACCATCCGCCTACGCGTATTTTCAGTCAACTGCTGTACATAAGTATTATGCCTTCTGAATCTTGAAGCTGCCTTCATGTTACCATGGTGGCGGGAGAAAGCTCAGTAAAACGCGCGGTCATCAGTCCATCTTGGTCTTGCAACAATTTGGTCGTGCGACAATGCCATTACGTTCGTTTGTCGCGTACGTTCATACGTACGCGACAAACTAACTGAATCATACGTATATTGTCATCAATATACGTGTGATTCAGATATCAGTGTTTAAATTTTGTTGCGTTTGTTTGTCGGTCGGCCTACAAAAGTTGTGTCGTATTGCGACCGCCAATTAAAACAAGGCCTTAGAAAAAGGAGAAAGGGGAAAACGATTCCACAACGATATTAATGCCAGGACTTCACTTACGTAACTACACCACGCGATCTCCTTTCAGCTAAGGAGATAATCCGTACGAAAGAGAAAGCCTCAGTCGACTATTCATACGTTAATTGACACCAACAGACGGTCTTTTGTTTGTTCTCTTATGGACAGATTCACACAGTATTTAGCATGGAACTTTTGAAGTTTCACCCAATTGTGATAGGGTGGGAACTCACGGTCTTTCCTTATTATGTTTTCCTTGTTAGAACAGTGGTTATTAATTTCTTTGTTAGCTTAATCAATACTTAGTGTGGTGTAGGATAGGCTACACGAAATTATTGGGTAACATGATTAGAGCCCAGTGAAATAGTAATCGGTTAAAAAAGAAAAACATTCTTTGCTTTTTAGATTACATCTGCTTTCCTATCCCTAATTAACTACTCCTAAGCCTCTTCCTACTTATTTAACGGTTTACTTACAAAATGTAAGCTTACGATAACGGTAAAACGAATAATTACGATACCTATAGGAAGTTAGTTTGAAGTTTCTATAGTGCGAAATGTACAAGTAGAAAAATGGTTTTATAAAGCGATTTTCTCTAGTTACTTTAACTTGATAATGAGTTAAAGAGTGATTCGTGTTAAAAATTAACGATAGCTCTTATGTTATGCGTTCACTATAATCCATTCACCATAATAAAATTACGCATACAATTATGTATTATTATAAAATTGAAAATATTTGAAGTTTCACAATTAAGGTAATTAACAACGATCCATTCAGGTACGCCCAATCGATTACGAGCTCCGAACGGCGCGCGAGCTTTTGTAGTGTTGGGGTTGTTTCATCGAAATTTATAATCAGTAAAGTATCGATAAATATTTCGTGACGTATTAATAAATCGAAACTAACGTTTAATTTAAAACTGTAGCGATGCCAATATAAGATATTAATTACAATAGCAAATAGGTACTATTGTCAAAAATAAACTCTCTTATTATATTATACTAGCTATCCCGGTACACTTCGTTCTGCCAAATATGTGTAGGGCATACATAATTCAACCCAATTTGCACGTTATGTGATCGTTTTGAAATTATTAAATACTTTTCATAGATTTGAATAGTGTGACTGTAATAGACTTTCTGGTAGTGTGTACCGGCTGGTTGACAATTGAAGCCAACAAAGTAAATACTATCAGAGCTTGGAGCAATTAAGCTCAGTAAGAAATTCTTTCTTCAATATCTACTAAGTTTGCGACATCTATGAATGGTTATTTGTAAACCCCGTTCGTCATTATGAACGACGTAATCGTACTCAAGTGTCATCTTAACGAATTCCATGGTAGCACTCTGTCAAACAAGTGACGCCCATCGACATGGACGTTTGCACAACACTCGGAAACATCGTATCGTTAATTAGCCGGTGAAAGTTACCGACCGAGTGACCACGATCGGTGTTTCGGCGGTGCCGATTTTAGACAGAATCTACTTTCGTTTTTGAATACTCTTACTTACCACTCACTGTTGATTGAAACACTGATTTATTGCGATCGGTACACGGGGTACTCATTTGCGTGCGTTTTGATTTACGGCCGATTTGATCGTTATTCGTCGATTCAGATCGTTATCGATTGTCTGTCGAATAATTTTGCTGTCTACGTTATGATCATCGATAAACCGTTGTATCGAATCGTAAAATAAAGAGGTGTTATTATGCGCTTTAACATCACTCTTGGCAAATATTAAATGATTTGTTAAGTGACGGTTAAGAGTTATGTTCTACGTAAGTTCTTAAGTTATATTCTTTGTGATTATGTACATAACGTAATGTCATGACATTATTAGCTAGAATAATAAGATTCTTTGAGTAATAATATTTCCACTTCTTCTTTATGGCTTAGAACTTTGAAAAAGTTTGCAGATTATTCAAAAAAGAAGAATTTTTTAAATATTAGTTTTTAGTTAATATTAATTCTTTCATACGTGCTAAATATCACTTTAAAGTCTATCACGAAGCTTCGCAGCGTTGGTTCGCCAAAAGGAAAGATGGAGCAATGAATAAAATCATAATAGTATCATATCGAATCTTTAAAAAAATTATGTTTCAGTCCATTCCTCGCCCACGTACTCGTAGGTACATCCGTTATAAATACCTCTAAGTCAATTTCATCAAATCATACAAATTAGTCACAATCAACAAAACTTCGATGCTCAATATACCACGTGTTTAATCGTCGGAGGTGACCTACGAATGTGTGCCAACAGGTCTGCCTATGTAGGTTTACGACGGTTTCTCAAGCCAGTGCCAGCATTGTCTGCGGCAATTAGACGCTGTTAGTTCCTAGGATCCCGAGCGAATTGCGAGCGATACGGGAATCGGAATAATATGAGTGTGACGCCGCAACGGTACGAAATTCTTGATGCCAGACTCAAATATTTTAGGTTACTCAGCAGGTTAGGAGGAAAAGCGATAGGCCAGTGACTAAGATGTCGGTCTCTTACTCGAGGGGTCCGAGGTCGAATCCCGGTTGCATGCATCGTTCGTAAAAATATTTTCTAATTTATAACATCATTGACGATATCTAAATTCCATTCCAAAAATATCAAATCAATTTTTTTTCTTTTTCTAAATTACATGCGAAGAAAGCTAGCAAAACAAGGTGCTCAGGAATGACTTCTGTTGTTTTAAAATCCAACCCAAAGCCTTCTAAAGCACTTGAAAATAGTTGAACGTGTGTACTTGAGTGTCGTTGACCGCTCGCGGCTGTCACGATCCTATGATCCGTCAATTAAACCAGTCATTGGGTTGAATCGTGACATATTGTTATCTCTGTCCCGAGCGTTTCTTGATATATATCCGTCTCAGTCAAGCATGACAATCATGACCTAACATATCCTCCACATCCTCGAACTTCTCGGAGAAAGTGTAAACAAAGCGGAGAGCGCTTTCGTTCTTGTGTTTTATGTGCTTTTGCTACAATTTAGTTTACTTTTCTATTTGTTATGTTTAACTTTTATGAATGGAGAAACGCGCGTATCACTGCTTGAGTCAAGTGAATAGCAAACGATTGAAAAGTGAGTTTGTGTCTAATTAGGCGCTAGAATAGCCAATTAGATGTGTGCTTTTGTGCTACAAACGGATCCCGCTGTTATCACTAAACCTTATCGGATGACTAATGGACAATTTGAATATATTCTAGGTTGACTGTAGGTATTCCAACCGGAACACATTGGAAGAAAGTCAGGAATTGTTAAAAAGTGTCACTCTCACCTTTAGGTATTTTATGTGTTAAAAACAAAACGATTGAGATCAAAATTCTAATTCAAATGATGATATCATAAATGAGCTCTTAAAAAGGCTTAGGTAAAAGAGCACGCCTGTACCAGTAGATACCTGGTGTTGCCCCTGCCTATAGTCCACGACAACTTCTCATGAGGTTGCCCGCTTGCCTGGTTTTTACGTAACAAATTTGGATTTGTTTATTAATGTTACTATCAGATACTATCTGTATATTAGGCCCAGGGTTCTTATCTCTAAGCGTTTCGAATGTAAGCCTAAATCAAGCCCACTCAAATCGCCAGTAAGGCTTTGTCGTGCACTTTTACTCTCAGTGCGGGGCAACGTACTTTAGATATAGTTTGCGATATGTGCGTACGCCCAGTCATTCATTGTCTGTCTCCTGTCTAGGCTAGACTAAGTGGCTCTGGCTTCCGATTGCTATCACTGCTCGGTTAATTAACATGTGGCTACCTTACGTAATGTTATAAGCGCGAAAGTTTGGGTGGTTCTTGGATCGATTTTTGTTATTTTTTCACCTAAAAAGGGGTGAACTGATGTAGTCGTAAATAAATTTTTGACACGTCAATATATTATATTATACGTTAAGTTACACTCTGCTCTATAGGACTATCAGTCATAGATAGTAAAAACATTAGTTCATTCTTATCGAATCTACTTACCAAAATACTATCTTACACTTTATACTATCGTGACAGCACGAGCCGGGTCAATGAACTCTCACTTTTGACGCATGAAATTACAATACCTGTGAACCATCAGAATTTCATTTCAGATGTAATCATAACCACGGTGGTCGAATCTGTTCATTGAAGGGTCAAGACGCAGTGAAAGTAACTGAGCTTTGTGGTGCCGACTTATTAATGTTGTATTTAATTCTTTTTATTTGAAGCGTATTTATTTTTGGTGTGTTTTTACTTTTTAATGAGAGAGGAATGCAGCCGAATTAGATTGAAAGGATATTTGACTTGTTTTTTGGTCCAGTGGTAGGTAGTTGATACCTACTAAGCGGAGTGCTATGTAAATTTGTCTTTATTAAATATATTTTGTATCAATTCTACATAATTATATAGTACACTAGCTGACCCGGCAGGCTTTGCTCTGCCAATTATTAATTTGACTAATATCAAAAGCTTTTTTGAAACACAGTCAACTTTCCACCACCAAGTCCATTGCGAAAACCAAACAACTTTAACACGTTAGTTACAACGAAAAATATTTGGATAAGGATTTAAGCAAAAGTATGAATAACAGATGTAGGCCTTAGTCCACCACGCTGGCCTACTGCGGGTTGGTGGACTTCGCATGCCTTTGAGAACATTTTTTTTTGTGTATGCAGGCATGCAGGTTTCCTCACGATGTTTTCCTTCACCGTAACAGCAGGTGATATTTAATTTCATAAATCGCACATAACTTCTATTACAAAGTCATTGGTGCGTGCCACTGGGATTCGAACCCGGATCCCTCGATTCGAGGTCGAATTCTAAGCCACTGGGCTATCACCGCTGCATGACATGACATGGATATCATGGTCTAATTTTTTTTAATTTTTTTTTTTTAATTTTGGTCGGTATTTCAGTAGAAATAATTATGTTCTTTAATATTGTACCACATACTTTTGTTCTATCATCAAACATACACACACACACACAAATATATAGTGGCACAACAATAAAGTGGCGCCACCCTAGTTTAATGCATTTCGACACTTTTTCATGTATACAGATGATCCTCCTTAGCTCTATCCTCCATGCTGCGTAGGGAACCTACCGCGCGAATGAGCCGCGCGGCTACCTACCTATTTCATAGATGTGCCCGCCCCTCTCCAAATATGTTTTGAAAGGAATATACGATTTGAAAAATGCAAAAAGTAATCTACGGGTATCGAAACAATTTTGAATACAAAATAATTTATTTGGATAAGGATTAATAAAAAGTTATGAATAACATGCACATTTCTATTTCTATGACTTATTCGTTCCTACTTGGTGTCCCATAACACCACATCATTTTAATTAATTTAATTTTTATTTTCAAGTTTTTAGTTTTGTTGTTAGTTGATACTTCTCATTCTATTGACTTTATTTTTAATTTTGAGAATGAGCTCTATTCTACTAATCAAGCCCTTTCATTTGATACCCATATTGAAGCAGTTGTAGAAATTATGTAATGCGCCACTTTGTTGGGGCGGCCATCTTGAATTTTCATTTTTTATAGTGAGATTTATTCTACCAACCAAGCCCTTTCATCTGAAACCCATATTGAGGTAGGCGCGGAAAAAATTTGTAACCCGCCATTTTGTGGCGGCGGCCATCTTCGATTTTCATTTTTTATAGTGAGCTCTATTCTACTAATCAAACACTTTCATTTGATACCCATATTGAGGTAGGCGTGGAAAAAATATGCAACCCGCCATTTTGTGACGGCGGCCATCTTGGATTTTCATTTGTTATTGTTAGCTCTTCTACTAATCAAGCCCTTTCATTTGATACCCATATTGAGGTAGTTGTGGAATAAATATGTAAACCGCGATTTTGTGGCGGCGGCCATCTTGGATTTTCATTTTTTTCATAGTGAGCTCTATTCAACCAATGAAGCCCTTTCATTTGATATCCATATTGAGGCAGTTGTGGAAAATATTTAATACGCCACTTTGTTACGGCGGCCATCTTGGATTTTCATGTTTTTCATAGTGAGCTCTATTCTACCAATCAAGCCCTTTCATTTGATACCCATTTTGAGGTAGTTGCGGAAAAAAACATGCAATCCGCCATTTTGTGGCGGCGGCCATCTTGGATTTTCATTTTTTTATAGTGAGCTCTATTCTACTAAACAAACCCTTTCATTTGATACCCATATTGAGGAAGTTGCGGAATAAATATGTCATCCGCCATTTTGTGGCGGCGGCCATCTTGGATTTTCATTTTTTTCATATAGCCTATGTTACTCAGGCTCAATGTAGCTTTCTAATGGTGAAAGAATTTTTGAAATCGGCCCAGTAGTTTTTGAGTTTATTCGTTGCAAACATACAAAAATACAAATGTTTCCTCTTTATAATATGTATAGATAGATATAGATAGATATAGATAGATAAGTACTACAGCTAATGTCATTTGAAGAAGGTTTTACTGTATGTGTAAAGTATCAGTATTCAATTTAAGCATATAACAAAACCTAGTAGCAAGTTAAGTTACTCTACAGGAAAGTTGTAGGTACCTGTAATTGTACCTAGGTACTCCAGCAAGTAACAATTTCACGTAATACTATTAATTATAGTCTTACCTAAGATCTTTAAACAAAACGTTATTCTTTTAAGCATAAAGAACCCAAATAAAACAAGTGTTTGAAATTATCGAACAAGTGCAGAGCCATAATAAAGCCATGCTATAAGGTTAAGTTCATGGTCATTACGGCCCCTAATAGCATGAATGCCGAGACGAATCAGTCATAAAAATGTGAGTCGTAAAAGATCCTCTTTCATTTCTTCACGCAATCTTTCTGTGACCCACGGTAAAGTAGCTAAAGATTGGTACAAACTGATGAATTACAGTCGCGGTCCTACGGTAACACTACTGAATACCTATCGGAAATAGCAGTTGTGTTGTAGGCTTGGACAGATGGTATTTAATAGGCCTTCTAAACAAAATCGCCATTGAAATTAGTTGAGGCATAATACCTAGACTAGATGTAAAGCTCCTGAAAAATTGCATTATTTTAATAGGTATAATGTTAATAAAATATCGAAATTAAAATCCAACACACACAAGTAACGACGGAAGTACGTTCTTTATTCTATAAATCTTTTATTAATGACAAGATGTTAGCGCCATACAACTGGAAAATGTGTTTTCAGATGTTTTTAAAAAAATTGAAATACCTAATGCTAGTTTTTCAGTTGTCCAAATCGATCTGTGGTTCGTGAATGTCTGCGAACTCATCATTAATGTTTGCCTGGCACTTGAATCGCGTCCGATAATTTGGTTCAGGCTTAAAATCGGCTAAAGTATGCGCATTTGATTATCCACGATATTATGCATCACGTGATACTGTCATTATTAAGTCGAATCAGGCTACGTGGGTTATGAAAGTTATGAATTGAACGGTCACGTAATGACGTCACGATTGTATGAAGTTGCTCCTGCATACATTATCATTATGTCTAGTTCGATTAATTAATTAATTAAGAGTTTTACTCTGAGTGTCTATCTTCATGATTATTTATTAATTCAGCATCGTAATTCGGCGTAAAATTACATAATTAGATATGCATGTCTTTAATTAATTCTTCGCTTTTCATTTTGTTTCATATTACAATTACCTACATAATTAAATATTCATATCTTTAATTAATTAATTATAATGGCAAATCAATAACAATCTATTGATATCAAAAGCTTTTACCAGTTTTTAGGAAAACTCTTCACGTGTCATGCTCTGAGAAACTTGAATTATTTATTAAGGTTAATCGTTAATTAGATTTACTTGACTATCAATTTTACAAGATATTAATCTATTTATTCGAATAGAACGGAGTTTTTTACGAACGAACTTTACCTAACAGTAAAACGTCATATTTCAAAATTTATTCGAAATCGATGTCATTTCCGGCAACAAATTGCCTTTCGACCTTTACACTTGCCGAATCGATTCCACCCATTCATCCTGAAGCCATCACACGTCGCTATAAAGCACGAGCCACCGCCCGGCAATTATACAATGGGCAGCGACGACCGCATATTTGCAAGCGAAATGTACCGCAAAAACACTCAACTGGCCGGTATAGAGTGTTCCGGTAGTTGGGCGCTTTACCACAGTGTAACGAATTATACAGTAATGCGACTCGGCGGTCCTTGAAGAATTTCTAGTCGCGCGGTTCGTTGATTGATACGTGACAGGGCGCTCGCCTACTCGTAGAGTATTTGAAGTTCATCTACATACCTACTCGTTACGTACTTGAGTATGTGTCTCGTTCTGTGATTTGTAATATTATTATGTTTTTATTGAATGAATGAAATGAATAGGTATTTGTTGTTTACAAATAAATCAAGAAGTATTCAATAAAAGGACATAATATTTTGTATTTTCGTAAGTGATTTTAATTTTTTTTTTAATCTTTATAAATTTGACACTGTACCTAAAATATTTGCGCATCGACAGAGAGGTACGAACAGCTTCAGGTACAATTAATTTAATAGTAGGTATAAAAAATCCGCATTCGTGTTAAAAGTTTAATTAAATTCGTCCGCCACATCGCATTCGCGTCTGTTTGTGTACCGAAGGCATACCGAACGCGACACGTGTAGGCATGAATTTCCGCCCGTTTGTATGAAGACACATTACTGTATAATCTTTGTGCTGTGACTTTACTTTCTCCCGGTCCGGTGGTCCCACGGCCTACTTCAAACCGGGTTTTACGGGAACGCCCAAAATGTTCGGCGTATCGGTGATTAAAGGCAAGTGTACCCCCGTCTTTACTTTCGACTCCTGCCAATTAAGATTGGCAGTGGTTGACGGTTTTTTGGCTCCGTCTCGCCTTTTTTCTTTCAATTTTATTGAAGTTAATTAGAATGGGTTATTAGACCTGAAAGATCCGGTACGGTCTCCGCGTGCAAGATTTCGTAATTTATGTAGTGGATAGAAGATAAGTCTTTTATGTTCTAATTCCACTGTAAATTCCTAGAAATTTTTCGTTTCTTTTACATCTCTTATACGATACACTAAATCAGTGTTAAGTGCAAAATATAACTATTACGAACAACGAATTACGTAGTTATATGTATCTATCTATGTTCCGAACCCATCATCAGTTTAGCTTGATTTACTAAAATATTGTATTGTCATAGGCCCTTGGTACCTAATATAACATGTAGGTATCTTTTCGAAGTGAGCGATTGTTACGTTCAAAATTTTTAAAAATCCGAACCATAGTTCGATACAACATACAGCTTATAAAACACGTATAAAAATATACATATATAGGAAATTGATGATGTCGTAAGTAATAGAAATGCGAATGTGCGTGCCTAAATTTTAATTGGTGTTTTAAGAATATCTCAGTTAATTTATTTACTTTAATCTCGTACACAGAAAGTCGAGGTAGAAGCTTTTCCTCTCAAAACCAAGGATAAATACCCGTTCTCAACGCTATATATAAGACCTGTTCACCTCTGATCTTTGGTTTCTAATGTGCTTCATTATTTACGAGATGGCTTCACGTATTAAACAATGGACACAATTATATAAATGGCAAACAAAATAATATGTAGAAAGTGGTAACAGAAAAAGTGTTTTGTTCTTTTATATATAGTAATAGCAAACGAACATGCCACCTGATGTTAAATTTTATATTCATTGCAGCCTGTGGACACCCACATACAACCTCAAAATATAGAGTAGAAATCCTGTCTAAGGTTGTATGTGGGTGCTTTGCTACTCATGAGGACTAAGATGTTCGCCTCAACTGAAGTATCTTCGACAACCATACCTCTCCCGCCAAAACACAAGACATGATTATGCTGCTTCACGACGGATTAAGAGGCTGGCGGTAAGGTACCTCCCTTGGTGAGCTACTGTGGCTCTAACACCGAAAAGATACTACCACCTAAAGTTTAGTAAGCAGCGATTGGGGGACAGATAGAACCGTTGAGCAGTGAATAGAGTTCGATCTGTCACCTCTTTGTTAAATGGGGGACAGATAGAACTTTTTATTCCTATCTGTCACCTGCAGGGGACAAAATCGGGGGACAGATAGGAATAATCCAGAACTAATAAAGGGATCAATAAAGTGTTAAAAAGAAAACCAGAAGAATATAGCAAGAAACAGAATCCAGAATCATCAAAATGTTACCTTTTTCTTACCTTAAACAAATTAATCACATCTAGCGGTGTTCCCCATTACAGATGCACTACTTGCAATGAAATTAAATATTCGTCGCGTGGGTATGAGAAACTGGAACGCCATTCCGAAGTAGGCTCATGGGAGACGACTACAATAGCCCATGCCTCGTTCAATGGGCTCGAGCTTTGTCTTCGAATGACAAATGACGTTATTGAAACTGAAAATGACAGTAAAGAAGTGTGCGCCAGTAACATTTGAGCTAGTTCCAACTTGTAATTGGATTAGGTAGGGCGACGCGCTGATCATTGTCTCATGAGGTGGAAAAGTTTGATTGGAACCTTTGTCTACCGCTGATTAATGAATATAACATGTCATAACTTTAAAGAAGGCTCAGTGATTCTTCATATAGGTACCTTAGTAGGTGCCACCTTCTTAATTTGATTTCTCTCCAAATGGCGCGTTTGACGTTAGAAGCACAAAAAAGATTGGTTAGCAATGACTTGATAAGTGAAATATTTCTCCCATACTCTTTCTTAATTTTTCCCAACTTTTAGAATTTTACTTTGGCATTAGATTGGCCACTACTACACTTCATTGAGCATCGCCTATCCTACCAAAAATTCGCCACGGGCATGCTACTACCTAAAAGCCTGGTGTCTATCACAGATATAAGACACCAATTTAAAAACGTTCATAGTAAAATTGGCGTTTGAGCCAGGATGTAAACATATGCTACATATGTTACTAAATGTTTCACACGTTTTGTATGAAGTTTGGTTAAACTCTAAAATCAAACATCGTCGGTTGTGTATGTAGATGTTGTGTTCACGACTTCAGACGAGAGCCTCCTAAACACAAACGATGGGAACACGATCTCCGAGAACTTTCCCTTTAACTTTAATGGTATACCAATACTACGAAGTCAAACATTTGAACTTTCGACGCGCCGGCTATGGCAGAGGCAAACTTCAGGGCAATGCGGGATGCGATTAGGGTGTGCCTAGTGCGGCTTGCGTCATGCGTCGTGCGGCTATTGCGTGCGACTTGGTAGCTTAGCTATTTTGTTAGGCAAGTAATTTGAGGAAACTGAGTTTGTAATAAGTAGAGAAGAATAATCGTTAGGCCAACTTATAATCCGTCTTGCATTCATTCGGGTTTTAAACTTCTATGTGATGATTTGGACAGTTTAGGAACAAATTCTCCACGGCCATCATAACCATTTAATAGCCATCATAACAAATTCTCCCGGCTTCAAAGGTGGCCCGTCTGTCTGTTTGCTTGCTCTAAGTACTTATATAAAAAACGTGTGATACTTAAATAAATTGCATTTTTTTCTCGATTAGATCCCAAATAATCTGATAATCTGATAATCTTTTGGTGTTATAAATATCCACTTACAAATTTAGCTTAGTAAGTACCTACTTAATTAGATCCCATGTGACGTTGTACAATGATTGTTCATGATAAAAAGTTCATGATAAAAAGTGAAACATTTTGACATCGCTTGAGCTGCTCAGTAATTTAAAGTAGGTAATTTGCTGGTAGTACCTAAAACACGAGTCTCTTTCACGATACATTCATAATTGTGTAAACTTCTAAAGTATACTGAAATAATAAACCAACCATTCAGTGAATAATCGAAGCCGCAGTGATCAGCCGCATGACGTCATAACAGAAAAGTTTATGAAAATGGTAAAATACACAGTGTAATGTTTATGTTTTTTGTTCACAGTTCACGATGCGGTTGAGGCGCAGTCTGGCTATAGGCGTCCTCCTCATATTACATATGGTGAGAAAAAAGTGTATGTTTACTTACCACTTACTTACCTCATGTCATGAAATATTTGGTTACGAGTATTTTGAGCAGTTTCGTTTTGTTGGGTGTGTTTTCGTTAGACATTGAACTTGGCCTGAATTCGGTATACGTACCCTGTTTTCTTGCAATTGTGATTGCACTTTTTGAATTAATATATAGCTATGTTTACTGGGACAATAAATTGGTTCCTATCCTTTTAATTTGAGAAAAAATTAAGACACAAATTTATAAGTCCACATATCTTCATGTTCCCTAAACAAATCGATTGCAATCGTGTATGTTTACATTTGCCAATTAGTTGTCTGCCAAGCCCCACAGTCCACATAATTATAACACCAAGTGACCAAAGAAGATTCGAGTACTTACTTAATGGTTTCAAACTTTAAACTTCTATTTTCGCCTTGTATAAATTCTATCAGTATTATGACGTAGCGCGGAGGTTCAAACGCCGCAATAAATAACACTTAATATCGATGATAATGGTCCAGTCGAAACATCTGTTGTCTCGTCTTGCCTCTTATACAGCAAAATGTTTGACAAATGTATAAAAGAAAGTGTTTCTAAAATCTTTAACCTTGATCTTCCTTTAGAAATTCACAGAAACACACGAAATATGTAAATATGAGTGTTTGGTTAGCATAATAGTGTTGGGGAGTTTTTTGAATGGACTTTCTCTTGACACTTAAGACTAGACGAGACGAGACGACGGGGGGTCACGTGTGAATTCATATTTTGTGTTCACAAGTGTAATTTTTCATTGTTTAGATTGGTGAGGTCGCAGAAATTAGCCTTTTTCTCAGTATAGAATTACATAGTTTGTTAGGTGACTTGACAAGTTGTTTAATTTCTTTAACCCAACTTCAAAAAGATGGTTATTTGTCATTTTACGTGAGCTTTCCATATTTCTCTTAGTATAGTAAAAAAAAACAATAGATTCGATATCGAGTTATCGACGTATGATTTTCTATAAGTTTTGTCAAAAATCGTGTGATACCAAATAAAATACGTCATACTCATATAAATCATAATTATAATAAATCGTGTCATACTCATATAATATTACTTTTTAAAATAAAATATTTCGAATTAATTTTTGTAGCATCTTAAACACTGACATCTCAATTCCTGTAAACAAGCCTATTAAAAGGCGGATAATAAAATTAACTCTATCATTAATCGTAAGAAATTCTATCGGCACGCGTAATAAAATCGATTACACTCGACACAAATCGATTACAGTAATTTTGTGAAAACGCCCCAGCGAAAGAACGATGTGGTCGGCTGGCGGCGCTAGTGATGTGCTTTAAATGGTTAGAACCGATTAAAAATCATTAACTTTCAAGCCTTAAGCTTCGCTCTACTTATTGTATATTATATGTTATAGCGCCGGAAGTTATATTTTTAACCGACTTCAAAAAAGGAGGAGGTTCTCAATTCGTCTGTATGTTTTTTTTTATTTCATTTTATACTTCGACACTTTTTAAGTTGTCAATAACAGAATGAATGATTTCAGCTTTTTTATCTCTATATTAAATTCAAACTTAAACGTTGATCCATCCCCATGTTGAAGTTCCTTATGTTTCAAGTTTAACATTCAACGTAATACCACTCTCTGAAACTACTGACTTAATGCATTTAGCATTTTTGTCCTAATTAAAAGTTAAGATGACTACGTTGCTGTTACTTCCAGGTCAGGTACTAAGCCTACATATGAAAAAAAATATCAGCACAATTTAGATATTCAAACAACAAACAGTAGGGTGTGTCAATAGCAATAGGAAACGCAATGAGATTGAATCTAATACGGTCATCGGGTAAACGCGCCAAGTATGGGCAAGTCGACTGCTCTGACGGACGCGGCTAGTTCCGTTTATGTACGCTATTTACCCGTATACCCTTACCCGTGGAGGCTGATGAACTTAGCTAACTAGGTATCATTGTACCTGAGTGAACACTGTAAACAACTTTCCTATATGTTGTGGCTTGAAAACCAAATACAAATGACTGTAGTTAAGAAACAAGTATTTCTCTCAGTTGACTAATGTCTGTGTTAGTTGACAAATTATCAAAAACTGACTTACCGTCCGAAAGTCGAACAGATATTCGAACTGCTACACACTTTGTAAGTCATTATATCAATATCGAAGCGTGTAATCTAGATGACTAATTACTTATAAAAAAATAATTAAATTCTCAAAAAATGTACAAAAATGTCTTTGTACTGTGCACCTAACATGAACTCTATCGTCAAATTATTCGTAGTTAACGTGTCCTATTAGTAGGTATGGGAAGATGTCAGACAGACTGTCATGTGACATACTAATGACTGACGTTTACCGTACTAATACATTGACGATAGTGTTCATATTCACGGCACTGATCTTCTACGGCCACAGTAGTTCCTTTCATAAAACCAATAAAATCAAAATCAAAGTCTTTTATTCATTGTCAGGTCTGTACGAGTTGTGTACACTTAATGAACGTCATATATGATAGAATATTATAAAATATTATACTATTATACATCCGCTTTCGGTGCCACTCAGGCTATCATAGACCAGGAGAAAACAGCAGGCGGAAAAAAACTCCCAGCACTCTTTTAAAATCAATTATGAACTAATTATATTGCAGTATGATTTTCGACAGATAAATGAGCACGCGAGCAATGAGCATAAGCTGTAGTATATAACCATATAACCTCCACGGTAGGCTAGTGAACTGATCTACGAGTAACTAGGTATCATTTTACGAGTACCTACGAGTATGTAAACACTGTGAAACAACTTTCCTATAAGTAGTGGTTTGAATGAGCCGTGTTTAAGTCATTAGGGTCAATATGGGACCGTGTGGTCTAGATTAAGTGGATACTTGAATGAGGGATACGTATTCCACTTTTATGCCGTTTTTCATTATAATAAGGGTCTTATTGAGGTCACCTTTAAGTTTCGGAGTCAATATTAAATAAATCATTTCATAAGACTTCATCTACGAGCAATTAACACCAACATATGTATTTTGATATTGATGTTTAAAATTTGATACGAATAAAGCAAACTGGAAATCCTTGTTAAATGTCACTCCTTTAACGCGTTTTCCTGTCTTGTGTTGTGATTTTTGAAGTTTATTAGACCTTTATTTGAGGCGAACATCTTAGTCCTTATCAGTAGCACTTGTGTGCTTCTGTGTTCTATATAAGGGATTGTTTCCTTAGATAGGACTTCCATTTTGTTTGAGGCGAACCATGTCCATTGGTTTCATTTACCACTTATCCAGTGACTTTCATGTCATTAGGCCTCAAAAGCTCGTCTCAATCTGTCAACAATGCTTGTTACAGTCGCGAACTAAAGTCACCAACCACGTACTACGTGCCCCAATTGTACCCGTCTGACGGAAAACGAGTCGGAGACCACAATAATGTCGATTTACGACAATAGGCAGGTGTTGTAAGAGTAAAAGCTAGCTTTCCAGTGGTCACCGCGACCTACAGCGACGACACACATCCGATGGAAATCCTGCTCGTCATTGGCTGTCCTACTGTTGGCCGCTTTACCCTATTTTTATTTTATCAACCTTTTTTTAATTTTTAATTTATGTTTTTATGAACTTACCAATATTGTTAATGCGAAGGTTGGTGAGGAAGGATGGTATTGTGTGTTTTTTAAAATAAACATACTTTGCAACTTGGATAAACTTGTATCGTATTAGAAATACAGGATAATTTTGATCTCACTCTGGAATGTGAGATTTCCAGCGTTAAAGTGACATCTAGAAGCTAGCTTAAATGGTTTGGTAAGCTTTTAAAAAAGAGCATTCATTAAATATCCAAGTAAATTCAATTTGTCCTCATTAGCAAAAAAGCATTAACTTAAATTTTTAATACAGCTTAATTCTGTAAAAGTTTTAATTACTGCATGCAAAATTTTCTATTATCCATAGCTGCGGCTTTGTTCCTTCATAAAAACTTTCCATTCCGGGGGTTTTCGTCTTGATTAAGATTTTTAAGTAAGATATAATACGGATCCATAATAAACCCAAGTTTGTCGAAAAATAATTTTAATTTAAATGAAAGCGTTACAAACACATTACACATGAGTATAATAATATCTAATAGAGAAATAATATAATAGTACTCAAAAAATCTGGATTATCCTGCAATATAGTTATAAATTTTTTTTCATTTCATATCAACCAATATTAAAGTAGGTATTCAAAGAATTGAGTAACAAACGGGCATACCCGATGTTAACTGATCACGTCACGTCAAGCCTCAAAATAGGGCAGAATTAATGTTATCTGCGATAATACGTGGGTGTGTTGCTACCTATGAGGACTATTATGATGTTTGCCTAAAAGAGAGCTATCTCTGGCAACCGAAACACAAACGAACAACATGCAGTTTCACCGCGGGTTAAGAGGCGGTCGCTGACCTCCCAGGACGATCTACGATGGCTCCTCCCTACCAAATATTGGATGTTCGTCGAATGTCATAATAACCATTCGTTTTATAAAGTATTTATGTGTCGTTAATACGAAGGTTACTGCTAATTTGAGGCTGGCTGGCTACAACCTTTTCATGGCACACCGTTGAGCACGGGTCTCCCCACAACAGGGCGAGGCCTAGGACATACTTCACAACGCTGCTCCAATACCGATTGGTAGAGACTTAGAGGCTTATACAGATACTGTCAGTTGTCTAGTATCCCCTCAATTTTTATTACTCAATCAGTTGCAAATTCGTCGTTTTCCAGTAGTGCGCTAAATACGACATCCGCGTGCGCGGCGCGCCCGTCAAGTGCAGTGTGTCAGCGAGGTCGTTGCCCTCGGCGGACTAATTTTACTTTCGTTTAACTCGCCAGGTATCACTCACGTCTCGCTTAGCCGCCAATCGTGACCGGCTAGACGCGTCGCGAGCTGAGTCCGATAAGCTGAAAGTTTTAGCGATAATCGATTTTAATATGGTTGCATTTACACGTTGATTTGAGGATGTTAACGAACTCACTTGAGCTACTATTTATTGAAAACAATGTAATGTTTTCGTCTGCTTAGTAAGAGAATCAATATCAGATAGCAAACTTTGTAATGGCTTTAAGAATAAAATTGTACAACTTTCTAATTTAACAACAATCTTTATGTGATTTGCGGAACTGGATTGTCAGTTCCGATGATAGCACAATATTTTAAATACCAGGTTGTATCCAGGTTGATCTGACACTTCTTGTGTCTACAAGAAGGCCTTGAAAACAATATTTTAAATACCAGGTTGAATCCAGGTTGATCTGACACGTCTTGTGTCTACAAGAAGGCCTTGAAAATCTCAGGTGAAGAAAAACATCGTTATGACATCGGCATGATGTCATAACGATGTTTTTCTTCACTTTTTTAAACGCATATTACTTCAGGAATGTCATTGGTACGTGCCGTTACGATTCGAACCCGGATCTCTCGAGTTTAAATTTGAATATTGAATGTTTTTTACATTCGCCCAGCATCACATCACATCACTCCCTACAAACATTTGCTGAATTGTTTAAACTTCAGAACAAAAAAAATCGCGTTAATTATTAAATGTATTAACTTTTAATTCAAAAAGTATATATGAGGTACATAGCTGTACTTAACTGTGGGTTCTTTAATGTTTGTTTTCAGTAAATTAAAGTTGAATAAAATTGATTGAGCGTCGATTGCGTTACAATAAACGCATTAATTTTGTATAGCCTGTACCAAGTTGCTGAGAACTTTACTAACCACCTCGTTACCTTGTCGGTGTTAACAAACGAAGCCACGTCTCAATCAACACGAATAACTGACAGCGCATTAACTCGACGAAAAGATGATTAATGACCAACATTAGAATACATAGTCAACAATTTGAAACTAATAGCCAACATTTTTATTCATAAGTATCCTCCGAATGTTTAGCGTGTTATCGATGTTTTTAGAATCACCCCCAATTACCACCTGTCTCGATTCTTATCGGACCCCGTTTTTAACTTTCTCTTCACAGTACTCACAAGTACGATGATGCAACATTTATAAACCGTGTAGGAACTCACCTACTGACAGTGATCTAAAGTAATTGCTGGACCCCACTATTGATAGACCCCGAGCCTACGCACAAGTCTTTATCGAAGAAATAAAAAGCCTCGACACATCTTGGGTCGGTCGATACTTTCTAATTTTGTGTCCCGAGGCGAAACAAATGAGAGTTATAAAAGCACTGACGATTTGTTAATACTAGGTACACCGCCCGACAGACCATTACTACGCGTTAAGAACAAAGTTTGACGAAAAGAGAGAGGAAAAAGAAAACCGAATAAGCAAACATTCGAAGCGAAGGTTACATTTCTGTTCGTTAACGACTCCAATTAACGAGTAAAGCCCAAAACAAAAAATAATGTAGGTAATTAAAGACGAAGCGTAAACCGAAGAACACAGAACCAGTCTGTCGAAAAAAGTTCGGAAACCAGAACGCTCGAAATAACTATGATTTAAATCAAATGAAAACCAGAATTATGGGCAACTTTCACACGAACGCTCTATTCGAGCTCTAAGGGAATTGGATGCGAAGAGCCATCTAGGCAGAATCCGTACAAGCGACCCAGTAACTGCTGGGTTGGGTGTTGTCGCATAACTTGGACACGGCTTTTGGTTAACGGGTAGTATTTAAAACGGTCAGTGTGTCGAATTAAATAACACTTAAAATATTGCCCACACTCGCTAGTGAAAGCTGGTGGTGCTACAAAAACCGAGTAATTTTCGTGTCAGAACAAGATATGAGATTTAATAAGAACCACCAGTCACACTGTTTATTGCTTATTTTGATTTAAAAGCAATCGCTTGGTGTTTATTCAACGTGTTATTAGTGCTTAAGCTCTGTGATTTCAATTGACAAGATTAATTTCTGCTGTCCCAATTTTTGGATCATAGTGTATGTTTTTTCTGCTCGTCTATCAGTCATTAAAAGTCATTGATTGATTAGTTTTTAGGCAGTTATAATTGACAACTGCTACTTCTTACTACTTACCAGGACCATCTTTCGTTAATTTTCCTCATAACACATACGATTGTAAAGAGACCAGCTTCACACTAAGCGCCATACTAAAATTTTCCGAGTGTAATATGTCAAGGCCAAAAACCACACACATGATAGAGAATATTACACTCAGGTCTGAATTTAAATTCATTTCGTAACTTTCTGTTCTACTGGGAACCCATCCCGCACAACGCGTTCACCACAGCGCAACACAACTCCACTAACTACTAATAACACATAAATAACTACTTCTTCTACTCCTACTACTATTATGAATGTGAAAATTTGTGAGGATGGATGGATGTTTGCTACACTTTTACACAAAAACGGCTGCGCGTAGTTTATAACCTGGATTAACATATAGAATACTTTTTATCCCTCTCTGGATAAAAAGTAAGTATTTCAAGCCACGGGCACAGACTAGTCGTCGTTAAATCAGGATATTTTACAATTCCAAGGGTGCACTACTAACATTACTCATTTCTTATTTTCAGAGCGGAACATTGAGCGACCAAACATCAAATGAGGGCGGAGGCGGTGGCGGCGGGCAGAGCTCCGACACCAGCAGCGCGGCTGAACCCTCCACCGACCAGCTCGCCATGGAGTCGTCTGAGAGGGAGACACCGAGCCACGCCTACAATGGACCCCCACCGCCCGTTCCACCACCGCATAACAGAAGACAGAATCCTCCACACCACCAGCCGCACCATCCTTTAGGTATTGTCAGATAATAAATAAACACTTCACAGATGCCTCCAGGCATTCATAATATAAACACAAGCCAACAAACAGATTGAAACCCATCATTTAAACTTATTTTCTGCTGGGGCGTAAACGGCTAATCGGCGCGTCTACTAGTGCCAGCATACCTATAATTCATATCGTAGAGTAGTATACGCTTCAAGTTTGATATTTTAACGTTGAATCTATAGATCTGCAGACAGCAACAAGAACAAAATTCTTTATTATCGACACTCATAAATATAGACACAAGAAAATTGTCAACTCACTAATGATGTCAGATTTATTTTGTAATTAGTAGACTTGCGCTTTAAAAGTTTTCACCAAACTGTTCCTAAATCAAAATCTTTTTTCCACTTCAGGTATGCCAAGGATTCCTAATCATCATCCCATTCACTCGAAGCCCTTCGCTCTTGGACCTCCAGTCAGCCATCACAAGAACGACATAGGACCTGGATTCAGAGGGCCTCCACCACAACAAGCTCCACCCGCTGATGCCCAAACATCTGCTAGTGATAAGGTGTACAGCGGCGCGGGAGATGTTTGGCCAGCCCCTGCCCCAGATATGCCGAAAATAGTCTCCCTGGACGTGAAATGTGAAAAGAACGCGATGCGCGTTTTCCTCAGTTTTGATAAGCCGTTCTTTGGTATTGTATTCTCCAAAGGACACTACTCAAACCACCAATGCGTTCATCTCCCACCGAATCTAGGAAGAACATCAGCGTCATTTGAAATCGGCGCACACGCTTGTGGCACAGCAGGAAGCGGCGACCCGCGATATCGGGGCGACGTCGCAGCAGCTGGTACATACTTCGAAAACGTTATTGTTATACAATACGACCCACAAGTCCAAGAAGTATGGGATCAAGCTCGCAAACTGCGTTGCACATGGCACGACCAGTATGAGAAAGCTGTCACTTTCCGACCTTTCCCTGTCGACATGCTGGATGTTGTAAGAGCTGACTTTGCTGGAGACAACGTTGGTTGCTGGATGCAAATACAAGTGGGCAAGGGACCTTGGGCGTCAGAGGTATCAGGGCTCGTTAAGATCGGCCAAACTATGACAATGGTACTAGCTATCAAGGATGACGATGCTAAATTCGATATGCTAGTACGAGACTGCGTAGCTCACGATGGTCAACGCGCTCCTATACAACTAGTCGATAGGCGAGGCTGTGTAACACGACCAAAATTAATGTCAAGGTTTACGAAGATAAAGAACTTTGGGGCTAGCGCATCGGTTCTTTCTTACGCCCACTTCCAAGCCTTCAAGTTCCCTGATTCGATGGAAGTCCACTTTCAATGTACCATCCAGATCTGTAGATATCGTTGTCCTGAGCAGTGTTCTGATGGCGGTCAGAATGTTATCGCTCCACATGCGGAATATGGGCCCCCACAAATTGATTCCTACCCTGTAGGAGCTGAAGCGAGACGAGATGAGCGCAGAGTAAGACGGCAACGACGAGCAACATCTCCAGAAAAAGAAGTGGGAGTAAACAGAGTAATTCGAGTGGTATCTGCCGGTGATTTAAATTTAGATTCCGCTGAAGAAAATTCAGCTCCTAGGATCGTGCCGACTCCGGGTCTCGTGTGTATGACGACGCCAGGGTTCGCAGCGACGCTCGGTGCCCTTCTTGCCACTCTAATTTGTTCTTGCGCTGTCTCAGCCGTACTGTTCTTTAAGTTACGTCCAATTACAACTTTGAAAAAGAAAACCGCCGCCATTACGACGATAGCTCGACCACATCCGACGACAGGGCCACATGTCATCTCAAAAAGTAGATTTTACTCGTAACAATGCCCTTATTTAACGTAATTTGTACATATTAGTGTGATGAGACTGAGTATGTAGACCATGCCAATTCAATTACATTTTGCGTGTTATCTGAGTGCTCAATCTTCTAGATGCAATTGGACATCTCTATTTATTTAAATTATGTTTTGTGGATATTGAATTCATATCTTAGATCCATGTAAAGGTGCCGAATGAGGCTATACTTAAATCAATTTCACGTTATACGTAACCAAAACAAAACCAAGTTCCATTATTTTTATTATAGATTTGTTATCCAATATTTGGAAGTAGATCAAATCAAACATTGAAATAGCATTTATTGTTTTTATGAAAACTGTTATCAATAAAGACACAAAATGTAGTATTAAAATATAGATTAAAACAATCTTCTGTTACCTCTCTTCAAATTTATTTTTTGAAGTAGGGGCAACGGAAAACAATATTATGGTTTAAGCAACATTTAGGTGAACCGCTAGTTATAGTTTAAAGTAACTTGTCATTAGTATTAATATTATTTATTTTAGATTAGTTATCGTTTTAGTCATTACTACCTGTAATTTATTTATTTTATACCACCTGAGTACCTCCTCTTCTTTTTTAATTTATTGTTTAATTGTTTTTCATTTTTAATATTATTACGAGTTATACGAAATGTTACAGAGTTATATACTGTTGAAATGTAGCGTGTTTAACAAAAATAAATAAATGTATTTATATCTTCTATGATAATTTGTAATGAAATGTTGGAAGTAGGACTAAAATAGTGTGAGTGTTCATTTATTTCTTAGACTGAACTGTTTGTCTTTATCTAGCACAAAATGAGACAATACTATTGACGTCTGTGGAGAACTGTAGAGTAGGCATATGCAAACTTAATGGTGGTCGTAAAATTAGTGCCAATTCTGCAAAATATAAAAATCTTGGTATATCCTTATACATCATAATGGAAATGGCGGAAGTATTTTTGCAGGACTATGACATGGGTTTCTTCTAAGAGTTTTTAATAATAACCCCCCTACACAGCTAGCAACGCCGTGGCGACTTTCCTGGTTCTATTCGTCTCAAATGGCGACGATTATTTACCATCAGCTGGCACCAGCCTGCTTGCTGGTAAAAAAAGATATAAAATTACGCGAATTAAAGTACGCGAACACAAAAATGAAAGATCGTGAGGTTATAGAAATTGAGACAAATATGAGGCTATCTAATAATATTTTTCAAGAGAAGCAAGACTAGATGCCTAACAACAAAACTCTGAGGTTGGATGTGGCAGATAGCGTACGTACATAGTGACATAATTGTAGGAACACCCAAACTACACCTAAATATACAGCTGCTATTAAGTTTGCATACAGAATGCAATGCCTTATTACCTACCTATAGGTCAATCACGTCAAATACTCTACAATGTTTATATTGCGACGACATTCATTCCCATAGATTCTATTCATTATGTAGAGCTATTCTTGCTTACCTGAAATCCAGCCTTATAGGCTTCAGTGATTGCTTAAAATCAGGCCAACACGTTTATTTGACTTTAATATTTTACAGAATGATCGTAAAGTTCCTGACTAACGTTACATTATTTATTCGTTATTCAAAATTCTAGACGTTTCTGCACGTACATAGGCACGAAAAATCAAAAAGGAAAATCGAAAAATATAAGTCTGAGATGAGTGGTTTTATCTGTGGGTACTGGCAACTCGTCTACCTTTTTCGAGCTTTATTATTGAATTCTGTCATATTATGAAACAATGTAGTGGATTGACTTGGACTTTTATACCACGTTTTTTTGTGCTTAAAAATTGTAAATTTCTGTATCGCAAATGATTTTGTAAAGTACTTGTATGTCTTCAAAAAATTAAACACTATTCTGAAAACAATGTTTTGTTTTTTTATTCTCCCTTAATTATATAACTGGAATATATACATTGCATGAAATAATATTTTTTGTCTGCGTAGCAGACTACGTGTCTGTCGTCATATTAATCAAGAAGTAATCTCAAATCTTGTCCACCAACCCGCACTAGGCCAGCGTGGTGGACTAATGCCTACATCCCTCTTATTGTGAACCAACCATACAGTGGGTCATTAATAGGTAACAGACAATCTTAAATCATTTATTCAGTTTCATTGACAAATAAATCTCATAAAACTTTTATAATATAATTTATTCCATTAAAAGTTAACAAGTACTCTCCGATACATATTTCTTCGTATCAACACGGAAAAAAAAATACAACCATTTTACAAACAATTAAACTTCTCAAAAACGAAGTATAATTTTGAATAAAATAATTAATATACCATAACCATATTGAAGAAAATACAGAAAAAAATATTTTTATTACAGACTTGTAAAGAATTGTAAAAATAAAATTGCACTTGGAGAAATTGAATTCTCAAAAATCTTTCTTATGTATTAAATTAAAATAAATGCAAGATTTTTGGGTGGCATTATAAAAATAATTGAAACGAATGATCGATAGAAAGTGATTCAAACATAACTGCAATTAAAAATTACGTATTCAAGTCACTTACTTGTGTATATTCTCATACCAAATTTAACAAAGGAATCTTCATAAAATAATCTCTCGAATCTATCTAATTCTCTACATCTACATAATTTAATATTTACTTGAGATATTTAGAGTTATTTTTTTCCAGAATCACTATGTATCGATCTTTCGAATATTTATAGTAAAATAACTATTAAATATTATAGCTTATTCTAGTCATAGCAGTTACAACTAAGATGGTTACTAAATAATTTATAAATTTAAGATTGAGCAACATAAAGGCGAAGATAATGCAAGAAATAAATGCATAATAAATGCAAAAAGGACAAAAGAAATTCTATTAAGTATTAAGTATCATTATAGAATTCATTGGTGTTTTAACAATCATATGTTACAGTAATAATAATAATCTTATAACTATCGATACCAACCTAAATATACATTACAAAATATTACCGTCAAGTACCAAACTAGATATAGTATACAATTATGTAAAGAATATTTTATGAAAATAAAGTAAGCCGTCATGACAATAAGATAAGTATCTTACACTAATTAAGTATAGGTATACCGGGTGTTTATTACTCGAATGGTACACAATATATTTTATTAGTGAAATAAATCTCCAATTCGATTACAAAGATTAATTTTTATAGCTTAATAATTATAAACAGATAAAACATAAAAAAGACAATGTTAACGTTATTAAATTCTATTGTACTAGAAAAAATGTACTAGACATGGTGACAATAATTTAAAATTTAAGAAATAATTTTTAATGCATTTCCATTTGATAAAGATTTTTATAAAAAATAGAAAAAATACATAAACTTATCTTACGTGACGTGACTCGACGTTTATTTATTCTTACCCGCTAAACACAAAATCAAAATACAGAACATTTCATAAATTAGTTTAAAACGAGCGTGAATTCTGTACAAAACTTACGTGTAAGTATAAATTGTATAATATTCACAACAGTGAAATAATGAACATATTCAGGTC
Organism: Erynnis tages; assembly: GCA_905147235.1. Taxonomy (NCBI): domain Eukaryota; kingdom Metazoa; phylum Arthropoda; class Insecta; order Lepidoptera; family Hesperiidae; genus Erynnis; species Erynnis tages. Next base: position 3,526,027 of record LR990079.1, read on the forward strand.
TAGTAGGACTTTGTCCGTAGCACGACTTAGCACCATCGGTTTTCTCGAGGCATTCAGAACTATTTACATCGAAACGATCTTGAAATAGTCCCTCTTAATTTTTAATATTAATGCAAATAATATAACTATAATTTCTCATTTAGTTCTGATTACACAAACTTATTGACTGACCTTTTTAATTCTAACATGTTCAAATTATAAAGAGAAAAAGTTTCAGACAGCACATTATTGAATGGCCAGTGAGCCACGCATTGATAAGTCAACTTTTGTCTTTAGAATACACTTGAAATAGTTGCGTTAACAGTCCATATTAGATATCTTAAATCAGATGCAATTAAAAAGGACGAAAAAAAAGGAAAGTGTGGATTATAAATTTGGCAAGTTTAGTTTGTTAAGCGATTTGTGTGAATTGACGCTTTTGGCTTAAATATAAGATATTTAACTTACATTGCCTATTAATAACATAATTTTTAGACATAATTACTATTGGCGTAATTTCGTTTGGTCTTTTTCAAACAAAGAGAAAACGAGGAAGTAAATAAATTAAAACAGAACAAGGTGCACAGGAGTTCACATACAGGAGATTAAAAAGACACACAAAGGGAATTCAGTTCAGAATCTGTTAATGAGGGAAAAGTAGTGAGTGAGCATAATGTCTGAAGCTAGCAGTATTTTTGGCAATCATAAAGTTCACATTATTGTCGTGGATTGCTCTCCGAAGCCAAAAGTCATCCGACTTTGAAAACAGAAACTTATGGGCGCGGAACTCAAAAGGTTAGTGTGGGTAAGACTTTAGTAATGACTGTGGAATTCTAAAGGCTAAAGGAAAAGCTGTCTTTATCGATCATCACTCTCGTGAATGGTGTTGGTGACGTGGAGATCCCAGTAGTAAAAGCGCAATCTGGGCAGCGAGTGAGTACGCAGCTAGGACGGGGGGTAAAGGGGCACGGCGTGATGAGCAGTCACACAACTAAAGATTTAAGCAGTACTGCCTCTACTGCTTTCATCCACGCTTGATTGATACAAGAAAGACGAACTGATGACAGCGGCAAGTTTAAAGAATGGTGGCAACGATGACATTGGCACAAGGAGGCTTAGTAATGGCCGTGGAATTATAAAGGCTAGAGAAAAGCAGTCGTTTTTATCATCCTTCACGAGAATGGTGCGGGTGAGGCGGTGATCCCAGTAGTCGTAACGCCATCCAAGCAGCGAGAGAGTGGGCGGCGGGCGCGGGAGAGACGGGAACGGCTCGTTGCGCAGTCATTCTACTACGAAGACGTTGCAACAGTACTGCTGCTGCTAGTGCTGCTCCCGCGGCGAGACCGGCAGCTGATGCGAAGAGCGCGCCGAAACTTACCGCGCCCATGCATATGCCGTACACCACCTGGCAATGTTTTAGAAAAGGTGCATGCTTTAATTCAGTTCAAGTTGAACTTCATGATCATCCTGTTTACCCAACATACTATGAATTTACTGCTATTACATGCTACGAAAAAATTAGTATGAAATGCCTTTATCAAGGTACCTAACCACTAATTTTATGAATTACTTTCGTAATTCGTAAAGTTAAGGGTTAAGGAAGGCTTTCTTTCGCTTTTGTCTGTTGGACACGAATGTTATTATTACTGTCCGCAAAATTGGATTTCATTGTGTTAAATCCTACACTTAAATTCGTTTGTCTTTAACCCATTAATGACCTACTGCAGGGTTGGATCTCCTCTCACAATCAGAAAGATGTAAGCCTCAGTCCACCATGCTAGCCTAGTGCATATTGGTGAACCACCATTCAAAAGTAATAGGACATTTTTATGTCATTAATTAACGAATTGAAGCTTTCCAACAATGATAATTTAAATGCCCATAAACAAAAGACCTTACCTCCTCCCTGATCCTGCCACTGAACACGGTGACGGGTTCTCTCGTCGGTCCAAAGTCGAGGTCAGCTTCAGAGACCACGTCGTATATCCCCGACACGCCGACGTCAGCGGACCTGGCGTCGCGCACCGTGCGTCGCTTGCGCAGCGACCGGGGACCAGCCACCGCCGGGCCGGGCAGCTTCGCCGGCACCACGCCGTCGCCGGACGGCTCGGGCTTGAGATCCGCGCCCAGGTTGCGGGGACCGTGAGGGAAGCGCTCCCTTTCGCTGAGGTCGGACGGACGATCCTGGAAAATTTTAAGTTGAGATTGCGGTGAATATTTGAACGGCATTTAATAAACTCAAGTATTGGCAGAACTTCATACAAAGATCCAAATTAATATTAAAATAAGTTTTACTCTGGTATTGTACACCCACGTTAAAAATAATAGTTTTTCATGACAGCCACTTGGAAAATTTTCTTTCATTGGTAAGTAGAAGTTCTTTGATTTTTCATAAGTACTGGATTTGCTGCGATTTTCATTTTATAAAACCGGGATTCTTTATAACTTCGGAAACTTAGTACGAGTCAGATCATTCTGCATCGTCGAATATAAACGTTCTCAAATTATATCAAGTCTTTTCTGCTTCGATACAAAATGTGTCTTTTATATTTCATGATCCAATTAGAATTTCAATTCATTCATCCTTATGGAATGAATTCATCATCACTTCAAAATACGTCATCCCAACCACTTACAGTAAAAGGCCTGGCCAAAGCTTCAACGAGTTCCTCCACAGCTGATTTGCGGTCTGCATCAAGTTCCACCACGGGAGCCGGTGCCCTCTGAGGCAGGGGTGCGGGGGCCGGTACCGCGTCACCAGACACTTCATCACCGAAGGCTTCTTCTAGAGGCAACCGTTGGTGCTCCTCTGCTAGGCTCATGTCTGATTCTTCTACGGACGAGTCACTGTAAGAATGAAAAGGTATAAAAAAAATTGTAGAAAGATTGGAGTTTTATCAGAAGTTATTGCTCTTCACTCCATTTTCGTAAATCGAATTGTCACCCATTTTAGGCTCTTGGGCTAAGTCCAAACTTGCTCAAATATACAGGCACTTTAAGATGCGGTTAAATCTATTTTGAGTTTGATAGAAGGAAATGAAACGAAAAGTAATCATAATTATCATTACACACTTTGCTTAGCTTTGTGGAATGTAAATACTATTTTCAAATTTTCTGCATTCAATTACAATAGTTTCCGATGAGAGAAACCAAAAAAAATGAAAACAAACGTTTCCAATATCCAATTCGCCAAGTACAAACTGTACAAAGCTTAACTTTCCTTAGTGTTTCCAAAGATCCCCTTAACATATCTAACAGGTATCCAAAACACCAAATGTTAAGTTCATCAAGACGGACACTACCCACTTTACTGTCATCATGGACATCAATATTCAAGTGATCACTCACCCAATCTCATTGTTATCCTGGTGGGTCCTATCGTCCTTTCTGTCCAAGGCGCCGTGACGTTGCGGCGCTACACCGGCCAGTTGGCAGTGGTCCAAGCACCCATGCCGGCATATCTCCACCTTGCATCTGATGTGGACACTCAGAGCATCCGGGAACTTGAAGGCATGGAAGAAAGCGTACGTGATCACCGTTGCCCGCTCGTCCGCTGCCTTCGCTTTTAGGAATCTGAAAAATAAAGAAGAAATTTGATTAATAAGTAAATTTTATAACGCCACACAACCATAGGCCCACACTAGGATTCTGTATGTCGTGGGTGCTATAAAACACGCTCGAGAACACACCACAACCAGACCAGGAACAAAATTCAAATTCATCATTACAATCTTTGCTCTGCTGGGAATCGAACACAGGACCCTCCACGCTGCGCATCGGTTTCTTAATCACTGCGTCATTCAGGTCGTCAATTGAATTGAATAGAATACAAAAATATTTCCAAATACCATCGAATTTCCTTGTTTCCAGAAAAAAAACTATTTCCTATGTCATTACAATGAACCTTGATTTCATAATTATATTACACAAAGTTCAAATTTCGCGATAATACAATTACAAATCCTATGCACCAAAGCCAATACCTGCCTTTTGACATCACAGGTCGACAGAGACGTTTATATTTAGATTTTCTATTTCCGAACGTTTATTCAAATGCACAGTTCAGTACACGGCTTAGGTTTTGATTCCCACGTAGATAAGAGGCTTTCTATAAAGCAATTGCCCTTTCGCCTCCGACAGTCCGACGGCATACGGAACCAGCCCCATAAGTTGATTCAGATATCTAATAGCCTTAAGGGGTTATCAGAATGGAAAATGTCTATTTAATCTTATTGATGTTACCACAATCTGAAGAGGCGTGCAGGAATGTTTACGAGAAATTGCTATAACTCTGAGCAATTTAAGTTATCGATACGGATAGTTTTCGTTCTGCGGGTTAATAGTCAAGTAAGTGACGTTTAATCTTGATGCAATATTATATTCCGATTATTGATTTCCATCTATCCTATTGGCAGATTTCACAATCCATTACTAAGCGTTGTTTAGCTTACGAACAGTTAAATTGTCATGTATAGTATGTATCATGAAATGTAATAGCATATAAAACAACATTACTTAAAAATAATGTTTCAGTTTATTTTTTCATTGCTAAACTAAAGTCAAATTTAATTTAACAAGACTTAATATAATTTATACTTACATTATTATTGTTTAAACATATCATGATGTTATTGTAAGAACGAAACGCCAAGAAAACGGGTCATAGATACATAGTCATTAGTTACCGAATAGAAATTTCTATATCATGTAGAAATTAGCGGTATATCGAGTACTATAAAATAAATTAACGTTGTTTTTATTAATGCGACCATTAGTCCTTTTGAGTCCGAAACAGGGAAGGGAACATTGAACTGACAAAATTGGCCCCAGACGCCTAATCCATCCTTGGGAGTACATAATTATGTTTCATTTTAATACATATTTTTCATTAATTTAATCTTTTGGATTTATCCATTTATTTGGGATTATCCATTTTTTGTGGGACAACGGGACAACCGGACCTATGTATATACCTAGAGATAGCATTCGTGCATCTATCCAAACTAAGATTACTATTAAACATAATAATATTGCTGAGATTTATTTCAAACAATTCTCTCAGTTTCTCAGGCGTGTTTTAACTGTAAATTATTGCCAATTACAAGTGATAAGTACCTCGGCATTTGACCTGACAGTGTTCCTCGACTTTACCCGCCCAACCAAGATAGCCTTAAGTTAGGCCGCGACTAATATGGTTGGTTACAGCCGGATTGTGGAACGCTGTAGATGGCATTTACCCCGCGTTTTGATTATTATCGGTTTTTAACACATACACAATTAATATTAAATGTATCTTTTGCATTAATCTAATCCTTCTACATCCATTTGAATGCATAAGGATTATAAATGTTAGGAGTTACAAGTAAAATGAATATTTTTTGGGTTTTCTATGGAATTCATAGAAATTCGTCAAAATTTCTGAACATGGAACATTTTCGATATAGAAGTAATGTCTTTCACAACACATGTTACTTAATAGGTTCTTAAATCATTATTGTCCTGCGAAGATGATACCATACCTTTACGATATGTGCATTCTTTGATACATTTAGAATTTTTACAACCTCGATCCACATAGTCAAGAGATGGCGTTATGGGTATCCTAAATTGCGCTATCGAAGTTTTCTACATCGTTGCAAAATTCCGTGTTGACGTTGTCGGATGGTGGGAGATCTCCCTCTGCTAAAAAAATTTGGAGGGAAAGGGGAGATCTCCCGCCAGGCGATGTTATTGCCTGGGGACCGCGGTCCGAATGTTAACTTCGGACCATTTGAGTATATGCAGAGATTCTATGGAACTTTGATAGCGCGTTTGACGATGCGTCTTCCGATTGGCCAGTTCGGGACGACGCGTGTGACGTGTGCTATCGTTTACAACATTCGCTGCTTGGGTCGTCATGCGTGGTCAGCATTTAATTTGAGGCGCGCGCTCATATTACTGTAGGTATCGTACTAATATTTACCTGGATATCATTTTCGGCCGCAGCACACACCCGTATTCGTCGGACAGCTGAATAATGTGACCAGAGCCGTCTGAAGCGGCACACGATTTCACTCGCATGTCGAATTCGCCTGAAATATAAGAAAACATATTATTATTTATTCTGACACTAATTTTACATTAAAGACTCTACTAAAACAATGGATAGTAGTGGTAGATATCTTTTTTAGTAACTGAGTAGCATATGTTACTGGCATGCAGGCCACCTGATGTTATGTGGTCACTGCAGCCCATGGATATATAAACTCAAATACACAGGACATCCTATCTTAGGTATAAGATGAGAACCTACCTACCTCATATAAAATACGAGTATCCCCGGCAACCATACCTCCCCAGCCGAAACACAAGACATCTAGAACATGTTTTACGACGGGTTAAATGGCTGGCGCTAATGTAGAACAAGCTACTTGCTACTATGACTTTACCACCTAAAATATTAAAAATAACTCTCATGTGCATCTGTATCGAAAAAATCGTAGCATAGCTGATTCATATAAGAGAGTAAGTAGTATACTATTGGACGTATTGATATTTCTCGAGAACTCCAAAAGTACATAGCAAAAATTATAATTCCTTCAAAATTATAAACCACATGTTTCGGAAATCAAATTACAAGAAATCAGAAAGTTGTAAGGAAAAAGCGATTACTGTGAAACGAAAACTACGCACACAAATCAAGTTGTAATGAGAAACACTTTTAAAATGATACATTGTTTGATCCGCCACCAAATTCGACACGAACCGGTGGTTACAGAATTACAAACTTCAACAAATTGGAAGTTGTGGTGAAAACGTAAGTAGGCCCTACAACCACAACTACGACAAACTTATAACTTTACCTGAAGCAGTTACCGTTCTGTACACTAAATGAATAGTAATTAAAAAGCAACCTAACCACAGCATAAGGAAGTAAACATTCCATTAGGAGAGCTTACTAAGCGGGCGCTTTGAGTAGGTTAGTAGCTACTTAGTGACTCTGTAAGACAAAGACACAAATCTATTAACTTATGCTTTAACATTATTTCTACTATTTCATTCACTTTTATACATGAATGTAATAAATAAATAAATTATACAAGCATTAAAAATAATGCATATTCCAAAATTCAAACGTATTCGATCTTTCTGCTCCCTCGGATATCCGGAACAGCACTATTGCAAAGTTAAACCTTTACATAAAGACGTTTGCTCGAACAAGATAATCGAGAACGTCGTGGCTGTCCCGATAATCATCATAACAATGCAATAAACGGACTTATCTACCGCACGGACGAATAAATACCCGATACAATGATGTAGGCCGAACGATAAAACAAATGAATGTTCATAAGATAATTACATACAATCTGTTCGAATGAAATCTTTCAGGGGTAATTTTTATAGCTCAATACTCTTCTTGTCTTTAACCCATTAGCGATCCACTGCGGGGTCGGTTCTCTCACAATGAGAAGGATGTAGGTCTTAGAGGGATCAACCCACAGTAGGCCACCACGCTAGCCTAATGCGGATTGGTCGACGACATATGCTTATGAAAGCATTATGGAGATTTTTCAGGCATGCAGGTTTTGTCACGATATTTTCCTTCAACGTTACAGCAAGTGGTATGAAATTTTTAAAGCGCACTAGGATTAAAAATTCGAACCGATTAGTAGCAAACGAGCATACAAGCTACCTAATAAAGAATCACCGGCAACCATAGTTACTCGTACCTCCCCAGCCGATACAAGACATGAAGATTATGTTGCTTTACGATAGATTAAGAGGCTGGTAATAAGATCCCCGGACGAGCTTCTGTGGCTTAGACAGCTATATTATTTAGGCACCTTACAGTAGTCTGCGGCCCATTAAGTAAAAGTAAAAGTAGCCTTTATTCTACCATAAATATGTTTGTATACAATTATCATATTATATTCTTGCATGCATTAATTATAATTTAAAATAAATAACTCTAAGAAGTCATGCCATTTTCTATTATACAAATCTAATTTTTATTTTTATATTTTAATATCTTCTATTGTATTCTATTATGATCATTATTTAATTTCATTTTTATTAATATTCACTTAATTTATACAATTTTATATTTAATAGTGTTTCATATTATTTAACTAAATTAAGTAATTATTTAATATTTCATTTAAAATAGTATTCCATAAATATTTAATTTATGGAAGTCGCCTCTGTGGCGTAGGCCTCCCCTAGTGATCCCTGCGACTCATTAGTGATCCACAAGAGGGATTTGATAAAACGACATTAAACCCGTTGTATCATGTAGAGATTAGCGGTCTTTACCTGTTAAACGTTTTAAGTCAATGCATGAATCTTATACTATCTGTTATGAGCGGTCCTTGCCTGTTGAACTTGATAGATACCCGCACCTGACAATTGAACAATGATGTGATGCAAACAATAACTAAACATAACGAAGAATCTCTAAAATAACCTCAAATACTCAATAAAATAATCTCAAATCACAATTAAAATGATTGTGTTCAACGGGTTGTTAAGTACGGCTGTGTTAACGAACGTTTCCACTCAATTATGTTGTTTAAAGAGCTTTTGAACCCGATACAAGATGGTTTGTTAGTCAATAATTAATATCCGTTGCTCTTTGCTGTTTCTCACGTTTTAGTTTGCTTTCGATCTATCAATACTATTATTTAATTGAGCTGTGAGAACAGGGACACAGGGCTTAGATATTTGCAGACGTAAAATATAGTTATTTTTGTATTGTTTGCGTCATTGGATGGTACTTGGTAAATGGTATAATGTTTTTGGTGACAACAAACAAGACTGCCATATATTCTTTATTTCATGATGGACTGCCATATAATCTTTATTTCATGATGCTATATTGGAGCAAAATTCGTAGCTGATTCCTACGAATTCTGTCCTCCCATCGATATTGAGTTTAATGACTAGCATTTTTCAGTTCCGACAATACAACGCCGTGTTATATGTGAAATGGATACAGAAATAAACAAATTCAAATTTCATATATACGTACAATAAATATCAAAACGTGATATGACTTCTCTTTTAGGTTTTATTATTTTTGAAAAGAAAATTATATAAAATTAACGCAGAGTTAACTGCGTTATTTTCTGCGTTTCATATAATTTTTTCTCCGTGCGTCCCTGAGTCGACGCTCTCAAATTCTTCTTAACTGTTATTAGAATTATAATAGGAATAATTAATTATTATATATTATCTATATGCACTTAAATCGAGCTGTCACACTCATTTAGCAAACATTGTTCTAAAGGCCACGCCACACTATCCCCATTTCATCCTGCAACCACTCGTAGGCCCGTTAAGCAAACTCATTCGTACGTATTTGTCGAGTTTACTTTTTACTATTCTTTGTACCGTTAACGTGTTTGCACACTATTATTACCCTGTTAGAGACGGTTTTACGAGCCTGGTCTTGTGGAGGACGGAGGATTGAGTTTGTTAAGTTTGATAAAAAAAATGTTTGTTTATTTCGATTCCATAGTCAAGGTTCTGTTTCATTCATTACAATTATTCGTTTAATCTATTAAGTTTCCATACAGCCGGTTCTATCTGCATCAGCAATTGTAAGAAGTGTTTTTTTAATGAGTTCTATCCTTAGGTTTGCCGTATGCCATTGCTTCCCGGAGTTGTTTCTTTCAGTAACACTATCAATAGGTGTAATAATACAGGTGTGATTTGTTTTTTCAAATACAACCGGTTCGATTCCTGGCCAAGAATATTGATTTTTCTTCAATCCAATAATGCAATTCAGCAATTTTCGCTATTACTCATAGTTTAGTCATCCACGCACACTTGAAAAATTGACTCTGTACTCATACATTCATCCACCCTCACAAACGTAAGAAGTCAGAAGATAAAATATAGAATTGATACATGTAAGGTTAGCACTACAGCTGATATACTAAAGTCGTAAATCTAGCTAGCGCACACACAATCCCATCATGGTGGTCAGTGTGGTCATCTTATAATTGCGGTCAGAACCATTAACACCACCCACTTGATCGACCACTCAATGAACTCGTCAATTCTCGTATGGCAATTACGATTATCAAGTTTAGGGGAAAATGTATGTCACTAACATTATACAGAGTGAATTTTTCAAGTATGTGTGGATGAGGAAATCCGAAGCTATGAGCAATAGCGTAAAGTACTGAAAAGAGTCTGTGGCCCGATTTGGAACTGAGACTACACTTACAGTCTAATAGACTTTAAGACTGCACACTTACAGTCAGATAAACTGTGCAGACTGCAGTCTGATAGACTGTAAGTGACTATATTATTTAAGTTCTCTGCTTACCGCCAAGTAAGATCAGCCCCTGTTGATATTGATATTCAAATGTCTTCTATTGGAAGGACTCTTCTATAGGAAAGATTTCTTGTGACAAATTTAATTCTAAATTCAAAAATTCTTTAACAATTTTAATCGCCCCTGCACTAGGCTATAGATCTATGTAAATCGGCACCCCACTTATCCATACAGACAGTAGAAGACATAGTAGATAAGAAATGAAATATAAATAGAAGGAAATATAAATTAGGAACAATAAAAAATTCATTCAACATGGACCATAACATGTCTGTGGACGCCCTGATAATGTGACACAACAAAGCCACAATCTTAGACAAATCGATACAAAAAGTTGCAGCAATAAAACAAACATAAACAATTACTGTTCTGACGGAACCCACACCGAACTAACGTTTATTTGTCAATTCGAATCGACAATTAATAACGACAAAGCCGTGGCTCCCACGCAAGCCGATACAATACCGAAGCGAACATTTTCATTCAATTGAATCACCACAATAGGACATTGCTGACTTTATTATTGTAGATTCAAGTTTTATTCGCGGCGATCGTACACATTGAAAGTTATGGCCCAGTAGTATACTAACACCGCACTTACGGATGAAGCTATTTGTGGTTAATTTAATGTTATCGCTGCTTAGTTTAAAAATACGTTACATTAGTTATCTTAATATCCTTCTTTTTTAGGATTTTGTATTTAGCCATCTATTCTTTTTCAGGCTTTCAAAAAATCTCGTTTTGGAGCGGCTTGTAGGATATTCTTATGATAACGTTGTACGTTATTTAGACGTTATTTAGTACTAGAGAGGGTACCGAGGAGACTACAGTAGACGAATATTCATAGTTCAAAGTGTCCCGAAAGATGTATCTTTTGATACCATGGCCCTCTTAGTGTTGTCCCTCCCAGACCGATAAAAGCTTTTCTTGTTTTTTTTATATATTCTCAATTACTTTTTTTTATTAATACTTTATGATTAGAAGCTGTTTAATTGTTTTTACTGTTGCTAGAATCACATAGCAGGCACAACTACATACATAGCAGGCAGAAGCCACAAATCAAATGTCATAAATAACAATAAGTTGCCTGCCTGGAGCACATGGATTTTAATTAAATTAAATTGTAATTTATGCGATTCTTATTATATCAAACATCGGTTCAATTAGTTACGAGTAAAATGCGTCTTTATTAGTGCGTGATTTGCATATGTTGAGACGAATTGCTTGTACATATTTTATATTAAAACAATTTTCGAAAATGCGTGGGTGGGTAGATATTAGAAATTAGTTTCATATTTCTGTTCTTTAGAGTTACTAATCCTTCATTAAATTGAAAAGAAAAGGTACCCAAAAACAGTTTGAAGAGGTGTCGTAACTTTACTTTAGTCTTTAATACTTAGATAATCCCTGTAAAGTTTTTGAAAATTTACTGCAAGTACCTTTAAAATAATAACTCCTAAAATAATAATAAAAGCATTCCTTGGATAAAGTATCGACCTTTAAAAACTTAAGAAAAGCATGTTTGGACAGTATGCAAACAAATTATATTCGACTGGAAACGAATATTCCAAGACTTTCAAATGTCTAATCCAATTTTAATAATAATTAATAAATAATATTTTTCATATTTTAGTTAATATATATGTATACATACTTTTTTACTTTATTATTATAAACATTTCAACGTGCGAGACCAACACGTGGGCGGGATGGCACGCAAGCCTCATTCATAGAAATATTAGGAGAAAATAAATTTTCTGTTAAATACAAATTTAGAGTTTTATAGCCGTCATTACTAGTCGTTAGTATGAGTTGTGATGTTATTCATTTCCTTTACATTTGAGAATGATTAAGTATGTTAACCTTTATTTCGTTCGGCGTCATTTTGCCCAATAAAGTTTTCAAATAAGTTTTAAAGAAGAAACAAAATTATAAAGCCGCCGGATTTTTCAACCGTTATTGATAAAAATTTTACCATTCCTTAAGTTTAAAAAAATCTGAGCAAAAAAAAGAAAAATAATTACGATTCAACGAGTTAGTCTCGAAGATGTGCATGGATAACCATATCTACATACATATTTAGATACACATAATATGCAATTTTGTATATTTGCTTATAAATCCTAATAGACCAACTTAAGGGAATATTTTGCAGTATCGAATTCAAAAGCTCCTTTATCAAGACGGTTATTAATAAAAAGCACTATTGGATCACATACCTCTGTAGTCGTTGATGGCCACAACTAGTGTGAGCGTGGAGCCGAGAGGAACTATGCCAGATACCGGCGGCGCCCAGGGACCCTTGCCAGCTTGGATCTCCATCCAACAGTCCACGTTGTCCCCTAGAAATGATTTGTAGGCATAAGCTTGGGATTATTATTTAAGCCATTGAAAAACTTTGTGAAGAAATCACTTTGGCAAACTAGATAACTGATTTTTTTAATTTTCTTAGTCCAGTCTGTGTGACGAAAAAAGACGTTCTTAACAATTTAGAAATATTTTGTTTAGGTTTGTACTTCGATGAAAAATCCAAAATTTTGACCTTGAGGAGTGACCACTCTGACCGCCATCTTGGATTTAAGGTTCCAAAATGTGCTTTTTTTATGTAATACCTACATTTACGGTTGATTCCACGACTAAAACGTTTAACGCAAACTCGAAGAGGATACAATCTCACACATTTTTTGTTTCAACATTTGTAAGCCACGTGTATCGAATTATAGCAGCGTAAAGATTAAAATTCTCTTACAAATCGTTAATTTTCTAGTTTTTTGAATTGAACAGTGAGCTCGTTATCGACCTAGCGATGATTTAACGACACAAAAAACACACCCCACGGGTTCAGATCCCCTCATTTTAGCAGCTATTGCTTGCTTGTTTTATTTCCTTGCTTCTTACCCCTGAAATCCAGTTGCACGACCTCCAGATCAGCGATCACCATCGGGGGCTTAGACGCTGTCTTCTCGTAATCGTTGAACCACTCACACCGGAGCCTCTTCGCCTCGTCCCACACCTCCAGCAGGTCCTTGTCGTACTGGACCACCACCGTGTTCTCGTAGAACTGCCCGTGTAGGTCTGGAAGAGAATGTTGGTATTAATACTAGTTCTTCTTCATCGTATCACTCTTGGCAGAGCGGTCGTGGTCATCACGAAGCAACGTCTGAGGGCAGATGTTATATGCCTCACGAGCATTCGCCACTTCTCTCTGCTGGCTGACAGCCTGGTATACTCGTGCAAAGGACCGCCCACAGCAGACTTAATTTGGTCGGTCCGTCGCTTGGATAACCTTCCTTGCCCTCTGGTGCCCTCCACCCTGCCCTGCACGACAAGACGCTCGATGGAGTCACGCTCACGCCGGGAGACGTGTCCGAAGAATTTATTATAATAATATGTATAATATAATAACGAACTATTAATACTAGTACGTGACCGATATAGCTCTCAAAGTTTGCGAATTAAAGTGGCAATGCGCTAGCCACATCGGTCGCAGGACGGACAACCGATGGGGAAAGGTCCTCGTAGGAAATGGATGTAACGTATGGAATGGATGGACGTATGGAAATGGCGACCACGTATAGGTAAAAGGAGCACACGCCGCCCTCCCACCAGATGGACTGATGACCTGCAGAAGACGGCGGAAAACCGCTGGATTCAGAGGGCTCAGGACCCGGCGGAGTGGTGTCCAATAGGGGAGGCCCATATCATGCCATGCCCATGTCGCAGCAGCAAGCCGAGGCGTCGGCAGAGGATCTGCTACGCTAGCTAGAGGTTGCTCTATATGTGAGGTCTAGCGTTGGGACACCTACATAGCCTGGGCTTTTATCGCGTTCGTCCTGTAAAGTTTCCACCGAAAATTTATATTTTTGACAACCACCAGACTACACCCTAAATGTTTCATAAACGGCTTCTGGGACAATTCAACAAAAACGTTTAATTTTTAAATCCTTATTATTGCTAGGGCTATACGCGGATGAACTCACGCAAAAAGTTGAAGTCGTCCGGAGAACGCGGATCGAACCAGAAGTCGAGTCTGCGGGTAGGCGTCGCAAGCGATACTGGCCCTTAGAGGTCCCGGCACGTTCGCGCAATCCATTAGGACATTAATCTTGTGAGTCCGTCCGTCACTATCATATCTAAACTCTATTTCCTACGGCGTTAAATGGATTTCTCATTGTCAGGTGGCGGTAATGCGACAAGTTGTGTCAGATGGGTGTAAGGTCGGTTATGGTGGGTTCGGTTTGAGGAAATACGGTTGATAGGACTGGAACAGGGTTGGCGTCGTGTCGGCGGCTGTAGGAAAATGGTCCCTGTGTGCGGTGCTATGCAGTCGAGCGGGCGGCGATTCCGAGAAACAATGCGCGCGCTATGTTCACGAAAGGAACTGGACGGGGCTCGCCGTTATACCGCGCTACCGTAGCAGCAACTAGGAGTCACTGTGAAAAACTCATTACTTTGTTACTTTGCTGTAATGGGATTGATCGCTGGATGGATGTGTCGAAATCTTTGATTCGTCGAGTTACACGAAAATATGGGGAAACATAATTTAATCTTTGATGCAAGTTTGAAAGGGTGGACGGAAAAAGGTTGATCGGGTTTCGATTAAACTTGGAGAAATCCACATTTTCCAAGTATAAGTTACCTACTCTAGGAAACTTATTCAAACTGAAAAAATATTACAATTAGTTTAAAAAGCATGTTATTTTATTGTCCTACGTAGGTATGTGGTAGCTACGTAGGTAAGAAAAGAAGCGTACAGACCTACGCTAAATTTTAAATTATTTTGACACAAATTTGCAGACAATTTGTTACCAAGAAGCAAGTTAAGTGCTATGTTTCGTCAAGGCATGCCAATTTACTTAATATTTTATGATAATATGATTATATTGTAATTTAGAAGGCTTGCTTTATAGTTTTTAACGAAGTTTATGCATGGAATTTTCCATAAGCACGGGTGGTCGCCGTTATTTTACGACTTTTATGAATATGACTTATTATTATAAGGTGTTGTTATAAAGGTATTCTATAGTAAAATAGTATCAAACGAGCATGCAGGTTACCTGATATTTAGTGGCGAGTAAAAAACAACGCATGGACATCTTCTCCCACCACAAATTTAATAGGATAGAAAACCTATCTGATGTCATATGCAAGTGCGTTGCTTCTCATGTCTGTACTAAGGTACAAAGATCGCTTCGAACGATATTGGGCAATCAAACCTCGCCAAGGTACATAATAATAGTAATAATGAATAATAATAATAAATAAATAACGGGTACCATCACAAGTACGGGACACACACAAGACAAGAACACAAAACACAACACACCCAGACCAGAAACAGAAATTCAAATTCATCACTCAAATCTCTGCTCTGCTGGCAATCGAACCCCGGACCATCCGCGCGGCGCACCGGTGTCTTAACCACTGCGCCACTTGGGTCGTCGAATATATGAAGAACATACTGCTTCACGGCAGGTTAATAGGGTGGCGTTAAATTGCTTCTCCAGGCGAATTGGAATGGCTCTACCACTTATTGTAATAGTTTACAAATTCCTTCTTTCTATTCTTCCCTTCAGCCCCTCGAAGTCCAATGCTGGACATAGGTCTTCGATGCCACATGTCTTCGATGCCACATCGCCCGGTCCTGGGCCCTTTGAATCCAAGGGTTTCTCACTGTTTACAGATTTCTATTCAATTACATATTTTACCATACTTTTACCGTTATCTCATTCTCACACGCGCAGTAGCCCTAAAAGGAATACAAAGACATCGCCTCAAGTTTTTTATAAAAGATATTAATTTGATTTTCGCCACACCTTTGCCTCAAGGTTTAGTACAGGTGCAATTATAAAAATAATAATGCCATTACTTTTTGCTCACTGATATTATGCAAATTCAGTAATACATGCGTGAGTCATACCAGTAACAGTCATTTGGGTTGGTTGAGGCTAAATAACGAATAGAAATGGCACCAGCAATCGTAGTAGCCATACGGAATATTATTAGTAGTCGAAAAAACAACAGAATACGAGAGTGTACACCGACATACTCGTATATCTAAAAAAATCACGCAGGTTCACCCATTTGTATGAAAGCATTTTACTACCTGGTTACTAAAACATAACAAGAACGTTATTATTAACGTTATATTATTAATTATTCGGTTAATTTTCGATCATCATTCGAATACATTCGAATAACAATGACGAGTGTGACAGTTGACACAAATCGATTTTTAAAACCCGTTTTACAGAGAAATTATGAATCTGACGTCCCGTGTCAACAACCGGTAGACAACAACAAGTTATTACCTACATTGATTTTAAGTGCGTTATGTGCGTAACTATTGTGCGTTATCATGCGTGATCTGTTAAGATATATATCTGTGCCGTTTAACATCAGGTGGCCTTTAAAACTTCTATATTAAAAAAACTATCCCACATCTATTCTTCGCGGTTGTCATTTCTGGCCGAGTGAATAATAGGGCAATTAACACTCGATATCTCAATTAAAAGTGACGGATGCGAGCAATTATATTAACGTATGGAGTAATAAAGCAATGACAGTTGTTAATTATTACCAGCCATTTGTTACAAAGGCACGTACCACCCAAATTTAACGCAGCTGCGGGTGTAGCAATTAAAGTTCTACTATGTTTTTGCAAAGGTATTAATATGGCAGCGGTGATAGCCCAGTGGCTCAGAATTCGACCTCGAATCGAGGGATCCGGGTTCGAATCCCAGTGGCCACCAATGACTTTGTAATAAAAGTTATGCGATTTATGAAATTAAATATCACCTGCTGTTACGGTGAAGGAAAACATCGTGAGGAAACCTGCATGCCTGAGAGTTCACAAAAAAAATGTTCTCAAAGGCATGCGAAGTCCACCAACCCGCAGTAGGTCAGCGTGGTGGACGGCGGCCTACATCCTTCTCATTGTGAGAAGAGACCCGACCCTGTAGTGGGTCATTAATGGGTACTGACATGACATTAATATGGATGGAATCTGTTAGAAATCAATAACGTTTTATGTCCTTACGTTAAGCGGTCACTGCGAACCATGAGTTCCTTATTGCAAACTATGGGCATTCGTTTCACGCAATTGTAATCAAAATTTCCGTGCTTTTACCCTCTTATAAGTTTCTACAGTTATTTTGGTATTCGCAAATAAAGTCTGTTCGGTAGTCATTCTAATTAAATTTTTTAAATGAATGCTAATGCTATAAGTTAACTAATACTTTTTTCCATTTTCACGTGCGTGATACTTTTTTTACTAACTACACTTTTTTCTCAGAAAATATAGGTATTTTTCCTTTTCTTAAGTTTTTCATTTTTTTTACTAACTACACTTTTTTCTCAAAAAATATTTGAGAAAGGATATAAAGGGAGAGAAAAAGTAATTACACAACGGTGTACAGAGACAATTTGATGCAACAACAACGTTGACATCATAAAACGTCATACCATGAAACCATATCAATACAGACCATAAAAATATTAACAATTCCAACCAGCTACCGCAAAGGGAGCGAAGGAAGCTGCGATATAAATCCTCAAAGTATTTACGATAACCGCAAGTGCATGAGTACTGCTACTAAATGATTATTTCCTCTCCGATCCTGATATATCCTGTATCCTGATATGAGATATTGAATGATGTATTACAATAAAGCATACACACTTGTTCATGGACGCAATTTTATAAAGGTAAAGGTAAGTAAAGTTAAAAACTTCCTTGTAAATAAACGGCTATGCGATGTAACCAGATCCTGTATGTATGTAATACTTGTAAACCGTATTTTACACAACCTCGATTCCGGAAAATTCCTGACCTAATTCAATTGTACTCGTATTTCAACAATTCTTAAGTGTTAGGTTAGTATTTTCACAAATTAAATAAGATTAGGACGATTAGCTTTAGGCATAGGTACCTTAAATGCAAAATTTTCATGATTTCCTATGGATTTCTTATTTTTTTAGGCGTCAAAAGCCGTCGAATATGAAAAACATAATAATATGTGACCAAAAAATTAAAAGGAAAATTGATTACTCGTTTTTTCTTTAAAATAATGGTAGTTACCTACCTACAATTTAGCGAAATCGTAAATAGTAAAATAGCGTGTGGAAGCGAAATTCGTGACTTTTCCTACATATTCCGTGTGGTCTAAGGAGCCAATTAAAGGACGAGTTTATGTCGTGACTATTTGAACCTGACTAACCTTTACTTCCTACTTCCTACCGTATTATAAATACAAACAAATAAGGCAGAAATTTAATTAGAACCATTGTCGACAAGTGTAGTATAACAATCGTTGCCCTTTAATAACTGTGAGGATGGATGTTATGGATGTTAAAGACACACACACACACACAAAGAGAGAGAGAGAGAGAGAGAGGCACAATGACATAAAACGTAAAAAAAATTGCCCTCGTTTTTAATATGCCACGCCTATTCTCAAAGTAGCCGTTAAGGTCTTGTAGTCATTCAGATAATATCAAGCCCAATTTGCAATCGTTTTAATATGACAAGAAATGGTTTTATTATCACAAATTATAAAGCTCAAATAATGAAATGGAATTAGGGTAACAGCAGCAATTCGTTGCAAGCTTTAACCACTTAATAACGCACCTGAACCGTGCCTTAGCTGGTTTTCTTTTCACCAAACGCTTGAAAGAGCGGTTAAACTTTTTCGTGAATGGCCGTGTCGGGGTTTAATGACGTCATAAAAACGAATGACACCGGCAAATTGTGGAAACATGTCGTAAATTCACGATGACCACTCCATATTTCGTTACCGTACCGACAATCGTCACTGTGGTATAGGGTTATCTATTTTGTATGTTAATAATATTGAAATTGACTAAAATTAGTGTCCATCTATACATCTATCTTTCAAAATGTGTTTGTTATTAAAACTACACAATTACGCTTTGACTTTGAGAGCATTATACTTACATTTTGCATAAGGCTACTTCTCGGTGTCTTGGGATAAATAACACACACACATTGTCTGATACTTAATTGGAATAATACCGGAAGTTAATGAACTAGCATTATTCAAGTAACTTTCAATATTATAAAGTAAACACTAAATATTGCTTAAACATAAAGATATTTTTGACAACCCTAACTAAAACTCTGTCGATCGAATGTTCTTCAGTAAAATGTCTTCGTTAGCAGATGAGTGATAAAATCATGTGTAAAGTAGCGAAAGACTTTTTTAACATTGCCGCTTTATACTGTCTAATTCCATTCAGTTTGTGGTAGCTACTACCAACTCTTGCGTAAATTTTATGTTATGGTGGAAAACTACTTATCTGTTTGTATTTACATATTCGGCATACTTGGTGAACATGGCGATTGATGTGAGTAGCTTTATGCGACAAAATATTTGCTTTTTTCATATTTGTCAGTTTTTTACGTTACACTGATATTGTCTCTCACTGTCTTTGTTATTTAGCCGCCATGGTGGACGATCTGTTTGTCAATATCCGTATAGTGATCGTCAAATATGCAAATATTTGAATACAAATAAGCAAACCACATAGCCAAGTTAAGTGCCACCTTTACATGTAGATGAAATGAAGTAATAAAACCAATAGCTTGTCACATTCAATGTTTATCAGGGCTGAGGTTTCATCAGCATTTGTCGCATAGCTCTTGAGGAGTAATAAAAAGTAATGTGAAAAGCTCACCTGGTTTAGTGCCGCACTTGGCGTACGCGATCCGAAAGGAGAAATACGTTTGCCCCGTGGAGGGGGGCACGTACACACACCGGGGGTCTCCGTGTTGGCCTATGAACAAAGAACACTATTAATGGTGTAATATCGAATATGGTGTTTTTTATCGTATATGAGTAGCAAACTGGAATGCAGGCCACCTGATGTTAAGTTGTGACTGCCCCTAGACACCCACATCCAAACTCAAATAGGGTAGATACCCTCTGAGGTCTTATGTGTGGGTACATTAAATGAGGACTATTAGGTACTTTAAATGAGGACTATGATGTTCCCATCAAATAAAGTATCTTCAGCAACCACCCAACCAATAGGTACAGAAAATATCATAACATGCTGTAGTGGTAAGATATGGCGAGCCATTTCTTCCTTTCGGCCCTTCTGTCATTGTTAATGTAAGAAGAAAATCTGTGCTCAACAGTGGGATATATGGAGTAACAACCAACCTCAATTTTGACTTTTTTATTCATTGGGTTTTATCCGTGTTTATAATACATATTTACATTTACTTAAAACTGGCAGAGTATGGTCACTCTTCAGTCATGATCACGAGGAATGATGACTAATTTCCCTTTACCAAAGCAATCATTTTTTTCTTTGGCGAAAAGAAATGCCGGCAGTAAATTACGGAAGTCTTCCATTAATCGCAAAGCTTACTTAACTATTTATCCTTAAAGTCGGCAACTAACAAAGTAGCAGCCAGCGTATCAGACGTCACTTCATTCAGCTAAATAGTTATTGAGTTATTCCATCTACAGCAGACAGATGACAGACAGACTAAGTACCTCTTAAGAGCTTGAGTTATGTCGCAGATAAACAAACGGACGGATGAATAAATGTTTTGACAGAGGCACTATTGTCACAACAGTGTTATTTAACTTCTGTTCAGTATTTTACATTATTTTATTTCGGCATCTTGTGCGGTGTTTCATTAGCAGCGAAATATTTAAGTCTAGTTTAGAGAAAATTCTTATTGCTCACAAATATCTAGGGGTATACAAGTTACACGGGGTACACGTCAATTTACTGACCGATGGTAAATATAAGATTATTAATCTTAGAGAAAAAAGTTATTTAAACTTTAACGCCTGAGATATTATTTGGGGGTATAAAAAGTAAAGCAAGTCCACATAAGACGAGTAAAAAGGGTATTTTACAGGCTTAAACAAGCGTTAATTTATACTGATTTCTACGCAAGCGAAGCTTCCCACACTTTGTTATCAATTTGTCCTTGTTAATGAAAAGTTCACATTATTATAAAAATTAACGAAGTTAATTACATATCTACCCTTGAACACTACGCCGCCGCCGCTTTTAAACTTTTTACGTCTCAATTTTTACACCAAAAACAATACGTTAATTAATAACAGACTACAAAGTCATGTCATACAACAACGCGTCAATTTTTTAACGACGTGGTATACACATATCGTGATACCTGATCATTAAGAGTGAACGCTGAGTTAAAACAATAAGAAAGTAAGCTTTCGAGTGTGTTGGCGCGTCAACAACAATTTCCCATCAGCGCAGTTCATTAGCGATAATCATTTTCAATTTCCATCTATTCGTTACTAGGTTGCCTTATCATTTGTGTATCTATAGCGGTAGCTGTCTCGTATGGATTTTACATTGTGTACCTATAGGTAGTGATGGCTATTACTTATGTTTTCTCTTTATGTATTCATTTATCCATGAGGTTTTGAAAATCCACCCCTTAAGAAAGGCTTATTTTCTTAATCGTCAGCATTTAATTGATTATGTGCCCTGAGCATCCAATGTGGTGGACATTGGATGCTCTGTTTTCATTGTTTTCATCAGATCATCTCATAAGTTTACGTATTCGTAGAGTTAAAGTCAGAGAAATACTCTGACGACTGTCCCTCCCGATTATATTTTTCGGATAAAAAGGTTTCGCTACCTGTGGCCTGGAATTTTTGTTCTAAGATAAATTTTTGTTCGTAGATAGGATCTATGTTCTTTGGATTATACTGTTGGTGAACTTTCGTCTAAATCCATTCACCGAGAAAAATTTTGCGTATTTCATTCACTTGAAGTTAATTATTTTCCACATTTGTGAGTCGGATTCAGAAAGAATTGAGAGTTTGTTTTCTCTTGATGACATTGCAGTAGCCTGAGGAAATCAAGGTCCTTAGGGGTCCGATACGAATGAAATATATTGAGTGAGGCAAAAATCTTTTGTATTATTAGGTACTTTACGAATTACGAGGAGATAACGCAGTTATTGTATATGAATCAGCGTCTAACATTGTTGTATTTGCAGTCTAGTGTTTGAAATACTGATTAGAAAGATAAACTAGATCAGACACAGAACTGCTATTATGGTGCAGTCATTTTCATGCAAATAAGCATATGCACTTGCATATTGCGTTAGTTACAGATACGTTACAAACGTTACAATGTATTTTATGTACGGTGGACATAGGTGATAATATAATATAATATTCATAATAAAGTGCAATTATCGGTGCAATTCAAATTTACTAGTTTCTAGATATGACAGGATGGTGGTGGTATGTGGTATAAGAGTAATTTTTATAGGAATTTAATAACCTGATACGATCCGCCTTTTTAACCTCAGTCCAAAAAAGTAAATAAATTGGCGTTTTGCAAAAAGAAATATAGAAAAGGTACTACAAATAGGCAAGTAACTTGAAAACATATTTCTTATACTAAATTACCTACTAATGCGCTGACAGTTAAAAGGCTCATAATTGCTCGCGAGAACCATTATGAACAATATAAATAAACAATTTCAAGAAAACCGGGTAAAATGCGGCCTCCGACACTTAGAAAGTTATATATTTTCAAGTAATTAGCACCGTGGTAATTGCCAATTAACGCCCTCTGTTAAAGTTGCCTCTGCCAGGGCTGTAAAGTTAAATAAAATAAAAGCTTTTTCAACGTAACTAAAACAAACTTCGTTCTAATTTTCCGTTCCTTCAGTTCTATTATTACTAAAGGTCACAAGTTATAGCAGAACTGAAGGAACGGAAGAAAGTACCTATGTATATCGTACCGGTCCCAACTGTTCCATGGATTATCCTCACGACGAAGATTTATTTATTTGTCAGTACCCATTAATGACCCACTACAGGGTCGAGTCTCCTCTCACAATGAGAAGGATGTAGGCCGCCGTCCACCACGCTGGCCTACTGCGGGTTGGTGGACTTCACATGCCTTTGAGAACATTTTTTTTTTGTGAACTCTCAGGCATGCAGGTTTGCTCACGATGTTTTCCTTCACCGTAACAGCGGGTGATATTTAATTTCATAAATCGCACATAACTTTTATTACAAAGTCATTGGTGTGTGCCAATTATTCATTTATTTATCAGATAAATGGGGCTCGTGAACTTTTTGCGGTTGCAACTCCCGCTGATGGGGGCAAATGCGACCAATAACAAAAGATCTTGATGGATTCTTCATCGCGCTGCAGGTATCTAAAGCCTACTAATAAACTATATTCTCACTAATGCATTCACGTTCGACCTACTCGTTTAGGTCTTCCATCCATACATTAGTTTCCTAGATCTTAACATAAAGATATTTAAACATTTATTAATAATGAAGGCTTTCACTTGCATTTAATACGATAATGCAGTAATTCTCTGTTACTTGTTGCGCTATCAATCAATGCAAGCATTTCTTATTCCCTTTGTCACGCAAATGCGAAAGTTATCTATGGGAATGACATTTATATGGAACTGGTTTTATAAAGACTGTTATTTATTCATCGAATGTGAGTATAAACTTTTGTACGATGAATCTTGAATGATTAAAGCATTTGTGGCCGTTTTCCATTCACCCTTTTATCAATATTTTAAAGTTCATAATAGACCATGGTAAAGCTTTAAAATGCTATGTAAAGTAAATCAAAGCAAACCAATAAGTACATTGGGCAATATGGGCATATAGGATATAAATTCTTACTAGATTCTGCTGCTATTGTCCGGTCATTTTTTTTAAGTTATTTGTTAAAATTTCAACATAAAAAATTAATATAGCTACGTAGCTAGATAGTAGATTGGAATGGGCCTATAGCCATTTAGCTAAGAGTCAAGATTTATAAACTTTTAAATTAAGCACCTATTGAGAAATATTTGTGAATAAAATTAGATTTAAATATAATTAGAAAAAATGTTTTTTTAGGTTATTATTCTAAAAATTCATTACTGCACTAAAAATAACATGACAATTGTATGCCAATTATTGAAAACAGTTCTAAAATTAACACTCTGCAAAACGATCTGGCAAGGTTTTCCTTCTAGGAAATATTGCGTTGGACATGTATTAAGTACAAGTGCTTTCTTTAAGAGCAATTAAGTTCTGTTTTATTTTAATTAATCACCCCATAAAATAAAATGTACTTTATTGATTATAAAAGCAATAACATCTCACGTTCGCAGTTTAATGCGTGTTTTATTCCTTGCGCCTACTTTTATCCAATAATTTCGTAAAAGCGCACATATCGCGCAGTAATTCAATTGCTCTACCGTTCTTCTCGCATGTCTGAAACTCAACCAAATATGACTCTTATTTCCTTCACCATAGAGACTATGTGAAGTGTCATCATGAAATCCTCGCTAACCACACACGCTGCAATCAGCGACTCTCTTATCAGCTGGGCGTAAACAAATTTGAGCCTTACTGCGTTGGAATAAGGTTCTTTTGAGTGTCTTTGGTGCTAAGTTATACACACCTCGGCACAATCAGAGCGCCACTAATTGTGACTTCTAATTGCGGACGTTTCACTTGCAATGATGACGGATGCAAAGTGAATTATTAATACTGCGCTCTAGTTGCACTGCCCACTATCTTAGTTTGAAAATGTACAGTTTTTCAATGACCTTCTTCACCTTAAAACTAACAGTGATGGTTCGAGGTGTGTAAATATTTCGACCAGATTGGAGGATGTAGTGACCATAATTAGTATAAAAGAAATGCACTATTACTAGTTAACTTTGTCTTTTTAAATTAAACTGATTTCCAAGATCCCGTTTTCATAATTATAAATTTCTTAGAAAATCTCATAAAAATATCATAAAATAATTCTATTAGATTCTGTGTACATTGGTTTGATACATTCTTGCTTTTTGAACTATTAACAGTTTACTTATTGGAGGAGTCCCGCTTTATGTCTTTATCAGGGCCGGATCTAGGGGGGGGCAAGCCGGGGCCCATGCCCCGGGCGGCAAGTTCAGAGGGCGGCCAAATTCACATTTTACAGACGAATGGATTTATTTAACTTCATTTACTTAACTTTGACCACGGAATAAATAAATAATAGTACAAGTACAGTAATTTCATAGCCATATCAACTCGACCGATACGCAGAGCGAGGAATGAGACGTAGTGCACGAACATTTATTATTCGCGAGGCGCGTAGGCATAGTTCAAAATACGCGCCTGCTCGCTCGCAGGAAGGAATCGATTTTATATACTTAGGAAGGAATTAGAAGGAACTTCGAAGGAATTTATATACTTAGTTCTGCAAAAGCAATGTGACCCACAAAAATATAATTTATTAACCCGGTTCCTATGAGAAGGCCTTCGATTCTATCGAGACCTGGGCGGTGCTTGAGTCTCTTCAGCGATGCCAGATCGACTATCGGTACATCGAGGCGTTGAAGTGTGTATACAATGCCGCCACCATGAAAGTCCGAGTACACGACAACAGTACGAACCCCATCCACGTGCAGCGCGGCGGGATGTCATCTACCCAAAACTTTTCACCGTTGCACTGGAAGATGTGTTCAAGCTGATGGAGTGGAAAGGACGTGGTATTAACATCAACGGCGAACACCTCTCACACCTCCGATTTGCCGATGACATAGTGATCCTGGCGGAGTCGCTGGAGGAACTCAGCATTATGCTCAGCGACCTCAATAGTGCCTCACAACGGCCCACCCGTCTTAAGATGAACATGGACAAGACGAAAATCGTGTCTAATGTCTTTGTCACACCCGTACCGGTGGTTGTTGACGGCACTGCTCTCGAAGTTGTAGACGAATACGTTTACCTAGGACAGACGATCCGAATGGTAAGTCCAACTTTGAGAGAGAGGTCACTCGAAAAATCCAACTCGGCTGGGCAGCGTTCGGGAATCTACGACACGTCTTGACGTCCGATATAGCTCAGTGCCTGAAGTCGAAAGTTTTCGAGCAATGTGTGTTGCCAGTGATGATCTACGGTGCCGAGACGTGGTCCTTTACTGTGAGCCTAATTCACAAGCTCAGAGTCGCCCAGAGGGCAATGGAGAGAGCTATGCTTGGTATTTCTCTACGAGACAGAATCAGAAGTGATTAAATCCGTAGAAGAACGAAGGTGACCGACATAGCTCTCAAAGTTTGCAAATTAAAGTGGCAATGGGCTGGCGTTCGCAGGACTGACAACCGATGGGGAAAAAAGGTCCTCGAATGGCGACCACGTTTAGGCAAAAGGAGCACAGGCCGCCCTCCGACCAGGTGGACTGATGACCTGAAAAAGACAGCGGAAACCGTTGGATTCAGAGGGCCCAGGACCTGAAAGGAAGGAAGGAACCCGGTTCCTTAACTCTTATCCGTTGAGGAGTTCCTCAACTCTGTATCTCCGAAACCCTTCATCAAATCATCAACAACTTAATATGGGACCAAGTTAAAAGTAACAGCTCCCAAACAAAAAAAAACAATTCAAATCGGTTACCAAATGACGGAATGCGCCGGTCAGAAATATAAAAAAACGAGTTCCTCTCTATCATCAGTCTATATAGTTCTGCAAAGGTAATGTGACCAACAACAACAATATATTAACCGAATTCCTTAACTCTTATCGGTTGAGGAGTTCCATTGTGTATCTCCGAAACTCTTTTTTTTTAAGGAAAGAATACGTTTATTGTTGACTGTTACATGAGAAAGATGTTACAAAAATTTATAATAAGTTTAGAACCCTACCCTATGCGGGCATACAATAATTATGTCTTATGTAACTAAAACTTAATTTTATATTTCATTGGCAATCATTGCTAGATTATATTTATTTATTTATTATTTTGTTCAGCAGTCCAAATTATTTGTTTATTTTAATATTTTACCTATTCGAACTTATCGGCTATGCAATGTGCCCATTACTGGGCAAAGAGAGGAAAATCCGGAGGAAAAAACTCGACACAGTTTTAATTAATTTATTTAGTTATTTATACGCGCGTTACTACATTCCTTTATGTAATTGTTTATCTATAAACATAATTTAGATTGAAATTGCGAACCATTATTCCGTTGATAGTGCATTCTCTCTGATTATACCCTGGTATAAACAAAAAATTCAAATCGGTTAACAAATAACGGATTGCGGCGGTAACAAATATTAAAAAAATAAAAAAACATACAAACGAATTGAGAACCTCCTCCTTTTTTTGAAGTCGGGTAAAAAATAGGCTTAACACAGAAATAACAGCAATCAATGCATTATTTCCGGAAGGCCTATGTAGGTTATGTCCAATATTCAATCAATTAGTGGACATCTGATAGCTGAAATTATATGGATGATAAAGGTAAAAATAAATGTATGTGGGCGGGGGCGGCATATTTCAGTTTTTGCCCCGCCTAAAAAAAATTGAAGATCCGGGGCTGGTCTTTATGTCTATAAACAATCTGTTGCCTCTTTCAATTTAAAATCAACTTTCGATTTCTTTTCATTGATACAAAAATATGCAAACGGATCTAAAGTTTATTCATATCTCATTATAATATTATTATAACTAATCAAATTTTTACTTAGAAGCTTTTACTTAGAGAATGCGGCTATTGACTAGTGAGAAGTGTATTTTTTGGATTCAGTAAATTAGTAAATTAATGTTTTTTCATCACATTATTTCAACTTTTCATCCTAAATTCATGCTAAGTTTATAATAAAATCAGTCACGTGCGTTCTGGACTCGTCATATGAATTAACAAATCTGAATCACCGTTAAAAGTAGGTATCTAATTACAAAAACTTCAAAAATATGCCTAATCAATTTAAAATCACAATTACCTTTTGACGATACGATGCCCTCGAAAGGGTGTGAGAATGTGAGGTGAACATCCATGTGATCCTTCCCGCACATGACTTCTAGTGACTGTATGACTGGCATGCCCTCCGGCCTCTCCATGGGCCACAGTTCTCCCGCTCGTACCCTCGTCTGAAACAATTATACAAATGTAAGTCTATGGAATACAGCGGTGATAGCCCAGTGGCTTAGAATTCGACCTCGAATCGAGGGGTCCGGGTTCGAATCCCAGTGGCATGCACCAATGACTTTGTAAAAAAGTTATGTGCGATTTATAAAATTAAATATCACCTGCTGTTACGGTGAAGGAAAACATCGTGAGGAAACCTGCATGCCTGAGAGTTCACAAAAAAAAATGTTCTCAAAGGCATGTGAAGTCCACCAACCCGCAGTAGGCCAGCGTGGTGGACGGCGGCCTACATCCCTCTCATTGTGAGAGGAGACCCGACCCTGTAGTGGGTCATTAATGGGTTAAAACAACAAGTCTATGGAATGACGGACGAAATTGAAAATAAATCAGAACTACATGAACCCCGCCGCTTGAGGAGATCGCAAGTACCCGGATGGGTGTCGCTAGTGGCGAATCAAATGGGCGGTCTCAAAAACAGATACGAAGTATTAAAGAGCCACTAGACTAGTCCACCAACCCGCAGTAGGCCAGCGTGGTGGACTAAGGCCTATATCCCTCTCATTACGAGAAGGAGACCCGACCCTGTGGTGGGTCATTAATGGGTTACTGGCAAAGACCCACTGTAAATGATAAACTTCTAATAAATAAACAGTAGGCAGCACTCTCTAAATCAAAATGCAACAACTTCTCTCATCAACATCAATTAAAGTCTTCGCGTAAGAAGCACATAATAATTCCTGTCGTACTTGCAAATGTCGCGGTCGCAAATTGCGAAAACCACCCTTAAGGTTTACAAAATAGAGACCTAATTACTATGACAAGAACGAAAATTGCACTACTCTGCGGAATTCGCTAAACAAGGGACGTATAATGACAGGCTTCTGAGAAGAGTAGTGTAAATATAGGTACTATAATCAAGGAATAACAAACATTTCTCAAGGAATATAGTTTGTCCATCATCAGTCTTTTTGCTGTGGTTAAATAAGTAGCAAATCATGCAGGCCACAGGCAAATAGACGCCTCGTGCTAGGCGAACGCTTCCAGACAACACATTAGACTTATAAGTCTCATCCACAGGATAAAGAGCGCGAAATCTGAACTAGTACCAACCATTCCCTAGACCCGTGCACATCTACGATCGGAACTAATTCAAAAATGTCAGTAGGAACATGGCTGTAATAAAATTTGTTTAGAGCTCATCTTACATTGGTTACTACACGCCTATCATTAGTTCGAAACAAAAGGCATAGGTATCGCGCTTTTGAACTGACCAATCACGATGCTTTATTTTTCTTCCCGCCCCTTGCACTTACCTCATTGCTTTGACGGAGTTGTTTCTTAGTAGAAGCTATGACATGCGTTGTCTATTTGGTTATGTGGTCGATGCGAAAAGTCCTATGTCGAAGCTGGGTCAGTTACAACTTGCTACTTATGAGGACTAAGAGATTGATCCCAACTGTACTAACGAAATACGAGGCATAAAGAACATACTGCTTCACTGCGGGTTATGAGGACGGCGGTAGGTAGACAGTAGTACGCACCTCCCCGGTCTAGCATTAGTGTCGTACTACTGGTACAGCCTCTATTAGATACCTACTAAATGATTACGTACCTACCACCGCGGGAGTTCTTATAGTACGTCAACTACAATGTTTTTGATCGTTTGTCTAAACCTCTAATTTAAGGTCCAGTAATGCAATTTTTAAGTTGACATTTTAATGGTATCTAAGTATATTTTCACTATAATAGTCACCACTTACCATATAGTGAGATTCTTTTACTGACTAAATAATAATATCACCTTGGCAAAATACTATGCACAACGCTACCATACGGACAGGTTTTATCACTGCCTAGTTCTAGGACATAATTCACGAGACAACTGTTATTATTCAAACACCATCCTCATAACTAACCCTCATTCCTTTCATAGGAGGCTCTCAAACAGCGCCGAGTTGTTCATAAAACAAGGTA
The DNA here is from genome assembly GCA_905147235.1 of Erynnis tages. Taxonomy (NCBI): domain Eukaryota; kingdom Metazoa; phylum Arthropoda; class Insecta; order Lepidoptera; family Hesperiidae; genus Erynnis; species Erynnis tages. Next base: position 3,556,218 of record LR990079.1, read on the forward strand.
TAATTACAGGGCTCGTTTATTTCACCCAAATCAAATCAAAGGCGTCTCGCCTTCCTTGAGAACAGCAACGAAAGCGATTTGATGGATCGCAGGCGCACGTTCCAGGAACAGCCAGGGTTGTCAAGCAAGCAAAAAATATATTGGAAAATATTTATAAATTACAAAGAGATACACAACTTTAAAACACTGTGAGGCTATCTTTATCAAGAACGCCTTCATGAAGGTCTATCTTTATAAAGGTAGGTGATGGTCGTTTACAGTTTTCAGACGCCAAAAATGCTTTTTGTTAAGTTTAGTTTCTGCGTCAAGAGAAGGCGCTTACTTAGCGCTTAATCACGCTTTCGTGATTTTTTGCATTTAAGTTCGCATTAAACACCGCGATGACTTGGCCGCGGAGTTTAATGCACTTGGCGCATAGTCGCTACCAAGGGATGATCAGGTGGTTTGTCAGCGACAAATGTTGAAATTAAAAACAATTGACAGCTATTGAATTAGACTTGTCAGTGGCAAATAGCATACAGGAATTAATAATCGGCTTTGGTTACTATTTATAAGTCTCCCTTGGCTTTAAAATCACTTCAAAGATCGAGTACAAAACTACAATCATTTCACGTATGTAAAATTTTGTTTCTCTAATAAGAATTAAAAATTTCCGCAGTTCGTTGACAGGAAAGGTTGGGGAGGCTATAATTGACTTATAATCTTTAAATCATTGCATTTTTTTTTTTCGAAATTGAGAGACATTTATTCATAACCGTTGTGGCAACCCCAGGAACAACGGCGGCGCATTTCGTTCCCACGGCGGCGGAGAATTTGCAAAACAAGACATACATACCCAGAAACCACATGTGAGAAAAGGACAGCGATATTGTGTGTACCCTTTAGTAATTTACATTTTTGTGAGCCGCCGAAAATTTGAACACTTTGTACGTTTAACGATTCATTTATCTGGTTAGCGCTTGCAACACGTATTACTCGAACGGGCGAGTAAAATTCTTGTATGAGGGCGCTACATTCCTTCAATATAGAAACATCTGTATCTTTCTTCGTTGATAATCTAGTGGCTAAGTAACAGCATTTAATTTTTATTCAAGAGTAACAGGTTCAAATGCCAATCGCACGCACCAACAACTTTTCTATGTAATGTGCATTTTTATAATTAAATTTTTTAACGATGAAGGAAAACATTGTGGGAAACTTGTGAATTCAAAATAATATTCTCAAGCATGTAAAGTTTACCAAACCACAACTGACCAACGTGGTGGACTAGGGCGTTGAATATTACAGATGGTTTGAAATACGAGTAACGGAAGCGGTGGAGATAATATAAGAATTACCTATTTAATAGATGGAATCGTTTTCAATGAAATTAAATATTATAAACACATGGAAAGCTTATCGTTCAAAAAACCATCGATGGCGCACACCTTGCTAGCAGCGAAAGTGGTATAGATAGTAATACGTTTCGTAATCATGCATAAATAATCCCTATGCTTGAATAGGGTGAGTATTAATGAACCGTCGTAGCAAGTCGCTAGTAGCAACTAAACCTCTTTAGGGTTCTGTAATTAAAGGGCTCCAACGTGATCGTGATCATGTTATTGCCGTGGTTATTTGTAACACTACTCTTCTACGCCCTATGCTTGAAACATACGAGTAATGTTAGTTATTACTGTTTCTTGCAGACAGAAAAACGGAAAATACACTTAAGACATATCATAGTCATAAGAAGTATCAACAGCACAAATTCTTTGCGGCTTTATCGCTAAAAAGCGACCTCTTCCAGGCAACCAAGTGGTTACCCAAGTGGTTACCACGCTGCAACCCCCCCGCCCCCTCCCGGTTTATTTACGTAATCTTTGCGATGCGCGTAGCGTTAGAAACATAGAAAATATTTTTGTATGAAATTAAAAATTAACAAATTACCAAAACACGTAGAACAAAAGTTGTTGCTTATAGTGTTAGCTACCTAGTGCTGCGAGGTTGCTCATGTTTTACGGGTAATCCTGTATACACTTAATTTATATATACATATTTAGTCAGCCTCTACGTGTAAAAAACTTTTCGCGACGTAGCCGATAGTAGATAGAGCATTCGTTAATTCGCAACAATTATGAACAGTTCAGAACCCGTCGCAAAAAGCTTCTCGTTCATGACCGTTTTTTAATTTATTATTAATTAACAAGTCTCATGATATATGAGGGACTAATTACTGTATTAAATCATGTTTAGTATGCATAAACGCGGGCGCATCGTGTAGGTAATATGTCTGGGCGTATGCGCGTAGTACAAATGATATGCTACGTTCAATCTATGCGTCCCGTTCTTTACGACGCGGTAGGTACCTGATCCTGATATTTATTAGAATTACGGCTCGAAGGTCTTTATTCTGGGTTATGTATCTCATCCATTTATAATATCTATGGGATACAGTGAGAGATGTTTGAAAGTAGAGGGAGAATTATCTATGGAAAGTAAGGTAAAATATTTTCGTATTATAAAAGTAAGAAGAAGATTTAAGGGGCTACTACGGCATAAAAGAGACTTTCGCTGTTGGAGTCTCGGAAGAATGCGACAGTGTACTTGTAGTCCGGACCAAACGCTGGGAAGTTGATGGCACACCCAATCCGACACTAGATACCCAATCCGACACTGGAAATCCAAGCCAAGCTCATCTCTTTGACCTTAGATAGGTCGGCTTCGGCTTAGATCATCAACTAAGTTCAAAAAGAGTCGAAGTACTCTCGGTTATAAATGGATAAATGGACATGTTCCTTAACCTAATCCCTACTGTTTTGTTTGGGGAAGTATTAATGCCAAAAATACTAACTAAACGCCGGTTTAACACTAACGAATCCTTACTACCAACAGCTATGCGGCTATTTGAGGATAGTTGTGGTTATGAGGCCGGAGTGACCATCGTATTTGATCCGTCTATACGATAAAAAACCCAAGTTAAGTGGCGTGTTCGCAGATTGCATAATAAGATAACAGTTTAATAGCACAGGCGGCTCAGGGAGTCGATAATGTTTGCGAGCGGTAATAATGAAATTACAGGGGCTTAATTGCGCCGCCATAGAGGCACAACCTCTAATCTTGCCTCTACGAGGTGTGACTCAACGTTGAACACCCAATGGTACGATCAACCTAGCACGTTCTAGAACAAAAGGAGAAAAATTTAGTTGCAATGGTTTAGAGTTTGACGATACTGAATTTTAAATTAACAAAATTAAAAAAGTGAGCGCCTCGTACACAAGGCTATGTAAGTCTCCGATAACTACTAATGTTGTATACGACATTAGTATCGACGGCGAGTACGACGCGGGACTAGTGTCGGCGACGCGACTAGTGTACGAACCTTCATGGATTTGTGCGGTAGTCGTATGGAGATTAAAGTCGTCGAGTATCGAAGACTTGCGTAGCCTTGTGTACGAAGGGACTAATGCTTCACACGCATAGGAGTGAAGCGTTATTTACTACACCATTACAGCAGGATTACCTGTGTCGTGGGTACAATAAACACACAAGACAAGAACAATATCATTAGAAGCTCTTAAACGTAAAAAAATATCTTGGTAGCGCTCCACCATAAGTTCAAAATTATATTTGGATAAGAAACACTAAATGCAATATTTTTCTTTGAACGACTGACTTGTTTCCAACAATTAACCTGTAGTTACATTTATTGCAACATCCTCAGAGAAATTGCTTTTATCTCCAACACGTAAATCCGATAATTAGAAGGCAATGCTCAATTTAACAGTACAGACCTTATCTAGATCACAGACTTAGAACTATGGGAAGTACCTACTTATCATTAAGTTAATGGTTTCTTACAGCCAATTATAATATGAAATGTTACTTGCAAAGATAAGATCCTCTGCCTTAAAACTAAATTAAGTCAGTGTTTCTTTTAGGCGCTCCTGTAGTACTTTTATGATCAATAAGATATTCTTACTCCTTAATCTAGCAGCGGTGATAGCCCAGTGGCTTAGAATTCGACCTCGAATCGAGGGGTCCGGGTTCGAATCCCAGTGGCACGCACCAATGACTTTGTAAAAAGTTATGTGCGATTTATAAAATTAAATATCACCTGCTGTTACGGTGAAGGAAAACATCGTGAGGAAACCTGCATGCCTGAGAGTTCACAAAAAAAATGTTCTCAAAGGCATGTGAAGTCCACCAACCCGCAGTAGGCCAGCGTGGTGGACTAAGGCCTACATCCTTCTCGTTGTGAGAGGAGACCCGACCCTGTAGTGGGTCATTAATGGGTTACTGACTGACTCCTTAATCTTATGTTATCTTAGTCTACTAGCTTAACGCTTCGACTATGAGTGGAGATTATACCCATTTGTGCTTTATGCGAGTAAACCAGGCGAATATTTCTGTACACCATTGACAAAAGCAATATTAGCAGTCGCCGATCCGTGCTCGACTTTGAGGAAAGGCTCTTTTATACAAACCCATGACCCAAAAATGACCGAAGATACCGATAGAGGAAGAACTATTCTATATTGAACACATACTCGTACATATAGGTACATGATAGTTACGTGCGTAAAAACGAAGTACCGCGTAAGTTTGAACTTTTGAAGTGTTGGTGGAACTTATTTCAGCCTCACCATAGTAGGTATATTTGAGTTTTTGTTCAAATGTGTCCTATTTCTTTCTAAAGTTCAAAATGTTCTCACAGTAAATTTGAGCCAACTTACGTTAAAATATAACAAGCATTTATCAGCAACATAACACAAAAGACAAATTTATGTAAATGCAATCTAAATAAAGCAATTCAAACTATCACATTGAAATTTACGACGACATTGAAACGAAATACTACGTTGTTGAACACATTTACACGTTACAGTGTAAAGCTGAACGCTATCAAACACCATTAAGCCAACATTAAGAGTTATCGCGTGAACAAAATCAGTACCGACGACGCCTGATGAAGCTTTTGTGAGGAAAATGACAGAGAGTTATCGTTTCGCCATCTTGTTGTTATAATGGCAACATTCTCGTTTCTTTATGAACGATAATGTTCTCTTATGATAACGGTTATCGCTAGTTAAAACAATACAATTTTATAATCGCAAAGCATTAAACAGTATACATACGTTGCACCGAAAGAAAGCCGATAAAGGCAATTAATGACAGATAATGTATTTACGAGTAATAAATTGCAAACATAAATACACCGGTGCACCCTCATCTAGGTACTAGACGTAGACTAGATCTCGAGAATATGTGTAGAAAGTAAATGATCTCTTAAGAGCTATACGTACTCGTAGGCAGTTACGCGATGTTGCCTGATGACCGCAAAGGTAGATATTTTTATGATAGATTAATTTTTATTTGTGGTAGAATCATTATTGTTCAACCTTGTTCATTATTGATAGAAGAACCTTATTTAAACCTAGACTGCCTAGGAGTCTTCCGTCATCCGTAGGTATATCCCACCGTGAAGTGGACATATTGTTGAGGTCTGGTTTGGCCTTGGGACCCGGTAGGGTTTCTATTGAAGGGGCTAATATAAATTATCGCAATTATAGGTTTCAAGCATATCAATGTTAAATTTGTGGTTGTAAATACTATATGGAGTAAATCCATACATGTGCACTTCAAAGTACTAAGGAATCTTACTTCGTTTCTTAAAAAACTTGGGACATCGATTTCCTTAAAAAAGTTGGAGCCATTTTTACACCGTCATTACCTAAGCAGCGTCTTCAATGTTTACATAAGTACCTAACTACAATTGTAAGACTAAATTTTTTGAACTTTTGTCTTCCTTCTACAAATACTCGATTTCAAAATGTAATAATCCTATTACGATCATATTCCCACCACTGGGCAACAATTAGTTATAATTAAAACAAAAAACACCTCCACATCCGCACTTAAGGGTACCAGGCAATCATAGCTCGCATGACGTCTCTACGCAGTTATTACGCACAGACGTATGTACGAGTAACTAGCCGTGAACCAGTTATTTAGTTTAGCAGTACCAACGAATCTTTAGCTCGGCGCGTGCCACACGCTATTACGGTAATGACGCACTTGTATAGAAAATATACAGTAATCACGGCGCAACTGTGTTTCTATTATAGCCGACGATTACCCGACATCGTAGAACAGGGAGATGTTCTGTTTATTACATGTGATTTCTACTCGTTTCACTTGTCACCCGGATTTAACGCGCCAAGATGATATTGTGGGTGTAAGACAGGTTTTTGTATATTTTAGCTTTATGTAAAGGCTATGTAAGGTGCGTAGCTATTCATAAGAACTAAGATAGTCGCCTAAAATAAAGTAGGTATCTCCGGCAAAACACACCTCCCCAATTGAAACACAAAACTACAGTAGTTTAACGAGCAAAAAGAAAATACTGTTTTACGGCGGGTTAAGAGGATGGCGGTAAGGTACTTTTCCAAATGCGAGCTTCAATAGGTCTTACTATCATAACACAATTAATGATTGTACAATACAAATAACTCTTCGCACTCATAGCCCCACACTAGGATTCCCTGTGTCGTGGGTGCCATGGGGACACACAAGACAAGAACACACACACCCAGACCAAAAACAGAAATCTAAACTCATCATTCAAATCCCTGCTCTGCTGGGAATCGAACCCTCCGCGCGGCGCAACGGCGTCTTAACCACTGCGCCATTCAGGTCGTCAAATAAAAATCTAGAGGGATTCTTTACGACGTACCTTTAAAAGGTTGTAATTGTTTATAACTATGCCATAATGTTATATCAATATGACAGGTAAGATGCTATTTTATAGCACATATCATTAATTAGCAAAGCAATTTACCTTCGAGGAAGACGTGGTATCTGGTAGTAAAGCACTAAAAAAGTACTTTGGAGTACATAAAGTTTTGCAATCGATGGGTTCAACCTACATTTTAATAGCTAGAAGTGTGATTGTAAAACGAATAAGCTATTACATTTACTTTATAGTATAATTTACCGATCATTAAAATAAACTATAGATTTCACTATTAGATAATGAAGTCAATTCAACGAGGCAATGCTGTTCACGTTATGGACATGATGCCACAATATATATTTTATATACTAATAGAATAGTGGGTCATTAATGGGTACTTACATACATACTAATAGAAGATTAGATTACTAAACTAACACTAAACTAACGTACAAGGCATACCTACAATCCACGGTATGCCAATGTGGTAAACTAGAGAAGCCTAATTGTTTGGTTTTGTTTTTTGTTTGTAGTCTTGTTTTGAAAAATATCCATTTTTTGTTGTTCCCCGGAGTATCAATCTCTCTAAAACGTATAAAAACCAAGAACAGCAGTCGTATGACGTCGGTACAACGTTTATAGCCTTTACCAAAATACAGGTGTATGGCAAAAGAAAGCGAGTAGTAACTCATGACATGTGACTCATAAAATTTATTTCCTACGGCCGCGTGGAGAAATTTGTGAAGAATGCCAGTTTCTTCCGTTGTTAGTCATAAAAACTATTTACTTAGCTGATACAAAACAAATATTTTTTTGTTTTCTATATTTTATTGCGAAATAACTCAAGCCTTCGTATTATTTTATGAAACTCCATTTAAATCCAAGTTACTATATACGCATAATATAACTTGATATTTTCCGAGATAATAATATTATGATGATATTTTCTGCATTTTCTTGCACTATGATCGAGGGAAAACTAATAATTACGGCGGAATAACAAATTCTTGATATAACAGTAGCAAAAAAATAAGGTTCTTATCCTCCTACTATGTACATTTTTTATCCAAAATCCAAAACATTGATAGACCAATCACTAAATGCATACTAAAAATATCAATCCAGTCTAATATTATCGCTTTCCATTTACTAACATCAAATTGCCAATTTCATGGTCATTTTTCAATTAGTGAATTCACAGTGATGTTGCTTAGTCTGGTTGGATTTTCTTCTAGTTTTATTATATTTGACTGATGATAACCGGTATGTGTCGATGGACGGTGGATGCTTAGTGGTAATGTAGTTCACATCGATTTTAGTTCCATGGACACAAAACATATAAAATTCTCGTGTCTCAATGTTAGTTACCATACTCCTCCGAAACGGCTTGACCGATTTTTATGAAATTTTATATGCATATTCAGTAGGTCTGAGAATCGGCTCCCCCCCGGGGGCCGCCACCTTGTCGTGGTGGGGGGGCTTGCGCGTCCCGATGATCTCCAAGGCTATACCGTACAGGGTTTCCCATAACGGGCAGGCTTGGAGGGAGGGGCCAGACCAAGAGCGGTTCAGAGTTGGGGTCTCTCCACGCGGTAGTGCGGATGAGACCATGGGGTGGGGTCTCTCCACGTGTCCCTCTGGTTTAGCAGAGGGCACTGTGGATGGGACCAGGGTGGGAAAAACCCATGAGGGTTGCTCACCCAAACGCGGGGGCGACGGGCTGTCGGTCACGAGACTGGCAGCATGGCTTAGGCCACCGTCGGCCAACTCGCTCCCTGACCCGTGGGCGTCAGGGGTGAGGGCCGCCACTCCGGTGGGGGCCGCGAGGAAGAAAACCTCTCTAAAAAATTACCCCAATTCCAAGTTTGGCTCTCGGCGAGGGGATGAATGGTTGGGGGGTACCCAATCCCTAGAGGCCGGGGAACTCACCCCGTTAAAAAAGAGTAAAAAAACATGGCAAGTTCTAAAGGTACAAGTAAGTTACCCCAGGAGGGTACCGGCTCAGCCGGAGAATCTCTCCTTGCGTCTACGGACGCGAGCAGCCCCGCGTATTCTGGGGGGGGCAAGAACTGCCTCGTAGGCCAGCAATCCGCTGGCCTTCGTAAACACGACCCTGGCAAATGCATAACGGACACTGATAAAGACGGCAAAGTGACGAGGGATGAGGAGACCCAGGAGACTGCGGAAGAGACTGACTCCCTGGTGTCGGTGTCGTCCGGAGACGACACGTCGGGGGGCTTCTGGCGCAATGCGCGTAAACGGCCCCACAACAGAGATGAGGAGGAGTCGGCAGTGGTCGAGCAGTCTGCTCCCACGCCGATGGCTTCGAAGCGAGGGAGAGGGCGACCGCCCAAAACGGGCCAGTACGTCGGCCTAGCGAAAGCTAAGCAGGCGTACCTAAAAGCCCAAAGAGAGGAGGAGAAGCTCCGGGCGGGGAAGGAGGTGGCCGAGATGGCCCAAGACCTCCGACCCCAATCTCGCCCTCGGTCGAGGTGTCTGTCCGACTCGTCGTCGCTGTTACGCGGCGAAGACGGACCCTCGATATCCGAGCTTCGCAAAAAGGCTGAGGAAAGCGTGCTCCTCATTCAGGCTGTCGCGACAAAATCGCGCAACCTGAAGGGCACGCTGCAGAGGGACCTCAAGGAGGCCTCTGCGAGCCTGAGGGAGGTGGTAGCGGAGCTGGCAGAGCGGTCCGCTACGGAGGAGACGGCTCGGCTCGAAAGGGCCAATGCCCGCCTACAAGGCGAGGTCGCCGAACTCCGCAAGGAGATCGCGGACTTGCGGGCGAGCCTCGTCAGGCCTGCGGAGTCGAGTGGAGCCATCCTCGACGATGTCGCCTCGCTGAAGCGCTCGATCATGGTGGAAGTGGGGACCATGATCAGCGCAAGGTTCGAGGCGCTCGAGATACGACTCCCTCCTGAGCCACGCCTCCGGCCGCCTTTGGCCGCCGACAGGGCGAGGGCTGCGGCTGCGTCTCCCGCTCCCGCGGCCGGTGAGGCCGGGCGAGGCGGTCAGAAAAAGAAAGCGCCTCCAAAGGCGCATTCAGAGGTGGCAGCGCCGACACCTGGTGCTCCGAAGCCCCCGACGACGGCCGTGCCCGAGCAGTGGAGCACGGCTACCAAGCGGAACAAGCGGGGGAAGAAGAAGGGCAGCGCACCGTCCGACAAGCCGGCAACCCCGCCTAAAAAGAGGAACACTACGGCGAAGCTTCGCTCCCCGCGCTCGGCAGCGGTGACCCTCACCATCCAGCCGGGCGCCACGATGGAGGGCAAGGAGCTCTCCTACAAGGATGTGCTCGACGGGGCGAAGCGGCGGATCGACCTGGAAGGCTTAGGCCTGAAGGGTCTACGCTTCAGAACCGCCGTGACGGGGGCCCGTGTGTTGGAGATTCCCGGGGCCGACAGCGGTGAGAAGGCAGACCTGCTGGCGGGAAAACTGCGGGAGGTCCTTCCCGCGGACCTGGTCCGCGTCTCCAGGCCCGTGAAATGCGCAGACCTACGCATTAGCGAGCTGGACGACGCGGTGTCCCGGGAGGAGGTAGCGGCTGCGGTGGCCCGCTCCGGGGAATGCCCCCCCGAGCAGGTCAAGTGCGGGGAGATTCGCCGCTTCTCCCCCGACAACCCCGGCACGGCGTGGGTGCGCTGCCCTGTCACGGCAGCCAAGAAGGTCGCCTCCAGCGGGCGGCTACTGGTGGGGTGGGTGTCGGCCCGGGTCAGGCTTCTCGAGGCCAGACCCCTGCGGTGCTACCGGTGTCTCGACTCGGGGCACGTGCGGAGCAAATGCACCTGCGAGGTGGACCGCACCGATGCCTGCTATCGCTGCGGTCAACCGGGCCACAAGGCGGCTGGCTGTGCCGCTGCCCCACACTGCCCGCTGTGCGCGGCGAAGCAGAAGCCGGCGGACCACAGAGCGGGAAGCGGAGCATGTGCCGCCGCTTCTGCCACCGCCAAGTCCGGAAACCGGAAAAAGAAGGAAAAGCCCGCCGGGAAACGCTCAACAGCCCACCCCCGGCCGGCCCGCCCGTCCGCCGCTGACGTGGAACGCGCCGCGAGGGTCGCAGACATGACCGTCGATTAAGGATGGCCATGTCTCTCCTGCAGACGAACCTCAACCACTCGGCCAGGGCTCAAGACCTCTTGTACCAGAGCCTGGCCGAGTGGTCGATCCAGGCGGCGGTGGTGGCGGAACCTTACCTCGTCCCCGCCAGGGACAACTGGGTTGGTGACCGGGAGGATACGGTGGCGATCGTCGCGCAGACGGCCGCCGGCTCCCCACCCTTCGACAAAATAGCGAAGGGCCACGGATGCGTCGCGGCCACCCTTATGGGCGTGACGATCGTCGGCGTGTACTTCTCGCCGAACCGGAGCCTGGCCGCATTCGAGCAATTCCTGCTTGAGGTCGGTGCTCTGGTCGGCCAGAGTCACCCAATCCCGGTGCTGGTCGCCGGGGACTTCAACGCCAAGTCTACGGCTTGGGGTTCTCCGGTCACCAATGCGCGGGGCAGGGTATTAGAGGAGTGGGCTGCCACGTCGAGCTTAGTTCTTCTAAACCGGGGGTCGGTAAACACGTGCGTGCGGCACAACGGGGGATCCATCGTGGACCTCACGTTCGCGACCCCGTGTCTTGCGCGCCGTGTCCGAAACTGGAGGGTGCTCGAGGAGGCGGAGACGCTCTCGGACCATCGGTATATCCGGTTCGAGGTCTCCTCTAACCATGGAGCCCCACAGAGCCGACCCCCGCGCGGGGAAGGACCGCGCTGGGCCCTCAAGACCATGGACGGTGACGTCATCGTCGAAGCGTCCATCGTCCAGGCTTGGCAGCCGGCGCCGGAGGGCCCGGCGGCCGACGTGGACGGGCAAGCGGAGCGGTTGAGCGAGTCGATGGTGCAGGTGTGCGACGCCGGTATGTCGCGCGCCAGACCGCTCCCGCCCCGCAGATGGGTGTACTGGTGGTCGGCGAACATGCGCCGGCTTCGCGAAGCGTGCGTTGCAGCCAGACGCCAGTACACCCACTACAGAAGGCGGCGAAGACGGGTGGATGCCGAGGAAAGCCGCCTCTACGCCGCATACAGGGAGAGATGCATCTCATTGCAGATCGCCATACGGGAGGCAAAGTCCGAGTCGTGGGGAGAGTGGTTGGAGACTCTGAATAGAGATCCCTGGGGGCGCCCGTACAAGACGGTGCGTGGTCGGCTGCGCCCCTGGGCCCCTCCGCTGACCCGGAGTCTCCAACCAGAGTTGGTTGCCAACGTCGTCGCCACTCTCTTCCCAGAGAGGGCCGACTCGGCGCCTCCACCTATGGCGGCTGCAGCGTCGGAGGGCTCGGACGCCTCGATACCCGAGGTGTCCCAGGAGGAGCTGGAGGCCGCGGTCCAGCGGCTCCGCGCCAAGAGCACAGCACCGGGCCCCGACGGGGTACCTGGCAAGGTGTGGGTGCTCGCCTTGGAGGCCCTCGGGCCCAGGGTGGTCGAGCTCTTCGACTCCTGTATGCGGAGTGGTCGCTTTCCGAGGAAGTGGAAGGTCGGCAGGCTCGTGTTGCTGCGCAAGGAGGGTCGCCCGGCGGACTCGCCTTCGTCATACCGGCCCATAGTGTTGCTCGACGAGGTGAGCAAGCTCTTCGAGCGGATTATTTCCGCGCGCCTCGTCGAGCACCTCGAACGGGTTGGGCCGGGGCTGAGCGACCGGCAGTTTGGTTTCCGCCGAGGCCGGTCGACGGTCGACGCCATCGCGCGTGTGAGGGACCTCTCGGAGGAGGCGGTGTCCCGGGGAGAGTACGTCTTGGCGGTGTCTCTAGACATCGCCAACGCCTTTAACACCCTCCCCTGGGGCTGTATAGGGGCGGCGCTGGGCTATCATCGCGTGCCCGACTACCTGCGTCGTCTCCTCTTCGACTACTTCTCCGAGAGGGAAGTGGTGTACCCGACGCGCGACGGGTGGGGCCGCCGGGTCATGACGTGCGGTGTTCCACAGGGATCGGTTCTTGGGCCACTCCTGTGGAACATCGGCTACGACTGGGTGCTGCGGGGCGCCAATCTGCGGGGGGTCGACGTAACGTGTTACGCCGACGACACCCTCGTCACGTCCTGCGGCGCCACGTACCGTGAGGCGGCCCTGTTGGCGACGGCCGGAGTGGCCCAAGTGGTGGCCCGAATCCGCCGGCTGGGGCTGGAGGTGGCGCTGGAAAAGTCAGAGGCTCTGTGTTTCCGCGGAGCCCGACGCGCCCCTCCCGCAGGATCCCAGCTGGTGGTCGGCGGCGTCCCCATCGCTGTCGAGTCGACGATGCGGTACCTGGGCGTCGTCCTCGACAGCCGCTGGAACTTCCGGGAGCACTTTCGGCGGTTGGTCCCCAGGTTGTTGCGAGCGGCCGGAGCTCTGAGCTGGCTGCTGCCGAACCTGGGCGGGCCGACAGTCGCATGCCGGCGGTTGTACGCCGGGGTGGTGCGGTCGATGGCCCTCTACGGGGCCCCGATCTGGGCGGACACCCTGAGCGCCCAAAATAGGACTCTCCTGCGCCAAGCGCAACGGGTCATGGCGATCAGGGTGGTTAGAGGATACCGCACCATCTCGTGCGAGGCGGCGTGCGTCCTGGCCGGGACCCCACCGTGGGACCTGGACGCGGAGGTGCTCTCGGCGGTGTACTGGCGCCGTAGCGCAGCAGCACGAGCCGTTGAGGTGGAGCCAGAGCCGGAGGAGGCCGGGCGGCAGAGGCAACTCGACCGCCAGGTCCTCCTCCGGAAATGGAAGGACAGGCTGGCGGAGCCGACCGCCGGCAGAAGGACGGTGGAGGCGATTCGGCCCGTCCTAGAAAGGTGGGTCGATCGCCGACACGGGGCCCTCACCTTCCGCACTGTGCAGGTCCTGACGGGGCACGGTTGCTTCGGCAAGTACCTGTGCAGCGTGGCGGGTCGGGAGCCGACCGGCGTGTGCCACGCCTGTGGGTGTCCAGAGGACACAGCGGAGCACACGCTGGCCGAATGCCCTGAGTGGGCGGAGCCACGGGCGACGCTCGCGGCGGTGATTGGGGGCGACCTGTCGCTGCCGGGCGTCGTGAGAGCCATGGTCGGCAGCGACAGAGCGTGGAAGGCGGTGCTCCGATTTTGCGAGGTGGTTATGGCGCAGAAGGAGGCGGCGGAGCGGGTGAGGGAAGACGACCCTCTGTCCAACCCAATCCGCCGTAAAAGAGTGGGTCGGAGGCGCCTGGCGCATGAGCGCCGCCTTCCCCCATAAGGTGGGTCTCCGGGCGATGGAACCGGGGGGTACCATCGCCCAGTCGGAGGAGACCCCCGAGACGGCTGGCGTGTCCCGTGTTCCGGCACGCCAGGTTGAACGGTGAGTGGCGCCACAGGTGAGCGCCCCACAAGATGGGCCCCGAGTCCCGGGCAACCGTCGGCGGAGCAGCGGAAGTGTGCGAAAGCGTTCCCGCAGCTCCGCCGGAAGACGGTGAGGAGGAACACCGCTGGTTTTTAGCCGGTAAGAGTCCGGCATAACCCGACAGCGCCCCCCGCGCCTGTCGGGTATCCATGAGGATTTTCCAGCGATAAAAAAAAAAAAAAAAAAAAAAAAAAAAAAAGGTCTGAGAATCGGCTACTATCTATTTTTCATACCCCTAAGTTATAAGGGTTACCCATCCCTAACATATTTCTTTTTTTTGGGAAAAAAATATATTTAAATTTAAAAATAATATTTTAAATGTGGCATTTAAAATACATACCGACCCTTAATTTTACCCTTCTATCACCAACCCCTATTTTTAATAGTTATTTTAGTAATTTAATAATTTTCGTCCCGCTCGATAACTTATATGGCAAAACAACGTTTGCGGGGTCAGCTAGTAATAATATAAAGTTGGCAACTCTAAATTATTTGGCGCACATAATATTAACGTGGTTTCGGAGTTCTGGCATGGCGTGGAATCTGCTTTCGGAGCCAGGGATTTCCTATAGAGCGTGTAGTCATTATGCGAACCAGACACAAAACTCTTGAGATAAGGCGGGCGGGCGGATTACAGCAGCGCACTGGCATTTCTACTACAAGTTCTAACTAAGGCAATGTCAAAGAAACTATAAAGAAATCCGGTTAGTGGCTTACCCAAGACTGATATTTGTAAACAGTCTACGATATATGACGTTCATTGAGTGTGCACATTTCTAACGAATAAAAGCTTTTGACTTTGACTTTGATCGTAATACCACGCAACTTGTCAATAGGGTTCTTAGTAGTTCTTACCCAGCCTACTCATAGAAACTATCACCCGTGATCTCCACCATCCATTAGGGTGCTTCGTTCATATAAAGCTGTAGCTTCAAGTCGGTACATTGATTTCAAACCTTTTATCGGCATTACCTATATCAGACTTTTTTATACATTACGCCTCTAGCTAGCTTTACTTACTTATTTTACCATAATATTTAACGCGGATGAACCAATGATGTAGAGTTAGTTACATAAAGTCTGGCGATGCGTGGACGGGTGAGTCATAAAACGCGTTTTATCGAGTTATTGGCCTGACGAGATGGGAGATGTGACGGACTGATGGAATACCAAATTATCTAAAATCAAACGATGATTTTCAAAGGCGGCTTTACCACTTAAAGCGATTTTGTACTGGACAACCTTTACGTATTTAAAAGAGTCACAAATATTACAAAAAGTAGAACATTCTTAGTTCGGTCTATGCTTCACGCCTGTGAAACTTCGGCCAACTTGTTGTAAAAAAGCATACTCCTGCACCATATTCAATCCGAATTTCATTCGGATTCACCACAATTTATCAAATTACTATTTTACCTACTATTTTATCAGTTTTTCACATGATGTAGGAGTAATAACCATACTAATAATTTGCGATTTAAAAACTGAAATTGAACTTCACTTATGCAAATAAAGAGTATAATGTTATGTATTGTAATGTATTGTAATCTACTTAAGTATCAATTTAACGCCTCTGAATTACACTAGGACTAGGCAGATACACATAAGTACATAATAAGTCTGCCTGTGTAGATAATAAAACTTACTTTGTGAAAGTGAACGTTCATCCGATTATCTCGATCATTAGTTATAAGTGTGATAAATGAACCGCCAATGAGATTTAAATTAAATTTAGATTATTTATAACAAAAGTGAAATTAAACAGAAGGCTTCTTTTAACTTCACTTTAAGTCATTGCCAAGATATTTTTAATATATAAACTTGAGATTTATATGTTTTTTAAAAGGTATAGGTATCTACATAATTATATGTATTCAATTTGTTATTTTTGCATAGAGTTGGCACCTTATCTTACAACCTGAGGCAGGCACGCATCTTGATAAATCAAAATGGGACTAAAAATAACGTAATACCTACATACCTATTGCCACTAAACTACCTTGTCTTTAAATTCACGATATTTCATTACAATTAAATGCACAATATTCGCGGAAAACTAACAAACGGCATTCGTTTATCAAGCCTTTGTCAGCCCTCCAAACCCAAGATTGACAATCAGGGTAACCCACCACCCATGTTTGGGTACTGTGATTGCCAAAGAATCATACCTTTCTTCCTTTCAGTCTTTTGCAGTCCGCTACTGGAGATGGGCCTCCCCTAATTACGAGTAGGTATAGTCTGAGGTAGTGCTTCCGGTTCGGTCCTTTGCAAGGTTGGGTGGGAATGGGAATATTCTATGGGCTGCAGTAACCACTTAACACCATCACCACATCGGTAAATTCATTAATTCAATAAAAAAATGTAATAAAATAACAGTTGATATTTTTTTACGTAATTGAAGCTAGCAACCAGAGGATATCTGCCTATCATCTTAGTTTTTTGGCAATACGTCGCGGTTCGATCGTAAGTATACTAACCGACTTGTAAAGTTCAATGCCACCACGCCAGGTGCTGTTACATCCAGCCATATAGACGCTAGATGCGGCCGAAGCATATAGTTTAATATATATTTAGATAAAAAAAATTATATAAAATATTGGTTCCATGGAGTTTTAATTTTTATTAAATTAGATTTTTAACCTTGTCGCCTGACATCTAGTAACTGCCAGCCAATAAATTAATAAAATACAAATGAAATTTTAAAAAAGTTATAACATTGACATAAATAATAACACAATAAAGAAACCTAGAGAGAAAATACTATTAATTAAATTCGTTTCACGAAATCCTCCAATTTTGTATCAAATCCTAAATAAAATGTAATAAGTACGTAGTTAGTAGTGTAAAAAAATGTATAGCAACAAATAAAATAAAATAACAATAACAGATTTCATGTTTTACTTACAAATACAAATTTTTCCTCAAAAATATTAAAATCCAAAAACAAAGATCAAAACTTATTAGGACTATCTTCCAGGAATCAACCAAAAGGGCAAACTGTCAATTATTCGAATATTACAGATTCGATTTGACCTCTCGACACCAATATATCTAGTGATTTCCAATTTAATTGAATGCACGACCCAAGGTATTAAAGCTCGGAGTCACGTCCAGTCAAGTACCTTATCTTTCTCTCAAATACGACGATAATGATAGCTTAGAATCGCCGGCGGCTACGATGCTCTTGTCATTTTCTCGCCATGCTAATAGAATTTGAGATAATTATTTAACTGTAATAGAACACGTATAATACACGTACTGTCAAACTGTCGCTATTAGTTCTAAACTCGACTTTGATTACGGTAATTAAAATTTTAAGCACCGAACTGCGCTTCGCTTGTAAAATTAATGCACTTTCTAGCAACTGACGTTTTGTTTACATCTTTTGTAATAGTGCTGGAATTACAAGTTTGTCATCGTGTTTTATTATGATATCAACACATTCGACTTTTTAAAGCCAAATACAAAGAAAGAAAGTTTTTTTTACCTATATGTATTTGTAATTCATTAGTAACCCACTACAGGGTCGTTTCGTCACATAATACGGATGTCTTGTTACACCGTGTCACATGTGCGTATTTCAAATAGGACAGCTCCGAAGAGGCCTTTGTTTAAATTTTGTCATTTTGGTTGGTCGATCCGTTATGTTAGCCAAATAGAATAAGGTAAGGCCTTATCCTTATTAGGTTCCCCTTCGCAACTTTAGATGAACTTTAGAAAATACACAATTAAGCGATATCAGAAGTCTCTCTTGTCATTATTAAAACTATGAAAACGGCTCACAGATCTTAGAAAACCTTGAGAGGGATAGCGAGCAAACAAGATTCTAAATAATATTTAAATAAATTAATAGATATTTAAATAAACAAACAGATCGCTGAAACCGCTAACAAGAAGCAAAACTACAGTTTCATCCATTACGCGAAAACATTGATTTACAGTGAAAGGTTATTGAGTTATGCGAGCAACGCCGCAGGGCAGAGGTAGTTAGTCGTAAATTCACGTAACATGCGGTCATGATACAAAATTATATGCCTCGACTCGGGTGGAAGAATATTTCGCCTATTCCTGTGGGTATCGATTTCATAATAACATACGAAGCCTTAGTCCACCACGCTGGCCTACAGCGGGTTGGTAGACTTCACATACCACTTCACATAACATTTTTTTTCTGAACTGTCAGGCATGCAGGTTTCCTCAAGATGTTTTCCTTCAGCGTAACAGCAGCTGATATTTAATTTTATAAAGCGCACATAACTTTTTTTACAAAGTCATTGGTGCGTGCCACTGGGATTCGAACCCCTCGATTCGAGGTCGAATTCTAAGCCACTGGACTATCACCAAATTATTGATGGACGCTATTTGGTCACAAAAACCTGTGGCTCGCTTACTGAACATTCGGTTAAGCGGCGGCGGTTGCCGGAAATACTTTATTTGAAGCGATCATTTTAGTTTAATACGTATAGCAATAAAATATACCTACAACTATGTACGTAATTAATTTTAAACAACTGCTTTCGTTGTAGTTAGTTAAAAGTAAGTAACTCATTATAAATTGTATTTATGGCCTAATAACGGCTACGGCAATAAACCTTTCCCTTCAAAAAACTGAATTTATAATTTTGGAAACGAATGGCGAAGTGGTATGTTAATTTTATGAATTATGATTCAATTACCGTAAAAAATGGTCGTGTTGTGACTTAATTGTTATTAATAAGTGTTGTTTGTTTAGAAAGAACAAATTAAGTTATTCCCTTTGGAGCCGCGGGTAAACGCTTTATCTTTAATGTTTACTTATATTATTTGGTTCAGACATAATTACTCTAGCCTATTTTTCCTAAAAAATACCCGGACGGAAAATTTTTGATATATTAATGGAGGTTTGTTATAATTTTAATTTACTTTTAATAATTGGATACAATTGGCATCTGAGAAACATAACGAGCTACGATTGTTAATTATGGCTTTATTTATTTTTACAGTTTTATAAATTGAATTTGAGATTAATTAAAAACCCGTTTCATTAACATTACCGGTATCTAATACTGTGACATTATGAGCTTTATTGGATTGAGGTCAAAGACCCGACTTTAATTTGCCCCACACATGCTTTTTTGGAAACCGAGCAATTACATACTTGTACCAATATTTCTCGGGATCTTGGGGTATCATTGGTAACCATTGCCAACATATTAGCCCAAGAGCGGTCAAACATTTTTCGAGATGTATTTGAAGCATTATAAACGCACGTTGAATAGTTTAATTATAATATCTGAATACAAAGAATGCAGATTGGCTGGCAGGAAACGGAATTAAGACAACCCCAAAAAAAACGTTTTTGAAGCGTTTTGAAATTTTAGTTTTCAATCCTGCCAAAATGGCCTTGGGCCAGTGGCTTGCATTTCATGGGCTGCAGTGACCACTAAACATCAGGTGTCCTGTATGCCTGTTTGGTAGGTACCTACACATATACAATAAAAAAGTGTCATGGTTTTCAAAGCTGCCAGATTTATTTTGGACCACGCATAGAGAATTTCATATCGTCAAACATTAACCTGAGCATATTTACATGCATAAATACCTATAGAATCATCAAGCACCTAAACATAAAACCATTGAAGGTGTTAAGAATCCTAATACAAAGTTATTTACAGGTACGATAACTGACTTTATCAAGAGTAGATTTCTAATGATGAAATCTACGAGGAATGCATGCAATACCCTAGCATAATGCAAATTTAAATTGAAAGCGATTAAGCTTTTGAAGACCTTTCACACGAATAACCTCACTTCTGAACTTTGGATTATAAGCCTGAAGTTAATGCTATTAAATTACCAATATTAATACGGTGCCAGTGCAGACGTCCGTAAAACTCCAGTAGAAAGATATGTACAGTACCTATACAGTAATGTGTCTTCATACAAACGGTCGGAACTCGGAACTCGCAAAATATACTTTTATTGAACACCTTATTTCATTATTTCATATTAAAAATTTAAATAAAAATTTTGTCAGAAACAAGACCGAGTCAATTATACGACGACATACAAGGACAACCTTGCTAAAATTATAACTGACTCTTACTAGATCTGCAAATATCGATAATTACCTATCGTTAATCATTAAATGAGTTCATCGTGCGTGATTTCGGCAAATCAGGCAAAATTTGGGTAAACTCGTATAAACCCCCAAGATCGGATCGGATCGTACGTTTATCCCATAGTGAATGAATGTATGTTCCAAGACTATCCGTCTACGGTGACTAGCGGAGCCCATAGCGAAACCCGTCCCATAATAGCCAGCCAGCTACCCAGCTACGATTCCCGTGCCACTCTCGTAGGTAATTGCCGGCTGACAGATACTAGGTCTACCGTGGACCTATCCGCGAGAGTGGTAGAAACAATTGCTGTCTATGCTTAAATAAAGAAAATGAAGGCCCAACGCCTTCCTTATCCTAAACAAGGTTTTTTTAGTCGAAACCCACTCACCAACTGTATGTCAGTATGTTACGACGTTACGGAACATGGAAGAACCGATCGCACACATCAAGAATCGGATAACCGAAATAATTTCAGTTAAATTGCCCCGAGTATCCAATCCCCCGCACGTACCAACTCACATTTATTGTATTTACGAGCAATTAAACTGAACCTGCCGCCGATGCAAATACCGACAAACCGGATCGATATTACTTTCGTTGACTGAAACCGAGCTAAAGTCGACGTGTAGAGAGGTTGCATTGTTGAAGTGTACCAACCGTTAGCATTCCAAGACAGGACGTCATCGTGGGATCTGCATTGTCAGTAACCTATTAATGACCCACTACGGGTCAGGTCTTCTCTCCCAATGACAGGGATGCAGGCCTTAGTTCACCACGCTGGCCTAATGCGGGTGCACTTTGCATTTACATGACTTTGAAAACATTTTTTGTGAACTCTCAGGTATGCAGGTTTCCTCATGATGTTTTCCTTCACCGTAACAGCAGGTGATATTTTAATTTTATAAAGGGCTATAACTTTTTTACAGTGGTGCGTGCCACCGGGATTCGAACCCGCACCCTTCGATTAAGTCGTATTCTAAACCACTAGGCTATCACCGCTGAAATGTCGGTAATTTCAGTTAAATTATAGAATCCCCATTGTCGAAACTCCACACGTACCAACGTACCACGTATAAACTGAATCTGTCGCCGATGCAAATACCGACAAACCGGATCGATAATATTTTCGTTGACTGAAACCGAGCCCAAGTCGAGGTGTCGAGAAAGTTGAAGTCAACGACCACAAATCCTAATAGACACCGTCTATCATAATTTCTACAAAGAAACAATTCAGTCAAATAATTGAGGCGAGGAGGGGAAAAAGAAAAATAAAGCATCATGATTGGTCAGTTCAAAATCGCGATATCCCATTTGTTTCGAACTAGTGACCTGATTCAAGATGAGCTCTAAACAAATTGGATAAACACCATGTTCCTACACGGGTCAAGGAAGTGATCGGTACTAGCATAGATTTCCCGCTCGTTATCCTGTGGATGAGACTTTGAAGTCTAATGTGTTGTCTGAAAGCGTTTGCTTAACATGAGGCGTCTATTTGGCTATGTAGTGGTTGGATGAATTGTACCAACCGTTAGCATTCCAAGACAGGGCGTCATCGTGGGATCTGCATATTCATCAGTATCCATGGATAGGTGAATCTGAGACCGTTACGGTTCCGGCAGTCGGATCACGTAAGCCGCATTGTTCCTATTCGAGCTTCGAATGTTTTATTCAACGAAACTACTGCAAATTACCAGTCCTGTTTACGGTAACTCACCGAGCGTTTTCCTAACATCTAACAGTGCAAAGATGCACCTGAATACTGCCGAAGTTCTCAATGCAAACCAATGGCTTTAGGCAGTAAAATATGCATTTAAGTAGCTATATATTTACATAAAGCGTGAAATGGGAAACGCGCATGGACTTCGTTATATTTAAAGTACGGTTAGACAAAATCAATAAATTAAAATGATCACCCTATCGCAACCGTCTATAGGTTGGAGACGAACACTTGTCCAATTACTGATATGACAAGAAACTTAGACTGGCACGTTCTGGGGATTCTCCTGTTGTTTCTCGTGTCCATAGGTGACCACTCACCATCAGTGATCCGTTTGACACTTTATCAGGTTTTTCTTGGATTATAAAAAAACCTATGAAACGAGCGTTATATACGAAATGAGCATTAGTTTATAGAAAAGCAACATCAGATGAAACGGATTGATTCAACCCTAATGGGGGTAGGTGGTAGGAGTTGAATGAAACTTACATTCAAAAGACCAATACGAGCCATGTCGACTAGTCTCCCATATTATCCCAGCGGTTATTAAAACTAACCACAGGTTGAGCTAAACGCGCCGTCAATGGAATGGGAATGATCATCAATTGCGACGATTGGCTAAGGAAATCATTGGAATACCGAACCCGGTCGGCTGGCAATTAGCCATAGATAATTGAGGTACGTGACATTCACAATGGGCCGCGTGTTCACACGGCTTTCTCGACTCATTACTCTTCGCAGGACGTGTGATGGTCCGCAACAGGGCTCCCCGACGACCACTTTATCGCAAATTGGAAGAGGAAATGTGAAATGTCTAGTAGTTTAGACTAATAATGGTAATTGGTGATGGCTTGACGTCTTGCTTGACTTGTATATTGTATCGGCATGTTTACTGTATGATACGTCGCCTTCTATGATCAGAGGAAGTGCTGCGATCATCTCGTCACGTTTTTTGTGGAGTATTGACCGTAGGATTTGGTTGAAGTAACACATTCCGTTTTTCCAATTATTCCTAAGTCCGAGTAGTAAAGGAAACCAATATTATTGCATATAGCAGAAAATTATTAAATATTATCTTTAAATTGAAAACCGATGAGATATTGCTGGATTGATATATATCTTGGAAAATAATCCTGCTAACGTAGAATTTAAATATGTCGTGATGAATGTAGGTTTAGCATTGAAGCAAACAGAAACTTAACAACTTATATTGAATATACCAAATCCTCGTCCTTACTAAGGATTGCAAGAATATGCTTTTGCTGAACAAGCTTTATTTTCCATTTCTATCTTGAAACAAAGATTCTTCCATTCATATCGTTCTTCAACATTGTACTTTGTTCCATTCCCTGTATTCTTGTTAAACGTCAGCCCTAAGGCTAGCTTGTATCTTTGTTTACAGACAATGGTTTTCCCATTTGCTACGGTCCCAGTACACAGAGTATACGGTAGACTAGGTCATGGTTCGAGCTAACCTGTGTTTACGATGATTCATACTTCGTCGCTGCATTCTATACAATAGTGATTCTAAGTGCTTCGAATATAGATAGGAATGTAAGCATTGATATTGATTTAGGTAGAGGAAAAGGTATAACTGAATTTCTTATTTGATTTGGCTTTCTTATTTGACTTTTATTATTATGACTAACCAATTCGTTGAAATGTTAGTGATCATGCATTTAAAGCTGAAGCTAACGTCTCAAATAGTTTTGCATAATCTCACTCGTATGTGTCCTTAGTTTTTTTTTTTTGCTTTTCTGTGACCGAATGGCATGTTAGTAAGTTACTCAATTTTATATTTGATCAGTATTTTTAATGTACAAATGATGTAATCTCTAATGCTTTACTATAGTTACCAAATTTTGTGAACTACGTTCGAGAATTCTGCTCATTAATTTAGGAACATTTCAAGATTAAATCTTTTGTGGAATTTGAGATCATATTTAAATCAGTCCAATGAATTTGGACCAAATTTAAAATTTAATCACATTATAAAGATTCATCAGCAAAAGCTGCACGAGGAAAGTCTCGTTAATATCTTCCGAGAATTTAGCTTTGATTAATGATTTTCCGACACGATATAAATTTCAAAGGCGTGAACTCGCCATCAGAAAACCTATTAGGAGTGTTGTTCGTGATTTATAGTGTTAAAAGCAATACTGCAGCATGAAGTATGGTGTGGCGCCAAGAGCTATCAAATTACTGAAGAAGCGACGGAGCGATAGAAAATTATTTTGTTTCTATCTTCCGACTAATTTGATTTAGGACTTGTCCTAATTTTCTGTCAACCAACCGGCCATCTATCACGACAAAATTGAAACAGGCCTCTGTGTAGAGCTGTCCAAATTAAAATAGACACTGACATGTGACAGAATGTACGAAATAACATTGTCGTACGAGGAACTTTGCTTGCGCCATATCAATATGGGGTATTTGTCTTTATGTCTAAAACTTTTTCGGCTTCTTAAACTGTCTTTTCAAATCCCTCAAATTACAACTCTAGAACGTTATTTAATGAGATAGATTTATTAATAAAGGTCTTATTGATGAATGAGTCATTAATAAGAACTTTAGATTCAATATTCTCAACGACACGCTCGAATGAGGTTCAACAAACGAACAACACTTTTAACACTTCAAATCACTTATTGTCTGGTCTGCTACCATTCTTCGAAAGCCATTAACATCTGTCACTTCCACTTGAGAACGCGCTTATCCAATCACATAAGAAGTACAGGGAACAGCAATTAGATGGGTAATTATCAACCAATCAATCATCATTCTTATATCAAATGGACGGCTTTACGGGTAAGGAGGTCTCATTATTATTTTCTGTTCTTTACTCCCATTATTTGTTAACAACTAAGCTTTGCTTTGGGATACCTTTGTATTATTTAACGGTCAATATCAAACGGTAAGAGAATTTCGATGAGCGATCTGAAGTGACTTCCTATATCCAAACTTCATCTCTTTGCGATTTTGCTAAGATATTCAGATGTTTCTAAACTTATATCGCTAGGCGACAACTGTTTTACAGAGACCAGAGGATCAATAATGGTAATAGGCTCACTTTTTGTTCTGCTACAGTTTTGACAAACCAAATGTTTGGAATAGAGGAGGACAGTCAGGATCACTTGTAGATATAATGAGAAAAGACCAGGGCAAAACATGACCTCGCATATCAAATTTGAAGTGTTCTGTCGAGGGTAGGTATTTTAGGTAATTTACAGTATGTTTAGTTAAACCAGCTTTCGGATACTTTCTTTAAACAATCTTAATTCTCATGAGTAGCTAAAGCAAATTACCCATATAGAACCTCAAATAGAACGTTCCAAAAAGAGTCCCAATGACTCGCCAACCCACTGCCGATTCTGCGAGCTGTTATCTTCTTATCCGTTTGTTTTTACGCGCTCGGTCCGGTTGCGCGTGCAATATGCGCGCTATGTATGCCGCCGGACGCACGCGCAGTGTCGGCTCAAATGGAGCGGACATGGCTCCTACAGCTAAAGAAGATCAGTCGGTTCGGATTAGGTTAATTACACAAATGCACGGCTGCTTTGAAGAATTGGTATCGTGTGCGGTGGTTTTTGTAGGGATTGATTGGGTAGAACGGAACGTTTTTGCACAGTTGCGTATTGTTGTGGGGTTGGTAGAAAAATTTAGATGCTTACACGAAAGTTTTATTACATAGTCGTTTCGCTATTTCATGCAATAAAGGGACTGTTCGCGAAACAAAAAAGCTTTGGAAAGTATGCATTGCTTCGTTTTGGTGAACTATATTTTATTAGTTGCAAATTAATATGCTATTAAATTGTATGAACAAATCGTTCGAAACATAAAATTATTGAAGATTTATTTTAATTTTAGCAATAAATGCTTTTTGGAGTGTTTTCCTTTCTCTTTAATAATTGTATAATTTAATTGTCTTTTCTGTTGTTTTAAGCGAATTTAAACGGAATTTTTAGCTGTTTCAGGGTACCAAACTTTACTTTCCGTCGTAGGCACTTACAAACCTTATCCACAATTAAGGACGCGTGCAACAGCCATGCTCGTCTTACGATTCTCCCTACACTATGGCATTAACCGGCTAGATGAGAAAGTCACTCCGCGTCAAGATAGCTCAAGGAACAAACGGTACCTCATTTGCTGGTTTCGATATCGACCTCGCCAAGGACGGCAGCGATTCTTGTTACTCAACGGTGTAATGACTTTTTGTGATATACGGAGATCGATGGAATGCTTTTTTGGAACCGTTCCGTCATGTGACGGTCGGAAGCGTGCCTTGTAGTATGGTGACTAGTTGACTACAATACCGAGCTAGTACTAGTGTAACTACTTGTAAGCAGATTCATTAAATAATGGGCGATTCTTGTAACGGTTTATTTAAAAAAAATGAAAAAATAAACGGTGTAATGACTTTTTGTGATATACGG
Organism: Erynnis tages; assembly: GCA_905147235.1. Taxonomy (NCBI): domain Eukaryota; kingdom Metazoa; phylum Arthropoda; class Insecta; order Lepidoptera; family Hesperiidae; genus Erynnis; species Erynnis tages. The sequence continues at coordinate 3,582,551 of LR990079.1, forward strand.
AGATCGACAGAATGCGATTTTGGAACCGTTCCGTCATGTGACGGCCGGAAGCGTGCCGTGTGATTAGTTGACTACAATACAAAACTAGTCCTAGTCTTACATACTTGTAAGCAGATAGGTACTGTCATTAAATGATGGGTAGATAAATGTAAATGTGATAAATAAAGATAAATGTAACTGCCTATAAATAACTCTTAAGTAGTGGAATTTAAAGGTCTTATTTAATAAATTGTTCTTATCAGCAGCTTTTATAGATGACAGATTAAATAATCTGATAACATATTTGTCCTGACTGCATTGATATGCAGCTTTCTGGACAACGAAATGTTTGTTCACACACAAACACAGCCGAAAAAAGAAAGGTAAACCTTGGAAAATAAACAAAATGTAAATTATGAAAGAAATTCTGGGAACTTCAACGGTGGAGAAATTTAGGAGAAAGCTAATTATATTAATAACATTTTCAGGAGTCGAAGGTCTTTGCTATACATAAAACACTGATTTCATTTAGAACAACATTTCTACTGTTGTATTCCAAAGAATAGGTCAAAGATACATCGATAAACGTTGTGCTAATTAATTTAAACGACCAATAAAGAACTTTATTGGCATAACACAATGGTGTTCAATAAAACATTTAACAATAAAATTTGCGGCGACTATTAAATAACTTGTAATATAAATCGTTGCAACGATATTATGGCCCGAGTATACTAGTCTACTAGTATAATGGTCACATCGGTTATACATGTACATCATATTAGTAGGTGGAAATAATAGCAGAATAGAAAAGGAAAAATCAGAAATCGCAGTATGGTTGGGTAAAGTTACGTTAGATACACTAATTAACAAAAACTAAAACCCGACTACTTAAAATCACAGTCTAAAAAGTATTATACAAGAAAATATTCTCATCTGAAAGTGCTCTGTATGTAATACATTAAATGTAATACATTAGAATGTAAAATTAATTGTAATACATTAAATGTAATACATTAAAATTTAATACATAGTCCTAGCACTATTAAAATGGCAATCGTGGTCATATTCCACTGCACTAAAACTTGCAATCGCTTACTACTCCTACATTTCAGACGTCACCCACGTCTCAGATCCCGCAGTGGGTCATTAATGGATTACAGACATTTTCTAACCAGACGATTCCTATCTAAAACTATAGGTATTACGGCCTTGAGTTTTTCAAATTGAAATACTGTTATATGACTTTTAATGTCTTCTCATAGTCGTTGCTTCCATTTATTCAGCCATTAGAACAATAACAGCGAGCTTACTAGAATTTTTATTCACCAGTTTTATTTTTCTAGTTAGAGACCAGTGACTATACCGTTGCACTTAATGAGATTTTGAGTTTTTTAAACTGTAACATACGCGAGTCATCGTTAACAGAAGAAAAAAAGTGTAGCGCATTCGAGATACAATTTTGTAGCTATTTATTAATTTTTTTTAGTAATTTCAATTTCCTGAGCCACAAAAAAGGCGAACTAATTTCTAAAGTGATTTTCGACTGGTAGATGATAAAAATGGTATTTTATATGATAATGATAAAAATGTTAGTGATAGAAAAGAAAATATAATGAGAAAATTATATATAATATACCTAAACTCATAAGTTTTTTAGGAATTTTAGGATTAAAACAATACAGTAAGAATTGTATCTAACTTAGAAAGTGATATTCATTATGTCTCAGCAACACCTAATCCCATCACACGAATAAAGTAGTAAAAGCGGTGAAAATCTCACTTTATGTTTAAGACTTCAACGCAGAAGTAGTTAGCGAGAATGCAGGCTGTCTCATTAAGAGATTAAAGAAGCAGTAAAGATACTCGTAAGATAAAATCGCACTAAAAAGCATTTTACTTATGTCCGTTGAATCATTATCAGACTATACTCTGGTCCTATCCTTATCAGTCTATACTAAAGATCAGTCTATGCTAAAACGAAGTAAGGAAATAAAGATTGATATACGTATTTTAAAATTTAGGAAAGAGAATTATTACTGTAATTAGCTATAACTGTTCACGCAAAATATGACTGGAGTAGAGTATATCTACACAAATTTAATATGTAAGTACCTACTATTATGTATTCTGTGGTAATGTCGACATAAATATTTTTGTAAACAGTTAATAGTTAGGTCACTTTAAGAATGTCTGAAACAAAAGAAATAAGACTAGGCAGTGCCTACTTGTAGTTTATTTTTAGCTATACAGGGTTATTGGTAATCATTTAATTCGAAGCGCGAACTATTTTGATGCAGTTTTTTATTGAAAGAGTCATACATTCGAAAGCTTAGAATATATTAAGCTGATGAATCTTCTAAGATTAAAAAAATCAAGTCTAGACAGTAAAATGAGTATCGTCGTAAAGACGTCTATTTCAGCAATGTAACGCCTCGTCATCCGGTGCGATACTGTGTGAATTACCATTGCTATTATTTCAAAACTTGTAGAGCGAATAAAACATTAGTCGTAATAGGACCAGTTATAAGAATTTCTCTACTAACTCAAATATTTCCTGAAGTTATTCAATGCTGTTAAAATCTTTGATTTCCTTCACCATTACAACAGGTGAAATTTAATTTTGTATACGCACCTAACTTAGAAAGCCCATAGTGCGTGCCTCTGAGTTTCAAACCCGGACCTTTGATACCGAATTCGTAGCCACGGAGCTATCACCGCTAACTACTTATCACCAAACGCCGACCCTCCATCTCAGCCAATCAAAACCGTTCGTATCAACTTGACCTCGTGACCCCAGTTTCCAGTACTTCTGTTTGTAAACACTCAACAGTAAAATCGTGACCCCTGCCAAGGTACTGACAGGTAAAGCCATCTCTAAAGATACCGCGATAACGTTACCTGAGAATATTACAATGACTCTGTGGTATTGGAACAGTTCAAAGGTTTTGAACTTTTCGTTTATAATACTTCTGGTTATGAACATGTTGTTTGTGAAGATTCTTAATCAAACAAAGCGGTTACACTTCTAAATTTATAGATTTTTTTGTACTCACATTAACTAAAGCAAAAATCATCCACACAAAAGTCGTCCGTGATATATGTGAAGTGACATGAGTCGCCATTTTGGACCTGAAACAAAAAAAAATGTTATATATAGGACAAGATTTTACACAGAAGGCTCCGATATAGTGTCACTTTGTCAACATTATTGTGAAGGATATTATTGTTATAATTTGGATTCGACATATTATAATATTGTGAGCAGTGATAGCCCAGTGGCTTATAATTCGGTCCCTTACTAGAGGGGTTCAGGTTCGAATCACAGTGGTACCAAAGACTTATTTAAAAGTTATGTAAGTTTTATAAAATAAATAAATATCATTAACTAGTTATCTCAGACATAATTATTGTATGCCTGCATAGGATATACTGTTCTTAACATATTATAAATTTGTATTTGTATTTGTAACATCTTTCTCGTGTAACACCCAACAATAAACGCATTCTTTTCTTCTTTTCTTTAAAATATCAACTTCTCATTGTGAGAAGAGACCCGACCCTGCGGTCGTTAATGGATTAAAATAAAAAGGGAATAAGAATAAACAATATTGATGCTATGGGTAGAAGGTAGAACTTTATCCATACAATTCATATCAGCTATTTACAGTTATAAATTCATACAACCTTTGAGAAAGTCTAACCATCCGTTTTCATACTCTACCTAGTGAAACCAATCTGTTTGAAATCAATCGCTCAACTCGTTATATTGATAACAGCAACCAGTATCGGAAACAAATGGCAAAGTCCTTCGTCACGACTGCAGAGGGATTATCAGAAGGCCGCGTGACATTGACTACGATCAATTTCATCGAGAAAGCACTACCTACTGTCGCGCCAAACCAGCTTAGGGCTGGCACAGTGTTAGAAACGTTATATGCCATCAAAATCATAACTTGTAAAAAAAACTAAGTGTCGCATCTCAGTTCTTCTAGTTTTGAGGTCCGTGTAACACCAAGTCGATTAATTTTATTCAGTCCCCACATAAGGGTCCTTCTGTCTTAATATAAGTATTGACCATATCAATAGTAAAAATCTTTTATGTTTTTAATAAATAGGTTGACTTGGCCATCGCATGAAAACTCCGTATATCTCACAAGTAATACTTTTTTTTTTTAATTTTTCGATCGTGTTGAGTTTGAGCTTGTTGAGGTTGAACTATCATCTACTAACCCATTCTCGAATAGTTTTCATAAGGTAGTTCTTCGAAGTGCTTAATAAACGACAGTGACAGCCCTACTCGTAGCTAGATCTGGTTATTTATTTAAATATTTTCACTTATGTAAATGTTGTTAACTCTCGAGTTCAAGTAAACTATGCGGTGTCCGGTTATCTGTTACGTATCGCTTTATATGAAAGTTCACACATTCCGCTGGCTTTACATCTTACACTTTCCAAGTTTCAAAGGCGACTCACCTTCCATATTAAAATGAACCTCCTTTACAAAATACCCGTTGTACGTTAATTATTTATTATTACTTTTCCTTTTTAGGAGATACAATAATTATTAATGAACATAAGTTCGCTCAGGCTTGATCAAGGGATTCTAAACAAAACCTTTAAACCATTAAAATAATAATTATAGCCTAAACAAAAACCGTTAATTAAATACAGATACATATATACTTATAAGCATAGATAACGCGCCTAATTCGACCCTAATATGGCTCGGCTCAACTTTCGTGCGGTATTTCGGCGAAAAAAAGTTTTAATTAAAACTAAATTACAGCTAACCAACGCATAATTAATCAAATACACATCTCCATAGTGAAATGTTCACTGTGTACATAAAACACGGTTAAAAGGTAATATAACACGAAATTTATATCAGTTTTTTTACCGTTTTACTTACGAGTAGTTGGCACTTGAGAATGTCGGTCACACAGCAGATACACAGCATACATAGGTATCTGCTGAAGATCGTAGGTAAGTACCAAGTTCGCGCTTTGTAGTTCAAGAATTCTAAAGCGATTACTACTATAAATATCATTATCATTTTTTTTTTTTTTGTGCAAAGGCGGAAAGAAATTCGTTTTAAGCTCTTAAGAATTAGACCCGCATTAGGCCAGCGTGGTGGACTAACGCCTACATCCTTCTCATTGTAAGAAGAGACCCGAACCAGCAGTGGGTCAATAATGGGTCATACAGACAAGCTCGAAAAATCGAAAGCTGAAGGAGTAACCGTTGTTCTACTCTACATGAAACCCCAAAAGAAATCAAAAAAGGATTAGGCCCGCTTATCGTATACGGTAAAATACTGAATCTTGTATAGCGTGACAGACACTAACTATAGAAAATGGTAGTAAATAGATATAAACTATAGAAAAGAGAGTAAATAGAACGGCGATAAATATTTGTTCTGAATCCACGGTAGCTACATAAGTCAATTTAATGGCATTACACCAATTTATCACAGTCGCATCGAGAGTGATAGATAGGTAATATGCGCTCAGTCTAGCATAATTTTTGGACACAACCTGTCTTCACAGCTGTTCTATCTACTTCCTATTTCTATGGTGCAAACCGATAATGTTCGTGTTTACGGTCCAGCAATATCCAGAAATTACTTTCATAACGACCACCCATAAAATAAAGACATTACAATTTTATGCTTCACTAACATCGTGTTGCGTTTCAGGCAATCGTACTCACGATGTTGCTAATAAAGAAATAGATCAGACCTTGCATTATTTGAGTGTAAATAAAAGAAAGGGGTGACTAACCCATATATTAACACAGGACTCATTACCCACTAACTAATAAGACTGGGCCCATGAATATTTCCATGTAGGTTCTTTTCACAAAGTTAGTCACCGCATCCAACCTCAAATAGAGAAAAAAAATCCTATAGGGGGTTGCAAGGGGTGGATGGATGGATGGATGGGTGGATATTTGTTACTCTTTCACACAGAAACGGCCAAAAATATTTGGATGAATTCGGTACACAGGTACGTTCGGTACACCTACATTACATAACCTAGATTAACATATAGGATACTTTTTATCTCTCTTTCTCTTAATTTCTAAACACTATGCGGACAAAGCCAAGGCAAAGTCTAGTTTATAACCCGAAGAACCGATAGGTTGAGAAGCGTGGCTGGTCTAGATAAATGCTGACATGTAACTCATAATTTTACAAGCTGTTAAACGAAGAGAAATGCCTCCTTTCCTGTTTCAAGCGTAATTTGTAGGATGTCTTGACAGCGTCCTAAACATTTATATTATTATACTTATACCTCAGTATATAATAATATAAATATACTAGGTATAATTATACCTCGGTAACGATACGCCTGTCATTATTATAGTGTTACGCACGTTTTCCATACATTATAAGAGAGACCGTTATTGTAAATATCAGTTGTATAAGCATGAAGCATACTCTGCATACTATTCGTGCGGTGATAGCCCAGTGGTTAACAGGTGGCCTCTTAGTCGAAGGATCCGGGTTCGAATTTCATTGACCTGCAAGTTTCCTAAAAAAGTTTATATGTGCTTTATAAAACTTTGCAGTGGGTCTATTTTATGCCCTTAAAATATCGCTAGTTCGAAGCCAAACATCCTGTATATCACTGCGTTAACAGTGAAGGAAAATAATTATCGTTTGACAGTTTGCATGTCCGAGACTTAATGAGAGAGAGAAAATTAGTCGTCTAAGAGACCGTTTGTAGTAAGGACTTCTATGAAAGTAAAATGCCTCTCTTAAATAATTTTTCTAGTCTTCTTAAATTCAAATGAGTGGTTCGACTGTCGATAGCTGAATGTTTTAGAGACGGATAAGCATCATTTCAATACCGTAACATTACATTTCAATAATAAAAAGAATTGAATTTTAAGCCTACTGTGTGGTAGGTAACTGTCAACTGTCTTTCTGAGTAGTGTGACTCATTCACTTAATAAAAGAGTCTCTAATTGTATTCGAATGAAATATATTTATAAATGTTACCACAAACAGTAAAAGGTAGAATCTATTTGCACTGCGTTTTCAATTATCGCTTATTAGTTATTCGACCTATTGTTTGCGAATGTATTTAAAAATGGAAGATACTAGCGATTATTTAACGGTTCTACGGTTTGTATTAGTTTGTCAGGTGTGAACTGTTGAGCTAACAATATTTATATTTGCGAAATGATTTTAGAGATTCGAATAATCAATTATAATATCCTATTTTGAATTCTGTGTTTTTTTCTGTCCAAATTCCTCAATGGTAAAGCTTTACGTTTCATTCTAGAAGTACGAAGAGTGCCGCGCTAGTCAACCCGCACTAGGTCAGCGTGGATGTCTAAGGCTTTCATTCCTCCGTTCTTTCTAATTGTGAGATGAGGCCCGACCCTTCAGTAGGCATTAATGGATACAGACTATAAATAAATAAATAACGCTTTACACGCATAGCCCCACACTAGGATTCCCTGTGTCGTGGGTGCCATGGACACACACAAGACACAACACAACACAACCAGACCAGAAACAGAAATTCAAATTCATCATTCAAATCTCTGCAATGCTGGGAATCGAACCCAGGACCCTCTGCGCAACGCACCGGTGTCTTAACCACTGCGCCGCTCAGGTCGTATTAAGTCAGGTGTAACGATACTGATTACAGACTATAATTTTTCAGAAAAGTTTTAAATAACAAACCATCTCATATTTTAAGTGCTCAGGTAGAAAATCAGAAACTAATCAGGCGAGATTGGACGCGTGTTCACGCCACGCATTCCGCAGACGTATTATAATGCACTTTCGTTTCACAAAAACGCACACTTTTTGCCGCATCGCTCGCGACTTTCGGCTTATACTCGTATCGTTTCAGAGATGTATTATTGTGTAGATGATAGATCTCAGTGTGAATATGAATCATTATAATTATTATTATTATTCATGATGGGCAATTACAAGAGCAACTTGCATGGATAAATGTATTTTGAAGACAAAATTTAATTAACTAAGCAACTAAGTCAATGGTTAGAAAACTGCATTACGGCTCAAAAGCTTTAAAAATGTTAAATATTTATAAACACATATAGGTAAAGGTAGTCTAGTTTCAGTTATTTAAAAAAAATCTGATTGGGGGTCTCACGCACGTCTCACGTAACACACTTTTTGTAGAAAAGAAATTTTATATAAAAATAAAGATTTTACTTATTTAACTATCATTTTAAGCGTCGGATAAAGTACTAGGAATGTATAAAAGCTTGGATTATCGACATTAAGAGGATTACCGCAGACGGGTTGGCTGATTTAACTACTAATAATCGAGCAACGACCACCCGCTTGCACATAACTTAATTATGGTGAACCAAATAGGATGGTATGTACAGTTCATCTAGTCTTAAATTGAACGCTCGTCCAAGATATCTAACACAAATTGATTATCTATATTGGTCTACTCCTTTAATTTGACATGTTTAAAATCAGTTTAGATCAGTTGACCCACGATGCATAACTGACGCGAAGATATTTAGTCTCATATGGATAAAATCTACTTTTTATCTCTTCTGAGCCATATTCCAAAGTTGACGTTGAAAGCTACAGAAAAGCTCACGAAAGAAAGTTTACGAAAGCTCCCGGATATTTTCAGAATTTACACAAATTATTTCTTTGTTATTTGTGTCCTGTAGGTATTTTGAATCTGAAATTTTAGTAATATTAACGTAGGTACATAGTAAATTATTAACGAAATATTAACACTGAATCGATCATTGGATAGAATATAATGGGCACAAAATTTCCTTTGATTTTTTGGTTTATTTGTTTTAAATTTAAATATAAATAGGTCGCCATTCACAGCGATGTTTATTATCCTGAGGCGTTGAAATTACCTAAAATGAAGGCTAATGATTCGAGTAAATAATATTTAAGATCCTATTAAAATTTACATAATTTAAAGCTGATTATGTAAATTTTAATAATGTTAGAAAGAATAAGGAAAGATACGGTGAGCAGACCGATCCTTTTCGTTTAAAAGAAAGCCATGCCTACTTGGGTATATTTTTGACAGTGTGTGTGATGTGTCCCACAATATTTATTTATTTATTACATAACGATTCCTGGATTTTCTGAATACAACGTGGGTTCTTCACCCTTACTCTGTTTTGTTACGTAAAATAACAAATAAATAACTCTGAAACGCAAAAAAGTGTATACTATAAAATGTACCCTTTATTATTTAGTGCTATCGACATTAAGTCTGAATCATTTATGTATTGAAAAGTTGGGTACCTTAGGATGTGCCGAAGACATCAACCATCTCGCTGATGTTGACATTTATTTTGTCGTAAAGATTGTTTATTGGCAATAAATGTTTTAAAAATTAAATATGATTTAGCGCTCGAAGCGTTTGAGGTGAAAAATATGAAAGAAATCGTGAAGTGATGTACGTAGTCTTTCATGGTAGAGGTATCGTATAGTGGAATTTTTAGCTGGAAAACTGTGTAAATTATGAAGGTATCAAAATATCTACGACATTTGATAATTACAGTCTTGATTTTCTGGCATTAAATTATTACCGATTACGTTAAAAATTATCGAGTTAAAAACAAACGTATGTATTGTTTTACTAAGCAGGTCGTTCATAAACGTAATAATTATACGTCTTCGATTGCGTGTAAATAGCGCATCTACGTTTTTTCCTCTTTTGCGTTTAAGCTTAAACCGCTTACTTTACTAGTAAAATATTACTTAAAATAGCAGAGTATTTGTAAACTCCAGCAAATAAGCTCCCTATTAGTTCTAAAGCACTTTGCCAGAAATGCACTTAACATCTTAGCAAACAGACAAACGGAAAGAACCATAATGGTGCGGAGTGGTCTACACAACAATCACTAATATCTAAATATTATCTCCTATCAACAACGTTATAGATGCTAGATGCTGTATTATTTGTGTTGAATACCTATCGTAAATCAGGTTAATTTACGATATTCATTAAATTATTGTTTAAAAATTCGTCTTCTACGATCAATCACGATAATTGACTAAATTATTAAAGCAACAAATCTACTTAAAAACTACTTAAATACTTACAGATAAATTAGACCACAGACATGACACACAACTATTTGAGGTTTAAGCTCCCTTAGTAAGTAAGTTATCTTTCGGAATATCGTAAAAGATATTTACTGTAACTCTAACTCAAGTTACAATTTTAACATTCCAGACATTGTACAATTATTATTTACAAGTAAATGTTACTTATCAGGAACATATGAAAAGTCCGTTATTACATTTGTGTATAACCTTACATATAGTAGGTACTTGCTACTCGTTCTACGTATGACTTACAGGGCACCAGTAAAATTGAAAATTTATGGCCCCATAAAGAAATGAAAAGCCATAACCAAATACCTTTGAACATACGTGAACTTCGTTAGAATATTATTATCGAACAGTGATTCTCAAACTATGGGTCCGAGGGTCAATCAACCCTTTGGAGGCTACAAACACTTGTTACTGCTATTAACGCCTAGTGTCGCCAAGACAAGGAAGGCAAAAAATGTGGTTCTATTTGAACATTAATTACCTATATTATTGAAAAACAAAACCCGAATGCTTGAAACATTACGTGCCTATATTTATCTCATTGATTTTTTTAGTGTAACGATCCTTTTATTAAATCCTTTAATTTGATACCCATATTGCATTTAGTTTTGATTCAAAAAGGTTGAGAAAGACTGTTCTAGAATCTAGGAATTCGCGTGAATGTGTGAGCCATTCAAATGTACCTCAATGTTAGAAATTCAATGATTTTCACACCAATTATATTTGATTTTAACTATCCATATTGTCATTCAGCTAGCGAGACATACGAGTATGATTGTATGACGAGATAAATTCGAGTCGTAAACGTGCTGAATGTATTAATGATATTAATTGTGTATGCACATACACACTTTCACATACATAATATGATATATGCATGCAGAGTATCAAAGTTATAACTGTGATTATGTGATTTAAATATTACATTTTCACTTTGTTACTTATTAGTTTGCCTTTGATTTCTATACTCTTCGGTAATTAATTAACAATCTACGACAGGTTTTACGTCAACAATCACGTCAATAACAGAAGTGAATGTATTGTCATCTTTGAAAATGTACAAAATTCTCGTCAGACTGGCTGGCTACAACCTTTTTATATCCCAATGTTGGGCCTCAAAATAGGGGAAGGCCGGAAGCATACTCCACAATGCTGTTCCAATGCGGATTGGTGGAGAAACGGATGTTTTCAAACCGCCAATTGGAACTCAGTAAAGGTTAAGTTATAGCGGTGATAGCCCAGTGGCTTAGAATTCGACCTCGAATCGAGGGGTCCGGGTTCGAATCCCAGTGGCACGCACCAATGACTTTGTAATAAAAGTTATGTGCGATTTATAAAAAAATTAAATATCACCTGCTGTTACGGTGAAGGAAAACATCGTGAGGAAACCTGCATGCCTGAGAGTTCATAAAAAACAAAAAATGTTTTCAAAGGCATGTGAAGTCCACCAACCCGCAGTAGGCCAGCGTGGTGGACGGCGGCCTACATCCCTCTCATTGTGAGAGGAGACCCGACCCTGTAGTGGGTCATTAATGGGTACTGACAAAGGTTAATCAAATGCTATCTCATCGATAACATCCGGAACAGATGACTAAACGTGCCCTCCGAAGCACGGAGAGGCGGAGAGCGCATACAATTCGCCAAGTACTGACCGCATCCAACGTTCCTTAACTTTTTCGATCGCTTGCGATCCACGCAGCGGGCCTATGCGCGCTTCGAGTCTGGCTGAGCTCCTTAACTCAGAGGGGATTTGAAATCTTCTTCACACTTAGATAAAGGATCTTACCAGCCAACTTTCCGACGACTCGTGTTCTTCGCTCTCCAAACTGTCATTGTTCTAGCACCTCACTAACATGTATGGACGAACACAACTGTCACCTTCGCGCCGCCGAGTTGTAATTGCGACTGTCAGCAAACATAATCCCTTTGATTTGCACTGCACTACACTGCTTGGAACGATGGTGGCACGATCTGGAATAAAGAGAAGTGAAGTTTACGTCAAATGATGATACGTGTTTAAAAGTTAAATGAGAACGAAGGGGAGTCCGCTCCAAACATTGGTTGGTCAAACCAATATTACTGAAGAACCGATGACATCTCTTCAAAAATTACGTCTTTTGGTGTATTTCCTTTCTTAACTAGAAATTTGATCACGGCGCGGTGCTCCAAATTGCGAGAATGGCTAGTTTCCGTTGACATGGTGATGTTGCTTGTTCCAGAGATTAAGTGTTAATGAACTAAATAAACAAAATGAGTGTTATTTATACTCACAATGAGTGGCACAATTAGTGATATAGGTAACGAGGTGATTAGTCGTCGTTAAGAGCCTTAGGTCGCGAACTTATCAGCCGCCCCTCGTATATCCGACGGTCATCTGACGGATAAGCTGAAGGGTTACTGTTTATTGTATATTAGTAAGAATCAGACATATACATAGATCGCTTGATATGCAATGTTATATACATGGATATACGTGAAACATCAAAACGTGTGTCAGTGATGGTTGTCTAGTATGGCTTTTTTATATTTTTTGTGTTTTCGGTTGAGAGTTATGATATCTTAAGTGTTGTGGGATAAAATTTTTGCATTGCACAATTTTTTCACATAATATAAGAACATCGTAAGAGAAGCTCCTATTGTTAATTTAAATTACAGAATTTTATTATAATTAGGTATTTCAAAGAGATAGTTATCTGGTTACTAATTAATTTCATGCATTTCGCATTATACATTAGATAAGTTTATCTACAAAATGCTGTACCACTTAAAAATAAGAAACAGTTACTTTTATCAAAATTACGAGCGTAAAATTGTAAAAATGAGAACAAACCGCAATAAACAAACCACAATTATGTAAAAATTAAACAACATCTTGACACTTTCTCCTTTACAAACTTAACACTGGTCGATGCCCTTAAAACCTGACTAAAAAAAGTAATGAAAAGGAATTCCGGAAACGATTTCATTGAGTATTCAACTTTTTTAAATTACATTGAATGGACGTCACACCTTGTACTTTACGATTATACGTAAAGCCAAAAAACGTACAAACTTTGTACCTACCGTCACGTTTAAATTTCGAACATCTTGAGTTGTACGGAAATCTTTTGAATGGGTCATTGTTGGCGTTCTGAATATTTCGTACGCGGCTTCTTAAAACATTGCATACCGAGGACCTGCATTTAAAGATCTACTTTATTGCTTTACACCTGAGTTTAAATTCGCTTGTGTAATATTAAATTTCGTCCGTTCTCAGGCACTCAAGAGCTTCATTGTACGTTAAATTAGGCATCCAACAGTGATTCGTTGAACGGCTCCGTATCTTCAGATGCAAAGATTTAGATCTAAATAGATCGTGCAAATGTTAGTAGTCGGAAGTCAAAATATTTGAAATGTTTGCGCAATGCGCAACAATCGTCGCTGTTTCGTCTACTCAGCAGTCCATCTTTTTTCGCACAAGACGTCAGATTTATCATAACTCCAATCCAATAATAACTAAAATAAAATCGATTTGTTTGATACTCGTCATTTTGACACGACAAATCAAATCAAATAATGATGTTACATAATTATCTGACGTCTAACAGAATAATTCATATTACTTGTACTTGCTTCTTTAATTCAGCTTCGCAATTTTGTAGGATTCCCATCACTAAAACGTTATTTATTTGTCTCAGTTAAAAAGCGACATTCATTCATTCGACTTTATACCGATCGGCTAAATAGATACTCGCGTTATCTATTTAGACTTATATCTGTGTTCATATGGCTGAAGACGGCATGAATTGTTCTCATCTTATCGCGATCATGTTGCTACTAAATGTTTGGACAGAAACGGAGTTTCTGCATTTGTATGCAACTGTGGTATACAGCCTTGTTTCTTGTCAACATGACGAGAATACCGATCTTGTGAGTTTTTTTTAATGGCGCATTAACCACTTACTTTTTATTTCATTAAATTAAAGGAACATTTCGTTTGTTCGAGAAAATACACCTACATGGCAAGTTCCCACAAAGCTTAATCGTTTATTGCACTTGTTGGAAAGTTTATTTATTGGATAGTTTTAAAGATAATTTCTATTTTGTTACTCTTTTAATATGAAGAGACAACCCGATGGCAAGCTATCACAAAAACTCATGGGAAATAGACTTCTTTAGACGAAATACATATAAAATACGCATTCGAATTTCAGAACGAGAGTATCGGCAGACAACAGATTTTCCTACCTAGGAGTTACCTCCTTTTTACAAAAGGCACTAGAGAAATTGAAACATAAATTATGTAAGAGGAGCTGTAAATGCGAAAGTTTGTGAGAAAGTTGAAAGTTGCTCTTTTACGCAAAAACAGCTCAACAGTTTGGATTAAAATTAGGTACACCGATAGATAATAACCTGGATTAACACATAGGATACTTTTTGTCTCTGTCGGTACCAAATTACTTATTATAAATATTTCAATGTGAACAAGTCGCGCTAGTTTAAACAGTAAACTAAAAGGCGATGTTTACTGTGCATATTATTAACCATCATTACAATAATTTGTCAGCGAACACTATTTACCAGTAATAATTATCCTTTTCTGGAATATTCCATGGCCTCATGAGAATATAATCCCGGGCTCGCAATAAAAACTGTAGATGTCGGAGCTGGCCGTTTTTCTGCTACTCTATTGGTATTAATTACGGAGACCCGTTACCGACACACTATGAAGTTACAAACATATGATATGATACATATCATTGTATAGTGCGTAATGTATTGTGTTTAAAGAATACATAACCAAGAGTGCGCGCATGGTCGTGCTCACCGAAGTTTCAAGTATTATACATACTCGTAGTGCTCGTACCAATCTGTAGGTAATGCCTGATTTGTGACATCCTTTACAAACTGTAATTCCTCTAAGATGTCCATCTTGTAACTATAACTATGAAAAAGTTTCAATACATAAAGGTATTAGATACGAATTATCCATAGGTATCTATTATCAAAAGGAGAGTAGTAAAGAAGGAAAGTAGACAGAGCTAGTTGTATAATAGTTAGCTAGTAGTTAATAGCATGTACTTAAAGCCATCGTGTAAAAGATAGCACCAGTGAACAGATGTCAGAGATCCGCTGTCCAATAGCGGAAACCACGTCCAATTATGTCCTGCTAAGAGACGAAATGCACAGGACTTTGGAGGACGAACGTTTATCTAAGATCTTTGATATGCACCGGATAGTTAAACCGAACTCTAAAACCCGTGTTTGATACAGCATCTATATTTTGCTTTCTGAATGTCGAAAGATACAGACAGGAATCTAGTTACGAAGCGGATATAATAAAGGAATCTATGTATCCCGACATTCAGAAAGATACAGACAGGAATCTAGTTACGAAGCGGATATAATAAAGGAATCTATGTATCTCATAGTCTGTTTTTAACTTCCTAGATTGTTTGAGTATTAGCCTAAGAAAAAACAAATAAACAAAATTAAGATCTTTTATATTTTAGGTTATGCAACCGCACTGAGAAACAATACCATTTAGTTTATTATGAAATATATTATGGTTATGCCATAGTCTGTTTTGCATGAAAGAGTAAATAAAATCAATACTATCATCAATCTAATCATCCGTTGTAGGGTATCGATATCTAAAACAGGGCGCGCTCTTAAGTATGGCACTTTATATAGGAACTAAAACAAACCTTGAATCGTTTAAGTTGTGTTTATTAATAACCTTGGTACCTACACAATAGTACGCATACGGTCAGACCAGAATCTTGTCAAAATACAAGGTTCGAAGCATCAAGATGTCGATAAAAGCATTGCACCAGGAACCGGTCACAGATAAGGTAGGATTTATTGTGATTTGTTTATGATGCCCTAACATTATTTATGGTAAATGCATTCGAATTACCGGGCTAAAATTCAAATGAAATGAGAAATGAGTCGTCCGATAAATGATTTGTAAGTGAGGATAGAATATATATTGGATGAAACTTTAACAAGCCATCGTTATGAAGTCAAATAGAAATACGCTGTGATACAGCTAAGTACCTAATATGTTTAATATTAGTTTTGTCGAGAGAGTATCCCCAGTAATATATTCCGTCGCCTACTACGCATTAAGTGCATGTAAGACATTGGTGCTTCGTGGGTCTGGTCCTCCATGTATCCATGTATCTGTATCTATTACATCATTCTCATTCATGCGCCACAGTCTGATACAGCCATATAATTCGCCACTTACGTACTTTCTACCCTTCAATAATGTAATAGGGTATGATGACGATCTCTTAAACCTACAAAAATGTATTGAGTAGAAAACGGGGATCCAGGCCACCTGGCGGATGTGTTACTGCTCATAAGCCTGTTCGTTTCAAATAGAGTATCTACGGCAATCAAACCTCCAAACAAAACACAGTGGATGTAGAGGATGCCGCGCCACGGCGGAATACGAGGGTGGCGGTAAATTTCCTCCCCGGGTATGGTGGCTCTATCAGCTATAACCACGTATAACGTTTTTATCACGTCTGTTTGTTCTACAATCGCCGTATGAGCTTCAAATTAAACAATGGCATTTATGGGTCAGGAAAAAAGATTAAGTATGCTAAAGAATGCTTACCGAAGCGTAATTTAATTGTAAGACACGAAATCGTTACTCATACTACAACGATCCTAATCTTTGAAAGCACGTCAAAGAATAAGTGCTTAGTACAGAGTGGATAGTTGTGTGATGTGTATAATTTTACATTTCTGTGAAAATACAACACTATTAAAGGCAAGTTTTTGTGATTTATACATTTTTTTTATAAAAAAAGCAGTCAATCAGGCAGACGGGCCACCTGATGGTAAATGATCACCAGTTTGCTGTTGCCAGCTTTGAAGGAGAGCTCTTTTTTTCTTTATCTTGTATATGTTGGAGTACTATAAATCGTTATTATATGTATTGTATTTTAAAGTCGGAAATACTGTCGTTTTATACGATAAAGTACTTGCGATTCGTTCTATATTTTTTTACTAAAAACAATGCGTTAATACCCCGTGCCTTACGATAGCATAAGGATAGTTAAGGATACATCGATACAGTAGACAAACGACGATACAGTATACCTTATTTCTACATTAATTCCGCATATTGTAGGTCCTGCTATTTTATCCCATGACCCATTTCATAATAAATAACAGCTTTAGTAAAAATAAGAAAATAAAACTCTACAAATTACAAAAATTACACCAGGCATCGAGCTATGAATCGAAGGCACCTCTACGACTATACTCTATGTCTCTCTATGTGGTAGGCGGTGAGTTCATTGATTACGAGGTTACACGATGTAATTACGCTTCCGATGCTTCACGAATTCACTCCGAGGCGCATGCTGTACAGCTTTCGTTAGCCCGAGGCCATATCATGTGAGGACTCTAATATAATAGGAGATGAGATCAGTTTCATTCACTTATAATAACAAGGAATTAATACAGAATAGAAGCAATGATAACTCACTGGCTTAGAATCCGACCTCTTACTATGACATTCGTAAGTTACGTGTGTTTTCTAAAATAAAATAATTTAAATATCACCATAAAGTTATTAAAGATTTGTTAGTTAGTTAGTAGGATGGCGCGAGGACCCAAATTGAGTCTTGGCCTCCGATAATAAGAGTCTCCACTTTAGCCTGTTCTGCCAATCTCCCGCCAGTCAGTCAGTCAGCCTTCACATAGCTTTAATATTGAAGATATGTGAAGTCCACTAATGCGCACAGGCATGGTGGAATAAAGACTATATTTCTTATATCTATCATCTATCTCTCTCAGTCATAATAACAAGATATTAATACAGATGATGTACATTTCAGAGCTAAACAGAGCAAAATACTTTGAGCTCAAGTATAAATAAGTATTGAAACAAACAATTTTATCGTTTTTGACTATAGTTAAATTATAAATCCTAATTCAATGTTTATCTACGGTAAAATACCCAGCAATATGGCGTAAATTTAATACATATATTTAACACCAATTACAGTAGTTATAAATTTTCTCTTTATTTGTGTTATTTCATTTGCATAGCTGTAAAGTCGAATCATTGATCAAAATTGATTGGTTGATTGATTGATCAAAATGCACTGTAAAACCATAACTAGCCCGTATTCGTGCAAATTAATGCTTATCTTTCTTTCTTCCTAAAGAGGGAGATAGGTAATATTAGCTTCATAGAGCGTCGTCTCTGTCGCTCAGTATATTTATTATATGTAGCGATTTGTAGCTCTCGTTAGTCGTTTCATGGCCTTGGGCGGTTGCATTTGATTGAGATATCAAGAATTATTCTACTGGATTTTTCAAAAATAAGAAAAAACCTAAAAAAATTCGTTAAAGTTCGATAAACCGTTGCTTTTAAAAGGAAATCTACATTTTAAAAAAGCTTTAAAAAATTTTGATGACACAAATTTCCAGACCGATGACAAACCATTTTCATACCGATAATTTTATATTTATTTAAAAAGAAGATTAAAAAAAAATGTTTTTTTCGTTATAATTACGACTCCCGATGTTCAAGTAGTCACGAGTTAATTGGTACTCGCATGCTAACGATACAGCATTAGAAGGCCCGAGGCGATATCAAGTGATTGAGGACTAACATACACGTATAATCGAAGATGGGTTCTATTCAGACATAATAAGAGGATATTAATACAGATAGTAATGACTAATGACATAATGATATTTAATAAATGAATGTAAATTTGAATTTCTAACCACGCAAACGATTCGATTTTTAACCTTTAAAATGTAATCTGTGCCGGTTTACTTTCAAAACACGTAATAACGTTCAAAATTGCTAGCAAAAACAAATAATCAGAGTCAATCTTCGAATGGTCAAGTTCAACTTAATAAGTAGATTACCATCGCCCCCCACTGATCCGCACGAGAGCAGAAAGAAACACGAATTTTAATACAAGCCGACGTTAGTATACGACTGCTTTATATGCAAAAATGTCAATCTTTTTACATTCAGAACCGTAAAGGTAAAATTTTAATAAAATATACGACTTAAAATTATCTAACTAGTATTTATTTGGCATTCTTTTTTATATGCCAAAGCCACCGAATCCATGGTCTTAAACTTTTTCTGGCCAGTTATCATTGTGTGTTTACAGTTAGGGGGCCGAATCAGATAAATTTATTCATGTGTATTCAAAAAATGTAAACGTTTGTCATGTCTGTATACGATTGTCCGCCTTTAAAACATATTATCCATGAACAAAAACCTGTAACAATGGCTTCATTAGGAGCTCATAAATGTATTATTTTACATTTAATATTTTAAAGGCAGAATATTTTTAGTATGATTATTGTATCATTATTTAACACAACAATTTACTTAACTTTTTATCTTACACTATATGAATATTAAGTTATAGTATGCCTACTTTATTAGAATAATTAAAAAAAATCATTAGCACAGATAACCAAACCTCGCAGAGAAAACAGTATAGCATAGAGTAGTATTAACCGTCATACATTCTCGGCATTGATCATGAAGCGCTCCTCTACTTGATAATGAGAGCGATGTTGCATTAATTTCAGAGAAAATTGGAACAATTGTTTACAAGAGATCGCACAGCCGTTACATTTTTAATTTTAAATGTAGCGGTCCGCCCATAGACGTCAGTTATTTTAGACGCGTTCACCGTTTCACGTAATGTCCACTTTTACTTAGTTAGAATCTGAATATAATTTTTAGCCTTTAAGCATCTTATATCTAATAAACTTTACAAAGACAATTTATGTATTTTTACAATAAAATGATTTCTTTCCTTGTTTACACCATTCTTAATTTTATTTATTAAAACGTTTTAAACTATTCTTACCACAAATTTATTAAAATTTATTTTAAATGTTTTAGTTGGATTTTTTCTAAAAGCTTGTTTCTTATTAGCTTTTTAAAGTATTGTTTATTTTACATTTTTTAGTTTAAAATATTGAATTGTCATTGTTAATCCGATTACATAAATACATGAAGATAATAAAAGCGTTTTAAAAGTTGTTTTATAATTTCGGATTTTACGATATTTATAACTTAGTGGTATAATCGATATTATATGAATATACAGCCCTATAATAATACTACTTTGCCAGTTCTACGCGTTCTCAATTCAAAGTTACGGTATATTAGCGCGGCTCGCGTGTGCGCTGTACATACGAGACACTCGGATGATGTGCCTATGTTTTCCGCCGCGACGCCGACGAAAAGAGGAAGTAAACAATTGTCTCGACGACCCTAATTTTTATTATTTTATTCATATGTCATTTAAATTAGTTTGTTTTTCGAATTTAAAATAGTCTTTTCCGTTTTGTGGTACCTCAAAGTGTGGTACGATCTATTTAAATACACTTAAGTCATGATGTTTTTTCAATTCAGCCAAATTATTTTATTTGGTTTACTTGTTTACCTGTTCATTTATTTTTTAATAATTAAATTATTGTTAAAACAAATGATTTTCGTTGTTTTCGATCGCATTCATCCCTCATAAAATGTTTTTTAAACCTACAATGTGGCTTAAAAAAATAGGTTAAAAGTCATTGTTTACCAGTTGATAATCTGAGGTGTTCTTATTTTTATTTTTAGGTCAATAAACTGGAACCTATTTCACGCACGTTATGCGATTTCCCAAACGATGGCAGGGCTTGCCTCAAGTAGGTCATCAAATCATCCACACTTTGACCATAGCGCCAAGTTTTTTTCATTTCATATTTTTGTCAAAATACCACGGTTTAAGTCCATTTATAACCGCTTGGTTAAACTTTACGCTGTACGCTTTTTTTGTTATTTTATAGACAGATATACCTACGTGAAAACAAGTTAAAATAATTAACTATAAATGACGTCTTGTCAGTGGGTTTTAAACTGAACAAAATGAAATAATAAATTATGGATTTCATCAGCGCCCTTTCAATCTTTGTCTCAAAACTATTAATTGTATCATAATCCAAATCAACAACTAACAGTATTATTAACAATACAGCTATAAATATCCTTTAATCTTGTAATTTAAAATTTCTCTGCTAAACAAATTTCATATAAGCAAGGAACTCGCGTAATGTAACTAACCATGTTTGGGTTAGATGCATTTGTCATCGTCCTCGTCCGCTGACTGACTGGTCTGATAATGGAGATAGGTAAACAAGTATTTTTTACTTTA
Source organism: Erynnis tages (assembly GCA_905147235.1). Lineage (NCBI taxonomy): Eukaryota > Metazoa > Arthropoda > Insecta > Lepidoptera > Hesperiidae > Erynnis > Erynnis tages. Next base: position 3,603,815 of record LR990079.1, read on the forward strand.
TACATCAGCTAATTATGTCATAATTTATCTAAGGGTACCCACTACTTGGTATAACTGATAATTATGTGATAGGTTTCTTGGGAGGTACAAACGTGGACTAACAATAACTCCACCTGCAGCCACTGGACACGCCGCGCTGAACTCGCAGAGAGAGCGTTCTGTATACATTAATAAATTAATAATTATTGTATGAAATTCCGAAAGACTACGTTAAGAGTAACGCATTGACGGTCCCACTTCGATCATGTAGAGGTTTAATCAAACCCAAATTATATCAGTTAGTATGTTAGCGTAATGCGTAAATTCTCCAAGTTACAAAAATAATTAAAAGACTTCCAAAATTTAACTCATACTGAAGTCAGTTAGGGTTCTTCGTCTATTTATCTAATTGATTTGGTTATTTTAACAATTCAGGCTTTAGTTACTCAAAATGATGAATCAAACAGTTATGTTAATGTGTATCACAGGAAATATTTTGACTCCAAGCGTAATAACGGATCGCTATTCGATATGACGTAATATATCTACTTACGCCCACACGATCGGTAAGCTTCAAAAGAAAGGAGAAAGCGGTTTGGTCAACTTTACCTTAAACCTTAAAATTATGGCGACAGGCGCTAAATGGAATGGCCACTTATACCCATCCCAACTAAACTCATAGGCCGCGTCCAGTTTGGACGTGATTCTGTACCAACTCAACTCGTGCGTATACGTGCGTTCACGTATTAATACGAGTAATCACGACTTTGACGCTGCGACCGACTAAGTTGACGCCCAGTGTGAGCGCTCCTATAACATTTCGGTCGGGAACGCACCTATACGCACGAGTTGAATTGGCACGAAATCGGATCTTAACTGAGCGCGGCCTTAATGAAGAGTTCGACTCGTAGTTCCCAAAGTACCTACCGCTGCGCTTATACCGGTCCTTAAGCAAACTTGATAGGCGGTAAAACCATTGGATTGTTTGGATTTCTCCCTGGGAGTTAGCTACCGCCGTCGCTATAGTAATCCGCTGAAAAGCGGCATATTCTTTACATCCTGTGTTTAGATTGGGAATATATTGTTGACCAGAAACTATAAAACTACTATATTTGACGCCTTACTACTTCTCTTATTCATAAATTAAAAGTCCACTGACATATCTAAACATTACTTTATTTATTTAGCCTTTTATAAAAATATCTTCGAAATTGACTTTTTAATGTACCAAATTAGTCATGATGTCAAAGTGTTAATTTCATCGATATTAAAATAATATATCGACGTCATTTGGGATTCGTGTTCGAAACTGAGTACATAATTAAATCCGAGGAAATTTATTTTAACGAACATTATGGAGATACATTTATCATTTAGATTAGATAAAGTCAAATTCGGGTGTTGCACACTTTAACTCATAATTGGTGTTATCATTTACTTGCATTCTACTGATGATTTAATGTGGAACTTAGGGAGATTTTTTGTTATTATCGACGCAAAAACAATAGAACGGATAAAGAGGAAATTTTCTATTCAGATATCAGGACTAAAAGAAAGTATTTTGAATTTATCTTTTGGCTAAACTGTAGCCCACGGACAGGATATTACAACAGATGATAGTTATTTATTATAAATGATTACATTCGCCAGAGATTGCGCCCTTAAATTGAGAAAAAACAACCTATACTACAGGCATAGAAATGCTTTTGCATATGCCCTGGAAAATTAGGTGAAAATCAAACCTAAGCATTCTTTAATTCCATTAATCTCTGTATTGTGTCACGACGTATTTAACTTATGTCTTATATCTGAACCAAGTGCTAAGTATTATACACCGGTACTAAGCGATGTGGTTAAACATAAATTTTATCCAGGAAACTAACCAATGCCCGGTCGAGTTTAACAGACTTAAACATGAGTGGCGCTTAGGCAAATCGAACGAACGCATGTCTTCGTAGACATGCATATAAGCCACAACGCAGAGATAATTTGAATAAAGCCTTTGAATACGTCAACATTTCAGCATGGAATATTTCATGCTAAATGAACTCATGAGTAGAGTTAGGACGTCCAAGAAATACGTAGTCAGTTGTGAATTTAGAGATATTTTCGAATTATAAATTTCACTCATAGATACGTAAGTAAGTACTAAAGATTTTTGAAAGATTTCTCTTTAAATAAAGTTTTAATTTTCTAGCACACAAACCATTTACGTCACTAAGGCATCTCTACCTCTTTAAAATTTTTAGTCGTTTAAGAACTCTCAAATGTGTCTCTCCAAAAAGCTCTATCTAAAAGAGCTTAGTCTAAAATTAACTAAAGTAAGTATTAAAGAAAGTCGAAACTGAAGAAAAAATGTTCATTATTAATACCCACCTATTTCCTTGGCAAGACTTTTTTCACGTATTTTTAAATGTTTACAAAGACAACATAATAACCTAAACATTATTTAAATGGGTATAAGGTTTGGAGCAAATTTGTGGCAAAATTTCGTAGGTACTGAATTTGAGAGTTTAAAAATTTCACGTTTATTATGGGAAATGCTGGAAATGGGAAATGAATGGATGAAAATGGGAAATGAATTTCTCTACGTGCAAGAATAGTTCTAAAGTTTTAAGCATGCGGCTAAGTGGCGCTTACGCAAATGGATATTTGTGTCTGGCTGGGTGGGCGTACGGCATAACGTTTGCTATGATAGCCTGTTAGCTGAACTGTTGTAACAAGACGCCGTTAACAGGCTATGATTTTCCGTTTAACTATTAATATATGTTAGGTATACGTGCTATTTTATACGAAGGGATATTAGTAGGTGGCAAAATTTTAGTGGTTCGCTGATTCGCTCCACCGACGGCTTAATAAAACGTCATGAAGCCAATAAAACCTGTAGATAAGAATAGTACCTTCGTTACCAAAACCTAATGAAAGCTATCTTTAGGCACAAAGGTGTTACTTCTGTTAAACTACAGGGTAACTAACTGTTTGCAACTGCACTGTCTTCAACAATGAGAAGAATATACCACGCTGGTTTAATACATAGTGATGTAGTGACCGTAGACTGATAAAGGAAATAGTTCTCAAGAATAGTAACGCTGGATGCGTTCCTGGCTCAAAAAGTGTTTGTGGAAGGGTTACAATGACCCCTTCACATGAATTTTGCTTTATATCACATATCGCAACTTCACCTAACCCTTCACCTACAACACTAAATCCATAACAATTTTATTGGAGACCCGTTAGTTGTGAAAGCGTGACAAACAAAAATTTCAGCTGACCTACCGGATAACCCTAATACTGCCGGATATGTTTTACGTTATTCATAAAGTAGTAGAGAATCTTAGCAGAAAATACTAGCTATAACTTCCCTTTTCATATATTTACGCGTTTTTAAGGCATCATAAAAACATTTTCAAACCGATAATTACATGATCGCAAAGTTTAAGATAAAATCGATGTGTTCTTAGCTGGTACGAGAATCTTCTTTCTGGTAGTCGATTATAAAGATACGAATCAAATCACTTGCCGCAATATAATATCTACTCCACCTATCGCGTGGGACTTCACATGTGAAATCTAAGTGAATGTTACGGACTATTAGTCGATGCATATGGAATAAACTTTTCAATCGAAATCTTAATATCCAATTTTATGGCTTCATTGCAAACAGGAAGAAAATAACGATAATTGATTGGTAATATTAGCACTAATTGATATGCACATACGAGTAGTTTCGCGGTTATGCCCATCCGATTGCGACCGAAAATTCGGCTACGTTGGATGCTCTTATCAGTTTAAAGATCTTATCAGTCCAATAAATAGACACAATAGTTAAACAAGGTATGAGTCACATGTGACTCACGGGACAGCGAAGTGGTTAAGGGTTTAAACTGCCAGTGGCAAATTACATGCGTTCTATGGGGGGCACTTTAAGCCCAGAGCCCAAGCCTTTTCGATCCAGGTTTTATCTACGAGTATAATGTATAAAAATGTGAGAGACACTGTAGGAGGCACCAATTGGTACTCAAGGAAGGTGGTGGAGTATGTTTCAGCCCTGTTACAGGAAAATCTTGTACGACAGTGGAATAATGAGCGTAAAAAACTGTGTAGTTGTAAGTTGTGAATTGTATGAGATGGATAGAAATTCATCTTTAAAATATTTTGATGTCAAACAAATGCTCTTTTCCTGCGAATCCACCTTTTCATAACTATTCCTAAGAAAAATACACATTTATGTGGCGAATAAAACTCGGTAGAAAACTTAACTGAATTTAATAAAAATAAACTTGGTATAAATAACTTCAAAATAATATAAAATATTTTCTCTGAATCGTCTTACGTCTTAACGTCTTCACTCTCGTCAATGCACTCCTCCAATCCTTCCATCTTTTCAATCATTCCCTCTGTACTCATTTTTCTGTTCATTCTCATACTCTTCATACGTTCCCTTTCACGCATCCTAAAATATCCAAATCCTACATTTATATTGTGATTTTTGTGATTGTGACGTTTATGCTTGATATATTATTGTGATTTGAATTTGATTTGAATTTGAAGTATGCTCATACTTTTAATTCAAATACCTTTTAATTTACGACACATTTGCATGCGGCACCACAGAGCGCGATCACTGTGTAAAGAGCGCACCTCGGTATATCATTAAAGTTCAGTATGTAAACTTATAATTTGAGTATAAAGATCGTATCTCATACAAGCACTGATTCACTCCAATGTAGAGTTATCTGAGTGAAACCCGTGAACGCCACGCGGACGGGAGACAGTTAATTAGAGTTTATTTACGGTTAACCCACTTCGCGATGTAATTACAGCGAATATGTATTAAAATTGGTACGTAATGTGTACCGGCTAGCCTATGTATGCGGTGCCTACTGAAATATTCAACAAACCATACGAGCACTACGGTGCTCCGGGTTACGGTTACATAGTAATGAGTTGACATATTAGTAATAAGTCATTGCAATCCGTGGATACCCACGTCAATCATGGATTTGGGTCTTGGATTGGAATTTTTCCGAATTGGATTGAAGTCCTATGCGGAAGTACGTGGATGCGTTGCTACTCATAAAGTCGAATTTTGTGCTTCAAATAAAGTATCCTCAGCAAACACACCCTCAACCGAAACAGGTAATCAATGTTAGTGTAAATAAGTGCATTTTTCTAATATTTACATAGAAAGCAGTGTAAAAGAACCTGTCCGTAAAATTTTAACATATTGTTCTTTTTGAAGGTAACGAAGTTTTTTTATATTCTTGTTCCTTTATTCTTCCACACTTGATTTAATTATGGCCCACCTAACAGTTACATATGTTAAAATAGAGCTAAGTAGGTATTTCACAACGTTTCTACTGGCCAGTGCGATACCGTTACGAGACTGTGACAGCTACTTTTGCAAACATGTTAGGCAGGTGTACATACGTTTACAGTTTTTATTACATCTATTAATTTGTATACAGAAGGGAGGTCCCATGTACCTTCTATCAGTGGATGTAAACCTTTTAGAGGCGGTTTTAAAACAGATTCGCCAGGCAACAGCATGTGCGCTCATAACTCGACATAAGAATTAATAATGTAGGTAAGTACCTAGGATATATATCAGATAATTTGTGTTTCATATGAAGGGTGAAGATTTGTGAAGAGTCTTAGTCCTTAAAACATGTTACACATTCAGTTAAAGCCTTACGATAGTTCCTCGGTCTTACGAAGTAGAACGATTCTATGAAGAAATGATTTGTAAAATTTAGTTGTCAAGAGGCTGCAAAGACCACTTAATATCAACTTGCCTTCATCACTCTTGTTGTTACCACTTTATTAAACAAAAAAATATTAAAGACAAATAGAGAATATTCGAAGATAAACACACACGTATTACTCAGCTTTTCAATGACTTGGTATGTCAATAAAAAACTGTCAAGTCTCAATGCTATCTCGGTCTAATAGTTTTCGAGTCAAGGATTAGCTCGCGAGAGCTTTCTCTCATTATAATATTTAACTAACGACCCGTCCCGAATTCGGACATTCTTTCCAAATTAATTTACACATGTCGCGCGATACGGCATATTTCGACAAACAAATATTTCCCATCTCATACGAACGTTTAATAACGTACGAGTAACCCACGAGTATACCGACGATTTATGACTAGCAACGGTAAATCGATTTTCCTCGCTTTTTACCCGGCTACGTTTACGAGAGGTAACGTTAACTTTTGAGTTACATTTTTTTCTACGCGTACAAATTAATAAATGTCTTGAAACGGCAAGTCACGATAGTAATTCCCAGGCGAATGTTGTACACAAAACGTAAAAACTCTTTGTGAAAACTTCTCTATTGACACTCGCGAAGGCGCCCGTTGATGTCTTTTGTAAGCAACTCTTAACGTGCCGTGAACTTTTGTCGGCTCTATCTTATCTCCCATCGGGTAAACGATATCTCTACGCTCTCACTGAGGACAACAATTTTATTGTATAAATCGTACATTTGTACTGTTATAGCAATTTCGGTATAAGTATTAATATTTATTAAAACACTAACTCACTGACACACTTTTGTTGACCGTTATTATTTCTCGTATCGATATCGGATTTTGGGGTGCGATCGAACGTATCTGGAACCAAAACATAACCGAAATTCGTTCACGTTTCGATCGTATCGCTAATAGTAAATGAAACTCACCTGTTTTTTGAATATGGAATAAAAATCCCACGTGATCACAGTCCACAGAACACAGTAAAGTGCGATTCGTAAATAGAACAACGGGATAGGGTTGCGCCACGCACGTGCGTGTGCGATGTCGATGTTCGCGCGACGTGTAGTCAGAGCGGTGGCCGCGGGAGACTGGCGCGCCGCCGCGTCTGCTCGCACCTGCCGCCCGGCCCCCGCGGTTAGAGACAAGTGTGGCAGTATCGATATCGATGTGCAATCGACGGTAATCGAACTCGCCACAATAGCCACAAGCTGGACTACCAATAACGTTTCAATTCAATGTCATCATCAACGCTGAGGTCTAGGTCACAATACACAATCAGTGACTCTCTTCAGAAAGTGATTTTTGGAAATGGATTGAGATGGATACTGTTTGGTTTCCAACATAAAAAATGGTCATTTCTTTTTTGTTGCTCCCGTCATCTTATACGTATTGTAAGAAAAAGTGAAATGTATAATGAGATAATGCGTACAGCATTCAGTTAACACATTTTAATGAGTTATTACTTTCTCTTTTTGATACAAATACTTACGAAACTCTATCGTTTAATTTCTATTCTTTATCGAATATACTATACTATTATCGACAATATGTCCAGTCGTCATGACACCCCTCAGCAAAACGAAGGCACAAAGTACTTACACCGCCTGATCAAATTAATTACCGCCTCATCTAGACACCGCAGCCAAGTCACGTCGAAAAAATGCATCCGTCCCTATCTAGCACAGGTAAAAAATGCCATAAAACATATCGTTATCTCATTTTCGCGGGCACAAAAAATGCGTGGAATCTTTGGTAGCGCGTGCCGAATGTGAAACGGGATGTTTTCACCTGTGACTTGTGAATGAACCACTCTTGGCCGGTGCCTTTTGATGTAGTAGACAACTCAGCTGACAATAGCGAAATGATCGACCAAACAACTTTGACCGTTATTTGAATACGGTAGAGTTCACAACGCCGTGCTTGATTTTACGACTACGACGAACGGTTCACTGGTTGCTATGTACACAGCCAATAACAAAAACAAACGAGGCAAGATTCGAAGAATTTTACGAATCACGATGTTTGGGTTTCTTTGGTCTTACCTACGCCTCTTTTTTATTAGCTATTTCATGTATCGAATCCATTATCCATAGATTAAATCAAAAATCGAATCCTATCAAAAAATACGTACTTAGAGCAAAACTATCGTCGGCATCATTGTGTATATATAAGATGACGTCTCCGATGACGTGTAACGTACATTAATACATTTCCTAAGCATTATGAAGAATTGTGAAGCAGATGGACAATTGCAAACGCTCGTATTTATCGTCTCCGGGAAAACGACAAAAGCTCTACTATGGAAATAGGAAGTGGCTCTACCTACAATATAACAGTTACAAAATTAACAGGTGGTATAGCCATCGTAGCGCCCTCGAGGTAGTACGTCCCACCCTTATTACCCGCCGTGAAGCAGCATGTTTTTGAACGGAAAAATATAAAACTAACGATTAAAGCTCTGTCGCCTAATCGGTAGTCGCAATACGACACACAATTTACCGACTAACAAAGGCGACAAAACTCAAACACAGGTTGGAGGTGTTCTGACAATACGAATTGAATCAAAATGGCACTTCCATTCAGACACTTAGCTGATTACGAAATCGCATTTGTTAAATGTCGGCCGAGTGGCCGATTTTATCATCACAATTAGGACATGGGGGTTATAAGTACATAACCAACAATAACCTGAACACAACACAGGCAGAGACTAGGTATAAGTTGTATGGACTACTTAAAACCGCAAAAAATCTGGGATTTAGCTCTTATAGATCTTTAGATATCGAGTTCTTAGGATTATCTGTTCCCCCGATCGCGGTGGCATCCTGCGCTGCCCTTGCCGAGACCTGGTCCCCATTAACCGCCTCCTTTCGTCATCTGTTATCGATTCGGCGAACTTCACGTCCGTTACGAAGCGTTACCTATTAAGGTTAAGCAGGGTGCTTGACCTAACTAATCATTTCACGTGAATCAACCAGGAGTTGTAGATGGGATCTAAATTTATAGATGACAATACCGATAGGTATACTTTTTGTTTCGTAGTTACCACAATAATAACTACCCGAACTAAGGCATTTTGTTGGCTTGGCTGCAACCAAATAATGTCCAACTGTTGGGAATTGGGACATTACAACGTAGGAAGCCTGGAGCTACCTCCACCACGCTGCCCAATACGGATTAGTGAAGAAACAGATACCTAAGTGGCTAATCCGTGTCGGATATTTTCGAACCGCCCATTGGACTTCCGACAAGGTTTACCTACTGCTATCTCAAACTGGGGCCGACGGCTTAACGTGTCCTACTAAGCACGGAAACGCGCATGTCATGCGCTCCTAGCGACCCACCCAGGAACTTGCTTAACTTTTTCGATCACTCGCGATCTACTCAAGCAGCGGGACTATAATATGCTTTCTTTAGTTTTCAATATTTTTATTATACCGTAATAAATTAATATAAAAAATAAATTGTTCTTTTTTCCTCCTCAGCCGAAACAAGACATGAATTACATTCTGCTTTACAACCGTTAAGAGGCTGGCGGTAAAGGTCCTACCCACTACTATAATAATGCAAATTGTGAAAAAAAAAATATATCCACTTTATTTACTTAAAATATCATTTACAATTACAAGATTATTCTTATCATAATTGATACATTTTAATTATAGCCAGTGTAGCCTGTCTAAAGCTGGATTTCCACCAAAGACAAATTGTGTTGTCAAAAGAGGGGTTTAATTTGCGTGTAAGTTTCTTTAGTAATCAGCCTTAATTATCTTTATATATTAAAGTGAGACTTGACAATTAGACTTCAAGAATTTTCAGTTTCCTTGTATCTGAAAATAAAATAAAAAATATTTTAAGTAGGTACCTACCAAAATATGCCCTAAGTATTTTTTGTCAATATAATAACCTAATAATAGATCCGAAGCTTTGTCCATGTAGAATGTACATCTATCTACACTGTACATTAGAACTTGGTCCAGAGAGGAATAAAAATTATCCTACAATAGAGGCTATAAACTACCTGCATACCAAATTTCATCCAAATCTATTTAGCTGTTTTTGCTAAAGAGTAACAAACATCCATGCATCCATCTATCCAAACTTTCACATTTACAATAGTAGTAGAATACACATACTTGCACGATATACATGTATAGAACACGGTCTGCCCTTCATCGGCAGACCTCAACTGCAAGGTTGCGTAGGACATCCTGTCATTCCCACATTTAGGGCACCTCCGCTCCACAACCGGCCCTTCAGGGCTATCCATGTTGAGAATGTTCTCATTCGTCACAGACGATACACTGTTGAAATGTATTGTGTAATTGAATTTCAGGTTGCTGTAATCTGAAATAGTTAGTTATAGAATTATTGGTTTATACACATTATGTGTTACAGTTAGGACACTTATTATTGAACACATTTAGTGCCTTTTCAACATTTGTGCTTTAGTTAAGAATCGGCCACAGCCAGGGTGAAATCAGCAAGACGAGACTATTACTTATTACTATTTTATTAACTATTTGATAGAGTTACATCTATAACTAGCCTTAAACATAGTTTTTGTGGATTCCGACCAATGTTATGATTCAGAACCCACACTAAAGTCTAGCCTAAACCAAACGTGAGACCCATCCAAGGTTAGGTTAGGTATAGGAATGGTCAGTGGGAACGCCAACCGACACCTCGCACACCTGCAGCGATTTCTGAAGTTACCCGATGACAGCGGCGTCAGCACTAAACATTTTATGTATGAATAAATTCTTTCTGAATGTGAATCCATTCTGTACTCTTGTCTTGTTCTGTACGTAACACTTTTGTGCTGCCAACTATATGTGTAGGTACCTATCATTTTGATATGCTATTGTTTTGATAGGCAAGCAGTGGACTAAGGTCTATGTCCTTCTCCTTGTGAGAGAAGACTCGGGTGACTACATAACTCATTTGATAAACATTTCTTATATGACTGATGGCAATGATGGATGGTTAAAAAGAAGCAACAAATAACTTACTGTCAGCATTGTAAACTGATTTGCATGCGTAACACTTAACAGATCCGAATTCTTGGAGGAGTGGCAGTATGGAACCGCATTTAACACAAAATGCTGTGCTTGTTGAAAATGGACCAGTTTCCGCCATATTCTGAAAAAATATGTAGTTTATTTATATTCTATGCACTACTTTATAGGTTAGAAAGCAGCCGTACTTATTTTAGAGTCTTACTTGCAAAGCCTTATTTCTGTGCAGTCTTTATATAAATAAATTATGAAAACCCACAATATTTATAAAGCTAAAAATTAAAACAATTGGAAATTATAAAACAGTAGCCAGACGTTAGGTTAGGTTAATTGTTTAATCCAAATTCCAAACATGTCAAAACAAAATTAAATTGGCAACAAACAATAAGAAACATGTCATTCAATCAATCACAAAGGCCCGCGACACACGTTCGAACCCGATAGAGCCGCACCATGAACCTGTCACGACTCACGCTTTCGAATGAATTCGCATGTTTGATTAAATTTTTATTAAAGTGTGCAAAAACATAATAAATATCTAATGATTGGTGTGTTTCAAGAGAAAGTTTTCATAATAATATAATAATATGTAAATGTACCAATTGAATTTTAGACTGTGTACTTGACGGGGCTTTGACGGGGTGATATTCAGGCGAGTCCTTTGGGGCTATGTTTATAAATTGGACTAACTATGGACCAGAGACATGAGTATATTATCTCTGCTATGGACTTATTTAAGGTGCTCTGTGCTATGGACTGAAGGACTGACCGGGACTGACAGTTGACTGACTAACACAAACGCCGCCATTTTTATTCGATTGTCAGTTAACTGCGTGCTGTCATCACGAGTGTTTCGTAATTTCGCGTCGCATCATAAAATATAAATTATATTACTAAAACTAGAATTAAACAGTGTTGTGTTATTGTAAAATCATACAATTTAAGATCGGCCTATTTCAATTTTTATATTTGTATTTAAGCAGTTGTTCATTTACTACCATCCCAGGTAAGCCATACTATTTATTTGTAAATAAAACTGAAATTGAATGTGATGCAGTGCTTGCTATTGCTATGGCGTCTATGCCGGCATTTTTCATTATTTTAATAAAATATTGGCTTAGTTATAAATTAAGGCTTCTTATGTAAAAAATTAATTGGTCTATAAGTTGACTCACAATGTACATATTTAGTACCTACTAAGAATCTATTGACCACATAAAGGTTGTATGGGGCATTCATAACGTACAATAAAGGCCACGATTTTTTTCGCAGCAGTTTCATTTCTAGATTAAAACTTATGCCAGCCTACAATATACCTACAATTATACTTACTTTGCAAGTCTACGACTTACGCAAACTCGTGAGTTGGGAGGTGACCATAGCTCAAGATGCATTTCTGTTAGTCAAGTATCATAGTAATATTTTCATACTTATGCAAGGATCATTTTTATTAAAGGGAGCATCTGGGTATTGTGTGTTGTGCGATGGATGAAGCTTCTTAAAAAATCAATATTTTTTTCATTTTCATACTAAGTTATATTATAGTATAGAATATAGGGTATAAGTTGGCAATGGAATCCAGCCGCAAGCTTTTCGTCACGGGAGGGGTGAACCAGGTGGGATGTCAACCCCCTATACAATTGGTAATTTTTTTCCTGAGTGATGTAAAGTAGAACAAGGGTCAGCGACAATTTGGCACAGAAATCCCTTTGATGGGTTATGTGAGGTAATTTTTTTTCACCTGAAGAAAGCAAAGCGGAGCAAGGGTGAGTGACAGAAGGGATCTCACATGGAAATGTCCTACTTAAGTATCCAGCTACTTAATTTGGTATCTTAAATAGGTATAGTAGTATCTTAATAGTAATAGTTGAGAGGTCATGCCTTATTTGTCACCCTTTTAGTTGATTTATGAAGAAAAAACGTTACAGATTAATGATGTTACACTGATACTGGAAATAAATTAAATAAATACAATTACCCGAAATAGCCACCACCCAAATGTATGCGTTTCTCATTCTAGTAATTGAATTTCCAGGGTGTTAAGTGTAGCTCACATTACCCATAGATACTGCCCAAATTGTTTAAAAAAATTGTTCATGAAAGTTGCGTAAGATGCCAAGAAAAACAGCACGGTCAGGAAATCTAGGCAGAAAAACAAAAATAGCACAAAGAGCTTATTTGAAGCGTAAAAATGAAACCCCAGAGCAAAGAGCGGCTAGGCTAGCTATTGCCAGGGACAGAGCGGTATTGCAAAGACTAAAGGAATCAACCCCGGAAAGAGAAGCTCGTCTTAGTCAGAGTCGCAAGAGGTTAAGGCTGACAAGACGAGAACAGTTGTATACAGAGAGAAAAATTCGACTACAGGAAGTCCTTGGGAAGATAAAAAATTCTCCAGAGAGAAATTTTCCAACATCACTCACAAAATTAGAATGTATGAAAATTTTTGGTTTGTGGTCAGAAAAATTGTATGCTGCCATGAATTATTTTTCCTCGATTTATACGGATGAACCTGTTTATTACAAAGATACAGTGTATGTTATTTGTGAACATTGCTCTTCTCTCAGAGCAAAGGATGAACCTAAAGATTCATGCTGCTTAGATGGAAAAATAAAGATACAGGATTTAAGTCCTTCACCTGAAAAGGTAATCTATCTATGTTTTGCAAAGATAGCAATATACAGTTTCGCAAAAGATAATATGAATTCTAAAGAATATCTGTTTGTGTCTCTTGCTATCGTCCAATATATACAAATAAAACATAACCTTAAATAAAATGATATGGGTTTTATCCATTCACTTCTCAGCGTACCTTGATTGAAGTCTGAAGTAGTCTGAACTATGTCTATGTTACATTTAGGAGACAATTAGTGGCCTATAATAATGTTCTATTTTTACTGTACCTAGCTGAGAGACTACTTATTTATTTCTCACATAAATTTAATGTCCTAAAATACATTTGGGTGTGTAGGTCACTGTAGGTATGTTCATTTCTAGCATAAATCAACTAAGAAAGGAGGAATAATAAGGCAAATAAAATCTTCACTGGCAGTACAAAATCACACGAAATAACCAAAGCATGTTTTTGTTGTAGTTTCTCAGCATAGAAATGGATGAATCAATGGATTCAAACCTGAGCTTCTCGTCAAGCACTCAGCCCATGGAGGCAGAGCCGAGTGTTAGTCAGCTACCCGCAGCGGGGCCTCAGAGCGGCAAACACGAGGAGTTCTCTGTCGAGAAGGTTCTGGACAGGCGTGTGAAGAACGGAAAGGTGGAATATCTGCTCAAGTGGAAGGGTTATTCCAAGTAAGTTCAAGTTTTACAGTTTTTAAAATGTTTGCAAAGGCATAAGAGAGGTCTGCATCGCTCTCATTCTAAGAGGGAGCGTGACCCTGCAGTGGGTTACTAATGGGTTATAGAGAGATTTTCAAATTATTATGATATAATATATTATCGTACTGGTATGTAGGTAGGTAGGTTAGTAGAACAATTCTTGTTGCTTCTTATTTTGAAATTGAGATTTGAAATTGAAATTGAGTTTAGTTACTTTAGTTACTTCACCACCCTAATTGAAATGCAAGGCATAAATAGCGTGCAGCTTTACAGTGAGTTAAGAGGGTGGTAGTAAGGTACCTCCCCTGGTGAGCTATTATGTACTACCATCTATTCAACGACCATTGTGAAAGAATACTGAGTATTTTAGAAAAAAAAAACAATATACAATGGTAATCTATTTCAACAAAAGTAATGTGTTTTATGCTCAATTTCAACAAAAGTAATGTGTTTTATGCTCAATTTCAACAAAAGTAATGTGTTTTATGCTCAATTTCCAGTGACGACAACACCTGGGAGCCGGAAGACAATCTGGACTGTCCGGAACTGATATCGGCGTACGAGGAGGCTCGCCTGAAGAGAGAGCGCGAGGCCCCAGCGTCGACTGCGGCCGAAACTGCAGAAGAGGGGCACTCCACCCGCAAGAGGACCAGGAGGAATGATAAGAAGAAAAGAGTTGAGGTATGATTGTTTTATTTTTTTATGTCTTATTCTGAATGATAAAATTAAAATTCTCTGTAATAAAAAAGAACTTTTTACACTAGGAAAGCTACGATTCTGAAGTGGCAATAGTCCATATCTTCCGCAGCACCAACAATGTATAAGTTTAATTTATTAGAAGTTACAGTAGTATCCCAGTAGTTAAGAATTGAACTCTTTAATCAAGAAATAAAAGTTCAATACTCAGTTCACTTATTCCAAACATATGTATTTTATATGTGAATACCATTTGAAATAATTAAATTATGGTGTTAACATCCTTATTCTCCTTATGTTGATTTACTTTACAAATCTTTTACAGGAGGTTGAAAAGCCAAGAGGTCTTGCCAGAGGCTTACCACCGGAGAGAATCTTAGCCGGCCAGCTTTTCCATGGGTCGTTGTACTTCTTAGTGAAATGGTGAGTTAAAAATTTATCTTTATATTTCGCTATAATATCAGAAAAATTAAAAATCCTTCAATGGCTTGGCATAATGTGGTTGATTGTTTTTGCACTTTCATTAGCTCAATGACATGGTGAGTGGTCTCTGATCAGGCTTTACCATAAGTATCAAATATATTATTATATTTGAATGACAAATATTTTTTGTTATAAATACAAATCTCTATTGTTTTAACTATAATTAAATTTCATAATTTAAGAAAATTAAAATTTTTAGCAAAGTCTTAGAGTTGTAGACAAGCTATAAATTGGTACGACCCGCCACATAAGGTTTTAGTTTCAGTGCGTAGAGCATGAACTTACGCAGTTTCGTATTATTATAGTATCGAGCTGCCATTAGTATAGGAAGATATCGAGACAGATTGACGTATGACCTAACAGACGGACGTTTATTGTACTTATACTTTGATGATATGTTCATGCTCACGACGCACAGGTTTCAAAACTTGTCTGTCATCAAGAATTTTAAACCTCTTAAGGCCCTGACAGCTTCTAGACAGTCATGTTTATTTTATTGTGGCCCAAGTGGCGCAGTGGTTAAAACACCGGTGCACTGTACAGAAGGTCCTGGGTCCGATTCCGAGCAGAGCAGAGATTTGAATGATGAGTTTAAATTTCTGTTTCTAGTCTAGGTGTGTGTGTCCACGGCACCCACGACACAGGGAATCCTAGTGAGGTGCTGTGAGTGTGAAGCGTTATTTATTTATTGGTTTCGTCCGCAGGAGGGATTGCCAGGAGGTGGACGTAGTGGCGGGCCACGAGCTGGGCGCCTCGTACCCGGACTTCGTCATCAGCTACTACGAGCGATGCGCGCCCTTCAGCGTGAGGTACAACGTCTCCAATGTGCCGCGGGAAGCGCCAGAGGTAAGGAATACAACTTCTTTCAACAACTTTTTGTATCGCTTTGTGAAAAACGAAATCTTAGAGAAAAAAATTGTATTAAAGTTAGTTGTATATTGTAAATAAAGGCATGATCAGCAACTTTAGTCTCGGTTATTTTTGTTGTGAAACTTAGTTTCACTGAAAAGTGCAAAAAACCTGTGATTATTTTTTATTCTGAAAAATGTTTTTGAAATCAATGGGGACATTTTACAATTTCATTATCATGATATCTCTATCATTCATGAAATTTTTCAGCTTCTTTGGAATTAATGCAATCGATTAGTTGTTGTAGATTAGTAAGTCGTGAGCACAATCTTTATTGGTCGGTTTGACATAGACTGCGCTGCGGGTCACGCGATTGGTTCGTCAGTCGTCTATTGGTCTAGCCCGTTCTTTCGGCTACATTACCACTAATCATCTGAGCTCACGACTATAATGCCTATTTGATCGGAATATTAACTATTAAAGCGTGCCCAAACACACGCACCATTTATTCTTACTAATTATGTATTTATAATATAAGCATAAAACCTGACTGAAACAAGATTTTCTGTAGTATTGATATTTTACTGTTTTTTTTTCATTTTTATAGCTTCCACCTGAAGAGCCAGAACTGCAGCAGAACCAGGACCAGTCTTCTGCGGAAATTCCCATGGAAACTTTGGAAACTTCTCAGACTTTAGAAGTTCCTGAACCACAAGAAGGTAACTATTAACGTTTAAAGGTTAAGGTTCTGTGTGCAAGAAATCGGTACGCATTATCGCAATAACGTATGCGATATTATCGATCGATAATAACGTATGCGATATTATCGACCGATAATAACGTATGCGATATTATCGACCGATTAATAACGTATGCGATATTATCGACCGATAATAACGTATGCGATATTATCGACCGATTAATAACGTATGCGATATTATCGACCGATAATAACGCACCTGTGTGGGCGAGCCTTTATCCGTGTTGATTTTTCTTTACTTTTTTCCAGCTCCACCGGAAGTTCCTGCGCCTCCAATATCTGAGCCGGAGAGCCAGCCCCTCGAGGTGCCAGTCAATTGACCTTCGTTCTACAACGCCGACAGTAACGACTACTGTCATGCAGTACAACGCATACACCCATAATTTTGTTATCTACACTATATTATTAATATTATACAGAGGAAAACTTTGTATTTTTGTGTGTTTGTTTGTAATGAATAAACTCAGAAACTACTGTGCCCATTTCAAGGATTCTTTCACCATTGGAAAGCTACATTCACCCTGAGTAACATAGGCTATATTTATTGCTAGAAAAGATTAGGGACCCTTACTAAAACTTAACGTAACCCAAGGTGTAAAAAAGTGCCCTGAAACGTCTTTCGTCGCAAGCGCTGCGGAAACTATTGATGATAGAACAAAAGTATGTTCTACAATATTAAAGAACATATCAATAATTATCTACAAAAAAGTTCGCGATATTAGTCAAATTAATTGGCAGAACGAAGCCTGCCGGGTCAGCTAGTTAGTTATAATCAAAGAATATTCACTCATATATTATTACTATTGCTGTTCGATCCTGTACTAGATGGTGAGCATGTACTATGCACTATTTTATATTTCGCAATGTAGAAGTAGAAATGAAAATTTTATTGCCTTAAAATATAGGTTTTAAGTGAAATGTTTATTCCGTGATTATTCTGTAAGTTTTAAATTTTAGCCTGATTAGGAAATACTATAGGGTTTCCTTTCTTTAGATACAATACTCTTATGTTACTTTGGTATTGTCGAATATTTGCAAGATGAAAAAATGAAATGATGTTGATATATCATTCCTACTATTCTCGATGGAATTATTTGTAATATTTTCCCAATAAATTAAGGTGCGTAAAATAATATTTTACTAACATCGTAAAATATTAATAATATTATAGTAATATTTTATAAGTTAATAAAAATTTATCATTGTTAATTGAATAAATTAATTTGAAATTGAATTGAAATATTCCTAATCAGGCTAAATATACTAGTAATATTGTAATATCTATTTATATAGATTTTATCCTAAAATAGATGGTGAGCCTTTATTTTAACTATGTAGATTATATTTTGTGATATAGATGAGCAAAGAAAATAGGTCATAACTATGACATATTTCAAAAGCAATTTATGTTACCCAAGCTGGTAGAATGTTTTGGTTTGTTATCTTAGCCTGACTAGGAAATAACACAAAGATGCTACATTCCTCTTTGACATCGTACTTAACATTGATTGCTCTGTCTGTCTCTTGATGTAATCTATTATTGACCAGTTTCAATAATCAGTCGTTGTATATTCATAGATCTTTAAAATAATTTAAAAGGAAAATTGGAAAACGCACGCACGCGTTCAATTAACAAAGATGTCAAAGATTACGTTAAGTGTTTGATTATATCAATGAGTAGATTGTTCTATGGAAAGCTTAATAAAACCTTATGATTATACGAAATAAAGAGATTTAAAAATATATATTTTTTATTTTTACTCTTAATACCACCGATCTGCTAAAATCACTACACAATAATATTTTCTTTTATAAACGTTTGTGTGATCTAAAATGCACGTTTTGTTCGAAAGTAACAGGACTTAAAAAGCATAAAAACGCGAGTTACACCTATTATAGAAATTGTGTGAAATGAAACAAAGATGTTAACAATCCTTTTATTACATTTTTTATTAATATAATATACGTACAATAATCCCTGTAAAACATTGATTAATTTTTATTTTTAAAGCTTAAAATTAGTAAATGCTTTGGCGTTACATTTGAAAGTACTCGTAACATATTATTAACATTGTAGTCTTAAAGCTAGATCCACAACACTTCTCAGGTAACATCTGTGTCATAAAAGATGGCTTTTTAAACTTAGCACCTATTCATAATTTTTCGTTTTGATTCACCGTCTGTAGGTAGGTATGTGTTGTCCATTTTGATTCTCTTGTCATATTTGGTAAACAATCTTAGCATGTCTTCTTATTTTAATTTGCGATTAAAAAATAAGGGTGACACAAAATTATAAAAATTTAAAAACAAATTGTCATTTAATACAAAAACAGATTTCTGGAAAATATATAATTTATTTTTAACGCAATTTTAAACCTTTTTTCAATAAAAAGTAGTGCCAAAATTGTTTACCAAATAAGATAAGAGAATAAGAATGAACTGTACATAAAACATCACATATAATCGGGATAAGAGACACTAAGCGGCTTAGTCTAAGGTGGTCTAAGCCCCTGTTCTATTCTGAAAGTAAACTGAAAGTCTTCAAGTGCCTCTATTTTTAATTGTAAAAATACATTGCTATCTCCAGCCATCAACATCACAATGTGTAAAATAATGCTTTAGATCTCCCTCTGTCAGGACACACCCGTGTCCAGCAGTGGAACATGGAGTGTGTTGCCGCCACATTATGTTCAACCGATCGGTAGACTGTAAACACAATAGTGACCCACTGGAAGGTCGTGTTGTAGGATGTAGGCCACCGCGCTGGCCGAATGGAGGTTGGTAGACTTTGCCTTTCAGGACATTATGGAGAACTCAGGCATGCGGGTTTCCTCGGGATGGTTTCCTTCAATCGGTCTTACTTGATCTGATGATGTCATTGCAGCATTTCTAATACATAATTCGTTTGTGTGAAAGAATCCTATTCACAAATAAGCGAAGAGGTTAACTCCTGATTCCTAGGGGTTAGTTTAGCTGCAAAGCTAGGTATCATAATCGATGGAGCTGAATCTACTCTAACCGAAAATGTCGGCATTTTGAGGCCTAGTAGGCTAGGTTGTTATAAATCACTTTCAATTTGATTGAAAGTTAGAGCTTGTTTAGGAAAGGTGAAATGGAACCGAAGTCTTCACATTCAGGAATCAGCTTCCCCTTGAATTTGAGGCAGGATTCAGCGCACAGAGGCCCCTCGAACCAAGCGCCGAGCATCTTCTTGCAAAGCGCGCAGTTCTCTATGCAGATCTCCAGAGGATCGTACCCGGTTGCTGGAAATAAATGAAGTAGGTTTCAGACGACGCTATAATATAATAGCATATAGTACCTACATAGCTCATGGCACAATATCGCGCTCCATACATTGTTATGGACTCAATCACATTGTACTGTACTATGGCTAAATATGGCTTACTATAAGCTATATTGGTGCGATGCGCAGAGTTCATGCTAAGCTATATCGCACGTCGCTCTCTTGCTCCTCCCTCATCCCCGGGCGTCCCGCAAACTCTTTAAAGATCGCGGTCGACTGAACTTGATATTTTACTATATACTATAAACGCTTGCGATAATATCGCGATGTGAACGTCATGTAGATGAATCAACTATTTTCTAAATGCGAATATGGCATACAGAAGATCTAGTTTTCAGCAAACAAACACGATAAATAAACCTAGCCTTACCTAATCTTGACGAATACCTACTTACCTACAAGACAAGCTCTAAGGATCCGAACCGCCGTGCCGAGGTCAAGTGCAAGCGGCTAAGGTGAAATTGCGTAACAATGCGTGGCGAAAGTACATATTATTATATATCTGAACCGCGAATCCAGGTCATTGCCTTTTGCGTGTCTTCTGCCAGCTTTTCCAAGTACATAGCTTGCAGGACGATGCAAGAATTGGGATTCCCATGAGGATAAAGAATAACCAGGTGAGGTAGAACTATCTGTTGAAACTTTGATTGTTACAGAAATAGGTATGTTGTTTTGTCGATCTGCGTGACGTATGGTTAATGTGTCGGTGGCAATGCAAAGGACTCTGGATTCGATTCCCAGCGAAAAAGGTTTTCAATGAATCTAAATACTGCTTTTGGTAGCAAAACCTAACAATAGATACCTGGCACTTAGGTGAATCCTTAAGTTTCTATAATAATAAGTAGCTACGAGAAGGAATCGCTTCTCTATCGTTTATATCTACTATCTATAGCTATTAGAGGATAAAGGTTACGGATTTAAAGACGGATGCTTAATCCCTAATAGTTAACATTAACCTCCGCAAATAAGTATCTATTAATAGCTTTACTCAATTACCCAATGGTCGACAATCCCAAATTCAACTTCTAAAACAAGACTCACACATGACACAAGGAACATTTTACCAAACCGGATATTAGAAAAGCGTTCGTCTTTAATAACAATGTGACGACACAGTTTTCTGCGTATGACGAAAACGTTTTGTAAGATGTTATGCGTGAGTATCTGTATTTTACGGACATATCACAATAGTCACATTCACGTGTTAGTGAGCGCACGTGTTTACACAATCTAGATTTGCATGTGTCATCTTTTATACATTATTATACACAAAAAAATACTAACGGAAAGAATTCTATAAGTACATTGAATATATACTTAAAAATTATTCTGTGTCATGTAAATCGACACTGATCTACTTTTAAAATTTTGCTGTATTTTGCTGTCTGTATATATAGTCCAGTCAGTTTGAACATTTAATTCACAATAATTCCAAAAGTTTTCAAACTTCGGTCAAGTGAATGGTACATTGGGACGACAATAAATCTCATTTTGCAACCTTGTCCGCAGTCCGGAACATTGCTAAAATTGCAATTAAATTAATTTTTGCTATATGGTCGTGAAAAAAATTCCAAAAGTTCTGCAAACTTGGAGTGGTGTTAAATATATTATTTTACATCACGTGTCAAATTTGCAACCAATTTAAGTGTACGGAACATTCTTTTTTATTAAAATTAATGTTTTTCTTTATTAAACTGAAGGAAAACGTTCCAAAAGTTCTGCAAATTTGACAGATATATCGGAAAAATATACCGAACGATTGTATAAATTTGCAACCTTTTACGTTGACCGGAACATATTTATTTATAATTCTTTTTAATTCGTGGTCATTTTTTCGAGTAAGGTGGTCTCGGAATAATTACAAAAGTTTTGAAACTTGGTTGCAAACTTCGAAAACATCTATTCTGATGCATTTGCAAATTTGCAACCTCATACGCGATCCGGAACTTTATGCAATTTGCAAAAATGTAATAAGGTGATAAAATAAAAAAATTACATTTTTGCAAATTGCATAAAGTTCCGGATCGCGTATGAGGTTGCAAATTTGCAAATGCATCAGAATAGATGTTTTCGAAGTTTGCAACCAAGTTTCAAAACTTTTGTAATTATTCCGAGACCACCTTACTCGAAAAAATGACCACGAATTAAAAAGAATTATAAATAAATATGTTCCGGTCAACGTAAAAGGTTGCAAATTTATACAATCGTTCGGTATATTTTTCCGATATATCTGTCAAATTTGCAGAACTTTTGGAACGTTTTCCTTCAGTTTAATAAAGAAAAACATTAATTTTAATAAAAAAGAATGTTCCGTACACTTAAATTGGTTGCAAATTTGACACGTGATGTAAAATAATATATTTAACACCACTCCAAGTTTGCAGAACTTTTGGAATTTTTTTCACGACCATATAGCAAAAATTAATTTAATTGCAATTTTAGCAATGTTCCGGACTGCGGACAAGGTTGCAAAATGAGATTTATTGTCGTCCCAATGTACCATTCACTTGACCGAAGTTTGAAAACTTTTGGAATTATTGTTAAATTTTCGATTTTTAATGTTCAAAATGACTGGACTAATATGCGATAAAACTAACTATAGCATCGTATGTAACTCATTGATTGTTAAGATTTTTCCTTTGTCTTATTTTTTCCTTATTTACGAGTAAGATTATGCAAGGCTTCAGAGATGTCTTTTAAAAATTTCCCTATGAATATTTATTTAAATCATTTAAGTTAATTAATTAATTAATAACGCTTCACACTAGGATTCCTGTGTCGTGGGGGCCATGGACACACACAAAACAGAAATTCAAATTCATCATTCAAATCTCTGCTCTGGTGGGAATCGAACCCAGGACCTTGCTTCCTTCCGGCAGCGCACCGGTGTCTTAACCAATGCGCCACTTGGGTCATCAATTAAGCATAGTCAACCATCATTTATGTGTTTCGGTTTAGGATTAGATACTTCCTAGTGGTTCCGTTCCCTAGGCAACATTTCTCAACGTGACGGAACATCTCCTTTTGCCAAAACATGAATTAAAAAAAAATTTAATCTCACCGATCGCGGGATTGGCTGCACTGTGTTCCACACATGACAGGAACACACCTACGGCGACGAAGAGAACGATCGAAGTGAGGTTGCTGAACATTTTCCTGACGTCTGAAAAAGTGTAGTGCGTAAATCGATCTTAGAAATCATGAAAAATAACTTATTAATCAAAAATAAATCAAGCACGCAATTGTAATCTTTACATAAATAAAGAAATAAGAAAAACAAGAGTTTTAGGAAATAATTACAAGTACCTACCTTATAACCAAGTTAACCCATAGGTACATTTTAGACACATGATGTGGAATGTACCTACTTACATTCATTACAAAAAAACCTTCGCTGAGTTCACGTTACAAGATAGTTGATATCTAATTGATAAATAATTAATCATTGATTATTATGATAATACGTTTCTGACCCATTGTTCAGTCACACAAGTCTACGGAAACAACTCTAGAAATTATCTACTTAAGACTCTAGAACATCTAAAAATATATCGTGAACAACTTGTAACATTACGAACGCTATAAATTAACTATTCACTGATGTTTTAATCCCAAAAAATGTTTTAATAAATATCTAACAAGTTAAAGTTTTTATTTTTCACAAATTTTTAAATAAAAATAAATAAAGTAAAATTCAACTGTAAACGAATTGGTACTCGTAGAGTCATGATCTAAAACAAAATTGTGGTGTCAATACATAATCATTTTAGATTTAGTTTCATTTTTTATTGAATATACGAGTATTATACCTCAAGCTCAGTACTTCAAGAACTCATTTTTCTTTCGGGACAATACGTATCTACATTTGAATAAGAAAACTGGAAAATTAAGTGAATACAAAGCAAACATTTAACAAGAAACTCTATTTATGAAGAACAGAGAAATTCGTTGCGAAACAAGAAATTCTTTAAGCAGTTTGCGAACCACTCTGAATGGTGCTTCATTCGCGTTGCTCATTGTTTTCCTAGCAATAGCTGGCGAGAAAACACAAATTAAGATTTAAACCCATTTATTGTTGGCTGCTTTAATACCTCATTAACATTTAGGACTTTACAGTCTACGCTAAATAAAACAGAACGTGTCTTGGGACATCCGGTATTAACGAAATTTATCTTTATGTAATTAAAATAAATAGATATTTAAACTTTTTAGATTGCTAATATTGAGATGTAATGCTCATATAGATAATCACATAATAAGCTACACAATATATAAAAATAAGCATCTGATTATCTAATTCATCATCAATCATAGTGTAGCGTAAGGGTAAGTACGTAGCAGTTTATTTAAATCCACGGCTCATATGGAAATA
Organism: Erynnis tages; assembly: GCA_905147235.1. NCBI lineage: Eukaryota > Metazoa > Arthropoda > Insecta > Lepidoptera > Hesperiidae > Erynnis > Erynnis tages. The sequence goes on from LR990079.1 coordinate 3,628,367, forward strand.
TTGAAATTAGATGAAACGTTATTTATAGAAAATATAAGAGTCAATGTCGTTTAAACACGAGCATTTTGTTATGAAATTGGTTTGTACAAGACTTGTGGGAAGTAGACTTTGTTCCGGCTTGCATTTCTAAACACGGAAGAGTGAAACCACCTCTCATATATATGGGTGCACTGTCAGATGTATACACGATATCACAAACGGTCATTTAATTATGGCTATTTTTAGATGCAGTGATATAAATAACATAGCTAGAATTAATTTTTTGATTACCTATAGTCTATGAACCTGTCAATAGTTTCAGCCAAGCGATCTTTATTAGACATACTAAACTCAACATAAGAAATAAAACTGTTGCATAGAAAAACTTCAGAAGATACAAAATTATTATAAGGCATTTCAGCAGTATTGAATTGGAAATTTTGCTTAGGAATGATTTTTTGGACGTTACTTCGAAAGGAAGGAAAAGAAAAGAATGCGTTTATTGTTCTGTTACAAAAATTATGAGTTAAGAACAATCTACCCTATGCGGGCATACAATATTATGTCTTAAATAAATAGTGCTTCATTTTATATTATAATTATGACAAAATAAGTTATGATAGTTTACACTTATATAAAATTTAATTTTTTATCAATTTTTGATATTAAAATATTTTAATAAAGAAGACAGTGAAATATGTACTGATAAACGCTTTGAAGTCCAGGATCAAGAGAAAATCATCAATCAAGCAAGGCTTATATCCAGCTAAAAATACATGAGCAAAAAGCTAACGAAAACCTACTCAGACATACGTAAATTTCGATAATGTTTATAGGCATTGCCTACTTTAATTCCCTCCTGTAGTGATACCAATGATAGGTATCGTATCTAATAAAATGTAAAATACAAATATTTCAATTACGCAAGAAATACTGGTTTAGGTATGTACTTAAATGGAACTAGGCTCTATTAGCGCAGTAAAAGTATGTTGTGTATTGACTCTACAATCTCTACATACACATTTAAGCAACCTTAACACAATCAGCTGAGTCTAACAAACTGAATTAATTCTGGTGCCATGATGAAAGATTAAACCAGTGAACTGATTAATAAATGAATTTATAAAACAACCGTTTCGTTTAAAACTTTCAAACAACTCACCGCTATAACCGTATTCATACGCGCTGCTAAATAATTCACATCGGTCAATACTAGAAGGAGGCTGCCAACCCGCACTCTAAACATAAGGCTTTGTTCAACACTTCGATCGCCTATCGTAAAAAATATCGCGGGTTTAAAAATTCGTCTGTATCGACGACCGATCGTAAATGATACGAGTTTAAATATGTAGGCTTGCGGCTATGCACAACCAGTGAGCGAGGTGGGGCGGACTACACGCTATCAGCCAGGAATCTCAGGAAACGGATCTGCTTTTATTTCATATTTCAAAATCCGAAACTTCTAAATAGGAAGCTGGTCACAGTGAGGATAGCGTGGATATGCCGTTCTAAGACCGTATTAAATATCGATCAATTTAAGGAACAACAAAACTTGTTGTCATCCAGTTGATTAGTTTTTAGTAACTTTTAATTACTTTACCAGTATATACTTACTTTAAAAGTTGGTATTCATATCGTGCTGCTATAGCTCAAAGATCTTTCGAGTTTCGTACAGATCAATCGACGTAAACAGTGTTGCCTCATCGGTCATTGCGTTGCGGAATTATACTTGTAAATTTTCGCAATAGTACGTAAAACACAATAATAGATGTGACTCGAAAATGTAAATTGATCCTAACCAGTTACTTAAAATAGGTTAAAAAATATAAAATTTTGATAAAAACAAGAAATTGCTTCCAGGAAGTGCTAAGGCATTCAAATAATATATTAAATGACGATCACTGATATCAATTATAGATATTCTTGCTGTTTTAAAAAATGAGGATAGTAACTTTTTGATTTATGAACACTTAATCATAAACTCAATTGGTAATTCAAGGTTTATAAGTGAATAAGTAGTATTGAAAAATTAATATTCAAATTAAAAAGCCATCCATATTACTCTATACATGAATCTGACTGGGCAGCCTTCAAGGCAGCCCGAGGCGCCAGAATGCTTGTATACAGATGATACTTTAGGGGCTATTCAATAACAATCTCGATTATTACCACGATACGCGAGCATTCGCGATGCATTGTCGAGCGAATTATGACGAAATTAAAGATTTTTCCACGGAAGAAAATTACATCGACCGTAATCATTCAATCGAAGCCATTCAGCATAAAATCCGAACCGAATAAGGTTTAAGAATATCATCATCTCGATATATTTCGCTACCAAGTTCGTGACGGAATCGCCCGACTTTTAAGACAAAGGCGACATTACTTCCGCGGTTACGAACGAAAAGTCAAATGTAAACAACCTCTAGACGCGGCGTGGAGCTCGTGCATTAACATCGATTATTGATATGAGTATCATACATAGCTTGGGGAATTACTTGTTCTTCAAGGCGCTTTTAGTCACAAGTTTCAATGGATGTTAAGTAAAGTGGTCGTGGTACGATGGCGGGCTATTTAGGAAGCGGTTTGAATTATCGTACGATCTATTTCGATTATAATTGTCTAATACTTCCTAATGTTAGGAGTAGCAATCCTGCCGGAAATGAGACAACTTTGATCGATTTTCGGTCGGTCGTCTTTGTTTCCGTGTGTGAAATCATTCGTATGAGAACATTCGGAGGATCTATAAGTGCTATACCAGTGATTTCCTGTGCCCAATTTGACTTAATTTTATTGCTGCAATGATAACGCGGGTTTCGGTTGTGCTATATTGAGCATGGTTAATTGCTGTTTGCGGTTTGCAAAATCTTTTGGGATCCTATCTTACTTTAACTTTTATTTTAAGCTGTAAATTTATTGTTGGTCATTTTGTATGCGGATTTCGCCATGTCCGATGCAAGCAAAAGTTTCAAGAATAACGTAATGCCTGGCCCTATCCCTGCGGTTTCTAGTGCCACGATTACTTTTGATAGTGCTGGCTCACTTAAAAGTTTTGGGTAACATTCGATTTAATTCGTCTAGCAAAGATTAAAATTAATTTATTTAATTACAGCAAACAAATGACCCGTGAATGTGGCGCGTCTACGCGTGTGTGCGCGCGCACTCGTTTCTATGTGTGTGCGCGTATGTGTATTTCTCTGTTTGTGTCTGACTCGGGTTGTCAGAGGTTATTAGTCAAGCGTGCCTTTCTAAATTTACAAGGAAAGTTAAACACTTTTTAAGATCAACAAATTCTATTCAAATAAAGATTCGCAACTTACAATGCTTTTGAAAAATGTGACAGAATGGCTCAATTTTTATAGGTCGTAAACAGATATGAAAAAGAAAAATTACAAAAAATTACACCTAAATTGTATTCATTTTCACTCATAAAACACACATTTAAACTTCAAAATTTAATTCTAAAATCTTTTGTTATCATTAAAATTCTATCCAATCAAAATAATATGAGAGTAATTAAACCAAAAATAGTTATCAAAATCAATAAATCTTCAGCTTATCCCTCAATTTTGGGGACTTCATCCTTCATGCTGGCCAGAATGAGATTCTTATCGGTGCCCTGCGGTTTCTTGGGCTCCAGGGCTGCCCTCATTTCAAGGGCCCTCGTGTCAGTCTCCAAGGACTGCTCCTTGTCGTTTAAGTCTATCGCGATTTTGATCGATGCCGCCTCCAACGCGTTGTACGTGGCCCTGAAAGTTTACCAATATTACCCATGTTAGGACAATGAAAGATTATAATGTTATAATGGCAGAATAAAGAGATATCTGCAGTTATATAGACTGCCGTTGGTAATCCGCCGCAAAGTTAGCAGACGACCAGAGTATCCAGAATATCCAGAGGCTGAAATAAGCCTCTGGATATTATACTCTGGTCAATATAATGGGTATTTTAATTATTCTGGTGGTATAATATTCAAAATCCGTTTGGTTTAGCAACTTAAATTGGAACAACTGAATTTGACAAAAAACAGAAACAACCAAATAATTAAATATTTGACAGAAATCAGAAAAAACCGAAATTAAATATTTGACAGAAATCAGAAACAACCAAATATTTAAATATTTGACACAAATCAGAAACATCCAAACATTTAAATATTTGCTTGTTTTTGATTTCCGTCGCTTGAATAAAATCCCCTGTAATAAGCCTCATTTCAGAATATTGTTCCATGTCTATTTTTCTACTATCATCGACTAGTTTCGTCTAGTATCTAATATTGCTTCGGACTACAATATTTGAACGCTTTTCTGGACGACATCCAAATCTTTTAACCACACAGCGTTTTCGAACAGGCTGTTGATATTGTATCTATTAGAGAATTTCTATACCGATACACAGTGGCTATAACATGTCTGGTTCTTTTTCAATAGGTATTCTTTTTCAAACAAAGATTTCCTGAAAAACAGATCGCTCATAAGTTCTGACTTATGGATGGTAGTGAGCCATTGTATATCGCTCTAAATTTATCACTTAAGGGTTGTAGAGAGACATTGTAGATTGCCTGGGTCGTCAATGTCGCCATGGCTTCTTGGTAGGTGGGACCAAAGCCTACCTTTTTTATCATTAATACCTATGTTCAGTACAAAAATAACAACACCCAAGTTTGTTGGAGCGAAGTTGGCAATGGAGCATACTAAAGCATTTGTAGTTTACCAAGTCTTCGAGTTGGACAAATGGAACAAAACTGTGCCGCGTTATTATCTCGTTGTGGGATTGTTGGCTCACGAGCTTTCAGTTTTAAGAAATTTTGAAACAAACTTTTGAAATGATTCTCTCTTCGATTTGTAAGGTATTTGTTTTTGTAAATAAATACTGTGGGATAACTCACACACGGCGTTCTGATCCCAAAGTAAGCTATTTCATTGAATATAATATTTCAATCAGATAGATAAATTCTCCCAGACATAGATAGAAAACTTGTGCTAATAACTTTTGAAATAGATAGACTTATAGGTATCTATAGATAGACATAAACAAGTGAAACGGTAGAAGTACGATAGAAAGTAGCAATGGCTTGGTTGCAACCCTTTCATGGCATTTTGAGAACGGGTCTCTTGATCTCTTCCAACTACAGGGAAAGACATGAAGCATACTCCACCACGCTGCTCCAATGCGGATTCTCTATGCAGCCAACACATTTACGAAAATAAGAATCTGACGGAGTACGTCACAGAATCTTGTGTAGGTAGTTAAAATCCGTCTCTTGAAGTACAACTGTCTAAAAATATTCGTCTTAAAATTCCAATATACGATGAAGTGTATGTATGTATGTATGTATCACTTAACATAGATCGTGCTGAAGCCCGAAGAACATTTTAATTGTAGCCAAGGTCCCTGTACCTACTACGCTGATGCATTAAGTTATGAAATCTTTCGCTTGGCAGAGAACAAAAGCGTGTCATCAGATTATGTCATTGTTGAGTTTTTGGCTTTGAAACTTTCGCTTGAAGCGTGCTATTGTAACGGAGTTTCTTGAAAGGGGAAGTTTTAATCCTTTTGTTGGTTTTATTTCGATGCCTAATCCTATTTCTACTTGCGCGAAGTAGAACGAAAATCCGGAATAACTAATGAGTTAAAAGATATCTATCAATTTCTTTCAAAACATTTCGTGAAGGTATTCTAGGTTTTGGTACTTTATTTTCCTTCCCTAAGGACAGGGCATAAAATTCTGACATTTATCTACAAATTTTGTCTAGGTAGTATAATTAATAGCGATCAAAAATTCTAGAAGTCATATTACTGGCTGCAGGAAGCTAAGCGCTATCTCTACTCTAAACAGCAATAAATAACATATCGCTCTAAACGAGAATATTGTAAATCTTGTTGCAATAAATTATAAATTCTTCTTTTGTAGAGATTAGCATAATTATGTATACACTCTACTTGTCTGAAAACTTGTTATTAGACGGTGTATCGGGTAATTGACACGTATGATGTTCGTACGTTGTTATGATCATTATGTTTTTTATAAAAACTAGCACCTGTCTTCGATATTATCTGCGTCGGCGAATATGTAGAATTTAGTCCAGAGAGTATATATCCTCATGGACCAAATACCTACTTACTTCATCACATCAGGACTAAAATATATTCTACCCTAATCCAGATTATTAACTTACTCTGTGAAAAATTTCATTTCACACAATTTTAACAAAACTTTTAGTCGCGTGAATTTTGCAAAATCCATTCTGAACCGTTACCTGCCATTATGTTACCTATCTCCCTTCCAAATTTCACAGTCACAGGCTATGAAATTTGGCAGGCACAATCAGTATAGAGTCTGTTCTATTTTTTAGTGTAGATTCCTTATACTCTTTGCACAAAACTTACTTCGCACAATCCTGTTTCTCTTGCAGCTGCCGGATCGTTTCCCTCAAATTGCGGACTTCCTCCTTCAGCCCGATGTCTGCCTCGTCGGACGCCAGTTCGATTCCCGGCCTGTACCCGCGGGTCTCGAGTCGCGTTTCCGCCACTTTGAGCGCATTGACTTTGTCCGCGAACTGTTCACCGATAGTTTTCAGTTCGGTCGCCAGCTTGTCCATGTTTTCCTCCATCTGCGAAATAGTAAAATGTCTCTTAAAATTTTAAAGGATATCTTTAATATCTCATATATTTCTGTGTATTATAGGTATATAGGTTTATTTGCATGTTAAACTGGACAAGATTTTAGGATATCAGGAATGTTTGTGGTAGGTACTGCTTATTTCTAAAAAAAATCTTTTCCAGCAGACACATGAAAAATGGGAGGAAACAGGGACTGATTTTTATCATCGAAAATACTTTGAGTTTGACAAAGTTGTGATAATCAAAGTAGCTGATTCGATCTGAATCCATTTCTAAAATGCAGTTAGAAAAAAGTTGTTCGCGAAACGCATTTAATTAGTCAGCTAGACTAAATGTTAATACACAGATATATTTTGGTTACAGGACATTTTAGTTGACGAATCCTTGAGGTCGTCTGTCGCCATCGTTTTATGTTCTATCATTTGCTCTGTAAACTGAGCCTCTACTTTAACTCAGCACAGTACCTAACACTTTGTATACTCGTACCTAGTTTTCAGAAATTGTCCTTTTTCTACTTTTCAGAAATAACTAGGGTCAAACCTTCATCTTCTGCCACTGCAGCTCATTCCTGGCCCTCTGCGTGTCGTATATGCGCCTGCGCATCATATAGTTGGTGACGTCGGTCTGGGCCCGCAACGTGTTTCTGGCTCTACCGCGCGCGACGAACAGAGACTCGCGCAGACGTAACGTGTCTTGAAGCTCGTCTGTGGCCATCTTCTTTATGGCTTCGCATTTATCTAACCATTGGTCGTAGGTTATCATCCTGTAGAAAATAGTAGGTACATTACGACAAGTGACTTAAAATGTAAGAAGCTGCTGAAAATGTAAGAGCTAGGCTATAAAATGTAAGAAGTTATTTCATTTGTGTCACCTTGTTTGCAACCTATCAGTGATTAATGTCATTGCAAAAGTTGGTCTCCTCTAAGAGTGAGAAGGAATACTAATACGACTTCCTACACTTCCTGGCAAATTGCAAGGACTTCATAGGTTTTTGAACATTATGGCCAATTGATCAATGCAGGTTTCCTTACGATGACTTCACCATTCAGCAAGTGGCATATTAAAAAAAATCATAACTAAGAAAAGTTGGTGCACGCCGCTGGAACTAAACCCGAACCTCTAGAGTGAAATGTTAGCCTAAGTTAGCTAATAGCGATTCATCTGTGTGAATTTACTTATTTTCAAATAAATATATTGATCCTAGCCTTAACTAAATAAAGATACCTTTTTGGATTCTTTAGGGAGTCCGTCTTATATGTGATGTTCGCGCAATCTTTGTCTAGATTCAGCATATCCTTATCGATTTGCAGAGTCTCATTCTTATCGTTCAAGTCCAACTGCAGTTTGAACTTAACGACTTCCAGCTTGTTTATCTTCTCCCAAGCTGACTGGCAGCGGTCTATCAGCATTTTCTTGTTACTTTCCGTTACACAGAGTTCCTGAAAAAAAATTCGATTGTGTTTTTTAACGCGACGACCTGAGTGGCGCAGTGGTTAAGACATCGGTGCGCTGCGCGGAGGGTCCTGGGTTCGATTCCCAGCAGAGCAGAGATTTGAATGATGAGTTTACATTTCTGTTTCTGGTCTGGGTGTGTGTGTTCTTGTCTTGTATGTGTCCATGGCGCCCACGACACAGGAAATCCTAGTGTGGGGCTATGAGTGTGAAGCGTTATTTATTTATTTATAATTAAAGATTTTTTTTGTAATTGTAATTATTCAAGATTTTTTTAATAATTACAATCTGGCCTCATGACAAGTTAAATAAACTTAAAGTGTATGTCACCAAGACGACGATTACAATAGGTAAAACATATTTAGCAAACCACAAAAATAGTCTGGATTGGAACTAAGAGACAGCGAGGAGTAAATGGCATGCAGGCCACCTGATGTTAAGTGGTAACTGCAGCCCATGGACATCCTCATCCAACTTCAAGTAGAGAAGAAATCTTATCTAAGGTTGCATGCGGCTGCTATGCTACTCATGAGGACTAAGATGTTCGCCTCAAATAAAGTACGTATGTCCGGATACTGAATCGGGAGGTACTTTAATTACACTAATATTGTAAAGCCTGTCATAATAAAATGATGCTACATTAGCGCATAAAAGAAACCGATGGATACGTTCACGATAGAATCAATAAATGTTTCGCTAAATACCTTCTTCAGTTCCGTATCAGCGAGATCGTACGTGAGCTCAGTACTCCGTCTCCCATCTCTGTTCGAGAGGCACTCGGAGCAAACCAGCAAGGGCATATTGAGCTGCTCCAGCTCCCTCTCGGTGGAGGCCTTCTCTTCCTTCAAGGCATTCATCTCTCGGTCGATCAGATCGAGGAGTTCTTGCAGCGTGGACTTCCATTGCTCGATTTCGTATACCCTGGTAGAGTGAGAAATGCCGTGACAGAATAGATCACAATGTGCGGTTTATGGGTTGCTTATTCTTATTATAACCAAAGTGAAACTGAAGAGAAGCTTTTACAATAAAGGCATAGACAGATAGATTTACACTTTATTGTAGACTCTAAATAAAATACAGCACAGGAACAGGTGTAATTTTAGATAACAAAGGACGGTCTTAGTACGGAAGTGATCTCTCCTCCATATAACCCTTCGAAAAGGGACATAGATAGTGCGATAAATTAATAGATAATAGATTGAATCTTTAAATCTTAAACTAGAATGCGAATAGAAATAAGAAAATGTAGGGAACGAATCTACGAACTACGAATCGAATCTAGGTAGGTAGGTATTTAAATTAATATTTAATAACTATAATAACTCTAAAGGAAGAGCATAATTATTTAGTTCACGCGATTACATATAGATACGAATAAAGCCTACTGAGGTGATGAGGTGACTTTTCTTAAAAAACACTCCAAGAAATTTTTATGTAAATTATTGAGTTGCGTTGAAAGAATTTAAATGTTTAATTTAACTCTTTTCAACCTTTTTTCCAACCAATACTGTGTTTTATTCAGTTTTCAAATTTAATTAGAAAACACGGTCAAGTGAATACGGGGCTTTAATTAAAAATGAGTTATTCATTCTGTTTTGAGAAAAATCATGAAAACATTTGTATAATTATAATAATAAAATGCGTTTAAAAATTATACAGGAGAATACTATGATTATTTACGATTGTTATTTTCTTTCAAGAAGACATTATTATTAACACCGGCTTACTGATGTAAGTTTTTCAGGATAGCCCAACTAGTTTTGGACCTGACTGAGCCTCTGCCACAGCGATAGGCGGGATTCATGATTAAGCACCTCGGTAACCTTAATCATGAGCTCCCCGATAGTTGCAGAACTGGTCGGGCTGTGGCCAAAAACGGACGTAACTTTACGTTACTTTGTCTTTAATATTATAACACACAAATATTCCTTTCATGAGAGGACATGAAGAAAAGGACAATTGGTTGACTAGCTGGGTGGGTGGCGGCAGATCTGCGCGATTACTATAACTTCTTTTAAATCTGTTAGGGTTCATAAATAAATAAACTCCACAGTACATAAATAGCATAGGATAGACGAATGTGGCGAGTTCTCATATCGGAGGATGTTCACTTCGGATCGCTGCGTAAAGGAGTGAGTAATGTAGCTGCAACAAACCGTGCTCTCAAGCGGTTGTTGTTGTGGTAGCTGTCCCATTCGGTCTTGATCCTGGTCTCGTTGCGAAGCTGGTGAGCGCTGTGGCGAAGGTCGAAGGCATCTGCGCGCCTGGTGTCCGCTGTCACCTGAAATGATTCCAGTTTAGTGAAGGTATGATAGTCCCTTAGCTGTGTTTGTGCTGTATAAAGCGATTATCACACTGCCCCGAATCACGGAGCGTAGTGCGGGGGTGCGCGTCCATTTGTATAGAAAATGCATCCAGGCGCGTACGTGTATATTATTATGCGTTTTCTGTGTGTACTGTGCGTGTTTTCTTTAGTTACAAAATATAAGCGCATTCCCGTGCTACTCGACATCACTCGTTAATTGCCTCAGAGAAAGACAGACAGACATAGACAGTTCAGATTCGTGGCAGCGCGCACCTATCACTTCTCTAATCTTATGTCATCTCGGAGTTTTGTTTGTATGTCACCGAGATAACTTGGGTTTCGAGTATACCCAGCCTATACATAGGTACCTATAGTTTTTCATAAAATGCTGTATTTATAACCATTTTTAGACATTTTCGCCATGGCTAAGTACATGAAAATTCTTCTACAATCCATATCGATGTAATATGAATACCAATGGGATTCATTTCAACTTTTCAGTGGAAAGAAACTTCCACGAAATGAATATTTACGACGGGTCGTCGAGTTTGAATAAAAATCACATTCCATCGGCGTAAAACAATGTTACTTCAGACGATAACTATTTAGACTCATACAAGATACTTGGGAAAAAACGACAGATTGTCAGAACGCGAACGGTCTGAATAAATTTGATATTTAAGTAGCTGAAAATAAAAGTTCCGCAGTTTTGTGGTTTCGGACGGGATATGGAACACAAAAGACGGGCCACATAGCGTTTTACTTTACAGGGTTATTAAAAAATCTCATTTTATAACAAAGAGAAATTGAAAAAAGATGTCGGGTTTCCCTTTTGTAAAAGTAAATAGAATACCGGGATCCATTTCCACATTTATGGTCTTTTTTACATATAAGAAGTCTAATTGGTGGGTCCTGAGTTCGATTCCCAGCTGAGCAGAGATTTGAATGATAATTTTAGATACTGTTTCTGCTCTGGATATGTAAGTTTTTGTCTTGTGTGTATCCCATGCTAATTTCAACACAGGAAATCTTAGCTGTAGGTAGTCAAGCATTGCTATTTTACAATTTAAATACTAATATGTGGTAGAAATATCATAGGCCTTGTTCTAATTGGTCGACATAACAGACGTAGCAACCAACGCGATAAAATTTAAAAACAGTCTGTATAGGCTGTTAAAACTGAAGTTAAAACTGACATGCGACAAAATGCATGAAATGACGATGTCGTACAAGCAACTTATACGTGCGACATGGCAATTATGACACGGGGTTAATCAACGCCGATTTCTAAAAACAATCAGAATATGCCTCTCAAAAGGTAACGATGAAGCCTTCGTCCCAGCGACCGGACCCCTATAACCTCTTATTAGAGCCCTAGCTTTGTGCGGCCCTCTCATAATATTTTAACGACTTAACCGGCTTTTACCGGGAAATTAGAAAAGTTTTTCTAGTTCACTTAGGTCGTACAAATTGGTTTATAACTCGGCTTTCACAAATCTTTAGGCAATAACGTTAGGCTGGCTAGAAATTACTTATAAACATACCGTTCCAAAGTTAAATGTTGAAACTTGAAAGTACAGCTAACTTATAAATGCGAAATTTTGGGAGGATGGATGGATTGGTATAGAGAATGTATAAACTAGATTAAGCAATATTTATGTAATGTATGATGATATGATGAGTAAAGCATCCATAAAAGATTAACCGTTAATTACACACTAGCTTGAAGTAAGGCCACGATTTATAGAGCACAGTGGTCTTAATTTGTTCTGCTTTGAGGTTCGCTAACGAGTTCCGGTAAGAGAGTCGTTTTAATTCTTAATGCATCCGAGTTAAGTATTCCGTTTAAGCAGCGCCCGATCGTGCATTTTGCTCTACGTTAATGTGATAAGATTTAAATGTTACACATGTTGCCAGATATTTTATTTGCATGTGTAACGAATAAGTATATCATAGGTCTGTCTCCAGCCCATTAGTAGGTAGGTACTTACTCAATGTAGGGTCGGGACTTCTTTTATAATGAGAATGATTTAGGCCTTAGTCCTCTACGCTGACCTAATGCAGGTCGGTGAACTTTGCCATTGAGAACATTATGAAGAACTCTTAGGCATGCAGGTTCCTCACGATGTTTACATTCGCTGTCTCAGTGTGTGATAATTTACAAATATTATAAACAGCACGTCACTTTTTTAAGAATGCCATTGATGTGCCACTAGAAATTTTTAGCCACTATTTAAACTTATAGTTCCAAAATAAAAGCGCCTGACAAAATATTTCATTTATTGATCGAAATTTTAACTCGAACGCGATATTGCTATTAAGATAAAGCGCCTGTTTAGGAGTCCGTTTAGTGCTATTATCTGAGTAATAGAGGCACATAGTAGCTTTACGTTAAGTAAATGTTGTTGTTATCGGTACATAACTGTCGTTAGACCGAGTGAGCGTCTAACGGGCTATTGGAAATAGTTTAAATGCATCTGCTATGTGAAGCACGCAGGCGCTTGTATTTTGGTTGGAGCAGTATAGCGGTAGAATTAAATTACAGGCAACCAGGATAAGCAAGGTATTTAATTACAATCTCAAAAACACTGTGGCAATTTCAAAAAGAAGGAGGAAAGATGGGAATTGATTAAATGAAAAACAGCAAATTCATCCGAGTTATCCGAGTGTGCACAAACCACCTTTATCGCAATTAAATTTATAGTATCTTCCTAGAAAATATTCCAAAAATCTCACGTAAAACACAAAGATTAACTTTCCACGTATTGCGTTTTCTTTACAGAGATAAAAGACGTCGTTGGGTGTGTGGAAATCCAATAGGTTCTCTTTCTTTAAGACCAAACACGACTGTGGTTGTTTCGGAGTGTATTTACACCGCTATCTTGGCAAGTGCAAGTGCAGACAAAAATAAAAGGTTTTAACACAGCTAAGTTCAACCTTGTGCACGATAACTTTATTTAAGTTGTATTTATATTTCTTTGCAACAATCCGCACACGTGGAACTTGTTTTGGTATGGACCCACCACCCTCCCTTATCTCTCTGAGTAGGTATATACCATAACAACTTATTCCAATAGTACACGACACGTGTTTCGCCCCAAAACGGAGCATCATCAGGTGATGTGGACTCTACAACGGTTGGTTGCTGAGACCAACCAACCGTTACCAACCGTTGTAGAGTCCACATCACCTGATGATGCTCCGTTTTGGGGCGAAACACGTGTCGTGTACTATTGGAATAAGTTGTTATGGTATATACCTACTCAGAGAGATAAGGGAGGGTGGTGGGTCCATACCAAAACAAGTTCCACGTGTGCGGATTGTTGCAAAGAAATATAAATACAACTTAAATAACAATGGATTTCCGCAAAGTAACGCCTGATACAATATATTACACGATAACTTTAATCTTTTTACAACTCTAAAACTTTCTTTCTTACAGATATTCCCTCTTTAGTTGGGTTGGTGTTTACACACTTAGTGTCTCATACATTTAGTTTAATCGCCTTTTATTTATCCGTTTTTTTTTCTTATCTATATTCTTATCCTTTCAAAATATTTTCTTTGAGACAGCAGCTCTGGCAGCCGCAATTGAACAGTATGGTGGATAAAAGCCTTAGATCTTCTATCTATCAGTGAAGACTAGACTGAATTCTTTTAAAATGAATTAGAGAGGGTACTATACCCGCTAATGCTACAGCTAATAAAGACTTGGTAGGTACTCCAGTTTAACTACGAGCAAACAACCAAATACATCACCTGCAAGCCGTAGAGGCGGGCATCCCAATCCGGCAAACTTAGATGCGGTAACGGCTTCTCGAACGTTACTACCGACTGCATTGCTACAATTTATCACTTTTTAAACCACAGATAGTAAAAAAATGTACTCAAACATAAAACTGTAATATTGTTGCGCCATAAACTGCAATAAAATAGAATTGAGTGCAGCTGTCAAAACAAATAATAGCGTCCGTCAGCGCGTTCTTAATTTGAAAGTTATTTATTAGCCAGTGTTCAACTAAAAGAAGTTTTATGCTGTTGACATGTCGACTTTATGAAAATATCAATTATTGTATTTTTACATAATTATAAATTTGATCGTTAAGAGCCTGACAACACCCGATGATTTTAGGAATCGGGCATCTTCGGCTCGCGGCTCCCGCCTACCCCATGCCCCTCATGCGCCACTGTTAGTGGAGCGGACTCTATGAGAACTAAATAAAATGATAAAATCGGCACTGTTTCAAGTGTTAAAGAAATGTGGACAACATCGTCAATAGATGGCACTGTTTCCAGTTTTAAAGAAATATGGACGACTCTAGTAATGATGTGATTTTAAAACGCGGAGCTTTTTTATTGAACACCTAAAACTTCTTATTATTATTCTCCATCAAAGGTCCATATAATACCTATGTTTTCTATTCATCTCACCAAAAAATAAATAAAACACGGTCTTCTCTTTCAGAGGATGTACCCAGAATGCCATTGTTTCGCTATTAAATCCTATTAAATTAAAAGTTCAATAATTCAGCAGTACCTAAACATGTCAACCAACAATTCAATTTCTTCTTACAATATTAAAGAGGCTTGGAACAAGCTTCATAATGTTATTGCATATTATTACCCTCAAATTTTTCGATGGCCTCAAATAATACCTAACCACATAAAAGCAAGTAAATTTGTCACGAGATCGAGTAAAAGACAGATAGACGATTTAACTGGTTTTTGTATAACCAGTTAATTCGTCTATCATGTAAAAACATGTATTCTGAGACATACAGGTTTCATCACGTGGTTTTAGGAAAGGCGAGAGCTGAAATCGAACCTAGACTCCCGGCATGGGAGTAGGAACGATTTTTTAAATTGTTGAAAACCCTCTAGTTACACAGCCGACACAGGCCATAAATCAGTCGGCGCGCCGGCGGCGCAGTACTATGCCTACCGTTTGAAAAAAGCCGCTTTTGGCTTCCTTTCGTTTCAGGTCAATGACCTTTCACCTTAAGCCTGTTACTTTTTGTGTCTTTTATTTGTGTAATTATTTTGTTTGAAATTTGCATTTTTTTTTATTTTCGGTCCTGAACCTTTTCGTATGCTTTAACACACTTAAGTACACGATCTTTGTGGTTTAAATTAATGAGGTAACGTCATCTCCACCTTGTACAATATAAAAATGAATATGTTGCTAAGCGCAAATCTCGGGAGGAGCTGAACCGATTTCGCTAATTTTTTTTGGATATTCCTTTAAGTACGAGGATGGTTCTTACGGAGAGAAAATTTGAAAACAATGTAAAGAAAATAATAAAAACAACAATTTCATTTTCCTATATAAACTGTTCTACCCATGTACTACCTGTCAAACATCATTTCAGATTGAATACTTCATAAGTTCATATGGCAATGTCATGCATTTAGAAACGTCAAGATTTTTCTTTATGGATGCCACTTCTATTATGCAAACTGCAATGATATAATATACATATTTTATAATGGCAAAACGAAGTGTGCCGGGTCAGCTAGTAGGTAATAAAAATAAATACTTGCATAGGTGTTATAGATTATATTATTAGATGTATGTATTATGTTTGAAAACATTCAGTTTAATTCCATTGGGCCTTCAACTCAAATCTTCAACTTAAATGCATGCGTTTTTTTTCTCGTTATTAATAACAACAAAAATATATAGACTCATGAAATATTCACAAAATATTTAATAATAAAGCATTTCGTACGTCTCAGTAAAGGCGCAAATATTTCTCGGTCGCAAATTTATCAAACCGACTTGTTATTCAAACGTAAACACGGTTTTTTAATTAAATCTACCAATAAAAAACAACACGCATTTTTATTGAACACTTCCTTTATACCTAATAGGTATTATTACCTATCAATCCACGAAGACGCACAGCCCTAGCCGGCGGACCCACTATTCCTCCTAACCGTTTATAAAAATTACCGTGACAGTGATAGGTACAATTCTAGACGGCAACGCCGCGCGTAGCGGTGTCTTCTTTACTGTCGGTTTGGCAACGTCGCGTCGCGCGAATTTCGGCGGCGTACAATTTGAAAACGGGAGGGAATCCTACATTATATGACCCGGGTTCGAACCCGAAGCAAAATATAAGAAGACATTCTGGATTGAAATGTTTTTTGTATTACTATTTTTTTATTTCATATTATGCTATCTAATGGTTATTTATATTTCCGAATTCCGAAAAAAAATAACGAATTTTAGATAAATTTATAATTTCAAAAATAATTGTATAGCTTATAACAAAAAAAAGTTATTAAATTGACGTTGAAACTTGTAGTCATAAAATTATAACATGTTGGAAGTATGATACTAATAGATATTTATATCCTAAAAGTTACAAACTGAAACTTCATTTTAAAGCTGGGAGAGCCGCCGCTCTATTAACTTGCAGTGAAAAAAAAGTTATTTTTAGCTATTATATTATGATTGTGTAATTAATTGCAAGCAGCTAGTATGAAAACAAAAAATACACGAGGAACAAATAGAATCACCAAAGCTTGTTGTTTTTATAATTAGTGTGATAAGTATTATGTTTCCTTATTTATCACATTTATTTCCGAGATATCTATCTATTAATCTTCTTGTACACTTTCACCATTTTCCCTTTCATAATATAGGGCCTTGTTTGACAAACAGAGCTTAAATACTTAAACATTTTTATTTATAATAATTTATATCACTCTCTGTAGGTGTATGTAAGTATTGATATTGACCCACTCAGTAGAAACTCCCTTTTACACTAAGTTTTCTGCCAAATTACTCATTTCTATTGGTCACAAGATAACAAGTATGACACGAATTGGCTTGTATTTAGCTTCCCAGCCGTGGTGGAGTATGAACCAGGTCTTCTAGCAAAGTTAGTATAGGCATAGTGAAGTGGGAAAAGTAAGTATATTGAAGGCAAGCGGTGGTACTTAGTGCGTAATGTATCTGGGCGAAATATAATGCATCCTAATTTATGCAATTTACACATTTTGTTCTACGAATCCTTCGCATTCTTTACAAAATTGTTATTCTTTAATTTTCCCTACACTTAATTCAGATTGCGACGCTATTCTGACTCTTCTCGCTTGCAGGCTAACGAGTGCTACAAAGGGCGATATTAAGGAACTATTGTGTTATGTACTGACCTACTTTTTCGATTAGGGCGAAACTTACAGTTTGTGGATCGCTCCTCATCGTGAAACTGCGAATAACCGTTTCCCACAGACTTTAAGACTACTATTATGACTGTTCGGGTCAATTTACGGGGAAACAGATAAATTGTGTAGATATTTTGACATTTTTTAAGCGTTAGGCAGTAGGACATATGCTTAGAATACGAATTATGAGTCAGTATAAAATGGTTAGGGTACTTTGGATAAGTAGGGAACTAAGAGGGAAAACAGGCATTACTTCAAATTTAAATGAACCGGAAAAAGAAAACCGATTGTGATGACAAAATTTGCCTACATTTTCCTTACGTTTCTGTATCAACCTCGAAACATTTATATTAGGAGTCTTATCTATAAAACCGAGAGGCAACCTTTCATTCATTAGCTATAGCGAGGGATAGGATTTTATAAAATACATTTCGACCTATTTTACGTGTATTTACGTCATATCTAGTACTTATATCTACGACGTTCATCTGGCCCCCGCCTATTGCTATTCTTTTACAAGTGTATTTGGATGTGGGCCAAATGTTCTCCTTATATTTTGTGCCGACGTGTAGACAAGTTGCTTATTGTGTACTCGGCAATTACACAAACAAACAGTGGGTTTACTAGATAAGTTAGAATTTTTTCAGACATTCCCCCTCGTTGCCGCCAAATTAAAATTCAGCGTGGTGGTCTAAGGTCTCCCTCTCATTTTGAGAGGAGACAAGACCCTGTGGTTCATTAATGGGTTATTGACTGACTGTCGCCAAATATATAGCTCTAGGTATACCAAATTTTTGATACGTAGCTTTATCTGAAGACTCTCTAAGGTGCCTGCTACGTTTTGAACCCTTAGAAATCGGGGGATGCTTTTTAAATAAAATAAAAATTCGTAAATTACCTATGATTGATAAATTTACGACAAAAGATTGATTCTATAAAGATTGAGTAGTATCTATCGTTGCTGATTCAACTGATATCGCGAGTGTTGTAGAAATCTGATCCGGTGGGAATCCAACCCGTTTTGGATTACGTGTATAGGTATCATGAACATACATACACACATACATGCACATACGAAACAGAGATTCAAATCGAACCCAGGACCTCCCGTGTGGCGCTGGACCACGGAGATCGTCAAGTGCAGGTAGTACAGATAATAATTTATTTAAATCAATGTAATCTCGCGAGTGTTGCTAAATGTACAGCATTATCACTGATCAGATACGATTCGCGTGCGGGTGTGCATAAACTGCCATTAGTCGATGTGAACCAAACTATTTTACCAGTTAGTGATTAGTAGATAGCTAGAGAGCCGATGAATGTATTTGAAATGCTGATCGTTGTATTCGAGCTTAATTGATATTTCATCAATTTCCACTATACCTACTTAGGTATAGAACTAGATCTCTGTTTGTGTTTACTTATTTTGAACTTTTGATAACATGCTAATTTAACTAGTTTCTATAAGTTCCTAGTGAAGTTACTCGAAGCTTCACCTTTCATTTTTTTTATTCAGGTAAAATATCGAATACGTGGCACTGCTATTTTTATATTTTTTGTACATACAGTAAGTATTTACTATTTTTTTCTAACATACTCGTAATCGTATAGTAGTAGTTACAGTGTAGAAATCAAATACTTACCATGTTTGAACATTAAAGTGACCGTATGTTTAATATCATAAGAAATATAACCCTTTTTCTGAAGAAAAAACATTAGTATTGCACTTTGTACTATAAACGAGTTGTCCTAGTTTGGTATTCCATAAAATAAACAAATGGCATAAAATTCAAAACAAACAGTTATACAGGTTGGTGTTTCTTTACTAACGCAGGCCACTCAAAACGCATTACATTAAATTTAAGCAAAATAAGGTTCCTCCATCCGGCCACTTATTAAATTTTCTCCATGTTATTAAATTAATTTTGTCCCTGCTTTCCTTCGCCTTATTATCCTCTTTTTTCCCTTAATGGATTTTGCTTTTTAGGTATTTAATATATGGAAAGCTTCTGTGGAGACGTAAGTAGCTTAATGTTCTTTTGAATCCTTTGATATCGTTCCTCAACCTGGGATTTTGGCTTTAAAGGATTGGGAGCTTCAATGCTATATCTAAATTATGTCATTGTTCTGAATAAATGTAGGTACCTACACGTCTTTTTTCCAATCCAAATGGTGAATATAACCGACATTACGGAAGCGGTGATGGCCCAGTGGCTTAGAATTCGACCTCGAATCGAGGGGTTCGAATACTGGCTTAGTAAGTGGCCGTAATTTTTTTTTAATTTTTTTCCAGATTCCATTTTCATTAAATCCACGACCTATTTTTTAAAATTCAAATTGCGTAGGCATTGTTTTAATGCATTAAAGGGTAAGGACGAAGGGTAACTACCGTGCAAGTGGCTTTCAACTAAGTCCTTGGAATGTAAACGCACCTGAGCTCTGAAATGACCGTTTACCCGCTGAGTGGTTTAACTTAAAAACTCATTCATTTCTTTAGTAATTTTTTTTTGTTAAATGGGCAAAAAAGCGACCAAGGATTTTTATTATAGCCAAGTTCTTCCTTTAGGAAATCTGTGAAGGACTTTCTCTGTCAGTCTAATTTAGGGTACGTACTACATGCATATAAGTTAGCGCGAAGATACTCACTTACTTGTCTGTAACACACCAGTGACCGCAGGGTCGGGTCCCTTCTTACACTGAGAAGAATGTCCACCGCGCTGGTCTCAGTGTACTCATGGACTGGACATGCGTTTGAGAACAATATGGAGAACTCTAGGCGTGCAGTTTTCTCACGATGTCCTTTGCCGTTACAAGAGGTGACATTTAAATATTTTACTCATTTACGTACTAGTGGTGGTGATAGCCCAGTGGCTTAGAATTCGACGTCGAATCGAGGAGTCCGGGTTCGAATCCCAGTGGCACGCACCAATGACTTTGTAAAAATAGTTATGTGCGCTTTATAAAATTAAATATCACCTGCTGTTACGGTGAAGGAAAACATCGTGAGGAAACCTGCATGCCTGAGAGATCAAAAAAAACTCAAAGGCATGTGAAGTCCACCAACCCGTATTAGGCCAGCGTGGTGGACTAAGGCCTACATCCTTCTCATCGTGAGACCCGACCCTGTAGTGGGTCATTAAGGGGTTACTGACTGTCCTACTAGTGTAGAAATCTCCGAAACTACTTGAACTATGAACATGAAAATTAACAAGGATTTATGGACTGAAGACAGTACAGATGGGGATTAAAAATTGTACAAAATTTTTACTCTCTATCAGCGCTTAAAAATATAAAAAATATAATAAAATGAAATTTTAAGTAAATTTATATTTTTTTGTTATTATATAACAATTTCGGTTATTTAATTAAGTCTCACCTCAGAATATAATTCCCGAACACAATCTGGAGGAATAAAGAAAGCCTATTATCCCCTCGACAAAGGTCCCAGTAATGAAATGCCAGGCCAAGGCGTCTCTGTTCTTTGACCATATTTAATCGCAAAGCCTTAGTATTGAAATAAAATATCAAAATCATGTAAGTATATTTCGATAAAAACAATAATGATATTGATATTTGCCAGCAGGGTCGGCTTGTATTTCGATAAAATCAATATAAGTTGGCCTTGCTAGCTTGGTCCTACCACAGATTGTTATATTGTGGTCATACGAAACGAATGGACCTTACACAAATGTTTAACCCCAATTTCATTCCTTTGAGAGTTGTATTTAAATCCCTCCTGTACTGACAAATTTTTGGCTCCAAGAGCGCATACTTAGTTCTCAAGATCTTAGTCATTAGTCAGTGCGAGTGCTGTAAAAAAAGTTCTGAAATTTTGGTCATTCATCCATTCAAAAGGCGTTTCAAACGTATTCTATAACGACCGAAGTTTCTCGACTTGTTATTCGTCTTGCCTCTAGAGAGGCATCGTAAAACATAAAAAAATCTATAGGATACGGATTATTATAATTAAACCTTTTTCATATCATTTAACACTAATAACACCCTCTGCTACGAGAAGTACCTGTGTAATGCATTTCTGTACTTAATAAAAACACCTTTCTCCCGGAGATGGTATAATAAACACGCGCGTCTCGTTAACTATTCAGCGATTCGCCAATTATTTACCACCGCGGCCGGCTCGGGTTTCTTCTCGGGAATATTATTTTTGCAACAGAAGCGGTGAAGAGGACTGGATGTATCTAGAACGGTACTAGGGATGTGACTGCAAACCTGCAACCCTTTTATTGTGTTATTATTGTACCATGTGTGAGTACGTATGTGTGTGTCCACATGCCAAGCTGGTATAATCTCTACACACCTATTGCTTATTCATATGGCATACATATTATTGAATTAACGGTCACCCAGTGGACCGCAGCAGTTCTCCATTCGTCGTCGTCAATTACGCGGGCATAGTCAATTTACTATCGGATCAGTTAATTGAACAATGAAATTTATTACTTGAAATTGTCCGGCGGCATATGGCTAAAATTATTTTATAGTCGTCTGTTAATTAGAGAGCTTAAATTCAATAAATCTCATAAGTAAGCGAGATTATTGACAGACTTTAGGAAAGTAAGAAGTAATTTATAACTTAGAGCTTACTTATTCGTAGTTTAAGGCGTTGTAGGACGAAAAGCGTTATGAAAGCCCACTTTAAAAATAAAAGATTAGATGCCGTACTTTCGCAAGTAAGTTTGTATGTAAATAATAATGTTGATAGAATAATAAATGTCTTACTTATCTTGCCGTGATTAAGACATTAATGAAGACTTTTATCATTCACATACAGTATTGTAACATTACAGCAAGGGGTTAAATGTAGCCATTTCTTAAATTAAAATTTTCCGTTCGCTAAATTTTCTTGCCAATTTCCTTTTCATATAAGTAACGTACTTAAGCCTTAGATAACGTACTCAATACAAAAGATAAATAAATTATGTGTATACTTAAGTAACGTAACGTAATAAGATGCTGTACTTTATGCGAGGAGCACAGATAAAGATTTAAACAGATTACGCAAATATAAGCACTACCCGACTTCCGTGTCAAAAATTTGAAAAATTTGCGTCATGCACAAACATTATCTCGGATTTATTATTCTTTATTTGTCGTTAACGGACGTTATTGACACGGGACATCAGATTTATCATTTCTAAGTCTAAAAACTCGGATAAAATCGGCTTATTTGAAACTCATCAATATTATCACGAGTTCGACGATTCGAATGATGATCATTGATGTCGAATGAGTTTGTATGAATCGAATAATTCATACAACTCGTATTTTTGATCGGATTGATATACGATTCGTATCATTAAAACGATTTTTTCTCTAATTTATTTATTTATTTACTCTTTTTTTGTGCACACATTTTAAACAATAGGTCAGTACACAGTTACTCTTAGTAAGTAGGTAGTGAAGAAAAAGCGGCTCACTAGGTCTTCATACTAGTGTACGAACTTGCATTATCTATTTAGACACATATCTGCGACGAGCGTTCCTCGTGTCGTTGCGCAATATTCTACAAGAAAACAAATTAGGCGGAATCCTCTCAAAATTTAAAGCGATTCTCAAGAGGTCCATGAAATTACTGGCGCGATTGCGCGAAGCGATGTGTTCTTATTTATAATGCAATTCTTTATTTATGTGTCGCCCAGGGGTGAAGTTTATTTGAAGAAATTAATCGAAAACTCGTAGGAATTGTTTTAAATTAAATTTTAAAAAGTATTAATTGTTGAAAAAATATTTAGAAGTGGCGGTTCTTACTCTTACTTGTTCTTACTCTTACAATATTTTACTCTTGAATACTCATAAATAAGCTCTACCAAAATGTAGGTTTCCGTATGTGAGCGGAGGCATGTCCCGAATGCCGTAAGCAATAAGCAATTAGGGTTGTACGAAATCCTCATGCCAGTAACCCATTAATGACCCACTACAGGGTCGGGTCTCCTTCTCGTAATGAGAGGGATGTAGGCCTTAGTCCATGTGGTGGACTTCACATACCTTTGAGAACATTTTTTTTGTGAACTCTCAGGCATGCAGGTTTCCTCACGATGTTTTCCTTCACCGTAACAGCAGGTGATATTTAATTTTATAAAGCGGACATAACTTTTTTTACAAAGTCTTTGGTGCGTGCCACTGGGATTCGAACCCGGACCCCTCAAATCGAGGTCGAATTCTAAGCCACTGGGCTATCACCGCCTGACTGACAACTGATGAGTAAGAAAAGTCCTCGAATGAAGACCACGTCTGGGCAAAAAGAGAGAAAACCGAAGGTTACCCGTTGTATTCAAAGGGTACAGGAACGGATGGAGTGGCGTCGATGGCTATCTCCAACATTGAACTTCTAAAGTCTGATAAATAAAAAGGGTAACACACAATGCACAACGCCAGACAGCTAGTTAATTAAAGTTTTTTTATTTTATTTTAATTATTTGAATTTCGAGCTAGCGAGCCAGCGTGTTAGAACTATATTCGATCACGTTTCACGTCCCAAACGCCCAAGCAATAATCAATTAGGGATGTTCGATATCCTCATGAGCTCGTGCCCAATAACGATCGCGCATTTGGTAAATAATGAGGATTATCAAACCGTTTGCATTATGATGCAATGCAAAACTATCTATTTTCATGTCTAGGAAAACTTCACCCTCAGCAGGAAAGAAGTCTTATGATAGTGTAAAATCTTCAATAACCAACCAAAATAAGACAGTTAAGTGGAAATCCTAAAAACTATAATCTAAAAACTAGCATGTCAGAGGCCTATATACACCATTATATTCGAAGGGCTGATAGACAAGAAGATAGATATTATAGCTTGTAGTTAAAGAAAGTAATTACTAAATTAGATTCCATTTTTTCAAAACTTTAAATACTTTACTCTTTAATTTGTAACCCAATTCTAACAGGATCTGATTACTGAATAGACTCACTGTTGGAATTAAGATGAGATTAAACATTGAAAGACATTTCCTTTCCAAAAAACACAGCTGAGCGTACACGTACCCCGGTACGTACAATTAAGGTTCCCTTAGGTAAAACATAAAACCGACTTTAGAATAAAATTATATAAAAAAAATTTTTTATGTTACCTAATATTTTTTCTACTAGCTTTAGGTGTACCATTTTTGAGGTGGTTTCAATAATTTTGAGTAACATTTTTAATTTTTGTTTTAGTAAAATTTGTTTAAATTTTTAACTAAAATTTGCGTGCGCAAGAAAATTTAGATCAAAGTTTTGAGATGCATTAAATTTATATTTTGAGATACATACACTTTTTTAAAATAAAGATTTTCCGTAATTTTTACATACAGCTCATAGCCAACCTGATTTTAGTTTGTCGAATTAATGTCGATCGATGGAATTACCCATCATTAGTGACCCACTGCAGAGTCTGCAGTGGGTCTCCTCTCACAATAAAAAAGATAAGAATAGGCTATATGCCAATCAAGCCTTGCCTTTTTAGATCATTATGGAGCATAGCAAGCATGTTTCCTTACGACGTTTTTCTTTACTGTTACAGCAGGTGACATTTTTTTTTCAGTTATGAATATTCAGCGGCGTGAATCGGCGGGACTTCTGACGTCAGAGATCAAATTCGGCTCTAGACTAAGAATTCGACGATAAATTCGATGCTTCTGACAGCGCGGAACCCTAAAATAACGGAAACGAGTCGTCCCCTTATTTCTAATGCCGTTGACCTCGATTTCGGTATGAATGAACAAGTAAGTAATTGCAGATATTTTTCCTTTGGAAATAATCACCAGCACAATTTCGAAATTAAATTAAATGTTTCTTATTCTTTGAACGTTTTGTCGCTGAAAGATATCGTTCATTGAAGAAACGTAAGAGAAATCAGCGATGGAAGTCCATTAATTTTTAAAAGGAGGAGGGAATTTAATTATATTCTGTTGAAAGATGAGAGGAATACCTTCGCCGTTTCCATACGCCGTCGACAGAAAAACATTGTCTGTCATTTTACTGTCATTTAACATAAACGTGAACAGTTGTCCTACTTCGCGGCGTAGTCGCCACAAAGGATAGGGATATCAGGCCTGAAGGACTGAATCTTTACTTAAACATTCTCTCGTAGGGTACACTGTCCTATGTGCTTCCCCTTGCTTTTAAAACGAGGTTTCCGAGAGGACCTTGCTAGTCGGGGATACCCACTCTCTCGAGTTAGTCGGGGGAGTCAACTCCCTCGAGTTCTCTGTCATTTTAGTTTGATAGAAGAAGTTACTTACCTTTATAGTATGCCGTAAAGAAATCTTGTTTATATGTGTGGTTGAGGTGGGTGCCACAGAACTTTGATGCGACTATGCGATAATCACTGTGCACGGGCAGTTGTTAGTGCCAGTGTGTCGTGTTAAGGGTTCTGTATTCGATTCCCAGTGAAGCAGACACTTAAATTATGTACAAAAGTTTCTGTTTATAGTCTGTTCTTATTTCTTGTTTGTTCCATGGCACCCAAAACAGAGGAAATCTGAATTATTTAAACTGAATTCAATTGAGTTACGTTTTGTTAAGACTGATTCGAAGCGTACGAGTACCGGTACTTATAAGTGTGAATATTGAACCAAACATTCATCCCAACTCGCTTTACCGTACAGAGATCTTGATATTTGCATCTGATGCACAAACATGACAGATGGGTTGTCAACGTCTGCGATTCCATGCGTCATTACCGCGGGATCCATGCATGCGATTTTCATGCTAATGACGCATCTCCATGCATGCACATGCCAATCACAGACGGTAAGATGACAGTTAGTTAGCCAGTCTGACGTAAGGCGTTGAAGCTTCATAAGCCCCGGCTTATCTATAAGCCTGACATGCCCCGACAAATGTTGTTTGGATTGAGGAAAATCCTTCAACAGATAAGAAATGACATAACTGAAAATATTGGAAAGTAAAGAGAGTGGTAAATTAATGACTGGATCACATTTAATTTGGGAATAATCCAAAAGGACAAATATTATTTAAGCCGCTTTACCACGGAATAAATTCAATACCCGATATTTATGCCGCGATTGGTAGCCAAAACAATGTTCGGAACTTTAAAATTTTAAAATGTTCGCGGATATTAAAACATGTCACATAATATAAAACGGCCTTGTAGTTTTTTACCGGCACTTATAGTTTTTGTTTGTTACTTACATGATGAGCACTTACCATAGAGGAAGGTTTAGAGCATAATAATATTTATAACAGCAGGATGCTCTAATATAAATTGGAGCTATAGGGCTATAATTATGAGAAAGGCTGACATTTAAGCCGCTCGCTCGTAAGGCCTCCGACAAGGCCTACAAACTGCTATCTAACATGCTATTCGCATGTGTTCTTTGATTGTGACCGTGTGATTACAGGCCTCCCCTTATTATAAATTAGGCTTGCGCGCGGCTTCGCCCGCGTGGATTTTAGAATTTGGTGCAGAAAAGGATAAAAAGTAAAAGCGGTTATTGTGACTAAACTATGATAGTTAGACATGTGCTCTCGCGGACTTTTTTGTAGATCTTAATAAGACCTACAAACCCGTAGTACATCATTTTGTTCTTTTTTCAATAGCTTTTGCAGCGCACGCATAAATAGGTTTTCGGTTCAATTTTCCTCTGTAAATGGACTATCCCACACTGAAAGAATTTTTGAAATCGATTTAGTAGTTCCTGAGATTAGCGCGTCCAAACTAACAAACAAACACATCAGCTTTATAATATTAGTATAGATTCTTGTGTTGTGTGTCTGCGTGGGGCAAACATGGATTGAAGCTATTTCTTGGTTAAAACAAAAGCATCCCTTCCTAATGTACAACGTTGAGTATAAAATAACTTATCTAAACTTTTATCCTCTGAAGATCGTTAATAAAAAGAAAGATATAAAAGAAAAGGTATAAGATACCTTTTAATTACAGTTTCTACTACGGGTAAACATCGGAAAAGTATACGGTCGTTTTCTCGGCGAAGGTAAATCTATTAAAAGCGTACTAAATACAATGATTTACGGTTGTATACGGACACGTGTAGAAAGACTGACGCCCGTTTACGAGGCTTTATCACCCGTTTATATGGTTGTCTTACACGCACCCTAGGGAATGAAAACGAGATTTGTTTCTTACCCGCTCGGCTATGGGGAATTGGATTACTAGAGACCTCTAGTTCCGTTAATATAGACTAGACACATCAGATACCTCTATATCGATGCGTTGAGACGTGGAGATATCTTCAGAATGCTAAATCTTTTCAGCATATTAAAAAGACCTGTGATTTTGATTTTAAACCTAAAACACTACAGGTAATCTTCGGAAAAGTAAATCTATTAAAAGCGTAATAAATAGCATGACTTACGGTTGTACACGGACACGTGCGGAAAGACTGAAGCTCGTTTACGAGGCTTCATCACCCGTTTATATGGTTGTCTTGCACGCACCGTAGGCAATGAAAACGCGATTTGTTTTCATAGCCGCTATAGGGAACTGGAAGTCCTCAAAATATCGATTATTAAAATGATTACGAACGATTTTGTTTTTTAATCATCATACCCTTTAGGTTAATATCTGATCTACCTATTAATAGCTAAATACTGTGATTTATAGTTGTATACGGACACGTGTAGAAAGAGTTTAACAACATAAAACGTAATCGGTATCAAACTGAATCTACACAAGTATTTGTATTTGGATAAAACAATGTGGAATGTGTTTGATGTCAAATAAACAGTCGTCAAAACAAATAGTAAGCGGAATGGAATTTATTTGGTAGATACGATTTTTATTCATGTGAGTGTACACCGTGCGTGCAGTATCGTTCCACGGTTTGTCGTTTTTTAAACATGATTATTATAATAGGTATATTTCAATTGGCTTGTGTCCTACGAGTCAATTGAGATACTTTTAATGAACTGTCATAATAAACACTACATTTTGTATGGCGAACGCACGGGGTGACGTCATAGTTTTTTTCGAGTCAACTAATTTTTTTATGTTTTCGTGCTGAGGAAAATTCATTTTTTAGACATATTGAAAGGCGGGCTAGACTTTCAGATATTCGTGAATGCAGATTTTTAACAGAATTACATTTTGAAGTTAATTGTGAATGGTGTTCACATACAAATTCTTTTATCTGTTTCGGATTATTCTAACCCTTACAGTCAAATATTTGAATAAGGTCCAAAGACTGAGAATAGGACAGAGGGTTTCAAGATAAATATAAAATATAAACTCATCATCGTTAATGCTCCACTGGGAATCGAACTCGGAACAATTGAGGCACGCAGGTCGTAGAACACTGCCCTTTCGGCAAACCTTGCCAAAAGTAAAAGTAGTGATGTCGTTGCTAACCGTGTTGAAATTTTGACGATGAAGTAGGTATCAACCATCTCAGATATATCATTCTTTTATTATAATTATCATCAGACAACCTGCACATTTGATGGATCGTTAATTATATTACCTATCAAGAAGACCAGCTAAAATCTTGTTTGATTCAAAACCACGCGATAACCTGCCGTTGCGTTTTCGTGCGTTGCTCGCTCGTGGCGAATGGCGACCGGTCCGTCACTGCGACCGGGCCGCGCGGCAGTCTGCGAGCAATCGCCGTAGGATGTGAGCGGATGTAGTGTTCGTCTTTCCCGCGTTTACAACATCGAAATAATGTTCAAAACTTTCGTGATTCTGTGTTTGTGATGTGCGAAAATGACGAACTTCTGTGCTAATTCATAACAAATTTAGTGTTAAAAAACAGTGTTTATCTGTGTAGTAATTAAGTTGAAGTTTGAAGGATTTTCGAGATACCGGCGTTTTGTTGTAAGTTTGTTTAGCGGAGGCCATTATTCGTTATTTAAATTGTTAATTCCATTTTCAAATTACGTGTTTATGGCCATTCAGTTCATTCATTCATTATTATTTATACAGTGAACTTAATTAGACGTTTATCACGACCTTATCAGCTATTAACAGAGTGAAGATGCGTGTCTTCGATAGGTTATCAAGGCTGATCGAATTGTTAGACTATACTTCTGATACGTCCCAACTTTCTTTTTATAAGTACCTATACCTTTAATTTACCTTTTTCATAAGTATACTTTTAGACTCAAGGACAGGGCTGGATTTAGAGGTCTGGAGGCCTCGGGGCAACAAAGGAGTGGAGGCCCCTTGACCCTAAATTATTTTCCAAATAAAATGAACTATTTTATTCAGTCGACTTTTGGAATAAATAATTTATTGTGAAACCAAGTACCTCTATCTATAGGTAAAGAATCTTATTTTATTATTTATCGTACATATAAATAATTATAACGGGAAACAAGAAGGTAAAGGAACGACGAAAAAAAAATGAAAGGAAAAGTTGTTTACTAGTGTTTACTAGTCTGAATTTGAATTTTTTTCCGTAGTCTCTATTTTGGGGGCCCGTCTTTTGTGGAGGCCCCGGGGCTGTTGCCCCGGTTGCCCTCCCCTAAATCCGGCCCTGCTCAAAGAAGAAAGGAAAGAACTAGGGATCAGGATTCTTTTTCTTACCTACAGAACTAGGTAATTTTTTCGTAATAAAAATAATTGGACATCTAGACTGTGTCGAGACCGAAGCAAATTATAAAATTGAGATGATGTTGCTCAGTTAGATAATTATGTCTATCTTTATTTGTATTTTGTCTGTTTGTGTAGTTTATTTCTTACAGGTATCTAATAAGAAACATATTTGCATACGAGAGGTTAGAACAACATACCCATTTTATAAAACCCAAGGCCTTCAAGATGGAAGAGTTAGACTATGTCGGTACCTAATTAGTGTTACGTGATAGATGACTTAGTTAAAACAATATTGTTATTACATCAACTAATGCATAATATCGTAATGTGAAGAACAATGTTTGTATTGTACATACCTACTTATTAACTACCTACGTTTACGACATCGGTAAAACCACGTGTTCAAAGTTCAAAGTTAAGTTGTTTGGAATATTTATGAGATAATAACATTAATAACACTGTTTATTTAGTATCGTAAAAATAATTTATTAAATTAACATAAAATATCTCTTTATGAACATAATATTAGTGCTATTTAAAACATATTCTGAACAATCGTGATTTTTTGTCCCTTGCGTTTATATTTATTGTCATATCGTAGGATTCGTAGGTAGGTATTTAACTTTAGTATACCTATAAAAAGGGGAAAAAAGGTCCACGAATGGCGACGTCTAGGACAAAAGAGCACAGGCCACCCTCTGACTAGGTGGATTGACGACCATGAAGAAGACAGCGGGATATCTGTGCGGGATACCGTTGGATTCAAACGGCCCAGGAGTCCAGGACCGGTCGGAGTGGTGTCGATTAGGGGAGGCCATTTATTAGGGGGAGCCGTGTCCAGCAGTGGACTACAAAGGGCTGAAAATAAGGAAAGGAAAGAAGATACCTAAAAGATAAGAAAATGAAACAAATTAAAAAGGTAACTCGCACAGTTGGAAAATACTACCGAATTGTTTTATTCGATGGCGTTACTTTCATGGACTTTATGAAAAGTCAAAACAAGTGAACTTTTAGAGGTTGTTTAATTTAGCAACTTACCTACTGGTATTTGGAATTGACCTCAACATTTAAATGTAGGTTATTCTTATCCAACTCAAAATTAATTAAATATTAATGTAGTTACTTAAAAAATTATATTACCAGACAGTGGCTTTCAACTGTAAATAGGTACACTTTGAAAAGTTTTCTTTGATTTTTGTTGTCTAATTTTTTATATACATATTTGTTATTTTATGCCGTTTTTAAATGTTATTGAATTAGCTAACATTACGTGTAACCATGGGAATTTAGTTCGGCATCTGTGCAAAGAAACTGTAACTTCCTACTCGGTTGATTCGGTTATAATAATAATAATATAAGGTAAACGAATTTTATTGTACGCGGTAACATGCAGTAGGTACATGTTGTGGTACAATACAAGTATGTATAGTTTAGATTCCTTGTTATTACTTGGATTTAATATTTTCAATTATTATTTGAATATATTGTATGAATATTGATTTCAATGCCTTTATTTTTCAGTACAAATTAATGAATAAGTACATATTTAAGGTTTTTGATATGTTTTATTTCTTTTGTGTATTATTTTTGCTGTAAAACAACTATTTTGCTACTTTAGGTACAAGTGCCTACTGCGTTCAAGTAGTTAAATACCTATTGCCTTTTTGAGGAAAACTATACTTAGCAACTGTATGTTATATATAAATGACAAATTTTGGCTTCTTAACAATGTTTAAGGTTCCGAATGTTGCGATTAAATATAGAAAGGATAATTAATGAACAATGAGCCAATTAAACATTGTGTTGTGGTTAATGTAACAGAGACAGGAAATTTAATAAAAGATGGCGACAAAAACGTATTGTGAGCTCGTAAAGTCGTACTTGTTACCATCGAGAATTTAAACCTCTTGAAATAAATTCTTTTTGCGTAATACAAATTTAAAAGGAATTTATTACCCCGAATGCTAATCTAGGAACCGTCGTTTGACACCCAATTTGAATAGTTAACGACCACCGCCCAACGAGGCTTCGCAAATAATTACGTAATTTAGTTAACTATCCGACCGTGGATAGAAAAAGTCGGATTGTACGCCAATCTTCATAAACTCGGTAGAGGAATGTAGGCTTCGGTTCCTTTGTTAGGTTTTAGGGTTCTTTATTTATTTTTATTGATAGATTTAGCAGGTGAATCAATTTTTTCATTGGTTTAAAATTTAGAATTTTATAAGTTCGGCACCGAAAAGTAACTATTTAAATAACTTTCTGTTACAGTATCACTAAAATGATAGTTCCTAGTTAAAGCAATTTCAGTGAATGAATGAGTGAAAATGAAAAAAAGTGTAGAAATGAAAATAAAATAAACTCATAATGGGAAATAAGTTAATAATTTTAAAATCGAAGCTACATACGAGTACGTTTTGCGTCGTACAGTTTCGGTGAATGAATTAATGAATGGAAAAAATGTAAGTATATTTAATAAGTGCCGCCGATTGACTCAATCGTAACTAAATCCCTACTGATTATTTTGAGTAATGATTTATTATGACCGCATTAACAATTTTTCATTACTTAATTTTTGTGTAAATTTACGTTTATCCCCATTTTCATTTTATTAAGAAAATTCATTAGGCTACCTCGGTTTTTACGAGTTTTAGTAGCGCTAAATGATTACGGCCATAAAATATTTTATGCGATTATGAGTCTGTAAGGCTTACATTGTTTAGGTTATGCAAATACTACTTACTACTTGCATTTTTTATTACATCGAAGTAGTAAACTAGAATGCAGGGCAACTGAGTTAAAAGGTTACTCAAACCCACTGAAAAACACATCTAAATCCCTTTTTTAATGTAAAACAATGTTACGTTTTCACTAAAGACCATAATCATTAATCATATCCTATCAGAACCCTTACCGAAATACCTACGCTCTGGATTTGTACCTTTTCTGAGTAAAACCATAATAGTACTTGTACTATTATGTATTCTGTGGTAAAACTCTGAATGTGTATCTGCAATTTCCATCCTTGTTATTGTTTAGAATATCAATATACATCAATATTGATCTTCATAAATTTATACCATGGCTCCTCCCGCAACCAGAAATAAAAACACCAGTTTAAATTGGTTTGTGTGACACACCCGTTTGCAATGACGTATTTTAGTAACTGAATGACAGACGAGCTGGTTTTTTTAACTACCCGCGAACGTCACAATACTAAACTTGCTTGAGAATTGAGTAAATTTTTTTTGATCGGTAATGTAGCGTTATATTTATTTTATTTCTTAACCTATTCTAAACGGGAAGCAAGGAATAAATATACATGTATTCCTCTCGCAATGGAAAAGCGTTGTAGATCCCCACTTGACATCGCTGAAACCACGTTTTTTATCGTACGTTGGGATTTTCTTGGGACGTTGGGACGTTTTCCCTAACGGTTTTCAAGAGTGCCTGAAAGTAGCTAACTTAAACCTATCTCAACTTTTTGTGTTTAACTTTTCCGGCTAAATACGAGTATATAATATAGATACAACGCTCAGTGGAGATAGCGGCTAAATATAGAATCTTATTAAATGCGTTGAGTGAGTGGCTGACTGAGTGGGGACTTAGAATAAAGTTCCTTTTTACACCTGTCTTTTTTGGTACCTATATCATGTTACCAAGTCGTTTTATTTCAATTTGCGATTACAAAATAGTTAAGGCAGACACACAATAATAAAAAAATGAAAGATTAGTTGTTTACTCCGATTTTTTTCTATTATTTATTTAATTTTTCGTAATGTGGACAGGTGTCAACAAGTGTTACCTATTTGATACCCTACGACAACAAGACTTGCCTGGATTTTTTTTTGCAACAGACTTTAATTAACTATGAAATTCGTAGATGAACCTTAGAAACCTACTTGCTCTCAAATAGTTATAAGGGCAACCAAGTATGAGAAAAAGGATTAGTTACATTTAACAGGGGACGAATATGGGCTAAAGAAAAGAGAATGGTGATGTTTTTGAAAATTTTGTCTGCATTGTTCCTTTGTTCTGAATGGTTCTGTCTTAAATCGGTGGTTTAAAACTTTCCATAGGTACTCTACTAAAAAACCAGCTTATATAATATATGGTTTTCTTTTCAGGTAATATCTTTCGGTAACAATTTCAACTACGTCCACGTCATGAATTCCGCTAGAAACTTGATATTTTACTTAGATATGAGATATGAATTGCTTACTGCGTGACCGGAATCCTTTCGTTGTTTTCGTTTGTGTTTAGCTGGGAAACACGTATCCCATATTTACGAACGTTTGCGGAGATTACCCTTCTGTTCTAGTTTTATGACTGAGGGCATATGCCCTATAAGGGTGCCCTTTGATATGAGTGTGAAAATGTGAATATTGAGTAAGATAAGCAGCCACAATTAGAAGCGCGCATAGTCCCGCTCCTTGGGTAGATCACAAGCGATCGACAAAGGTAATCAACGTCGGGCGCGGTGAGTAGGTACCTGGATGGGTGACCAACCCTTTTATGGCATTGGGCATACTCCACCACGCTGCTCCAATGCGGATTGGTGAAACGGGCTAATTGCCATTAGGGGTTGCCACCCGTGTCAGATGTTTTCAAACCGCCCATAGGCCTCCGACAAGGTTAATGACTGCTATAGTATCAGTAACAACCGGTACCGACGGCTTACCGTGCCCTCCGAAGCAGGGAAGTGCGCATTTAAATCGCCACTAGCGGTCAACTATGCAAAATCAAAATCATTTATTTGCACGAATATGGGTTAGTTATTGGTTTTACAGGGCATTTTGATATCGTAATCTATTATGTATATCGTAACTCATTAAAACTAACTCAAGTCATCTCGTCTGTTAAAATTAGAGCGTAACGTAATTAGCTCAAGTTCCAGTGTTTCATTTAGTTTAGTTCATGCCTTTTTATACGTCCTCGGGGACACTGGCCCTAATAGAATTTGTACTGAGTTATAATAAATTGAGTGCCGAAAACTTTTGCAAAGCCATCAAATAGGCTGACACCTAAGAAATAGATCGGAAAGTCATTAATTAATCCTTGTCTAACTAGTCTCTATAACTTGATAACGGTATTATCTTTGTCATGAAATAGTTATATTGATATTTAGCGTAATATAATATACCTACCGAATGTTTTTCTTTCAATAACTACTTACAATATTATGTTAGATGCACCTGATGGAATGCTGCTAGTTTTCGCAATGCCCCTTGCCCATTAATGAAAAGTCCCTCGAAAAGGTAATATAGAAAGAATGGGTTTTCTTGGTTTTTTTTTCTCACCTATTGAACATATTAAGAGATCATACTGATTGAGCATAATGAGCCATTCTGACCGCAGATACTAATACATTGCTTTTATTAACTTAAGAAACATACGTTGGACAACGGTATTTGTGAATTAAATTTAGAATCTAGGTTAATTAATAATCACATTAAGCCATCTTACACTCTCAACCCTTTTCCGTTTTATGAACCGACTGCAGTGTAATTATATGTTATAATTAAAGTTATAATAATTAACTTGGTCAACCGTCGAGTTGATGAAAGACCGCAACCCCAAAACACGTGTTTTTGACAGTTTTAATCATCCTAATTTCATAGAAATGCAGGCACCATTAGTGCGGTTACAGATGAGCGTTTTTGCACGTAAACTGCTCGTTTATGTACACAGTCTCAATGAAACGCGTGCACCTATTTAAAGGACGCTTAAATATAGGGACCGAGAAACTGAAATGTACTTAAAACTGCATTAACTACCTAGTTAATAGGAGTCAAGAATGTGTATCGACATGTAGGTACATAAGTATATTTTTACTTTTGATGAAACCACAGAATTTATGCATTGCTTTCGTTGCAAGCATTTCAGATACAGATACATAAAACATGGTTGTTATAACTTTTGTTTTTATTAAAAGAAATCTCTACTTCTTTAAATCCAATTTTGTAATAAACAGCAACTTAAGAATCGCACAGACATCAGTCTTATTGAAACACGAAATTCGAAATATCGGCAACGCATAAGCACAATGCTTGTTCAGGCAAACGACCATAAAACGCTCACAGAAAACGGTAGTCTGAAACCACCCTAATTATTATCCTCACTGAACAAAAGGGTTTCACAACAATAAAATATGTCGTTTACTGCGCGTTTGTCATATTATACATTACATGGGACGCGATACTTATGTTTTGTTTTGAATGTGAAATTTTATTATCTTGTATTCAGAACTGGGGCACCTGATTATAAATTAATCCATTAGGTTACTATTTAGGTTGTACAATAATACAAAAATTATTGCGTCGACCCAGGGACGCAAAAATAATACTCATAAAACATATACCTATTTACGCGGCGAATTCATTAGTGTAATTGTATGTTCTTACATGGACCCACGCCAGTCTATCTTCTTTCTCCTCTATAGCGTGGCGATGCAATCCTTGCCAAAAACCAAAAACGTTAGCTCGTAGCTCAATCTCAATAATGCCGTTACTGGACTAAGGCCTACATCCTTGTCATTGTGAGAAGAGACCCGACCCTGCCGTGGGTCATTAATGGGTTACAGACATGGTCTTCCGAATTCTTCTATCGCTTGCTATAGTCACGAGTTTTGTGGCTATTACCACATACCTATACGAGTAGGTGCATATATGAACACAACAAACCGTTAGTAAGTACATAAATGTTAGAAGCACTAAACCGTTAACGGTAAATTGAGATTGTACAGTTGTAGCAAAACCATCGGATGCAGTGTAATCTCAAATAATTGATGTGAAATGTACTCGTATAACTAAGGTTTATATCGGCAATCGTCTAAGGTTAGAGATTTATGATAAATTTTACGCGTGTCTCATCTAATAAACTGAGGGTCGAGTAGTTTATCAAAACTCTTAAATACGACAATTATGAAGTCATAATGAAACCATTATGAAGTCATAATGAAATCATTATGATGTAATTTCGACTAAATTGTAGAATCCTGTGTTTGTGGCAACATAGGTATTTTTATCAAACGTATTGAGAAATTTTGGATGCGGATTTTTTTTTATCGAACTGATTGATAAATTTTTAACAGAATAAATATCTTTTTTCATTTCCTAATTAATGAATTTGATTCAAATTAAACTCGGCACTATTTCAAAATTTATCATACAAACTTAAAAAGAGCGTCATAATTGCCTTTTAATGCAAATTTATACATCATTAACATGACGTATTACCCAACATTATTTAAGCAATTCGCAAAATTAATGGGTTGGTTGAACGATATTCAATTGATAAGTTCAATTGAAGCTATGAGTGCTCTGATTGATTACATCTGATTGATGTAGGTACATTTCGGTTTAATATAGACGTACGAATTGAGATGCTAGTAGGAACAATTTTTGACGTAACCTAGTGCAAAGATACTGAGAATTATTTTATCACTATTAGATATTAACTAATTTTATAAACTATCATAGTTTAAATACGTTTTGTTTCAATATTACCACAACATTATTAAATTAGTAAGTACCTGTTCCCGTTTTATTTTTACTAGTTAGCGTCCGGCCGCGACTTTGTCGACGTTGACCTTGAATGTGACCCAAGGAGGGATAAAAAGTATTTTCCTGTTTATATTCCCTCCGAATTTCTTCAGCAGTTTTTGCGTGAAAGAGTAACAAACATCCATCCATCCTCACGAACGTTGGAATTTATAATAGTAGTAAGAACAACGCTTAAAGTATGTTTTAGTAGATGGTATTAGTAGATTATTGGCCACTGTCACTCATGTTCACTCATGGGAGGGAGTGGTTACCTCACTGGTAAAACACAATGGTTTAATCATAAAAAATCACCAGATTGCATGACAGCAGTTAGTTTTTCGACGCCTTTTATAAAAAAACTGTTTTCCCTTTTAACACTTTAATACATTTTGTTCGTTACTCGTCGCCAGTATGGCATGGGCCTTATGTGTCGTCCAACAGACCCGCGGTTACCAATGCCATGTCGCGCCATGTGATTTGTGGTTGAGCACTATTCCTGATATTTCGGTTGCGCTCTCTCGTACACTTGTGTAATTGCCTTGATAAATGAGATGATTGTAAAGAACATGAATTTCATATAATTTGAATATCTGCTCAATAATTAACTTGGTAAAATGGCATTTGAAAACTTCGTTATTAACCCACCCATCCATTACATAAACACATACTTGCAGGCAAAACAAATATCACAATATTTAAAACAAACCATTGAGTACCACGTTCTCTGGTCCTGGGCCCTTTGAAAACAACGGTTTCCTGCTGTCTTCTTCAGGTCATCAGTCCGCCTTAACCGGAGAACGGCCCCCTTTTGCGTCGTCAACATATTCTTCATTCATTCCTTTTGTGTAACAAGTATAATTTCAACTAGAATGTTCTTCAAATCACTCCAATGTGGAATACGTAGGTACAGCTGATTTACTATGCATAAGTACAAATATTCACGATCTCAATATTGCCGTAACTTTTCTCCAACATCACGTTTTCTTGACGAAATTCGTCGATGAATCTGCAATGACTTTGCGTCTTAGGTCTAAGAATCTTTCGAGATTTCATGAATAAATCAAGTGCTTACTTTTTATAGCGGGATCCTAAGCTAACAACAAGAATGCCTTTACAACTTTATTAAGACTTACGATCTGTCAAAATAGGCAACAAAAGGAGGCAAAAGGAGCACAGGCCTCCCTCCAACAGGTTTCCCGAAGGCAGCGGGAAACGTTGGATTCAGAGGGCCCAGGACCGGGTGGAGTGGCGTCGATGAGGGGAAGCCCATGTCCAGCAGTGGACTACCAAGGGCTGAAAGGAAGGAAGGAAGGAAGATTACGGGTTGAGATTGATACTGTTTGGTTGCCAAGATACGCAAAATACTCGTTAATTTATTTGAAATAAAAAATGTTGCTGGCAACCATATATCATTCAGTCGATCCATAATCTGAAGATCGGTTATTAATTTCCGGCGTTAATGCAACCTCAATAAGCTGATGGCTAGCTGATGGCTAGTTATATCTGTAATAGATACCTCACTACTTAAGGAATAAGCGAGAAAAGAGTGCGGAGTAAATAACCTCCCCTTTTTGAAGTCGGTTATTAAAACACCGACAGTAGTTGCGATGACACGAGACTTATATTTGCGTTATCTATTCAGATCGAAATCTGTGTTTTTGAACCACATATCGGTTTCCAGATCGTATTTGGTTACGCAGAAAAATAAGCTAGTTTTATAAGAAGCCTTAAGGTTTCGCTGTTTACTCCGAAGGAAATTAAATATCGACGGAAGTGAAAGATCAAGAAACCTATGAGGAAAGCTTTATAAATCAAGTGTTTACCCTTAACGTTTAAGGGCGTATCGAATAACCGCAAATGCCTATAGAGTTACCTTGGTAAGGGTAACTTCAGATTAACTATGAATAAATCGTATTTTGAAGGTATTTTTAATGATAAGAATTTTTTTTCACATCAATAAAAGATATTTTTACATCGAATACAAGAAAAAAAGATATGTATACCTATTCCGCTATTAGAGTCTTTGCAAAGTTCTTTTTTTACTACGAGATAACGAGATTCGAACTGGGACCCCTCGAGTAAGCTAACTCACCACTGAGCCATCGCCGCCGCTGCACCTGTATTACCCAATTGAATCAAAGTACTCTCACAACAAAAAAAATTCAAAAAAAATTCTCAAAGGCATGTGAAGTCCACCAACCCGCAGTGGGCCAGCGTGGTGGACTAAGGCCTACATCCCTCTCATTGTGAGAGGAGACCCGACCCTGTAGTGGGTCATTAATGGGTAACTGACTGACAACTCTCACAACATGTTACACATGACTGGCCTTAATAGGGGAGAAAACTCAAGAAAACTAAGCATCACAGTTAGTGGGGCTCTTGAATAGTTGAATAGTTCTCATTAAATGGGTCTTTGATTAAAAAATGCGCTGCGGTTCTGATAATTGCCCCGATTGTTTTTGCTCTCTTGTTTATATTTGTAATAATTTCTATTGTGATGATACTTAATAACAGTGAATATAGCAATAGGTAGGAATCTAAACACGATGACAGCGTTGATAAATTACCCAACCAAGTATTCTGAATTTGGAAGTAGGTATTGAGTCTAAGTGTAATCATGTTAATTCTACCTAATTTACTTAGCGGTGACAGCCCAGTGGCTAAGAATTCGACCTCTTCCCGAGAAATCCGGGTTTTCTAAAATGTTCTAAAATGCAATGTTTTTCTAAAAAGATGTGATCTTTCATGTGTTTTTATACAATTTAAATGGGATTTTTATTAAATTAAAATCGATTAAACTTACCATTTGGATCCGGCCCACTATCGCATTATCGTTGATTCCTAATCCTAATGCATTATCAGTTTTGAAGAAATTGATAACGTTAATGCGGACTTACGAAACGGATACTGAAATGAAACACAGATAATAACATTAATGCATGCGTTAAAAAATGACTTTGTAAACACGTTTTGTGCACGTTAAATACAAAATAAAAAACATTAAGAAAAGTTCATATTCCTTTTGTTTTGATGGCAGTATTTGATACCTATACCATGAGGGTGAATAAAACATTACAAGTTAAATGAAAGCTTTCAAAAATGGTGCGATCGAAGAACGTCACGAAAAAAGTTCTTTATGTAATGTTTTCATTGATACTAAATGAAGTACATTTATTTTGATTAATGTTAGTTTATTCTCTCTGTTTTTCTCTCTCACACACACTTTTATACCTAATAGAGAAAGCAAGAGTAAGGTTGACGAACTTGTGCGAGTGTAAGCCGCGTAAAGGAACTCCGTTCGAAAGTTAGAAGTTCCACTGAGTTAAAGTAAAATTATAATATTTTTAAACATTTTCTTTAAAAATAAAGATATAAAAACGCTAGATGATCCATAAAATCTTAAATAACTACGCGTATACTATAATACTAATGAATGTGTGTCTTAAACATGCATTAGAAATTACAAACAGGTTTTGTACCTTTGTCACTGTGACAGTTGTGAAATACATAAGTAGGTAGGTACTTTTGTGCTCGAACACTCTAATTACTTGTACCGTTTTAAGCGTTGTTACATTTACATGGAAATCTATTGTTTGTTTCTTTAACTTGCGTATCCGAAGTGTACCATCGGGACTCTTATCATTAAGGCGTTTTTGTCTCTGAAAATGGCTGTTTGTTTTAACTAGTTACAAGTAGTAGCTTGAAGTTTTTACAAGATTTTGTAAGATATTGTAATTATTAACTACAGTCTCTCTTATTACGAATACAAACAATAGGAAAAATACTAATTAAGTATTGATCCTACAATTTTTATTCAATTAGCCAAACAGCATTTTTTGGGAATTTTCATTGTACAAATCTTAGCCGGTTTTTATAGGCTGAATATTTAATGACAAAATTAAATTTAAAATCAGTCACAGGAAATGAAAGACCAATAACTTTTTCTTATGTTTCTGGTACAAAAGTATGGTTACTATTGAAACGAATCTATCTATTTCTTCGGCCGTGTTTGAGGAAATAAATTAATGATGTTGTACACACACACCTAAGCTACAAGAAAAATAATATTGACCTGTCTTTCTTCTAATTTGATAAGAATTCAGATAAGAATTAGATTCGATTAGATAAAAATACGGAGCAGGATACTGGGTTAATGCATGCAACGTTTGCACTTGCAACACTTCGATGTTAGGGAGACCACACGAGAGAGACGAAAGTTAAATTTGGCAGGTTAAAATGGAAATGGGCTAGCCATATAGTTTGACAGATAATATTATCTGTTACAACCAATAAGAGGTTTGTGAATGGCAAATACGACTTAGCAAGAGAATTACAGTAACCTGAATTGGTGGACTGTTAAAAGATTCTGTAAAATCGTTGGATTCAGAAGGCCCAGAAATGCGTGGATATTTGTAAAAAAATGATGAATGCATGGAAAAGGAAAATATTTTAAAACTTGAGCAAAGGTATAGGTAATGGTACCCGTATAGTGCAGTTGTCAACATTTGTAGGTTATGTTTAGGGTTAGCTATAACTATACAATCCCTAGCGGAGCAGAGATTTATGAATTTAAGCTTTTTTGTCTGGATGTGAGTGTTAGTGGGTATCCTTAACATCCACCTCGCCTTATTCTTATGTAATACAAAAAATAAAAAGTTCTCTCAAAAATAAGTCATTAAACAATTTGAAAAAATATCTACATAATATCTATCTAGAAATATAAAACGTAAGGGTAATTTTAGGAGTCTGTCTGTAACCCATTGAAGACTCACTACAGGGTCGAGTCTCCTCTCAGGATGGAAGAATTTTAGGTTTAACCACAAAAAGTACAAAATCTAAATCTACTTATAAGAAGCGTTATAATAGGATCAAATAGTTGTT
Source organism: Erynnis tages (assembly GCA_905147235.1). Taxonomy (NCBI): domain Eukaryota; kingdom Metazoa; phylum Arthropoda; class Insecta; order Lepidoptera; family Hesperiidae; genus Erynnis; species Erynnis tages. The sequence continues at coordinate 3,670,845 of LR990079.1, forward strand.
AACCGATAAGGAATATATTAGTTTACAAATAATATGGTATCCTACTACAGGGTAATAGGCAAACAATAGTTCATACTATTCAACATCATTAAATATAAGCAATAATAAATCAAAACATATCTACAGAGAAAACAGAGAAAACAGAGAAAATCCCGTAAAGTACCAGTTCCCATGGTCACCGCAACACTATGCAATGTTGCAACTCTCACAATATTTGAACGCGTTACATTATAAATGCCTGTTACGCCAATCCGCCTATTCTTGGGTACACGTGTTTCTTATGTTTTGTTTGGTTTATTGTTTTATTTTCAAGAATGTTTCGTTAGAGCTTTGTTTGTATTTGTCTTACGTATACAAATACTAGCTTTCGCCTGCGACTTCGTCCGGATGGCTTTTTAAACTTGGTCCAGAAATATTAACTGTCTATCCTATGTTGGTCTAGGTTAGTCAGAAACTATTTGTGTATTATTTATTCATCGAACTTCAAATGACATCATCAAAAATGTTTAACTTGAAACATTAGATATAAAGAAATCAAAAGCGTATAGTTATTTTCACGAATATGTTTTACAATCCATGCTTACACTGCTCACACATTGAAACAATTAAAAACAATATTATTTACAAACTTCCGTACCTTTATAAGGAAAAGATAGATTTCTTCTAAAACGATAGATCTTTTCATGACACTTACTCTAGGAGTTAACAAAGGTCTGATGAAGAAGTTGGGAAAGGACAGTGAAGGTCTTCATCTGTCAGCTCCCTCAAATTTGGTAATTTTTTTTCCATTGTAATTTTTGTACAATTTCGTATAAAAATACGAAAAAAGGGAAATAGGTACCTACACAACAAAAGCATTTTGATTCAATTATGATAGTGATATCGTCGCTTCGTTTGATTGCGAAAACGACCTTGGATCAACTTCTTATCATAGGCTATTAAAATGTGTCACAAAAATAATGGAGGTAACATTATCATCAACGCCTTGTGTTCATTGTAAAATACCGATGTCATGACACCAGATTAACTTTTTTCGTGATTACGTTAATGTTATTATTTAGGTTCGTCACACACGTATTATTTTTAGGAAATTCGGACATTATCAGAATTTTTCAAATGTGCGCTCTTGATAAGAGTGAGATTGTGGCGGAATGAATATTCATGAAACCACCAATGACAAAATTTAATTAGTTAAACAAATATTAATTGTAAAAGAGCTCAGAGGAAATAGATTAACTAAAACTTGTAGGTACCTAATTCTAAAACTAAAATCTATTTAGTTCCATCTATATGCCCATAAATCAAATAAATGAGCAGTCACTTACGCAATCACTTAAGAAGCGAATTGAAAAATGCATTTCAGATTTTAAATTTAAAACAAACGGTCTGAATGTGAATCTAAGATGCGGCAAGTTAGCGCGATAAATATGGGTAGTAGGAACAGTTATTTATTCTCTTTGCCGTTTGACTCAAATTGCAAAGCGAGTCTATATCGAATTATCTCAATATTTGACTAGCTGGTCGCCGGCTGCGTTGCGTAATCTCGGAGCAGTGACGTCAAGGAATTCGTCAGCCGAGCGACATTGACCTGTGTCCACGGAAACGAATATGAGTAAACTTTACAATACGGCGTTCGACGATTCGCGTGTAAGTTGTGTTAAGTAACCGGTTTTTGCCTATAACTCTATAGGTATTAAGCCGTCGGTCCGGGTTGTTATTGGTACGATAACAGTCGTTAAACCTTGTCGGAGGCTCTATGGGCGTTTTGAAAACATCAGACATGGGTTGGCCACTAATCCGGTTCTCCATCAATCCGCATTGGAGCAGCGTGGTGGAGTATGCTCCAAGCCTTCCCTGTTGTGGGGAGAGATCTGTGCCCAATAGTGGGCCATAAAATGGTTGCAGCCACTCTACATCTATTGATGTAGCTATTGCAAGTCTACAAGTTACCGACTACTAAAGATTGTGATCACGACTTATGTCGACTACAATGTCTACAATACACACCGCGTGATAGTAGAAAACTTCGATAGCGTGATTTACGATAACCTAGGCGCGATCATTTGACGAGTGGCGGAAGTCGATACTCTACCACCTACAAAACCGTTATTGTTTAATAGATACCTACTTCTCGCTCGGGAAACGGTAATTCCCTAACTTGTTTTCTTATGGCACTTATAAAAATAATATCTTCACCGTTATTACGAGACTCAGGCGGGCTATCAATCATCAGAACGCTGAAAAACAAGCAAATAGTGAAAACAAATTATTCGGTCTTGGCCTTTCTGCCGACAAGACGCGTAAAATGATCGTGCGAATGAAAACGTTCGTTCTTTACACAATGAAGGAGGTTTTGGGTATTAGGTACCTGTCTGACTCAAATTCAAATTCAAAAGCTTTTATTCATTATGAGGTACAATTTATGCACACTTAATGAACGTCATACATTTAACATTATACAAACATTCGCTTTGATCGCCCCTCAGGCAAAACGTAGACTAGGAGAAAAAAGCGGGCGGAAAAAAACTCCAAGCACTCTTTTAAAAATAAGTATGAATTATTCTATGGTGCAGTATGACTAGGCCCAATAAAGGAACACACGTGACAGCTATCGTGTGTGTCAATATCGCCCCATTGCCATCCGCTCACAAATGAATATTGATACATGGTGTATAGAAATAGCCTAGTGAAGTTATTCAACCCCACGCTTTCTTATCGTCTAAATAGTCCTTAGTTTCATAATAGGCCTTTCGGCACAGGACTGATTTGATAGTTCTTTTAAATTTATGAAGAGGCAGGGATTGAATTTCGATTGGAATTTTATTATAAATTCTAACTGACATTCCCATAAATGACTTTAATGAGCGGAAGCGTTTTAAGCTTCTAGACTTCCATTCAGTCAAAAAAGGAGAAAACGTCCGATTGATTCAAGCCTATTGAATATTTATGTAGTAAGTAATATATGTTTATTGAAAATTTAATAGTTATAATGAAAACTAAACATGACATACATTAATCTTGGTGATGCCTGTGCTCTCAAGTGTTTAAAAAACGTTTAAATGTTTACTATAATAAGGTAAAGGTACCAACGATGAAAATTTGCATGTTCATTTTCAATGTTTTCGTAATTTTTAAAGGCTAAAATTTCATCGTATTAATCATACATTTCTTCGCTTATCGATTACAGTAAAACTAGGGCTTAACAGATACACAAACAATTTCAGCCTTCCAAACAATTCCTGTTTATGATCTGTTTTTTGCCAAAATGTTTGAATCCTCTGACCTTGGCTACTGTTAAGAGTAATTCCTAAGGGCCTCATGTTTCTCAAAATTCTGTGACCCTATACTTATCTCTTGTCCCCGATATGATTGGCTGAATCGCTAGGGATATCGCAAGCAAATATTATATTTCCTTTTCCTATCAGTTTGATACCACATCTAACTCCCCCTGGAGCATACTCCACCACGCTGCTCCATTGCGGATTGGCGGAGAAAGATCTACATAAAATTTAAAAGTTAAAATAAATCTCTTGCAAAAAGTTAACGGTTAGGTTTAAGAATTAAGGAAAGGAATTCGACTTCGCAGGAAGAAAAATTGAACGTTTTTAGTGAGAATTGTAAAATGCGTTTTCAGATAGGCGTTAGTATTTGTTCTCATAGTATTTAGGTCGACGTTGGAGTATTATAATGGAATATGAATGTATGCATAAGGTCTAGGCTCGGGCCTGGTCACGAATTCATGCTCTGAGCCGGGTCAACAGCCTAGCTCGTGTTTATTCCCTTCTCCTTTACAATACATTAGAATAGGCGCGACTTTGAATATCGTTTCGTTATTTATTTATTGTTTTTCTATACCCCTGTCTGTGTCTGTTTTATTCAGGTACATAAACGTACTAGGATCATTGTTATTTGGCCATAGAATGATCCCCCTTTTATCATCTTTTATTAAAAAAAATTGAAGTTTTCGAAGTTGTTAGAGTCAAAGATTTGAGAGATAAACGACGTGTAGGATCGGTCAAACATAACACATAACAGAACCAATAAAATCAATAAGCAAAAAAGTACAAAGACTATTTTTGACTATTGTTATCTCATAAACACATAAACACATAATTATCAATGATTTGTTATAAGCAAATTAAACATTTATGTTTGTGTAAACAGCTTAGTAAGACTACTATGTATAATTATGGTTTATAGTCTTATTTATAGTTTGTTGATGCAAAGAAAGAACCAAACAAAACATAAATCTTTGTCGGAAATCAACGCCTCTATCTGAATAGAAATAAACTGGTTAGTTTATTTATTGCGAACTGCGCAGCCTACGTCCGTTTCCGAAACATAATAATATGCCTTTAAGCATGTACTCGTATGAGTCGCATACGTGAACTTTGTGATTAAGTCATAATATTAATATGAGTCATAGTTGGTGACTTCCTGCTTACTGTTAAGTTATAATTCAGAGTTTATAGTACAAACTTGCATTGCCTTAGATGCTTTCTACTATCGAGTTTTAGAATTACGTCATTTTTATACTCATCACCCCACACTAAGATACCCTACCCTGTGCCGTAGGTATAATAGACACATAAAAACACATGCAGAGCACAAACACAAAATTTAAGTGATTTTTTATATTTCAGATCCTCTGGGAATCGAACTCAGGATCTCTCCTAATCAGGCGCCGGTGCGTTCGCTTCTGCGCCGCGCAGATCAAAAGTAAGTTTTAAAAGAACAGTTAAATATTTTAATATGTTAACTTATTCGTTGAAGAAATATAACTGTTCTTTTTAACTACACTCGATGTAAATTTGCGTTTAATGAATTAACTTTGATAAGAAACGAGTGAACTTTAATAGGCAAAAAATAAATAACTATCCTAATTTCACACTCCGAAAAGTGGTTCTGACGTAATTCGCATTTAATTGTAAAGAGTTAAAGATGCTGTGAAGTCATGTTTGATAATTGCCATGTCGCGCGCACAAGTTGGTCGTACGACATTTGTCGCAACTCAGTGCGTATTTCAATTAGAGCGGAGCCCTGTGTTCAAATTTTGGTTGGTTTGTCGGTCAGTTATGTCAGCCAATTAAAACTAGGCCTTAGAGTACCTATACATCTGGAATTGTATACATAAACCATCTACAGAAATTGTGCTGTGTCCCTTAAATCCATTAACTGTACGTAAAGAGCAGAAATCATTCATTTCATTCTTCCTTAAGAACTTTTGAAGAAGTTATCAGTTCCAAGAATAACTAACGTTATGGCACTTAAGAGCGTCATAAATATTTGCGTGGACGTATTTAAACGTCGACTGCCGATTGCTTAGTGTCAATATGTTTAGTAAATTACTTACAATCTTGGTAGCTGTTGATATAAATTGTTGATCGCAAATGTTACTAAGTAACAATGGATATTCTATCTTTATTTTATTGGTAAGCAATCCACTATAGTTAGACAATGATATTGTGTCCACTGACGTGACGTCCTCACAACCGGTGTAACGCTTAAATTGTCATGTCGCACGCAAAAGTTGCTCGTACGATAGTGTCATTGCATATATTTTGTCATATGTCAGTGTCTATTTAATTTGAACAGCGACAGGTTGGTCGATTAGTTATGGCATCCAGTTAGGACAAAACCTAGAGCATAATCTCGTACTTTTTGTGTGAGGAACGAGGATTGTGATATTAGTGATTACCAGAGAAAATTTTGAAGCGAAATTCTTAGTTTTCATAGGAAGAATTTGGTCTTTTTTTCGAAATCTGGGTTCATATCCCAGATGTAGGTGCACAAAAATCACTTTTTTACGTTTTTAAAAATGTCAATGACACCTTCTGTAGTGGTGAAGGAAAATATTATCTTGAGGACATGCATGCCTGAGAGTTCTGCGTAATAATCTCAAAGGCATTGTGAAGTCCATCAGCCCGCAATATCGCAGCGTGGACTATCCTCAACAATAACACCTAGTCTTTTTTACACTAAAAATCCAGACACAAGAAAAATATTAAAACAACCAAAGCACTGATACAACAGGCGAGCTTATTGCTTAAATAAGCAATATATTATGTAATTATTGTGAGAGGAGACGCAACCCTGCAATGGACTGAAGACTATTGAATACTGAAACTGTTTCAGTTCCAATTTAAAATTCAACACATATGGGTAGATAGTATAGATTCTATATCAATTAATTGTTTAGAAGACAATATGCTTTGTATTTAGGTACACAATGGTTCCAGCCGTCAGCTGTAGTTCACAGTTGTTCTAGTTACAACAATGTAACTAGAACATAATAATAACTTTTTTAAAATGTCGAAGATACAAGTACGCATATTGTCGCACTACATGTCGCACGCAAAAAGTGCTCATACGACAAAGTATTTTCTTATCGCACATTTAAAAAGTAGGTGCAGACGAGACTGGCATGAATATTTTGACGAGCGCTCACGCACAAAAGGTATTTGGTACAGAACTATCCAGAGTCAACCTCTTCGTTATCCGTGGTTCTGTAGAGGGAAAATGTGTAGAATTTGTGTGGTGGCTTTGATGAGGCTGCGTTCCGGGCACATTCCTTCAAATAAATTTACACACCTAATGGGTAAGGCCGACTCCCCAAACTGTACAGCTTGTGGAGTCGTAGATGACATTTACCATTTGTTGGAGGAGTGTGACCGGAATGTGGAAGAACGTGAAGCGATCACTCGTACATTGAAATGTTATAACACAGCTTTATTTAACAGTGTATTGGCCTCCCCCCATTCGGAGGAGGCCAAGATACTATGTAAGTTCAGAGTTGGTAATCAAATTTAGATTACCTACAGGATTTAATTTTATTAATATATAATTATGTATATTAGATATAGAAATGTAGCAATATATATTTGTATTTTGTTACTTACGGGAGTGACATAGTCACTAGGTGACCAAACTCCCTTAAAATAAAGATAAAAAAAAGACAAAGTATTTGCACTCATTTTGTCGCATGTCAGTGCTTATTTCGATTTGGATAGCTCCATATAGAGCCCTGTGTTTAAATTATGTCGTGTTGGTTGGTCGGTCGGTTGTGTCAGCCAATTAGGACACGTAGATCAAGATCCCAGACCCGCCAGACGTCACGTTTTTCAACGATGCTTAAAAAATTAAAATGCATTAGAATTAATTCCAGTTTAACCTGTATTTTATTTCCCTGTTTGTTTTGTTTTAAACGTCTGTTTTCACAACATTCCGATTTTTAATTGAAAAACATCATTGAAGTTTGAACACGATGGAAGTATATTTACTTACTAAAAATGTATGCTCACTTGAAAATTCATTTAGTATTTGGTTAATTGGTTTGTATAGCTAGAGTAAAGATATGTTTATCAAACAATACTGTGAGGGAATGGAAATTTTAAAAATAAAATTACGTAACTGTATAAATTATTGTAATGTATAAAATTCCCTCCTTTCTTCCTTCTGTTCATCCCTTTGTAGTCCGTTGCTGGACATGGGCCTCCCCTAATCGACGCCACTCCGCCCGGTCCTGGGTCTTTTGAATCCAACGGTTCCCCGCTGTCTTCTTCAGGTCGTCTGGTCGTCAGTCCATCTGATCGGTTAAAGATTTGAATTTTTATATCTGTGACCTTCATTCAATGTTCAATTCACTGATATACATGATTCACATGGTATCTATATAAACATTTTAAAATTTCTCATATCATAAATTCTAATAGAAATATTTAAATGTCTAAAGGAAAATTCATAGCGGCAACAATATTCAATATTCATTTAAAAAATCTGTTGTCTTGGTAAGTATATTAGAAGGAGTTATTTTAAACTATGACGTAAAATCATAAAAAAATACCGAACAACTGGATCCAAATATCCAAACGAGTCTATTGCTATTTCACATCCGATGTTGTATGAATGGACGTTTTGAATGCGAAAACTGCGTACTGTCAGTAAATATTAATTTGAACAATTGTTATGTTCCGATACCGTTTTATTTGCATACAATATGGCGTCCGGGGTGGTAATAAATGGTTAGCAATTTTCGGAACCGAGACCGTGATCGTGATTGATACTTGATTGTGTTTACAATGTGTTTAGACGAGCTGCATCGGTTGATACATAACTGCAGTGCATCAGCCCATGCAGTCAAAAGCTGGTAGAGTCGTACTCGTAGCTCGCCACTGGAGATACCTTACCGTCAGCCTCTAAACCCGTCGTAAAGCAACATGATCTTCATGTCTTGTGTTTCGGCTGGGGAGGTGTGGTTGTAAGACATACGTACTTTAATTTAAATACCCTCTTCTTTTATTTCAGCCCTTAAGTCCTCTGACTGATGCCCTTATCGATGCTCTATGCCCAATCTCTTTGAATTCAACGGTTTCCCGCTGGTGTCTTCAGGTCATCAGGCCATCTGTTCGGAGGGTGGCCTGTGCTTTTGCCAAGACGCGGTCGCCATTCCATCGGTCCATTGAAGTGTGTGGCCAGAAATTTGAAAAATTAGTTTTAATTTCTAATTCTGTCAGTGGTGATAGTTTTAGTTCCGAATTTAATTTTGCGTTATTTGTGTTTACCTATTTGATGTCATTTCAATTAATTAGTTTGGATTTCTAAACCGAAATATTTGCTTGGGTAAAATAGGGTACATGGTAAAATGGGGTTGATTTGCAAAAATTAGGTCCTGTATATGTAATTAATTAATAGACAGGTACGAGTAGGACTATGGACTGAAGTTTAGTTTGCTTTTCGAACCAGCATTGTGGTGCGCTGCTTTTATCAACTAACAGAGTCAATATCCGAAGAATTCGTAGGTTTTTGCGCATACACTCCACGTTCCATAATTTTTTTTTATTCCGCCACACGTTGTATTGTATTCTGAGGCTGGCAACTAAACTGTTGAATTGTCCATCGCCATTGCCGTAACCGTTTGCGAACTACCTGCCACTGTTAGCTTCCACAGAATTGCTATACAAATTGTACAATATATTAAATTTTGTACAGCTTGAACATATCGAATTGCGAAACTCGTCGTTTATTTATCTTCGACGCATGGACTCTTCCAGCTTATGCCAAACTGAACGTAGACAACCAAAAAATAATTCTAGAAACTATGTCTTTATACACTACAATTATGGAAACACAAGTGTGGGTGTCTAAATTTCGGATTCCACAAGCATTACGAAAAGATCCAGAAGCACTAAAAAGATATAGCGGTTGTTGGGAATTTTGAATTTTGTCTGAAATCTGGTTGTACCTACTCCGATTACGTCATCCCAGAGTTTTACATTGGCGAGTGATGTAGAAAATTTCGATAACGTGATTCAGGACACGCTTGCTGAGTGGTGGTTATCACCACATTATGAAGAATTAAAATATACTAGTTATTGGTTTAAAATAAAGCCAGAAAACAAATGTGAAAACAGAAAAACAGAAAGAAGCATATTAATTTCACATTTCCCGTTCCGCACGGTTTGTTGGTAGCGAAGCGATCCGACCGTTTGTCGATTTGCATAAAGTTCAAAAACATTCATGGAATATTAAACATCTCATTTATATCAGCTTCATTGTGATTATTGTGGATGGAACAATTTTTCACTCTTAGGTGAGCATTAAAATACAATGGCAGACATGAATATTTATAATTTACTTGTAATGGATAGGAAAATCTCTAATAGGTACTCGTATCTCTGTGGTATAAAGACGCTTTACGCCGCCTGTACGCTTAGATTTTTTTTTAGTATGCAATGAATTTTAATACGGTTTTCATCATCAATAGACAGAATGATACAAAAGGAATGTTTATATTACATACATGACAATATTACACAAACAATTAACATTATTAATAAAACTTCCATCTAGAAAAACCAAAATCTAGAAGCTTCCTTTTAGATCATTAGCGCTGAAGCCGCACCGGACCAGACTCGAAGGCGATCTCAATACTTAATCTGACATAATTGTTCACACCGATCCTTTTATCGGATTGGGGTAATTTTAACGAAGGCACGGAAAGAGGAACGAGGGTGGAAGAATAAAAAGAAATTGAATTCAGTACGCAGTCGAAAGGTCGGGGTCAATTGCTGTTAACTACGAACAGGTTTTACTAATACTTTTTAAACGACTCTTGCATTTGCATTCGTGGTCGTGGGGACCTTTTTTGTTTTAAGATACAGAGCATTTTTTGGATTTTTATTTGTTTTTTGTATATTGAAAGAGCGAAAGCGTCTTAGAATAGGCTCTTAGAAAACTGAGAAGCACGCAAGAAGCACTTTTAAGAGTTTTTAACGAAGATACTGAGATAAGATATAATGTTTAATGTTTTGTTTGTTTTTTCAAAAGTAAGAAAAATCTTTAAAATTTAATGTAAAAATTCCTTTTTCCATGCAACCTTTACTAGCTTTTGATCAGATCCAAAAAAAGAGAATTTCTGCATCCCTATTTCTGCTCCTTTTGCAAGTAACCAAATAAATTTTGCAATTTTACGATTTCCCATTGAACGAGACTTGATTTGGTGGTGCTTGTAAACTTGGCAAGATATCAAAGAAACTTTACAGACGAAAGAAATACGATTTGCAGGTATACCCGTGTTCAAGTTATAGCCGTTTTTATTGTCTCTGTAGTGTATTTGGTCGGTATTCGATTTGTTTCCTAAACTTCAAATATGCCTTAGTTATTGTTCGGTTTCCAATACTTTTCACCTTTTTCAAAACGAGTTTTATGGCTAGTTTTAAGTATAACTTCTTTTGGTAGGTCTGTACTCTCTCTACAACAATAATTGAACTCCTGTTAACAAAGCAGTGAAAGTAGGAAGATGTTTTTTTATTTTATTATCTAGTAAATGATGATATCTTACACCAAGCTACCCAAGAGTCAACTATACAATTGAAACGTTCCTCCCTTCGGAATGCCGCACGACAATTACTCACAACAATTGCTCGGCATATCACGATGCTACATCTCGTGATGGACCACGTAACTACATCCTTGAACCCAGATTGACTCGCAACGCGATCTGATTGCGATCTTAGAACAAATCATGTGATACACTTAGGCTTTAAAAAGACGTATATAGTTGGAATATTTGGTTTTCTACAGTGTGTGCAGCGGGGAGCGCCACTTCTAAGTTACTGGAAAGCAGTTTTGCACATCGAGACGGGAGCTTATATAGTATAAGGACCTTAAGTCCTTATATAGTATAAGGACTCTCGATGCACAATAATATCCATATTTTTATACAACTTATTCTGTGAGGCAATACCTATGCTAATTGGGTAACAATCGTCCATTAAACTGCCTCTTTATTAAGCAATCTTTGCAATGATTGCAGTTGCTGTCGTCGAGGCACGTAATTTTAATTATTCTGTTACCGAGAGACTAATATAAAAATTGTTTGTAAAGTTACTCAGACAATCTATATCAGGTAACGCTTCTCGCTTTACATTTAGGTGCTGCACCACACTAGGATTCATATGTTGTGGGTGCCATAAACAATGCCCGATTATTGTAAATGATTGCGCGCTATTTTTATAGGGATAGAGATCATATCACAGGTCAGTTAAGGTATCTCAAATAAACAAGGTATCTCCTGCCACAAAATCTTCCCATCCGTAATGTAAAACAAGAAGGATATTTCTATAGTTTCACCCATCAAAGGTAATAACATATACTGGCCGAGCTACCCGAAAACATTATACTTACATGAGGTAAGCTGTGCTATTTACATTGAAAATCTGAAACGCTTACGTATGAGGCAACCATTTCTGTTCAATTTCCTATTCATCAATTTCTTAGTATCTGTCCACTCCAACAGTTCTTAGGTATAAAATAGTCTCTAGCAGGCAGCTATTCGCCAGCGATCGAAACACTTTTGACATGTTGGGCACAATCGTCAGTAACCCATTAATGACCCACTACAGGGTCGGGTCTCCTCTCACAATGAGAGGGATGTAGGCCGCCGTCCACCACGCTGGCCTACTGCGGGTTGGTGGACTTCACATGCCTTTGTAAACATTTTTTTTGCACTCTCAGGCATGCAGGTTTCCTCACGATGTTTTCCTTCACCGTAACAGCAGGTGATATTTAATTTTATAAAGCGCACATAACTTTTTACAAAGTCATTGGTGCGTGCCACTGGGATTCGGACCCGGACCCCTCAATTCGAGGTCGAATTCTAAGCCACTGGGCTATCACCGCCTTTTGGCCGCCGCCGACTAACAGAAACAGGTCCCATTGTAATATCATGATTTTGGACGAGTGATCGGCAGTGGCGAATCAAATTCGTGCTTCCTTGCTTCGTACTGGAAAGAGACCAGTGGACAACAGCCTCAGCCTCAGCCTCCGCTCATGTTACCTTAATATTATTAAGAAAACGTTCTACTATTTCAAACATTAATACTAATAGCTATTGCAAGAACCGATACCGTAACAGAAGGCTCAATTACGGGACGCTTGTACGTAAGAAGCTTTTGTATGAACCAAAATAATGACGACAAATGCTACGATGTTATCATCATATCATAATGGGAGCAGTTTTCTGTTACGTATTAAATATTTCTGCAGAAATTCCTTTTATCTCGAAATTCGGAGAAAAAAATAGCGCTATATTACGCAAGATTGCCCATTACGTAGAAAATGCCTTAGGTTCTCAAATATCGAATGATAGTGTGTTGATAAGTCCTGAATAGTTCAGGTTAATAATCAGGGAAGGTCATTAAAATGTGACTTATCAGAATTTATTTCTGCTACCATCATAATTATGATGATAATTTCCGATTAATTTACGGAATAATTAGGATCGAAACCACTTATCATCAGGTGGTCTGTCAACCTGTTTTCCTGCTCTTTTAATAAAAAATGTTGTTGAAACGCAGATTGTTGAAGATCCAAAGATGCATTATCATATGATTAAAACCTGTCCATCTTGATTAGAAATAGACCTCACAGCTAATATTATACGACTATACGTGACATCCGAAGCGCGGAATTGCTCGTGTAATTTGCCAATTAGTTTGACCCATTCAAGAACAGTCAGTAGTGATATTGGTTAGAGAATAGCACGATAAGAGTACAAGGGCTCCTATCTTGATGATCATTTGGAGTTTAGGATCCATATCAGTCACACTAATTCACACTAACATAAAGTACAGGCCGCCCTTCGACTGACGACCTGAAGAAGACAGCGAGGAACCGTTGAATTCAAAGAGCCCAAGACCGGGTAGAGTAGATGTCAATTAGGGGAGGCCCATGTCCAGCAGTGGACTAGCAAGGGCTGAGAGGAATGAAGAGAGCATAATATGAAACATACGCTTTATTCCGGAAAATCGACTAATATTATTGTGAAAACATCGGCAACTAGCGGCCACGGAACCGGCAAGTGAATTCAGGTAGTGTTCGGAAAGTTTCAGTGAACTCAGTAAACTTGTTTAGGAACATGAAAGTTGCTTCACAAACGAATGTGTTGATGAATACTAGTGTACGAATATACCTTACAAGAGCCGTGAAAAGGTTGTACCTAAGTGATTCATTATTCACAATCTACATATACCAAGTGAATCATTTTTGAAGCAATTTGCAACCAATTATTGTGAAAACTGTTGCCGAGTGAATTATCTGATGTTTCAGGAACATTTGCGAAAGAGTTGATGAATATTTGGGTTAACGCTTTTTCGTCCTGTTTGCACTCGTATGTGCTGAGTTCTTTATTGTGATTAATGAAAATTTATGAATAGTGCCAGGCTAAAAGCGCAATTACGATCAACATTATTTTGTCTTAAACAGGCATGATGCTATAGGCGATTCAGAGGTACGAGTATCTTCATCCTTTGACACATAAAACAATAGTATAAAATTTAATAGTTTATTTATAGATTCAAAATGGTGAAGGAAATCCTCTATGGGGCCGACCAATTGACTGAATTGGAAAGACAATTCAGGTAATAGTCATTTGCAGTGAACTCCGGAAAACTTGTCTGGAAACGGATAGTTGTTTCGGAAATGTGTTATATATATATACACGCGTATGTTGATGAATACTCAGGCTAACGCTCAGGCTTTACTAATAAACCCGTAATTGCTATATTAATTTTCTTTTACATACATACATAAAATTTTCCCTTGAATGTAATATTTTTTAAACATCAAAAGACTAAGAATTACTAAATGAATAATTTGAAGTTCCAAGAATATATTTATTTATGGCGCTCATGTTATGTTTGCGGTTACATTATATAAGTTACCCCTATGTGGAAGCAGTGCCAAATAGACAAGTTTATGAAATTACCGCTGGGTGGTTTAGCTTTCCTAGAAGGCTAGCTCTATTTTGTTTAAGCCAACCGCTGTACACGTTAGTGTCGCTCTGTGGGCTGAAAGGCTGTTTGGTAGACTAAACGTAAATATCTCGCTATTTCCTCGTGTATTTGTACGAATGAAACGTCCTACTCATTAGGGTTGGTTATCACGCAAATATTGTACCGGTATTATTGCACTGTCATCTTTAGGAAGATTCACAGAGGAAGGATTGAACTGAATCATTGATTCACACTTCATAAATGTGAATAAGGTATCGATGTTGTTCGATACACTTATATATTTTGGGTGGTAGACCCATAGCTTGCCTAGGGAGGTACCTTATCGTCAGCCTCTTAACCTCAGATAGCACAGATAGGCTAATTAATTAACTCAGATATAACCTCAGATAGGATTTCTTCTTTAATTGAAGTTATATGTGAGTGTCCATGGGTTGCAGGTCTACTCAATTACTATTAAAAAACCTTGATATCTGAATACCAATTGTACGATATGTTAGGCGAAGTAGTTATATTACGCATTGCCATCAAACTAAACCTTTCAACCATGAATTGGTCCTAGCATTAGAAAAATCTGCGGCTTTAAAAGCATCCATTCAATCAGCTCGGGATTTCCTTAAAGTAGTCTGACTTCGTTCTCTCAGAATTGGAATTGTCCGGAATAACATTGAATATTAATATCTAGCTATTATAATTCCGAATAGAATTTATTGAATATTCGAAAGATTTTAACAGTCGTTGCTTCGTTTACTTGTGCGGCGTTCGACTCTTATTCTATTTTTGTTTTTTCTTCAGGATATGATATCAAGCAATACGGTAGAAGCGGAATGGGAAAGTTCGGGAAATTTGCGGTTTTGTTTCGAGAAAGTTAATCTTAAGTTATTTAGAATTTGAGGAGACTTTATGCATTAAGTAATTTGGGGACGTTGTTACGTGGGGGACTAAATAAATGTCTTTTTAAAAACTTATCACTTTATTACCACAACTATATTATAAACTTATTACTAAACACAAAGAAAGAGTCAAAGAAACAGAGTAATAGTGAGGACTGGAATCGGAGATAGAATGTGTCGGGTTTGGGGATGCGCGAGTATTTATATGATTGGGAAAGGAGGGGATAGCTGAGCGGCGCGGTGAGGGGTGTGAGGGTTGTTAACTAATGAGTTAATTACTATTTATTACATAAGGCTTATTTACTAGGCTTATGAGTCTAAGGGTTAGTATATAACAATGTGTAAATAAAATGAGTAGACAAAGAGTTGTTAGTAGGTAGGTATATCTTAGGACTATCTTAGGACTATGGGATGTAGTGGAGGGCGTACGTAACACCTCCCCCCTTAGAATAAAGATCGGGGCTTCGTTGAAGTGCCCGATTTTTTTGGGATTTCAGCTTCTTCTTCGTCTTCTGAAATGCATGATGTGTTAGATATGGAAGTCATTGGAATTTCCACATTCTGCCTTCTTCTTGAGTTGTCGAAGCAGTTATTAAAGATTTGGATGCTTCGGGGTTCTTCACCGTTAGGGTTCCAGCATAGAGGCCAGAGTCGCCGCCAGGGACAGCATTTGCAAATAAGGAATGTAAGCATAGCTATTCCGAGTGCGATAGTGGAGAAGGATAACGTTGATATCGTATTGTTTTTAAACTTCTGCTTCTGTTCTTCTAGGATTCGGTGTTGGTTGTTGATTTGGTCTTTGATTACCTTCAAAGCGTCAAGAGGAACGTTCTTGATAGTAATAGGTGAAAGTTCCGGAGGAGTTGATTTGAGTTTATCATGAATGCAGTTATCTTCGAGGTCCACTGTGATAATTGGGTGTGTTAGGTTTGATTCGGTGTCCTTTTCTGCGCTCAGGGTGATGAATGCAGTGTAGAATTTGCAACCTGGATTCATGGAGATGATGCCTGCGTCTGAAATTTCTTTATGTTGAATGTTATCTCCACATTCGATAACACATGGAGTACGCTTCTTAAGTATGAAGATCCACTTGTTGTTTTCTATTGCTTGAAACGTGTCGATGTGGGCGGAAAATGTTGTTGGTTCGCAAAATGATGGTAGTTCTTTGCTTGTTGCCTGAAGTATCGCCATTTCACAGTTCGGTCTCGAGTTATAGTTATAGACAGGCAGGTTTCTACATACTCTTCTTCTCGGCGCGAAGATTTTGCAATTGTCGAGGTAGCTCGAAGACACGTAGTGTTGACGTGTAGATGAAGTGGCAAGATAAGTATGCTCGGGGAATAGGGTGGAATAAAGAGGAGAATTGGCATGTTTGATTGGTATGGAATACATATGAAAAAGGGAAAACTTTTCGTTTTTCACTAAAGGAAATTCTATTACATAAACTAGTTTATTCATGTAGATGTAGGATGTGATTGTAGTCGATTCTAGGATGTCGTGTATGTTTCCTATTGTGATAGGTGCAACAAGATTGTTATTAGATCTTATGTGACTTGTAGCTAAAAGTTCCTTGTAGATACGTGCAGTAGAGATGATTGAAGGGTGGATCGCCCCTGACTTAATAAACAAGATGCTTGTTACAATGTCATCTAGTTCTTTTTGTAGTGAAACTACTGATTCTAGAAGTTGAATAGAGATAGAAGATATTTGTTCTGATGCTTGTAAGTCGAATATAATTTTGTTGGTCTTATTTAAATAAGAACTTAGTTTTTGGAGATTATCGTTGATCGAATATTCGTCATAGGATATACGTAAAATAGTTTCATTGAAGTTAGTAATAGTCGAAGAAATAATTTGTAGTTGTTGATTTAGAATTTGATTTTGGTCTAACTGTTGTTTTTCTAATGAATCAATACATTGATCATAATATTTTGCATCTTTTGCATCTGGAGTGCCTATGAGCCATTTTAGGACGGTGCTCAAGCCATCTATTAATTCTCGTTTGACACGGTGGTTATTGGTATAGTAACTTAATTCACTTAATCTAGTTTCAATTTTATCAAAATTAACTTTAATAAATGAGTTCGTCGTATAAACGCTAGGTGTAGTATATTTATAATTATTAACTAGGGATTCGTAGTTAGTGATTAAACGTTTTAAAGAGTCGCGTGATAGGGTTAAGGGTTCTAGGTTTCTATATAAGACTAATTTCCAAGAATTTTCCGCTATAAGGACATCACCAAGAGGTTGATAGTAGAATCCTGATTTAGAAGGTAATTGATCTATCGTGATAGTACTTCCATCAACACTTATTATTGTGGAGTACCTGGAATGGATAAAACATTTTGTTGAATTAGCTTATTTGTTTTAAACTTAGCGATGTAGAATGATTTTGTAAATATATAGATTTTGTAAAGAAGTATGTAAAATAAGAACTTAACTATAGAACATATAATAAAACTAAAATAGGGATTATTCATAATTTCGTTAAACTTATTTTCTAAGTGAGGTGGCCTATGTGTAGAATGAGGAATAGGGTTTGCCATCTCTGGGTGAGGTAACCTGAAAGGATACCATTAATGTTCATTATTTATGTCTAATACAGGTCTTAACCTATTGCCATGCACGAGTTGGGTTTTTCCAGACTTTTTAATCAGATAGTTTTCATTAAAACCTTTTCTAATAACTTCGTATGGTCCATCCCACTTACTATCTAGATTATTTGGATTTGGAACTTTGAGCATAACACTATCTCCTAACTGAAAGTCAGCTATATTTTTTATATGACTATCGTAGCGTGATTTAGCTTTCTCTTTCGTAATATTAAGGTTGCGTTGAGCTATGTCGCGAGATATTTTAAGTCTTTCATTGAGATCGTTAAGGTAATCGTTTGTTGTATATTCGCGACTTTCTTTAAGAGTGTATAATAACCGAGGTTTGTACCCAAATAGAAGTTCATGGGGTGTGAAGCCAGTGGATTGGTTTAGTGACGTATTATGGCACATTATTGCAAGTGGTACGATACGGTCCCAATTGTGCGATGTTTTTGTAGAGTACATTCGGATGTGATCTCTGAGAACTGCATGGAATCGTTCTAAGGAACCGTTGGTTTGTGGGTGATATGCTGTACTAAATGTATGGTTAGAACCTAATAACTTGATGAGATGTTTTAGAATATTATTAACAAATTCGCCACCTTGGTCTGAATGGAAACGTTTTGGAATACCATAGTGTTGACAGAAAATGAGAAGGGATTTAGCAATTGTAATAGCTTGTTTATCGGGAATGGGGTAAGCTTGAACGAATCTAGTTAAATCGTCTTGTAGTGTCAGTATATATTTATTACAGTCACCTGTAATATCGGAATAGGATACTAAGTCAATAGTTACTCGTTCGAATGGTTCTGTGGAAGAAGTTGTAATTACCATAGGTGCTTTAAATATTTTTCGTTGTATTTTGTTACGCTGGCATGTCTTACAGTTGTTAACGTAATCCTTTATAATATCTGTCATGCCTTTCCAGAAATATTCAGATCTTATTTTTCGTGTTGTTTCTACAATGCCTCTATGTCCTGACAGAGGGTCGTCGTGAAAGGTTTTTAGGATTTCAGGAATTTCTTCAGGAGCTGGATGTTTGATCCTACTTTCACAAATAGTGATGTTACATTCATAGTAATCAGCTAAATATGCGGTAATATGCAATTGGTCGTTACCTCGTAACTTACATGTGGGATCGTTCTTAAGATCTGGGACGTAGAGAGTTTTTATATTGTTGTTATGTAAACAACTTAAGAGGGTTTTGAAATAACTTTCAGAATCCCATGGGTTAAAGTGGGTCGGTCTTGTGCATCCGAACATTATGTTTTGTTTGGTATTTGAAACTAATAAATCTGTGTCGTAGAGTGCTTTGGGTTTGTTCAAGTATGGGTCCACTTGAGAACATACGGAAATTGCTTTATTGAAAAGGTCGTTCTTATCTGAGAGTTCGCATGAAATAGGAATAAATATGTCTTTATGTCGTTCGTCTAAGAGGTTGTCAGGAGAAATATGGAGATTTGGAGTGTCAAAGTTATAAGTTGAGTTTTCAGCGAAGTGGGAATAATTTATTTGTAAATAATCGTCTGAAGTATCTTGAGTGGGTATTGGGATATCGGATTCAAGTGTGGAATTTACTGCATTGGTGTTCATAACAGGAGGTCGTGATAAGGCATCTGCGTTAGTGTTGTTTTTACCTGCTTTGTAAATAACTTCGTAGTCGTATTCTTCGAGTTTGAGTCTCCATCTAACAAGACGACTACCTGGGTCCTTGATTGAAAATAACCATGTTAAAGGTTTATGGTCTGTTACGATTTTAAACTTTCTACCAAACAAGTAAGGTCGGAAATGTTTTACAGCCCAAACTATGGCTAGTAGTTCGCGTTCAATTGTAGAATAGTTAGATTCGGCTTTATTAAGAGTACGAGATGCATATGCGATTGGAAGGTCTTTACCAACTACGCCTTGAGATAAAACCGCGCCAATGGCGTGTATAGAAGCGTCAGTAGTTAGAATAAATTCTTTTGTGAAATCAGGGTATTGCAAAATAGGCGGACTAGTGAGGAGTTGCTTGCATTGTTCGAATGCTGTTTGTTGAGATTCTCCCCAAATGAACGGAATGTCTTTCTTAAGGAGACTAGTAAGAGGTTTTGTTATTTTGCTGAAATTAGAAATGAATCGGCGGTAATATCCTGTAAGACCTAGGAAAGCTTTAATGTCTTTACAACATTTTGGGGTTGGAAAATTTTCGACAGCCTGGATTTTGTCTGGATTGGGTTTAACACCTTCATTAGATATGATATGACCAAGATATGCTACTTCGTGTCTTAGAAATTCGCATTTATCAGGCTGGACTTTGAGTTCATATTTCTGTAGCCTAGAGAATACTTCGCGGAGTTTTTGTTCGTGTTCTTGTAAACTAGATGCGAATACGACAATGTCGTCTAGGTAAACGAAACATTTTTCGCCTTGTAAACCTGAGAGTACAGAATCCATTACACGTTGGAAGGTAGCAGGTGCATTCTTAAGGCCAAAGGGCATCCTTTTGTATTCGTAATGACCATAAGGGGTGTTGAATGCTGTTTTAGGTATGTCTTCAGGTTCAACTTCTAGTTGGTGAAATCCTGAGGCAAGGTCTAATGTAGTAAAGTACTGAGAGTGTCCAAGTTTGTCTAGAATGTCAGTGATGTTTGGAAGAGGATAGCTATCGCCTACAGTTACGTCATTTAGTTTACGATAGTCAATGACTAAACGCCATTTTTGTTTCCCGGACGCATCTAGTTTCTTAGGTACTACCCAGATGGGGCTACTCCAAGGAGATGTACTAGGTTGTATGATATCTTGTTCTAGCATTTTTTGAACTTGAGTTCGGACTTCGTTTTCATGAACTTGTGGGAATCTGTATGTCTTAGTATGAATGGGAACGTTTGGTGTTGTAGGAATTCGATGCTTTGTATGATTACTGAATGTAAGGGAATCGCCTTCTATAAAGAATATGTCAGAGTATTCAGTAATAATTCTATCTAATGATTCTGTTTCTTCAGAGTTCAAATGTTCTTTTCTTATCAACTGCATAACTTTGTTTTGTTTATCAACGGAGTTTAAATTATTTATCATAATGGGTTGGTCGATAATTGTTTCAATATGGTTATCATAGTCATAAGGGTGTACATTAATAATAGGGGTGGTGATTAACTTATCGGTCTTAGAAGTGTTTACACAAGTTATAGCAAATGAGTTGTTTACGATGTTAACTAATGCGCTAGGAATAATAACATCGTTATCTAATGTTTGTTTTTCGACTATTGCTATGCCTGAGTTAAGACTATTAGTTTTACATCTAATTACTGTTTCGGATCGATTAGCAAGGAATTGTTTATTTGTATTGTCATTCTGATTATTGGGAAGCAATTCGTTAAGATAGTGAAGTTTGTAGGTTTTATCTTGAATACGCATCGTTTTCGACTGTATGTAAATATTCACATTGAATTTTGTCATGAAATCATTACCGAGAATACCGTCTGCTTTTATATTAAGATTAGCTACATGGAATTTGAATTTAGGGAAGTTATCTAATGATATTTCGGTGGAGCCAAAACTGTTTGTAGTTGCGTGTGAACTTGAAACGCCTATTATAGAAACTATATCTGAGTCGTTAATATGAGCTGAGCCTATTTTATCTCGTCTTATAATAGAAATTCCCGCACCGGTATCAATGAGAAGAGTAACAGGGTGTTTTTCAATATAGAAAGTACAGTGGAGTAGATTTTCAGGAGGGATATCGTTTAGAGGGGAAATAGCATAAGATTGAATACTAGGATTTGAATTATCTGGAATTAATTTCTGGATTTCGGAGTTAGTTGAGTTAGTTTTAGATTTCGGTTTAAGGATTTTGCGCTTAGTGTATTTTCGATAATTAGTAGAAATTGTAGGCTTATTAGGTTTGTTAGACTTAGTGAAGTTAGTAGAGTCAGTGGAATTGGTAGAAATAGTAGAATTATTAGATATAGTAGAATTAGTAGAGTCAGTGGAATTAGTAGAAATAGTAGAATTAGTAGAAATAGTAGGTTTTATTGGGTTGGTAGTGTCGGTACTGAGGGTTTGGGGCTGGTTACCCTGTTCGTGAGTTACCGATGGGATTGGTAATGCAGTCTGCGTTTCTGCATCTTTTGTTTGTCTACGATAGACTGGGGCCGCAGTTTGCGTAGCTGCGTCTTTGTATTGTCTCCGATAGACTGGTGACGCACTATGCTTGTTATTTGCAGCTTTTGTTTGTCCCCGATGGACTTGATTTAATAAACTATTATTTGATTGAGACTGTGTTGTTGTAGAGTGGTATTTATTTATTATTCTAGTTGGAGGTTCTCCATGTTCGGGAACGAAATCTGATCGGTCGTTGAGCAGGATACTGTAGCGGTTTCCAAGGAGCTGCTCATCTCGTTGGTCGCTTCGGAGTTTAAATGGTTTACACGCGTAGGTGGTGCTGGTAAGGCACGCTGTATGGGTAAACGCGTTGGGTTGTTTGGGAGACTGTGTGTTTGAGAATTACCACGGATGTTATTATTGTATGCCCTTTTTCGACACTCAGAAATAGTATGTCCTATGTTTTTACAATAGCTACATGTTTTAGTGTTTGATCTAGAATTATCTGGACGGAAAGGAATAGAATTATATGTTTGTGGTGATGAATTGTATTGTGTAATTGATTTTGTTCTGGCATGGTTTGTATTGACATTTTTGAATAGGGCTTGCCTAGCTGCGTTCATCATCCTAATCTTGTCCTCTTGCATTGCAAACCTTCCTGCATTGGAGAGACAAGAAAATCCTTTTGTTCGAAGCATGGTTCCTATTTCGGAGCTAACACCGTTTATGAATACGCTTAAGGCGGTTTCTTCTGTGGTCGTTACTCTACCGGTCAACGTACTATCGGATATCTCTGTATTTAATTTTTCTATTATTTTACTTCGGCAAAGGTCTACCCTGTGGAAATAATCTGTTAGACTTTCCCCGGGTTTTTGGAACATAGATTGTAATTCAAGATTTAGGTGAGCAATGGTTTTAACATTCGAGAATTTTTCTATGAGATATGTTTTGAGATCATTCCAACAAGCATATTGTTTGCAGTGGACGTCGGAAGCGCCCGCGCCTATTATGTTATTTAACGCGTAAACTAATAATATAGCTTTATTGTCTTCGCTTGCTAATTTAAACGCGGAATCACATGATCTAATGAATCTATACACCTGGTTATGTTGTGTGGTGTCAAATGATGGTATGAGTTTGAGTAGGGTGTTTATGTCTAGACTCATTGTTTTGATGTTTGAGGTTGATGTGTGTGGAATAGAAATTTCGTCAGATTTTTCAGAATTTTGTTCGGATTTTATAGATAGAGGCATAGGGAATATATGGTATATATGAGTTTGTAATAAAATAGAATAACACAATAGTAATGGAGTAACAAAGGATCGAGCAGACAAATTAAGCCACTTACCACAGTAACAGGATAATGTTCAGGATCATCGCAGGTTCGGCGTACTTTCAAAAGCCTTCAGCTACCAGACGTCGATCTTCTTCGATGCCCGTTTGTACGTCTTTTTCGCGAATTTAATCCTACCGACTGCGCCAAACTTGTTACGTGGGGGACTAAATAAATGTCTTTTTAAAAACTTATCACTTTATTACCACAACTATATTATAAACTTATTACTAAACACAAAGAAAGAGTCAAAGAAACAGAGTAATAGTGAGGACTGGAATCGGAGATAGAATGTGTCGGGTTTGGGGATGCGCGAGTATTTATATGATTGGGAAAGGAGGGGATAGCTGAGCGGCGCGGTGAGGGGTGTGAGGGTTGTTAACTAATGAGTTAATTACTATTTATTACATAAGGCTTATTTACTAGGCTTATGAGTCTAAGGGTTAGTATATAACAATGTGTAAATAAAATGAGTAGACAAAGAGTTGTTAGTAGGTAGGTATATCTTAGGACTATCTTAGGACTATGGGATGTAGTGGAGGGCGTACGTAACAACGTCACTATATTTGTGAGACTTAATCGCAGATAGAGATCTAAAAAGATAACGCAAGTTAACGCAAGTGTCACTTCATTATTATCTACTAATACATTTAAAAAAACGTTTTCATGATGGAAAGTAGGATTCCCATCATTAAAACCGCGAATCCGAAAAAAGTGCCAGTACCACCAATATGAATTATTCTAACAATTATATTATTCGCCATCATTTGAATAAAATCGACTTAGTTATAATATTGACGAGTAGTCGAGCATCAAATTTTTTTTGAATTATTGGATTGGAGGAATGATAATTTTGACGTCCCGTGTGAGCAGCGGTAGAGTGCAAACTAAATATAACATCGAAGATGTTTGCGCAATGAATAAACTTTTCAAATATTTTGACACGAGAAGAACTTAAATTTGCGTGATCTATTTAGACATAGGTACATCTATGAACTTAATGAATCCGCACGCTTCGTGGAACGGCGATGTAATTTGATGCTTGGTTCCATCGATATCAGTGAACGAAACCCGTCAATTATGTTGACATTTATTACTGGCATCCGTTTGTTATCGTTCTCGCTGTTTGATGAATGTTCGGTCGCTGTATCTTATTTCCGATGTTGGTACCCTTTGATGAGCGAGACTCATGATTAGCTTGCTTTTGTTTCAGTGGCTTGCAAATTTTAGATTACCTGATGTCTATAACAACCGCTTTTTTATAGTAATTTAGGAGTAGTTAATTTATCGTATTTTGTATAGTAACTGGTCACTGAGAAAATTCATCATATAGAGGTAGATTTGAGGTTCCATGCTTTTGAGGATGCTTTCTTGCTCATGAAGACTACGATGTTCGCCTCAAAAACCATACCTCAACAGCCGAAACCCAACCCCGAAAGATGAAGAACATACTCTTTTACGATAGGTTAAGAGGCTGGCGGTAAAGTACCTTCCCCGTAGGAGCTAAAATGACTAGGTACTACCTACTGAAAAATGGTGATTTCTGTTCTAAAAAATGTAGTATACATTTATTATTTCAATTTTAAAATTCAGGTTTGTTAATCTGTTTTTTAAATGTTAAAAAACGCTATACGCCATGAAAGCTATCGGCGTGACGTCATTAGCAGTGTAAATAAACAATGGAGTATAACTTTCTTCCTTTAGTGAGATGTATGGTTTACACTGCGAGTGACGTCACAAGCATGGCGGCAGCGCCTAGACGGCCGAGACCGTGTTTTCGCGGGGATTTTTGAAATTTAAATTGAAAAGTCTTTGTTTACATAATATTTGTTTGCAAAAAACTTTTTTCCAATTATTTACGGGTTTTTATGACTTACGAATTCATATAAAAAGCTTTTTGATATAGGCCGTAATACCCTATTGTATTTTTCTGATGAAAAATAAATAAATAAAAAAACATGGGATACCGGTCAATAGTTGGGAGTTATTCATGATGTTATTTATTTGACCTAGTGACGCCAGTCAAAAGTAATAAAATATGTGACACATAACTATCTACTTACTAAACGCGGGGTGATTAGGGGGATCATAAACTTTAATTATTTAATTGAAGCGGGCATATTCCAGCTGTTCATCGAGAAAGTCGATGAATGGGCAAATTAATAAAAAAGGCAATGTCGGATACCGTCAGTACCTAAACGGATCGCTGTCGGTCTCGGTTGTTGTCGAAGGCCCTATGGGCGGTTTTTAAATATCCGACACGGGTTGGCCACTAGCCCGTTTCGCCAATCCACAAGCCAATAGTGGGCTATAAAAGAGTTGCAGCAAATAATTAACCAAACAGATTTGCAGCAGAAAATGAAAGAATCAACCAAAGTCCGTCTTTGAAATTCTTTTTATCCCGTTAGGTATACATAAGATTGATTTTACTTTGTTTGGTTTTTTGGTTTTAATTTTCTCCTTCTTTACGATGTACGTTCTTAGCTCGTTGTCATGTCTGTACGCTTAAATGCAATCACCTTTTGTATTTTTCAGTAACAAAAAAAAACATGCGATTCTCGTAAATATTTTGGAGTTTTTCGTGCTTGTCCCAGTAATTAATTTAAACTCGGCCCCCGTGCCGGTGACACCGGAAAAAAAATTCGCGGTGCAAATATCTAGGGAATACATGAACATATTGAAATGTGTTGAGTTGAAACTTTAGTTTATGAATTTTACGTGCAATTTTGGATATATTTTTTTGGAAGTTCGGAAGTAGGAAGAGCAGGAAATATAAACAGAGAGAGAAAGGAATAGGAACTGTTGATAGCGATTACGTGTAAAGGATTTCGGTATGAAATTATTTATTAGTAACACCTTTATATTCGTTCAAGTTTAGTTATCTATTTTTAACTAATTTTAAACATTATTTTGAAACCCTACTGGTTGAAGCAGTGACTATAGGTAAGCAGGGCTTTAACACATACGAATTTTCGAATATATCATCATAAAGCGGCAATTGCTATTCGTATCACATTTCAAGTTTTTACATAATAATCTCTCGTGAAGATAACTTTATCGTTGCTCGGATTTAAAGCAATTTGAGCTAAAAAGCATGTCTGGAGACCAGATAATAAAGGAAAACTTAGATGATATTGTGCCAACCTGTTCTATTATAACACGGCATGAAATGTTTAAGAGTGCTGACTTAACATTTTTCAATGGCGATATTTTCAGCAATCGCCACAAAATCCGCTTGTTCCTACGATACTCACGTACTGTCTGCGTGCAGTTAGCATTAGACCAGCGATGCTCAAACTTCAGC
Organism: Erynnis tages; assembly: GCA_905147235.1. Taxonomy (NCBI): domain Eukaryota; kingdom Metazoa; phylum Arthropoda; class Insecta; order Lepidoptera; family Hesperiidae; genus Erynnis; species Erynnis tages. The sequence continues at coordinate 3,697,343 of LR990079.1, forward strand.
TTACTTCGGATTATACGGATTTACCCTCGGTCGTTCTGTTCGCTCGTTCTGTTAGTCTTATTATTTCATGTCAAATATTTGAGAGGGAGCGAGCGGAATGTTAAGAGCGTTCTGAATTACATGGTTATTAAAATATAACATATTTTTATATTATATTGGAAAATTTGAACGTAGTTGCTATAGTACGTTCAACTTTTTTAATTGAAGTTTAAGCACTCATTAGAACGTTGTTAATATTTTAATGCTACGCTAAATTGCTTTGAGAGATTTTAACATGCAAAATTCTACTCAAAGCTATTTTATAAACGGAAAGATAGGGCGTGTTAATGTTTTTTTGTTCTCATTTGATGTTAGATTTTATTTACACTTAACCACAATATCAAAGTTTGAAGCGTTTTAAGTCTTTTACGACAGTGATAAAAAAGATTTACACAATTTTGAAGAAATTTTTTGATCGCTTTTTGAAGCCAAAATAATTAATTAACCTGCAAAAACGCTAAAAGAAATTAGATATTATATTTCTCATGTAAAAATACTTTACCTTAGGTTTTTCATTTAATCGTGAACATTGCCTTTTGTATACGGATGTTGGCTAATGTAATATGTATGTCGGAGAAGACGTTAAGATCGCGGGCTTTGACCTCGGGAGTCATTCATATTAAGTAATTATTCAGTGTGCACACCCGGCACAGGTGACCGATCCCGACAGACTGCCCTTTAACCATAGCACGTCCCGAATCGTCACACTACTGAAAGACTTTTTCAAACTAAGCACACGTACAATCAAAACAATACAAGTCACTGTTACTCTCACATGTATATGATATTATTATATTTCATAGTATTGTTTTATGTATGAAGTTCAATTAAAGACTCTGATTTTTGATCTTTTGTCTCGTTACCGCGCAGATCGCTACGAAATGAGAAGGCGCCCTTATTTTCCTCAAAGCAGTCAAAACTTTGCGAACAGCTGAACAGCGTGGTTGGCGAGTCCGGATCCGCTAACAAGTTGGCACGTTGTTTCGCTTCCTCCGAACAGTTCCCAATAGCAGTCAATACTTCATGTTTAATTGGAAAACGGACGACTTGTCTCATGCACAACATAGCACCATGGTGTTGTCAGAAAGTTTGAAGATAATAATGCTTTTGGTGAAGCAAATCCGACGTATATATTATTAGAATATTTTCGCATCCACGATTACTTTAATTTGAGTAGTTTTCTTGTTTTGCAGGGGTCACAATGATCAATTGACATCAGATGAAAACCCACGCGGACTAACCTGCGGGCAAAGTCTAGTATAAAAAACATAACCTTTACGAAATCTCTGTTTTTTTTTATCCTTTCAGGGTAGGTATACGATTACCAGAATCTTCAAATAATGATCAAATTTTCGTGACGACGTCATCGGGCTTTTAGCCGAACATTATTCGGCTAAGTATAATAATGGATCGTAAAATTCTAACCTGTTATCGTTGCATGACATCAAAATGGCTCAATTATGATCAAATATCTGGCAAAAGTGCTGTTATAGCAAAATTGATGCTTTTCAAACTCGGCTAATACTTCTTTTAAAAGGTTCTTTTTATGGCCATGCTTTGTAAGTACATATTTATCGGAGCGCAGAAAGGAATTGCATTTTTATTATTGTTATGAGTTAGGACGATATGTTATTATGTAATTGCTTGAATCCATAGACCGTTCCTATAGGACTTCAGCCAGTATTATGGCTAGAAAAATGAAATCGAGGGATATAATAGTTGATAGGCAACAAAATGTAAAAAATAAAATAAAAAAAGAGCCATTATGTTTTTCGTTAATAACTCTGAAACATGAGTGGCTTTATCATTATTGTCCACGTTTTTGAACTTGTTAACAAGACCAGGGTTTCTCAATCTTATCGTTTAAGGTTCACAAACAAACCACATTACTTACGTAATGTGGTTTGTTTTTTGTTGCAAACCAAGTCATTTAAACTCAATTTGACCTTACATGCATACCACAGGCATATGCGAACCTCACTTTGAGAAACATTGAACTAGAGCATTTTGTCATGAAAGTTTAGATTGGTACGATTGTACACGTCCTATTTTTATGTTAGAATGAACTCAAAACACACTGAAGAAATACTTTATTACACGACACTTTCAAATATGGAAAATAATATGTTTCGGCAAAGACATCATTCAGTACAATCCGTTCATTAGACAGTGTTATGACATCGTTGCAAGTTCATTACGGCTCATTGTTGGAAGTAAACCATTTTGGAACCGAGTTTCCATGTTAGGCTACGGTTTATCTATAGATGTGGATATTAGTCTTCGTTGTTATAAGGACAGAGCGTGGATTTTGACGCCATCATGACCAGAGAAACAGGCCTTATCAATATGCTACATAAATCTATAATGTGAAGGTTACTACGGGAACACAACGAAGACATATCACAGTCGCTGTAGGTCACTGGATCTCAATTTATTTCGTCGTCACTCGGCTCTTATTTCGTCACTTAAGTGCTCCACATGTCAAACGTTACGCCGTGTCATTATTTACGATGTACTGTCAGCAGTACACTTTAAGGGCCGTCGCTCATTCGTTGTCATCGAATCGGGGTAAGAATGTAGGACGTTATCGAGATAAGGATGTTGTGGTGGTAAATATTGGCTCAAGTTTGAAGACAACAAGCACTATTTATTAAAATAAGCTCCTGAAAGCAGCCGGCTACGATGAGAATTCACTCATTTTTTGTACTTCCAGTGGAGTAACGACGATAGGCCTAAACATCACCGAACGGCAGTTAAGTCTCCAGAACAGAATCATTATCGGGTCACGAAAGATCTCTCCTTTCCCGTGGCTACAGTTTGTAAACTAAGGCAGCAAGGTAGTTAGCACCGCCAAAAGTTTGTAGGTCCACTATAGTCTCTGTCCGATATCACCATTATGCGCGAGGTCACTCCCGTCACATAACTAGCTTTGTTCGTCGTAAACTGGCGTGTCAATTACTAAGATCGTATTTTACTTTCAGTATTAACTGGGAGCTATGCTATAGGTTCCGAATAAATAGAGAAAGCGTTAAGAGTTATAGCTGACGCGTGCAGAGACCGAGGCTTAGGTGGATTGCTACGAGGAAATCGAATGCAGTTTTGCTGATTCTACATCGATTTGCTGAACGTGAACGCAATAAAATATTTGTATAAATGCAACGTGTTTAGTCGGGGAGTGTATTGTTTTATATTTTTAGCGACTTCAAAAAAGGAGGTTATTGTCATCTGATATAAAAATAACTACGAGTGTTCCGGTAGTCACATTTCTAGTAATCTCTAAGTCTAATGTGAAAGGTGATAACTAAACTTGATGGTGATATTTAATTTTATAAAACGCACATACTTTTACATTACGTTGGTGCGTGCCACTGGGATTCAAACCCGGACCCGTCGAATAAGAGGCCGTTACTTTAATCTTCCGAGTTTTGTTCGCTTGAACTGCCTTAGTAATAATTCATTTCGAAGGCCGATTACAGGTCCTAAACAAACGGACCGTCACAAGGGGTTAATAGAACGTCTACGGCACAAGCCGCCAAATTGGTGCTCATTAGGGAATTTGCATACCATTTGCAGCATGCTATTAAACTGATTACAATTTCAAACGAAGGAAATACATATATTTTTCTCTAATCAAAAAAAATTACCGATATCAAATAGTAACTTAGACAGTTTTTTTTACCATTTTGCGAAGTAAAAATATCTTAAAAATTGTTTCATTTATTTATTTATTTACTGTAATTTTCATTTTATAATCGCTATTACCATCTGTATTTTCTACATTATTATTCTACATTGGTTATTTAATTTTCTTTAAATTCCACTATAGTCTGAACACTTTATAAATTCTTCAATTAATAAGAATAACATAAATGTATGATTCATTGTATAAATGAGTTGGCGACACGTGGCACATATAGATAAAACTCGAACTAAATTTGGTGTTGGGCTAAAGATAAAACGCAAGTCTAGTGATAAGGCTAAAATAAAGATAAAAGATTGCATAAAACGAGTTGCATAACGTGTACGTTTCGGTGACCTAACTAACTGGTCGTACTGTTGACAGTTTACGATAAGCGAACATCGCTGCCCTCAAGGGATACAAGTTCTTGTGTTTAAAATGTGAGGTTGAAGGAGACAAATGTGGTTTTGATCCTAATGAGTCGAGTATTTTTATAGTTTATATATCAGAAGATTTCTTGTAAAAAATTAAATACACTTGGAACAGTAAGATGAAATCGTTAGTTTTTACAACATTTAATCGGATACACACTCTCTTATTTCAATCATACTCTCTTATATTTTATTTTTCTTTTTCATTAATAGGCGATTTTATCGAATACTTACACTAAAACATATTGTTAGGTAGTTCGAAAAAGAGAAATGTATATTATTTTAATGTATCGTTTCATGCTATCGCAGACGGTGATTTTATTCCTTTAATACCGATATGGCACACATATAACAGGATTTATAAATCCTCTGTTATAGTATAAATACTATTCATTCCGCTGATTTTAATGTCGAAATGTATTTGTATCTTTATTCCCAATTCTTAATTAATATTCATGTGAGGAGATAACTGATGAAAAGTAGGATTAAGGAGGTTAATACAATAGTGCCATCAATTGTTGAATATTTTATTTTAAAATGACATTATTTTTAGAAGAATCTGCTAATGAAGCATTGAATTTTTGTATTGCACGTTTTAATTTATAATGATGATCCTATCGAAATATAATATCGTTTAACTTTGTCTCTTCTCTCCACCTTAATTTTGGCAAACAACGAAGATGTTTTAATTCATACAAAGAATTCTTGTCACAAAATACTTTAAGACTTCGAGCATCGGAGCAAAGAAGAAAAATTGAATGCGTGAAAATTGTCTTAAACGAGATTTAACTTTCCTCTCGACGCCAAAGACATTCATTTCTCTTGGAGCCGTTTTATAAGAAAGTTTGATTTGTTTTAAGGTTTCCCCGTAATGGCGGGTGTTTCTTCAAAAGACAATCTAATCAAATGCTCATCTTCTATGCGTACACTTTTTGTTTCATTGGCTTTCTGTTTTGAATGTTGTGCCACGTTATCTATTTTTAATATTTATCACGTTTCCTTACTGTGTGACAACGAACTACACAAAAACACTTACACCTGTCACAGTTTGTTCTCGAATGTATCGCGTTTTATTTTAACAGTTCACAACCCCGGTTTCTTCAGATTGCATCCAGGTTCACCAAATGTAAATTACGTATGTCTTCTTTTCTTCGTATGAAATTGTCTCCTAAAAACCAGTGGCATTTAGTCATTAGCAGTGTCACTCTCCTACGACAAAGGTTTCTTTCCGTCCTACATTCGTGCGAAGAATTTACTCCATTTTATTATAGGGTATATTATGTCCTTAGGGTTTCACTCGGTAAAACTTACTTGCCAAGTGCGTTTGCGGGTGATAGTTTTATTTTAAACCTTATTACTGAAGGATAAGGTTGGGTAGGTTTTTAGTGGGTACTGTATTAAGATTGTAATGTGCGGGTGGCTTGGTACATTAATTACTTATGTGTATTCCGTGAGTGCCATTTCGCATCGCGCCTCTTGATGTATGCTTGAATGTCTAGGGACTTGTATATTTGATGAATTTGATTTGTAATGTTTATCTACATCTACACTAGTATTATAAAGAGGCAAAATTTGTATTTTTGTGTGTATGTTTGTTATGAATAAACTCAAAAACTGCTGTGCCGGTTTCAAAAATTCTTACAACATTGGAAAGATACATTCAGCCTGAGTAACATAGGCTATATTTATTGCTAGAAAAAAATTAAGGATCCTTATTAAAACTTAAGTATCGTTACCCAAGGTGTAAAAAGTGCCCAAAAAATGCTTTCGATTTCGTCGCATGCGCTGCGGAAACTATTGATGATACAACAAAAGTATGTTCTACAATATTAAAGAACATAATCCATATCTACAAAAAAAAATCGCGATATTATTCAAATTAATTGGCAGAGCGAAGCCTGCCGGGTTAGCTAGTCTGTAATAATTTAATGTAAGTTAGTCGTGTCTGTTAGCTAAAGAGTTAAACTCGGATTGGTTCATCTATTATCATTATTTACTAATATTCCTATTGATATTCAAAATTAATTTAGTATCTTTTGATTTCAGGTACGCGTTCTTCAAACAACAACACGATCAAACCTAGAGTAAGCAAATATAGAACCTGGTTTTCTTATGTAAATTTTCAATCGTAATTGAATAAAATAACAACATCGCCCATTTACATTTAAATCGTCATTCAAACCTTCATTTTAAGTTTGCGTTGCACCAAATAATGTTGAGTGGTGAAAGATGGGATCGCCTATCATAAGATGAGATCACGGCTACTGTAGTAAAAAAAATATAACTCTGCCAGATCAAATATTTTTTTATAAAATCATAAAAGCACTGTTATTGGAATTTCGTTCATCATTTCGTCATTATCGGCCATAAAACTATAATTTTTGAGCGTATCTGTGTCCTATATTATGTTTTGCAATTCATCAGAGAACCATTATGATTATTTGGATGCCATAAACAATCTTTATTTTATTTACACGGGTGGTCTTGGCCAATCGATGTTTTATTTTTATGGGATTGCAATCCGATTGAGTGGTCTATTTCGGTTACTGTAACCGTTTCATCACTACTACGTTATTTTATATCGTTACTTTGTTTTTTTACTACTTAATGGTTTCGTAACTGCTTTATTGAGGGCTTTACGTTGTGTGTTTAGAAGATGGTAGGCAATAAGCACATAGTTCAAAATTTCTTGTGAAGCACAAGTGCAGTTGTGGCTTCCAGATCGACATGATATATTTTAATTCGCAAGATTAGCCACTTATGTACTTAGAACTTAAGACTTTATATGCAAACTCGGGCTGGGTACCTACCTATACTATTATTATTTGCTGTATACCTAATATGTTATTATTATTTGCTGGTTTTAAGATATCAAACACCGTGAGAAACAAATTTAATGATAAACGGAATTGATGGTAAATAATCATTTCCTTTGTAATAAAAACCTTAGAAGATAAATATCTTTAACGTTTCGCATTTCGTAATTGCGAATTCGATACTCGATAAGAATTTGCCTCCCACTAGGTTCTGAGAAAATATTTAATCTCTATCTGAGGTCAGTTATGTTATATTGCCGTGGTTTTATTACATTGGATCGGATTTATTTCTTTGGATTGTAGGAGGAATTTTTGTAGGCTTGCGGATTTTTAATGCTGATATTGATTTTTAGCGTGTAGTTGAAGTTAATGAACCTACCTAAAAATAAGTAATGGGTAAAGATGCTTGGCGCGTGGTGCTATGTGTGTGTGTGTGTTTGTAACTATGCAGTGTCACAGAGTGGTAGTGACATCGTCTGTGTAGCACATGTTTTTATGGAATTTGGTGCAAGTACACGAGTAACTGTATCTTAACAATTTAAATGCATCACAGTGCCGCGCGCCAAGATTAGTTAAAGTATAACAGGTGCAAATTGCGAATGCGCTGGAACATTGTCATATTAAATAAATTTTTACATTAGAAACAAAAAATGTATGTAATTTATATCGGCAACTTATACTTTATTGATATTATTGATAGGGTACGTAAAAATTTACAGCCCTGGTCACCAGAAGACGTCATCGAAACGGCGGCCAGGCGTTTTAGTAATATGCGGGGGTTATATCTGGTGTAGTAACAATCTCTATGTAATAAGGATAGGTTTCCCTATAAACGCACCTACACAGAAAATTCCTTGTACCTACAGCATGCATAGGTATGCATGTGAGGTATCACACATTGTTCTTAGAATGCTTACATTTAAAAAACTGCTATTAAAATTCTTAGCGCTTATAACTTTGAAGGTAAAATAATAAACAGAATGAAATATGTAACAGTCGATGCTGAATTACAATGTCTTGTTGTATTGCGTTCAAATGACTTGATTTTGTTTACCTTATGTTTGTTTTGTTTGAGGTGTTAGAACTATACGCCCCCGGAGACACTCAAATCAATTAATACTCAGATTGTAATTTATTTAAATGAAAAGAATATTTGATACTGGCCTGTCCTGAAGGGTTATGCAATACAAGTTCTCTTAGTGTAGGGTCTGTTGGCTTTTTCTTAATGATGAATAATGTGTGCACAAATTGTACCTTATATTATGAATAAAAGCTGTTGACTTTGACTTTGACTTTTCATTAGCAATGTAATTAAGTGTATTTGTGTTATTGATTATCATCTTTCTGTAAAATCCAACCTGTTAATTTCTCCATTAAAATGTCCACTTAGGTACGGTACCTAAGTAAAACATTGCCAAATGTCAAAAAATATACTCAACTACCACAAACTTTAAAACGTTCTAAATATTCCTCTCGAAAAATCTTTCTGATTAAATTCCTCTTCTCATTTCCCAACTGGAAAGTAAAAAATCCTATGTAATCCTATCCTAGTTTTAAGGTAGTTAATGTCAATGGAGAATATCCGAAAACTCATTTTGATTGCTCTTCAATATGAGAAGTGGCGTTACGGCTTCAAAATTTTTGTCCGTAATTTTTTGTTGAAGATAAAAATTGGATCAATTTTGAGTTTTTTGAGATCAGTTTCAAGTTTCATTAACTTGATTTTTGTGAACTCCGAACCATTTGAAAAAGCACAAAATAATAGGAAGCCACAGATTTTTCTGGAAACGAGACATGTTTCGTTATGTACGCCACTAAAGACTTGACCGTTATTTTTCGCAAAATATTATCTTTTTAAGCTTCCTATTACAAAAATAAAGTCCAAAACATAAATTTCCGAAGTGCTTCCTAGTGTAGTATGTAGTTTAAACTTTCCCGATATACATAAATAATACCTATTCGTTCATTTCCAGTTTTAAATTAAGAAGGATGCAAGTTCTTCGCTCGTTTGAATGTAAGTACAAATGAAATGCAAATATAAATTTATCTCATCTGATTTACGGAAAGAATCCTCATCACATGTGACCTCACATTACTTGTGACATCAGTGACGTCACAATGGAGAAATTATTCACGCGTCCTTCGTAGTGCTGTAGGAGACTATTCTCAAGGTTGGAAGGGCTGTTAGAAAGACTACTTTATGGTGGAAACTGGACGTGACTAGACAGAATACACTACGCTTCATTTTTGATTGCACATATATAATGATGACATGACAGTACAACTAATGAATAACTTACAACTTATGAATAAACTTGTAGATCACAAAAATAATGGTGATGACTTATTCTGAGAGCTGTGCAAAGTGTGTGTGAGTGTGTGACTATAAAACTGTGTGACTATGGGAAAAGGGGGGACCGCGGGATTGGACCGCGGTTCTGTTGATTGTCTAAGTTGCCAGATCATGGCTCACTTTTAAAACATCAAAGTATATAATATTGGCTAATTATTATTAGTGTAAAGAATGTCGTTCAAATGTGCTTTAGGGATCATGTTTTATTGCGATCAATGTATTTTCAGGACACTGCCTCGAAGGTGAAGGTACAAAATTACAAATCTAGGTAAGTGTTTTTAAAATAGCTTTTTTATATCTATTTTATTGTACGCCTCTTTTAATTATTTATTGTATTTAATAATTTTCTATCTGTCGTATCTATCTATCTATCTAACCTCAAAGTTTGAAAAATATACCTACCTACCAGAAATATTATCTCTGATCTGAACGTCACATGCTCCGCTCTGACAGTCAAATGACAGGCGGCTAGTTAATGCGCCCTCATTATGCACGAGGGGCTCGCGGCTTGACATGAGATAGGTTTAATTCGTCACATTAACGTGTTTTCTCGTGTATATTAATTTGCTAGGACTATGTTATCTTGGTAGGTATTCACAAAGCGTAATTCTGTAATTGAGGTTGCCTTTGGATTCAGACGTTGTGGTTTACGCCTCTGGACCAAAGGGACTTTCCACTTCTCACTTAAGAGGTAAAGGTTATGGATAAAATTGACCTTTATTAATGCCCCTAAAAAGTTAAGGTTAAAGATACATACAAGAACAATGTCCGTGGTAACTTTGACGTCTGCATAATATTCTTTGATGTTATTGTTAATACTAGCAAGTAATTGTCAAATTTAAAAGAAAAATAATTGTAACAATAGGTACATTGATTAAAATCAATCGCCACTTAACCACATTATACCGAAACAACCAGATTTCATATTAATTCCAATTTTAGGCGCAATTGTAACGCAAACCAAGAATAATAAAATGTTGATTTAATCTAAACCACACAACGGATTCCTATTATAATGTAACCAAACGACTATCCAACCTACACCACTTGAATTATTCAGTAATGGTTTATGCAAAACATAAAAGGTGAACTCATTTACGGGAACCGATTTTTGCGGACTTAAAAACCGGGTCAAAACGTTGTTTATCCAATTTTGGGGAATGAGCGTTTTGAAATTCAGTCTCGTTTACTTCCAAGCATTACTGTTGTCCGGCCGTACACCACATGTTTTTTGCTCGAACTTCCCACAATTACGTACTATTGGGTACTTGTCGCTTCTATTTGAGTTCCTGTCTGTCTCCAAAATTAAATAAAATTTAATATGATTTGATGGAATAAAGCGGAATTATTGCTTCTTTTTTGAGAATTGGTGGTGTTGCTCATCTAGATACATCGGGACTGAATCGCGGTAAATATCCCGTAAATACTTATGTAAGTGCTTTGGGACTGATTAGTTGAAGAGCCAGTCAAAATAAAATTCAACGCTATAAGGAGGAGCTGTGGTAAAGCAGGATGTTCTTTATGCCTTGTGTTTCGGCTGGGGAGGTTTGGTTGCCGGGGATACTTTATTTGAGGCGAACATCTTAGTTCTCATGTGTAGCAAAGCACCCGGACAGTTTCAGATAGGATTCCTTTCTCTGTTTGAGGTTGGGTGTCCATAGACTGCAGTGACCTTAAAGTGGTCACTGCGTGCATCAGGTGGCCTACATGCCCTTTTGCTAATCAATTATTATAAAAAATATTATTATATTCTGTTGATGTACAAGAATGCTTCAGCAGGTTGATACTCTACGAACATTCCACGACGCCACTGGGTCCTTTTACTTTGGTACTGTTACTACAGCAGTTACTACAGCATTGAAACCCTGAAGTAAACATTTTAATTCGGATTATTCTTAAAACTAATTAAAGCACATTAATCCTAGATTGTCAATACACAGCAAACACTCATCGACTAATTGGCGCAGAGTAAGCAGGTATTGATGGAGCTGAATCCACAAAACCTTTGATGTTCGTCGAACAGCTTGAATGGCCGATTTAGCACAGCATTACGCGGCTGTAAAGCGCTAAATGCGAAACCGCTGAAGTTTTGCCACCGTTTGTCCGTTGTAATACGGGCGAAACATTCAAGAATTTCGCGATTTCGCGCGCATTTCGCGATTTCGCGGCGGAGGTGTTCTACCAGCGTTATGAATGGCAGATTTAGCACAGCATTTCACATGTTTAGCGGCTGTAAAGCGCTTAATAGTGTGTTGGATTTATAATATGCCTAGACCAGCGATTTACATCAAAGCAATTTACTATAAATCAGCTGTTGATATGGTTTGCGTGATAGCTAATCCAAATAGCTATCTATGCAAATAAATAAAATTGGAGCGTCTGTTTCTAATTTAAAAATAGTCGCTTTTTGTAGTTAATAAAACCATTTTGAATAAAACTATTTTTTGAAGTTGGTGTCTTTAGTATAAAGTACCTATTTTGTTTCTATTGTTAAATTTTGGCACCAACCTCAAAAAATTCATTTCATACATTTTTTGATGTCGGTTTAATTTTTTTTAAATTAATTTGAACTAGTATGTATAACTTAATTATAGAACATATTTTTATGAATATACTTGCTATTTGATCTGCGTCGGAAGTCGTTAATCATAAAATTCGATCAAAAAGATCACAAAAAAGGTGAATACTGAGATGTCTAGACGGATTTATCTCTCGACTTCGAATTTATTCCGGGTTCAGTTCTAGATCATTTTGCTAATATCGATATTGCGTTTAGATTTAGGCAATAGAACCTAGATTTACGGTGGGTACGGATTTGCAACACTGACTGTATGCGCCGGCTCCAGAATGGTTATTAATTTAAAATAAATAATATAAGATTTGTAAAATATTTATTGTACATTGACATTGAGAGCCTAGCGAGAAGAATTTCTTAATATATATTGTCAACTTATTTCTTTTTCATTGTTGACAGTTATCATAGCTCATATCAGAAGGTTGCATGCATTAACATCCTCCCCCGCCCTCGAATCTACTGGATTTCGAGAGAGTACATCAAGCGGAGGCTGTAGAATCAGGCTTGAGTAGAGAGCAGAGTTTATGAACGGCTCTGCGAAGAATGCCCTTGGATGTCTTCACATCGACGACTCTCACGACGCCATCCGGACCAGGGTAGAGTTTGTGGATGCGTCCCATTCGCCATTTCAATGGAGGCAGATTGTCGTCCTTAAGGATAACTAGTTCTCCCTCTTGCAGGCCTTCTTGTTTGATGCGCCACTTCGTTTTTTGTTGTAATTCGGTGAGGTACTCATTTCGCCAGCGCTCCCAGAACACTTGACGCAATTGCTCTATGCGCTGGTATCTATCGAGTTTATTCATGTTGACTTCAAGTAAATTTGATGATGAAAGCGAAGTCAATGTTCTCCCATTCATGAAGTGCCCAGGGCTCTAGGTCGTTAGGATCGGATGAGAGAGGAGTCAACGGTCTGGAATTAAGGACAGCTTTGACCTGGGTAAATAGTGTTGATAGCTCCTCGTACGTTAAATGTTGGTTTCCTAGCGTTCTAGTTAAATGAAATTTGGCAGATTTAACTGCGGACTCCCAAATCCCACCGAAATGTGGAGAACAGGCTGGCGAAAATACAAACTCAATACCTTCGTCTGCTGCGAAGGCCGATATGTCCCCATTGTTTGACTTAAAAAATTAGCAAGTTCATTATTTGTACCAACATACATTATTGTGCGACAATAATATAAATTAACCGGTTTTCCTCGGCGAGATCTAAATCGTCGCAAACATAAAAGAAATAAATTAGAAGAGAGATCGCTTACCACTTTTAGATGTAGGGCCTTGGTAGCAAAACACACGAATATGCATAAATAGCATTTTGAGATTTTGCAGCCACGACCTTTGCGATCTGTGATGTAGAAAGGACCGGCAAAGTCGACACCACTTGTTTGGAACGGTGAACTGGGAGTGACAAAATGTTCGAGTTATTAGGTAAGTTTTTATTTTTATATAACATATTTATTTCATTAGAAAAACATTCACTTTGATGAAGTTTAATTAACAACGTTAGAGCTGAATTTAGTTCATTAAGTGTTAAGTTACCCTTTATTTTTTAAGTTTTATTTTGCATGTTATGTATGAATCTTAGGAGATAAGCTGTAGATCTTTGTAAAGTAGTGAACTTCGAGAATCTTTCAAAGTTGACAACTTTACTCAGGTCTTGGGTAAGTATAGACTTAGTGTTTAGTTTAGTGCATGTAGTAATATTAGTATTTAGTGTAGTAGCATTTATTGTAGTAGTATTAAGTTTAGTTTTATTTTTAGGATAAGCTTTTCTTTCAGGTAATTCAAATATATTTTCTATTGTGGGCATTTTTGGCCAATCGAATTGATCGTTTAAAATTTGTAATTTGATCTCTAATAGCTTGTGAAAAATTACAATTTATTTTATTGGAACGATTATTATAATAATATGTACTTATTGGACCAGCTACTATGTACCCTAGTTGAGTTTCCTGTAGTACAGGCTGGTCGAGTCCTAGTTTAATTATTTGTGTTCCCATTAAATCCCAAAAAATGTCCGCGCCTAAGAGTAAATCGATTTCACTGGGCTCATAATACTGCGGATCAGCTAAATTGATATTATTGGGAATATCAAAGCTTTGTATTTGTATAGGTACCTGAGGCACATTATCTGTGATACGAGGCAAAATGTAGCATTTAATAATCGTATTAAAATCAGTGTTAAACGAAGATAAATTCAGATTACAGTGTTCTGTCAAGTTGAATGTTGCATTACCAATACCAGATACACTTTGACAATAGTTTTTATTTTTGATAACACCGATGCGCTCTCGCGCTTTTTCGGATATAAATGACGATTGGCTACCACTATCTAGTATAGCCCTCAGAGTATAAATGGTGTCATTGTTTGTCACCTTGACCAAGGCCGTAGAGAGAAGAGCCTGATTGGCGGTGACAGCAGACATGGTAATGATAGCGGAGGGACTGGACTTAGTAGCACTAGTTGTAGTATCATTTGTTGTAGTTGATGTAGAACTATCATTATGAGAGTTATTATTGTTTGTAGAATTTTCAATTTTTTGTTGTGATTGTTGTTGTTGTATGTTTGGTTTGTGTAATAATGTGTTGTGTTTTCTTTTGCAGATGCGGCAGCCGCTGAGTCTACATTGATACGATTGATGACCACCGCGGAGACAGTTTGTACATAACGAAAAATGAGAGACTGTTGAGATTCTTTGATGAATAGGTAGTGACTTAAACTGGGGACATTCATGTAATTTGTGATTTTGTTTACAGGTTACACAAGTTTTAGTTGGCAATGAATCATTGGATGAAAATAAAAATGAATTTGATTTTGAGAAACGCCTTTCATTTTTAATATTACCATCAGTCGACCTACTAGTTTGCATTGTCTCTAAAACGGTAGCTCGTTGACGTAAAAATGTAAAAAAATCGTCCAATGGAGGGGAGTCCTTATCACTCCTAGACTCCTCCCACTTCCTGGCTGTTACACTGTCTAGCTTCGCGGAGGCCATGTAAATTATAAGCGAGTCCCATTTGTCCGTGGGCTCACCCAACGATTTTAAGGCACTTAGGTTTTTTGATAAATTATCAACAATGTTTCGTAGCCCCCTTTCTGATTCACGTTGTAAAGGTTCAATCGAAAATAAAGCCTTAATATGTTCGTTAATTAATAGGCGCTTATTATCAAACCGATCGCATAGAAGCGACCAAGCAACTTCGTAATTATTAGAAGACATAGTTACCGAATCTATAACCTTACTTGCCGATCCCTTCAAATATTGTTTTAAGTAATAAAACTTGTTTATGTCTGCAATTTGATCATTACTATGAATGAGCGACAAGTAGGTATCTCTAAAGGAAAGCCAGTTACTTGAATCGCCATCAAAGGGTTGAATCTGTATGGGTGGCAACTTCAAGTTTGCTAAGGACTTAGATTTAGTTGAAGATGAATCATCATTTTGTTGTCCTTCAAAAAATTGGAGCAACGCTTGACCCTGAGCAATTAGTTCAAAATATTTATTTTCTGTAACTTGACGCTCTTCCATTTGTTTATCAAAATTATCATCCAACAATTCTATTTGTGTCTGAATATCGTCGAAAGCAATATTTAATTCGTGAACTTTGCTCAGCCTCAAACGTAACTCATTAATATTGACACTATTTGCAACCTTTACTTCCAATAACGGCTTCAAATAGTTTTCAAATGTCGTCAATCGTGCCCTAATAGATCGTCTTTGCGTATTTAATTCTTTAAGATTCGACATTTTATTAGTACAAATATTATAGTGAACTAAAATGTAAATAAAACGTTAAACCTTGCAATCGTAGACTGTGAATAGTCAAACAATAGGCTACATACTCGTACCAGGCCGGAACAGCTGACTTAAACCTTTTGAGCGACAAGCGGCGACACGGTGCGTAGTTGGACCGCGACACTCACCGATTTATTAATTTTATTTTAATATTTCGCCAGCCGGAACTTCCAATATTACCTGGAATTGGTATAAATAGATGTGCTTTAATTAGTTATGCAATAATATTACTTAAAGTTTGAAATTTTCAAGAATAATAAAGATGTAAGTTGCCGAATGACACGGAGAAATATAAGTAAGTAATCGGCAATCGTACTTGCGTACTACAAAGGTTGTAAATGGAATGTTATTTCACTGTTTACTGTGAAGAAATAGTTGTAATAACTGTAAACAAGTGATTAAAATAACAAACAAGACGTAAAGTTGTATTAATGGAATGTAGGCATGTACATAGGCCTAAATAAATTGACTTGTGCTATCAACGGAATCGACGGGTGTTATAGGAGATGGATTTAAAAATATAAGTAAAGGATTGGGCGTCCTCCCCCTGGGATGAATGGCTGCAGCTTCCAGCTGGCGGGATCCTCAAGGTAAGTTCGTCTCCTTGTTGTAGGTGAATTCCTTAGTCTCCTTTCCAACGGTCATCAACCGCAGGAATTTCGATTTCGCCGATGTCCGTGATCACGTCGAAGGGTCACCAATTATGTATGCGCCGGCTCCAGAATGGTTATTAATTTAAAATAAATAATATAAGATTTGTAAAATATTTATTGTACATTGACATTGAGAGCCTAGCGAGAAGAATTTCTTAATATATATTGTCAACTTATTTCTTTTTCATTGTTGACAGTTATCATAGCTCATATCAGAAGGTTGCATGCATTAACACTGACTTTAGTTATGAAATGTACCCAGATAGACTAATTGCCTACAATGCTGGATTTAGAAATAAGAAGCTTACAAGAAAAGAAAATAATACGTTTATTGTTGACTGTTACATGAGAAAGATGTTACAAAAATTTATAATAAGTTTAGAACAGTCTACCCTATGCGGGCATTAAGGTGAAGTATTCCTACATCTAAAACGAAAGGTTTAAACTTTTCAATATCTGTTAATCGAGTGCTCCAGAGTTCGCATAGTTAAAGAGTTTAAATAAGTAGTTAATTAGTTAACTAGTAAAATAGTTTAAATGACATGAAAAGAGTTAAAGGTTTAGAAGCTTGGGTACCACGAGTACCTAAGTTATAAAATATTTTTAGACATCAAATTTTTATAGAAACGGGAGGTCTAAATTACTGGTTTCTGTTTACTACGAAAAATTTAATTTACATAATTTGATTTATTCGTAAGTTGTCGCCTGCAAAAAAGTAATTTTGCTAAAATCGTATAAATACGTAAATTAAATATCGTTATTTCTTATTTTGTTAATTATCAACTAAATAATCATTGTTACTTGTAACACTAATGATGTCAAGAACCTTCTTGTTAACATCGCGGTAATCTCTAATTGGAAAAGACGTTAGCGTCTGAGAATCTGCAATCTGAATAAATTGTTTGTCTTAACGCCTATTTAAATAATTAAATTTGTCAGTTGGCGCAAAAACAGCTGTTACAATAAAAGTAATTACTTTAAATATACAAATATGTAGGTATATAAGAAATAATTACTTTTAATGTCATACTTTTGTCTGATTTAGTTTCTCTCTACTTTCTATTTTTTTTCTTTTTAACTGACTTATGTTAGTGTTATCTCTGACTCCGGTTGTTTAATACCTAACCGATAAGATAAATAAATAAACAAATAACGCTTCACACTCATACGTTCCACAAGCATTCCCCGTGTTGAGAGTGCCATGACACACACACACACACACACACACACACACACACACACACACACACACATACATACGCACAAGACGATCTAACCTCGCAATCGCAATTCGTATCCGTGCACTCGTTGATATAATGTTTATTATAATAAATGCGTTCAATTTTAATAAACTGTTGAAACTATATTCAATTCAGAGGAGTATTAATATTCATTACAAGAATTAACGTTTAGAACTCTGCGGCAGGCTCACAATTGACCTTTTTTGTATTCAGAAGCCTTTTGTATTTTTGTATTCATGGGCTTTTATTTTAAATTTCCCTGTCCTGATACTAAAAGCTGCTTTTTATTAAAGAAAAGCAAAAAAGTAGATAGAAAAGCATAAATACGTCGTTTTTTAATTAGCTTTATTCTTTTACACATGATTAACTAGAGTTAACTGACAACAACCCCTTTTTCAAGCCACTGAAACAGCAACAGAGAGAGAGAGGGAGATGTCAAACTTTTTGGATTTAGTGTTTTTTGTATATTTCAGGTTTATAATTATTAGAATTTATATTATTTAATTACTTGAATTCCAAAATTGTTTTTAAATTACTTGAAGTAAAAAATAATAAGGAATGTACGCTCTCTCATATCTTTTACGCAGTTTTGCCATAACATACTGTAGTGAAATAAAAGGGTTAGTTAGAGGTCTAGAAATTTAATACTCTTGGTTTCACAATCATTTAAAAAAGATACAAAAACAGTAAAAAAGTAAGCTAAGTAATGTAAGAGAAAGGTTGCCTGCCGAGTCCAGTTGAGAAGTAAGATGTAGTCGAGAGTTCTTAGCGTTCGTTCGTCCAAGTAAGGTCGCTCCGGCTCTGTTGGCCGACGACTCGAACCAGAATCCTCTTCCACAGCACTCTCGACTACATCTTATTTCTCAACTGGACTCGGCAGGCAACCTTTCTGTTACATTACTTAGCTTACTTTTTTATTTTTACTTGTACCTTTTTTTATATATTTGTAAAACCAAGAGTATTAAATTTCTAGATCTCTAACTAACCCTTTCATTTCACTACAATACATATAAAATATTACAATATTATTTTGAGTGCCACGCAAACAAAGCCCTACTTACTTACTAATCGATAGTCATTAAACAATCGATTACTTCAAGCTAAGTTCGCCCAATACATGTATTCGTGATTTCCAGTACGTAATTTGATTTCATTATAAATCCCTCTTGTGAATACAACATCGCGAATTCTCCATTCCACTTGGATGTTTCGGGAATAAGCTACTCCGTTCTGTTCCCCGATGAGTTAATACGGAAATTGCCGTTATATTCAACTCTCTGTACTGAAATCGTCCTCCTGTACTTAGTACGCGGACTTCAACCGATTTGAATTAAATATGCTGAATTTGGACCCGGATTTTAAGTTGTGAGCTCGTTTTTCGAATAAATTGAATGTCAGTAACCCATTAATGACCCGCTACAGGTTCGGGTCTCCTCTCACAATGAGAGGGATGTAGGCCTTAGTCCACCACGCTGGCCTAATGCGGGTTGGTGGACTTCACATTGAGAACACATTTTGTGAAAATTTTTTTTGAACTCTCAGGCATGCAGGTTTCCTCACGATGTTTTCCTTCACCGTAACCGCAGGTGATATTTTATTTTATAAAGCGCACATAACTTTTTTACAAAGTCATTGGTGCGTGCCACTGGGATTCGAACCCGGACCCCTCGATTCGAGGTCGAATTAGCCACTGGGCTATCACCGCATAAATTGAATAAACAAGGTTAATTGTATACAATTTGTGCAGTCTATTGCTATTGTTGCGGTTTTCTCTCGGTTTATTATCACATTTTAGTTCAACTAGCTTTTCATCGTTCCGGCGACCAATATGAGCTCCACATGATGCCTAAAATTTCGAAAAATATCTCTCTGTATTTTCCCTATTTATTCTCGTTTGTGATAGTTTACATGCCTCTTACTGAATGGGTTCATAAAGTAATTCTACGTCTATGAACTTGGTGATACTT
The DNA here is from genome assembly GCA_905147235.1 of Erynnis tages. Lineage (NCBI taxonomy): Eukaryota > Metazoa > Arthropoda > Insecta > Lepidoptera > Hesperiidae > Erynnis > Erynnis tages. The sequence goes on from LR990079.1 coordinate 3,716,891, forward strand.
CAATCCATCGGTGGCGCCGCGGAGTCGCACCAACACGTTAATAAATATCGCAAGAACGCCGACTTTTTGTTGGTTTCTGGACTCTTGTCAAATATTTTTCCACTTTCTTTAGGCAACGCAATTAACGCCCAATAAGCTGATTGGCTTATTGGGTATAGCGGTGATATCCCAGTGGCTTAGAATTCGAACGCGAATCGAGGGGTCCGGGTTCGAATCCCAGTGGCACGCACCAATGACTTTGTAAAAAAGTTATGTGCGGTTTATAAAATGAAATATCACCTGCTGTTACGGTGAAGGAAACCATCGTGAGGAAACCTGCATGCCTGACAGTTCCCAAAAAAAATGTTCTCAAAGGTATGTGAAGTTGTGAAGTCCACCAACCCGCAGTAGGCCAGCGTGGTGGACTAAGGCCTACATCCCTCTCATTACAAGAAGGAGACCCGACCCTGTAGTGGGTCATTAATGGGTTACTGGCAAGCTGATTGGCTCAGAATTTCAGTACTATTTCAAAGTGACTAAAAATAAGTGTTTGTTTGTCATCTTACTTCGATCTGGCGGATATAGACGAATGTGCTGATTGCTGATAAAGACAAGAGTTTGTTTTAGGTGGGATTTATTTGGCTCTTATTGCCAATGGCTTCCGTTTTCAATATTATTAGTTTGTTTGGAAAATATGGTAATTAAACTTTATATTCTCATTATCTAAAGATCAATCTTATAACTAAAGAGAACTAGTTAACCACTACGCAAAGCATTTCGTCAATGTGTTAGGACGTCTAGCGTTTGTGCCGTGAGATGAACACTATCATTAAAGTCAGTCATTAGTAGGTATGTCATATATTTCAATCTGTCTGACATCTTCCCATACTAATGGCAACGTTAACTGTACGAATATTTCGACGATTGTTTTTATGCTCGGGGCTCAGAAGTAATAAGAGGGATACTAAATTACACATTTCACAGAACTGATAAGAGTAATAAGAGGACTATTAGGTAAATCACACATCTCAGTCTTAGTTAGGTACTAAGTACACTTAATGGGTATCTAAATTTACAGTCCAGCGGCATATAACAATAGGAATTAGTATGCAATACGGGCACGTGGCTATTACCGGCATTTCGATCGGGGTACAGCGATAAACGTGAATTGTATTGAGCGATTGTGTTTAGCAGTCATACCGAGTTAAAAATGGACTTTTGTTGCATATTTGTTTGTGTGTTGTATGTTATTGTTTACACAAACACGTCGCTGTAATTTTTCCACCAATCTGGTGGAGACATGACTTGAAGAAGACGGCACGAAACCGTTGGGTTCAAACGGCCCAGAAGCGGGCGTAGTGACGTCGATTGTCGAAGAGCTAAAATGATGATAATCATGACGAACATTAGAAAGGCCAGCCACAAGACACCCACTTAATCTTAAGCCCGATTTACACTTCAATAAGTACAGTAGCGAGTTAAGAAATCAGACAGTTAAGTAATAAGTAGTAAGTGGCGTCCAAACGTAGGCGAGTGAGTATTCATAAGTTGCCGAGAGGAAGACTAGTCGCATCGGTTGTTTTATTCCTCCGAACTTATGGACTGTACTAAACTCGCCCGTGTACATGCCGGCCAGTTAAGTTGGCGGGGTGCGGGAGACGCGAGAGAGGGCCACTTCGCACTGGACTCGCTGAAAAAAAGGATCGCGATCTATTCACCGTAACTTAATCAACAACTTACCACTTACTCGCTTTTGCCGTTCAACGGCAATAGCGACTTAACTCGCCGATTCGCAAGTTAACTCGCTACTGTACTTGGCAGTAACCCATTAATGATCCACTACAGGGTCGGGTCTCCTTCTCGTAATGAGAGGGATGAAGGCCTTAGTCCACCACGCTGGCCCACTGCGGGTTGGTGGACTTCACATGCCTTTGAGAACATTTTTTTTTTTGTGAACTCAGGCAGGCAGGCAGGTTTCCTCACGATGTTTTCCTTCACCGTAACAGCAGGTGATATTTAATTTTATAAAGCGCACATAAATTTTTCACAAAGTCATTGGTGCGTGCCACTGGGATTCGAACCCGGACCCCTCGATTCGAGGTTGAATTCTAAGCCACTGGGCTATCACCGCTATGTGTATGTACTGTACTTATTGAAGTGTAAATCGGGCTTAAAGCCCTGTGCATACAAACAACGACTAAGTTTCTCATTAGAAGTAAGGCAGCATTTGGGCGTGATCCTCCTTTGGGAATAGAACCCAAAAATCGAGATTTTTGCGACCAACATTATCTTCATGATGATAAAACTCTGTTCTAAATTATGTTTAGGAATAAAATAAGCCAATACTTGGGATATTAATGGCGTATACGTGGTTTGATTCAAAATTGATCTGGAACGTTTTCTCATATCCTAAAACTCTTATCATGTAATTTATCTGCGGATATTAAACCACTGGCTTACTTACCATGGTTATGAACACTATGCAACTTTGACAGAAAAATGTGACTTGCGTTATTGTGCACTTTACGACCCTTACAAGGGATGCCCAACTTGGAATGGAAATTTAATTTTATCAAGCTCACAAATCTGTTAAAAACATTGGGTGTTAGCCACCGGGATTCGAACCCGGACCTCTCGTCTCAAACGTCACTTATTGGTTATAGACAATAACTTTCAATAATATAATGTTCTTTTGTCCTTATATTACTGCCCTTATATTTTTCTTTATTGGAAATGCAATTCATCAATATGAATGCGCTTCATAGACTTTTCGGCTCCGATTCATACTATAAAATATATTGATGGTCCTTTCCTGTTGCCGTCAGGACTTTAAGTATACAAACAAATAAATATTGTTGAGAAATGGATGGCATATTTTCTTTCAGTTTTTCCTCAAAGTAGGAGGAAAATACATAATATATGGGTATTGGCAGTAAAACGCTTTTTTGTGTCCAATGCAGAATTTGGGGCGGATAGGCCTCATTTAATTGAATCGGAAATTCAATAAAAGCATGGCATTAAACTAACGTTTAAATAGAGTAGAAAAATGCTTATTCTGTCCATATATAGAATCACTCAATTTTACAATATTTCACAAAAATCTATTACAAATTCAATACAGAACAATAAAATAAAATAAGAAAACAGTAAAATAATCAGAAATGGACTCAGAAAACGATGTTCACTGATTTCAGCCGATTGATGGCTGCGCCGTATACCTACCTGTTATATTAAAAGGCACACTGTAAAACTTTGACATTCCTGGTGTAGTGACGGTATTATATTCGTAGCTGTGTTATAAGCAAAACATGGCAAACATGCCGACGCGTAATTAATTAATTGCAAGCCACGGCTGTAGCAACATCTGATCTTAATATCCAATCAGTTCTTTGTTCTTGAGAATTTAATACAATTTGTTTGAAACTTTAGTTGAAAATAAAGGTTTCATAGGTTTTTCAGTGGATGATTTGTCTGTAGAATATCATGTGGGCTGCATACCCATTTGCTACTCAATACAATGTAACAACTGTCCTTTATGGTAAAAAATCTTAGCGTGTCTTTTTATTTTCATCTGCGATTTAAAAGTAAAGCAGTCACAAAATTATAAAGATTTAATAACAAATAGTCGTTTAATGCTGTAACAAATTTCTAGTAACTATCATTTATTTTTTTAAAGCAATTATAAGTTTTTTTTTTTCAATAAAAAATAGTGCGAAGATTATTTATCAAATTGAGCAAGAGCAAAAAACGCACTTTACAAGCTATTATGTGCTTGCCTTTAAAGCACCTAGACTAAGGGCTATGACCTAAATTAAGGTACAATCTGACACTAATGAATGTGTGGTTTAACCGTCCGGTAGTGGCGCAATGTGTACTCATCTGCTTATCTGCTAAGCAAAGACATGACCTAACACACCTAATATAACGTGAAGTTGGCATGGAATTTTATACCTTACACTTTACAGAGTCCTACTTTACTATAGGCAATAAATGTGAAGATTTGTGAGAATGGATGTTTGGATGGGTGGATGTTTGTTCTTTTTTGACGCAAAAACAGCTGAACGCATTTGGACAAAACTTGGTATGCACGTTGTTTGTAACTTAGATTAACATAAAGGATGTTTTTGCCCTTCCGAGACCAACTCATAAAATCCACGCGAACGTAGCCGCGGACTAATTCAAGTTTTATTTTATAAAAAAAAACCGAATAATACTTAGTCGACAAAGGCTTACCCACCAACAAAAAGGCAAAAAAGAAATAACTTTAGTAAATGCAATTTTACGACAGAGAAATGAACATTTTTTACACGAATTCATTCCAAGTTTGTCAAAAAGAAAGTTAATTTAATTATTTGGTTCGATCCATCCATTGTCTTCTATAAAAATGTATTTTTGGAAGAAACAAATATAATTTATTTGTCACAGCTAGTTATTCTAAAAACAAAATTATTTTTTTATAAACGTATTGAAAAAAAAAAAACAAAACGCAACTCGGCTTGATCATTTACAAGTATGATTATAATGAAAGAGATTTTGCGACCTGGGATTTTAAACGTGACCTAGTACTGGGTTGCGACCCAATATATGGGAAACGCTTTGCTACTGCGCTGTACCCTGTAATATATAATATCATTCAACATCAATATAGTAAGTAGTAAGCAAAAAATACAAAGCAACCATTCGAACTAATAGCTACAAGATTATGATAATCGTATGAATGATATTCTGATTATATTATTACATTACAGTGTTGGCATCTCATTGAGGCTAGACAGATTAATATTCTTTGAAATAAGGTTGGTTAAAGAGGATTTAAATGTGTATCGCCTATCGCGTAATGTTTTCATGTGCTTGTCAGAACCTATCAATTATATTCCTCCAGTGTGTAATGTGTATAATTAAGTTTTTGAGTTGAAAACGAGCATATGAACTGGATAAACGCTAGTATCGATGTTGGTATCTAAAAAGTACCAGTAATTTTAAATTGAAATACTGCAAATTAATAAAAAAAGTGTGTGTGTACACGCGTTAGAAGTTATACTTCTTTGTCGTAACAAGATAAAATCTTTTTAATAAAGTGAACAATCAATAAAACTAATCCAATTAAAAACTCACAAAAATCACAACGAAACAACTCGATAACATCGACAAACGACAACATGGCCGACCTGTCAAATTTAGTTCCACAAATCACCGCAGGACTTAAATGTTGACTATAGCTAACTTCAGGGTGTCGGTTTTTCGTGACGGTGTGCGCGCGCATCGTAAAAATTTACTCTCATCATTTTTCCCTAATGCGCCAAAAGAAGTATAACTTCAAAAATCACGCACGCACTCGACCTCAAATAGGACTTTTAACGTAACGTGGCGTGGCCTTCATGGACGGTTGCTACTCATCTACTTTAAACATTCCCGCAGGTTAAATAAGTGGCGTAAAGATATTCAATATTCTATGGTTGGTCTATGGTATCCATTACCGGAATAATTAGACGCACTTGTATCGTATTTCGAGTTTTGAACAGTCACTGTTTGTGTTACATACCATGACCATGTAAAGTGGCTCGGATATCATTATGCCCTTGGATTGAAGGGCAATTTTTAGTTCCCTATTCCTATTGTAACCTTTAGTTTGGATTCAATGTCATGTAGAGATGAAAGGTAACGCATATCTATCCCACGATACGGTTAGCTCAAGATGTTGTTCCCAAGGAAAAGTCCTTTATTTTGATAAATATGTATCAGAACTTAAATAATACAAATACGGGAAAATAATATCAACTTTATCCATTGACATATTTTTTAAAACTTTCAAAAATCGAACATACGTAATAGATTTACGCGAGTATGTTTATGAAAATTATCAAGAATTACCAAAAGCATTGATAAAAACTTTTGGTAAGAGTACTTTGGTTGAAAATAAACTACCTACTTTGCATATCTTAACTAACATCAGTCGAGCGGGAATACGAATTATTGAATCCGTATAGAATTACTGAGCTCTATTAAATCGTGCTCATATTAGCACGTTTACCAGCTTTAAAGGGTAACTCAACTTTTAACTTAATTAAAAATGTCACGAATGTACTCGTTACGAGTATTTACAAAAATAATAGGCACCTACTGTTAATATTTAAGCAATATCAATATGAGGTCCAAACAAAAAGCATCAATCTGAAACGTCCAAAATGGATCCCAAAACATGTCATCAAATGTTCCGTTTTAATTGTTTAATTAATATCTTGTTATTGTTTGTAAGTAAATTAATTAATGGAGCGTTCATTATCTAAGAGCTCCCTCTTAGATAATGAACGTATGTATGTATGTATGTATGTAAGTATGTAAGAACGAACTTTACAGACTTTCGCGGAGAAGACTTTTAATAACACAGTTTCATTTTTGACTATTATAATGAAATTACTGGTTTTTATTAAAAAAACAGCAATAGAATCATAATTTTAGAAGGTTTGTATTATGCTGCTTTACGGCGGGTTATACGAGTGCCGCACCGCCCGCACCGGTAGGTATCTATAGGTATAGCGAACTTTATAAGTAATACCACCTGAATAGGTTCTTCATCTCAGAGTCAATGAAGAGACTTTGTATGCCTCAAAAACGCATAATCTTTGTAACCGTCAAAATTATTACTTCATAGATTTTGTATCGAGAACCCAGCTGAGTTAACATTAGGTAGAGTTTTCGCGCGTAGTAAAATATTTTTTTTAAAGTTAACAGAAGTTGAGCTGGTGTTCGCTTGAAATATGCCTTCAGATAGGTATCCAGGACAACCATTTTTTGTTATGTGAAAGGGGTTGGTATTAAATTTTTTGTTTAAAATGCATGGTTTAACAAAGACGTGTTTTATGATTTTCTAAGATAATTAACCTTAAAACTGAGCTACATTCACCACAAAAAGCTGGATTTTCAGAAATTATTAAAAGCACTTTTTTGCAATCACTTTTGAAATCAACTGTAAATGGTGTACACGCCCCAATTATCTCATTAACTATCACTAACAGAAAGAGCAACACGGTGATCTTTTCAGTACTTCCTTGCTTTCATCCAACATAATGTAAGAACAGAAGCAGTACCGGTCTATTCAATAAATTATCTTCGAGGCGATCAATGCACGGCTGTAATTAATTAGGCCGCCCAAAGAGCTTTTTGCGGTGGCTTTTATTGGCCAATTGTGAGTAATGTGGGCATAGGGATATTTATTGGTGTAATATTTTGTAGGGATAAGGATTCCAGCCTGTAACAGTGTCAGTTTAGTTTGCCAAGTATAGTTAAGCCGGGTACTCATTAGCGAGATGTAACCGTAACTTATGTGATAACGAGGTTCTAGTGTGTACGCGTTTTACAATTACGGCTCACGACGTCGCCGGAACGCTTTCACCGTGCGTACCTACTCATTTTGCGAGCTGTAACTGCAACCAAACAGAGCACACTGCGAGCGCCCTTTGATTTGTGGCCAAAACCGACAATCGTCGGCTCGCTGCGAGTCGCTCGTGTAAGTTCGTTGCAGGCTCGCGTACCACGTACACACTATGTTTTTGGTAACAGTAACGGTTACAGTTACGTGCAACGTTACGGGTTCAGAAATGAGTACGTTGTGAACGTCGGCTCGCTACAAGTCGCACGCGTACCGCTCGCAGCAGGTTTGCGAACCACGTACACACTATGTTTTTTGGTTACAGTGCAACGGTTACGGTTACAGCTCGCTAATGAGTACCCGGCTTTATAATTCAGTTTATAGTAGAGGCTAACAAAAGACTGAAAGGTCTTCATAACCAGCTAGCTGCTAGCGTTATCTGAGAATTACTCTAATTTGGTAAGGTTCCTAGTTCCTACCTATTTTGTAGCGAGCGACATCGTTATTAGCAGCAACGCACCCACATACGATTTCATATAGGACTTCTATTTTAACAAGTACAAGATCATCTAACAATGCCTGAGTTTAAAATGGTTGCAATGGTGGCATAACATCAGGTGGCCTGCAAGCCCATGTAGACACCCCATAACCATCAATGTAGTACCTACAACAATAATAATCACTGTAGTAGCTACCTGTGCACCTAAATTAGAAAAAACCGCCCTTGTAAAAAAAATCAGTGTTATTTACGGAACACATTGCAGTGAAACAATTGTAAATAAAAAAAAAAGAATTTTTTAAACATTTTATTATACAATCTGAAGCTTTGAAATTCTAAAACATTGCAATTTACTTTTGCAAGGAAAAAACAATAAACCATGGCCCAGAATCCCGGCTGGCATATTCCATCGGGATGACTAACGAGCGATATTATTGACTTTATTGAATGAAACCACGTCTGTTGCGTGATTCCATTCCCTCGTTCGGATGCAGCTTTATTCTATTGCAGTATTATTGCACTCTGTAACCCTTAAACAAAAAGCGTTTATTTTAACTCCCTATTGAAAAGTTAAGCTATAAATATTCTAATGATGAAGTGATTCTGAGTCTGTTAATTGTAACTTCGTATACTGCGTTTCCTTCTCTTATTCTCATACACAGGCATATATATAGCAATAGTCTGAATAGCAAAATAAAAGGCAAAGATCCGTGAATCGAGAAACTTTTCCGCTGCGTCGCGCAACAGGTGTTAGAAACGCTCCGTAAGTTTGAATAGACGGAGGTAGGCAGTAAAATTTGCGCCAATTAATAATTTCAGCAAAGCAAACATTGAGTACTCACTGTTTGAGTTTACTCTACAACTGTCGATTAGGGATTATGTTGGATAAACCTTTATTAATTATTAAGCTTAATTCCCGTTACTAGGGTACGCTGGTCCCAATTTTTCATGATAAACACTTGTTATTTGAGATTGATGGCCGCAAAATCTGTTCTTGATAAAATACCAATATACCAAATAAAATGATACATGTAATATTTCTTTGACTTTTGAACGTTTGTTTACTCCTAACCACTTGGCTGTCTTAGTGTTGCTAAAGTGGCAATGGGCTGGCCACATCGTTCGCAGGACTGACAACGGGAAAAGGGTTCAAATGGCCGCCGTTTGTGCTGTTGATAATTCTGTGATCTAAGTGTATTCTATGTTTATGTGTGGTGAATACTCTACAAATAAATAAAATTGGAGTGTTTGTTTGTAATATATTTTTTACAATTTTTGTGTGTCTGTCTGTCTGTCCGTTCCGGCTAATCTCTAACTGCTGGACCAACTTTGACAGCAGATGTAATGAGACTTTTTGATAGCATATGTAATAAGGAGTAACTTAGGCTACTTTTATTTTAGTATACTATACCGGCGAAGTCGCGGGCGCAGTTAGTTGATAATAAAGTTAAATTAAATCAAGTGTAATAATATTTGGTATAATCACAAATACTACTTTCATTTGCTAGCTTTGTTGATTTCGCCTTCATTATAGCTCCTAAGCTGCCAAAACACACATGGGGCTAATTAAACGGAGTTATCACAATGAAACACTGCGATTCATAATCCAACGCTGTGAATCATTCATCAAATACGAAAGGCCTTCAAATATTTGTTTTCATGATTACACCTGATTCGATCGAACCGACAGTTTTGTTACGATTTTGCGATCCCTAGATATACATAGATGTAAACGTTACGTGTAACGATTTTTGAAATTTCTTTTTACTTGAATTTTAATAAATAAATACTCGAAAGAGCTTGTGCGTCCTTCGAATATTCAACATCAAGTTTTGTTAGTTTCATAAAATATTAATCAGACTATATTAAAAAAATAAGTTCAAAAACTAAAACCCGACAACTAAAAACACGCCCTAAATGACAAGAAACAAGAAAATGTACGCACCTGAATTATTGTTATGTTCCCACAAACTAGGTATTTTATTCTACTCGTCTTCATATTAAATAAACAACTCACTTAGTACATTTTAACGTATTCTATACAATACTATAAATAAGTCTTCTTAGTAAGTATTGCCGCGATCGTATGCCACTTTGTTCTACAGATTATGACTAAAGATTACAAGTATTGTTTTGTTAGGGTAAGTGGCATGCGACCATTATGTTTTTGCACGAAATTAATGGTTTCATCCGATAGCTAATTTTAACTACACTTCGACAAAAGCGTCAGCGCGATCTCTCAAACACTCCAAGATAATTGATCGCAAAATCGCACTCGGGAAATGAACTGTACACCATTCTTACAATTTTCTGGGAACTTTCTATTTGATTGATGTGATAGCTGACTAATGATGAAGGTTCTGTTTCAATAAGGAATTATTACATTTCGATCCCTTTCAGAATAATGACTGGCGAAATTTCAGGAAATGGAGAGATTTTAATGCAGCGTCGATGTTTAGATATTAACGAAGGGGCGAGATCAGCTGAGGATTATCGCACCCTTGAAGGTAAATCGTTACAAAACAAACATCTTTACCGCGTTAGCACACCTCCGCCGCGATGCCGCGAACTAGCGAAACCGCTGAAGTTTGCCACCGTTTGTCCGTTGTAATACGGGTGAAACTTTTTCACCCAAGTAGTCCATTAGCCAAGCTAATGGACTAAGAAATCGGCTCACCGCTATTAAACCGTTTATCATAAGTACATCAAATTTTAATCAGCTCGCAGCTTGAATAGAGCCAATGACGAAATGACGTATCTCCCTCGTTTGAGGTATGAATTGATGACACGTGTACCATCAATCAATATTAATTGATTGCTTGATAATTGGTGATATGTAAGTGCTAAGTGCTAACTGCATGTGACGCAATACCTACCATAAATACCAGTTTATGGTAAGCTTTTTATATAAAACATAAAACTTTTTATATATCTACCTATCAACATTGATATGGATGTTAATAATATTGATAAATATTTAATAATTAAATATTTTTATAAATAGATAATTTGAATGTGGAATAAGAGTCAATTCAAATACTTTTATGGAACTGTCAAAAACGAAATATGACATCATAATTTGGGTTCATCATAAAAAAATCAATGTTTTCACTGTGCATCACTGTTTCAAGTCAATTGACTTTGTTATAATTGTTTCCGTACGCCTCTGTTCGCATTCATCATTTCCGCTAAGTACCCAAAGGTCAAAAGCTAAAATTTTTAGGAATTTCCTTATTTATCTTTGCTGCCACGCAAACTCGTACAAAGTCAATATTGTACAATTATTTCATTGGGCCCTCGGTTAAATATTTGCTATTGGGAAAAGTACGAACATTGAATCCATCAATAGTATTTAAAGTGACATTGTATTTGTAATTTCCTGCAGAATGGTCTTTGATAAAGTTAATTGTATTGAATGGAATGTCGATAGGCGGGGACCCCCCGGAATGGGTACCTTACCGCCTCCCTCTTAATTTCTTGATGAAATTTCTTGATTAACTACTTGATATTTCACGGAGTGTTATGCATTGCAAAGGCATAGTGAGGGCCTCGGGAAAACTATAACGGTTAAGTTAGCCTAAATATGTGTTAAAAGTAAACGCCATAGTTCTCAAAGTTAACAAATTATTGTGACAAAGGGCTGGCTGTATCGTTTGAAGGACCGATAACCGATAAGAAAAAACGGTCCTTGAACGGTGATTGTCATGCTAAAAGGAGTACAGGAGCCCTCCGAATCGGTGGACTAACAGCCTGAGAGACAGTGGGTAACTGTTGGATTTGGAGGGCCCAGGACCTGGTGGAGTAGAGTCGATTAGACGAGGCCTATGTTTAGCAGTGCATTTCCATAGGCTAACGTCACCTTGCTTTTCTTACACTAAGTAATTCTTGAGGTCAATGTGTTTTAATGACTTAATAACCATAGATAAACGTACACATTACACATGGGTCATATTACTCCGTATCAAATGCAATTAAATGATGAGAGCGAATAAAATGGTCATAAACTAGCTAGTCCATATTTATATGAGTACTTGATGGTGGGATCGCGGCGCGACCGCTATTAATTTTAATCGGTCGTTAGTTTTGATGGTCAATATCGCCACTTGATATCGGTATTTTCGCGATGTTTTTGTCCTGTAATGTTAGTATCTACGTGAGGAAACAGAATAAATAAAAAACTTTTTTATAAGAATCTTAGTGAAACTAAAAGAAAGCAATTATTACAATCATTGGATCAAATCCGTAACTATGAGGAATAGCGGAAAATATCCTTATTTCAACATCCACATCAAAATCGGGCCGCAGACTCCTGCCTGGCTCCTGCCTGCGGCCCGATTTTGATGAAAACTAAGATTGCAACATTGGATTTTGCTATCCACAGTATCCACGCATACTTTAGAAACCACCCTGTATACGAACTGATATTTTTTTTGCATTTATAAAAAGGTATTTTTTGAATAAGAAAAGATGGTACGATATGACCATGAAAAGCGTTTTATGTAACATAGTGTGTTTCGTCTTGTCTTCCCCAAAGTAAGGGTTGTTTTATTTATTCAAACCCCACATTTGATCTTTTCGGTGTGTGTCAACAGTTGTCACATCGTTAAGTCAGGTACAAACTATTGGACTCTAACTATTGCACATAACTTTTAATTCATTCGACCCCCTATCCAAGAAGTCTCAGTCCATCGTTGTCTTTTCAAGTTTCAGGTTGTTTGTGCCATTTACTTCTTCGGTAGTAAAATTTACAGGTACTGTGATGTCTGATATCGAAACTGAAACTTATTTCTATATTTACCAATTTAACTAATGATTACAAAATATGTACCTAATATAGCGGCAGTCTCTAATTAAATGTTCATCCACACGTAGATTGCCAAGTTTCCGTGACTGTTGCCTCAATCAACTCGTTTCTAGCTTTACACTTATACATGGGAGAGGTGGTGTTACATCGATTGACGGTATAGTCCAGTCATTTTGAACATTCAAAATCGAAAATTTAACAATAATTCCAAAAGTTTTCAAACTTCGGTCAAGTGAATGGTACATTGGGACGACAATAAATCTCATTTTGCAACCTTGTCCGCAGTCCGGAACATTGCTAAAATTGCAATTAAATTAATTTTTGCTATATGGTCGTGAAAAAAATTCCAAAAGTTCTGCAAACTTGGAGTGGTGTTAAATATATTATTTTACATCACGTGTCAAATTTGCAACCAATTTAAGTGTACGGAACATTCTTTTTTATTAAAATTAATGTTTTTCTTTATTAAACTGAAGGAAAACGTTCCAAAAGTTCTGCAAATTTGACAGATATATCGGAAAAATATACCGAACGATTGTATTAATTTGCAACCTTTTACGTTGACCGGAACATATTTATTTATAATTCTTTTTAATTCGTGGTCATTTTTTCGAGTAAGGTGGTCTCGGAATAATTACAAAAGTTTTGAAACTTGGTTGCAAACTTCGAAAACATCTATTCTGATGCATTTGCAAATTTGCAACCTCATACGCGATCCGGAACTTTATGCAATTTGCAAAAATGTAATAAGGTGATAAAATAAAAAAATTACATTTTTGCAAATTGCATAAAGTTCCGGATCGCGTATGAGGTTGCAAATTTGCAAATGCATCAGAATAGATGTTTTCGAAGTTTGCAACCAAGTTTCAAAACTTTTGTAATTATTCCGAGACCACCTTACTCGAAAAAATGACCACGAATTAAAAAGAATTATAAATAAATATGTTCCGGTCAACGTAAAAGGTTGCAAATTTATACAATCGTTCGGTATATTTTTCCGATATATCTGTCAAATTTGCAGAACTTTTGGAACGTTTTCCTTCAGTTTAATAAAGAAAAACATTAATTTTAATAAAAAAGAATGTTCCGTACACTTAAATTGGTTGCAAATTTGACACGTGATGTAAAATAATATATTTAACACCACTCCAAGTTTGCAGAACTTTTGGAATTTTTTTCACGACCATATAGCAAAAATTAATTTAATTGCAATTTTAGCAATGTTCCGGACTGCGGACAAGGTTGCAAAATGAGATTTATTGTCGTCCCAATGTACCATTCACTTGACCGAAGTTTGAAAACTTTTGGAATTATTGTGAATTAAATGTTCAAACTGACTGGACTAGTAAGCGGATTTGTCAGATCCGGCCAATGGTTTAGTATGTTTACACCTGATGATACATGAAGTGAGTAGCTGCAATATTACTGACGTATATCGAGAGATATAGCACAGTGACTGAGAATTCGGTCAGGGGTCAGGGTACAAAACACTGGCGAGCACCAAATATTTTGTTAAACTGTACGCTTATAGTATAAAATTGAATATCACCTGCAGACATAATAATTACATCGAGCAATTTGTACGTATATGTTTGTAAAATGCGCTGTGAAATTTTAGTATATTTTTCATAAATTTCAGCAATGAAGCATGAAGTACTGTCATAGTTTGTAATGTGTCTTCTCCAACTGCTCTCTCACACACACACACACACACTCACACACACACACACACACACACACACACACACACACACACACACACACAGGCGCCGATGCACGGACACGCACACTTACGCGCACACTCGCAGTATGTAGGTACCTAATGCACAAGTAGGTATGCTGAAATTTGTTTTGCTACCTTGTGCGTTTACAGGTTTTGTCTCGTAGTTACCGTTTTTTTACGGGACCCTAAAATAAAACGCGTATGCGACGACAACCACAAAGACAGTACACGATAAAGGTTTTCGGTGAAATGAAAATTCATTCCTCGCCTATTCTTCGAAGCATTTGGTTCATTTTATTTATTCCACCCGCAGGCCTTCTGAGCCGTGTCACTTAGGGTACATATGTGAAAACAATTGTTACAATTGTATTGCGAGTACAAAGGTGGAGTAAATTGAGAGGAAAGGACGCGCCTTTCGGATGTCACTTAGTGGTTACGATTTTCTGAATAGAGTTTTATTAAATCATTCTTATTTTGTTTTGGTAGGTTTAACGTAGTTTCCTTATTGCGAAAGTTACTCGTACGACATTGACATTGCTTACTCGCATGTCAGGGAATATTTCAATTTTGACAGCTCTATACAGAGTCCTGTGTTTAAATTTTGTCGTGTCAGTTCGTTCGACGTTTTCGTACGAGAATTTTTTAATTGCGACATGGCAGTTAGGAGACGCACGGGGCTATATTAAGCACCGCGCCCCAATGTAAGACGTCGATATAATTATTTAATATCGGCTGGCATATCGGTTTGCTATTATTAAAAATGTGTCCTAATTAAAAACAAACGGTTGCCGAGAATAGTGAAAACTTATAATGTGTTTTCTTGGTGATTTGGACGACAGTTCAATTAAAACACAATCGAGTTTCTCTGTAAGGAAAAAAAACGACATTTAATGCTAATAATCGCAATGTCGAATCCAACATCACAATAATTATAACATTTAGATTTTTTTCTATAACAAAATACACTTATTATTTATGTTTCCCTTTGACAGTTTCCATAGACAGAGTGAGAAGCGGTTTACCCTCCCATAAGAAGTTATCACTTCAAAAAGGATTTCACAATATTTTGAGTCGACACAGAAAACGAGGTGACTGTATGAGCGTGAAGCGTCAAAAGTTTCATTCAAAGAGCGCTAAAAACCCCAAAACTTTTTCTTCTCTTATACATGCCACTTGAGAAATCTTTTTAGACGGACGAGCGATTACGCCTAATGTCTGAATATGCTAAACCCCATCTCCAATATCAAGGGTATAAGGGTAAGTATATACGCGTTACGATCGGAGGCGCCCATACCGAAATATTCTGCCATCGTCGATAGATTCCGATGCGTATTGCCGTAATGAAGCCTTGTCCTTGAGCGAGGAATGCTATAATATCTAGTAATTAAATACAGGTACGTTAGATTCTTAGGCAGATTTCCTCTTGCATAACAAATATTTTTTTTTTATGTGGAAGAATGAATGCGCAAATAGTCTGAGGTTATGTGATCTAGTTGATGTATTACCTACTTCCGTAGACCAACGTTTAAATTTTTTTATTTTAACTAATCTAACTGCACAAATTTTTAAGATTTTTTTTATTGTAAATGAGTATCAAAATATGAAATGAGGTGGATGGAAAGTCAGGTCAAGCGAAAAATAATAGTTCTGCATGTCAGTAACCCATTAATGACCCACTACAGGGTCGGGTCTCCTCTCACAATGAGAGGGATGTAGGCCTTAGTCCACCACGCTGGCTTAATGCGGGTTGGTGGACTTCACATGCCTTTGAGAACATTTTTTTTGAACTCTCAGGCATGCAGGTTTCCTCACGATGTTTTCCTTCACCGTAACAGCAGGTGATATTTAATTTTATAAAGCGCACATAACTTTTTTACAAAGTCATTGGTGCGTGCCGCTGGGATTCGAACCTGGACCCCTCGATTCGAGGTCGAATTCTAAGCCACTGGGCTATCACCGCTTTTCTATTCTATTCTATTTCTAATAGTTCTGCTTAACAATGACATAATGGTGACCATATCCTTACCATACATGGATAACATTCAAGCCAACTCTTTGTTTTTAATTTGAACATTTAACTTGTTTGTTTATATGAGTATATTATTAATGGGAAAATAACTGTGATGACAGCAAAAAGCCAATAACCATTAACATATAAGATAATACACATTGTGTCAGTGGCTTTAATCCAAGCGGTTTCTGATTGCGGTTTTTTAATCCCCGTATTCATTAAAGCATCCATATTTGAGTTAATGTGAATTTTATTTGTGTCGTTTAATATAGGTATTTATGTACATACTGTACATGTATGTGCATTATTATATTAGTAAGTGTCATGTCAGTACCCATTAATGACCCACTACAGGGTCGGGTCTCCTCTCACAATGAGAAGGATGTAGGCCTTACTCCACCACGCTGGCCTACTGCGGGTTGGTGGACTTCGCATGCCTTTGAGAACATTTTTTTTTTGTGAACTCTCAGGCATGCAGGTTTCCTCACGATGTTTTCGTTCACCGTAACAGCAGGTGATATTTAATTTCATAAATCGCACATAACTTAAATTACAAAGTCATTGGTGCGTGCCACTGGGATTCGAAGCCGGATCCCTCGATTCGAGGTCGAATTCTAAGCCACTGGGCTATCACCGCTGCATCAGTAAGTACTGCCATGAAACGCATGTAACGCTGCTTTAGTACAAAGATCACAAGTGATCGAATAAGTTAAGCAATGTCGGGCGCGGTCAGTATCTGGATGGGTAATCACTAGTGGCAAATTTAATGCGCTTCGGAGGGCTCGTTAAGCCATCGGTCCCGGTTACTATCGATAAGATAACAGTCGTTAAACCTTGTCGGAGGCCCTATGGGTTTGAAAACATAGACACGGATTGGCCACTTGTCCGTTTCTCCACCTATCCGCATCGGAGCAGCGTGGTGGAGGATGCTCCAGGCCTCCCTCTGTTATAGGGAGAGGATGTTTTGCAGCACATCTTGTTTAATATCAGGATAGTATTCATTTGTTAAGTTTTGCTTTCGATGCAAATATAGTGTGGTACTACTGTAATTTTGATTTTATGTCTATTATTTGAATTTTGAATGTCTTTATTGTAGGTATGTGTTGCCTTATTCGTGAATACTTGATTTTTTATTTCTATTCCACTCCATTTAATTTAGAATTCTTTGTTTCAAAAAAATCCCCGTAACTTAAATTTTTACAGCCAAAAAATGGTTTTACTGAGATACTCAGATTATGTTTGAAATTATACATATTTCATAGAGGGAGGGTTCGTCGCTGCTTTCGTCTTAGAACATTTATTCCCAAATCTCTTCAGAGGAAATTTCTGCACAAAAGGGCACCACGGAAATCGGCTTAATTCTCTCCTTCGTAATGCTTGACGTAGTAAACTATTTAAGAGAAAGGGAGAGTGCTTTGTATGGTACAAATCGTTGTAAAACATTTTGTTTCCAATTAAAATATTCAAAGGATATTCTTCGGTAACGGTTCGGTTGTCCACTGTCTTCCTTAGATCCAAAATATTTCCTCCAATAGCACATATCTTCTTACACAATCCATTTTCCTAGTTACTATTAGCAACATATCCTCGTTTAATTCTTTGACACTTTGAAAGACGGCCAATTATTGCTAATTTAATCCATAGCTTGTATAGTTGCCGTCACGAGTGGTGAGCAGAACATTCATTGGTCGGTTTGACATTGACTGCGCTGCGATGCACATGATTGGTCCGACAAACGTCAGTTTGTCAGTGTAAATTTAAGTAAAGTAACTATTATTTTTAGTTACCTTTCTTACCTGGTACCTGCCCAGGAGTCACAGGTGCGGGCTCTACGAGCACACAGGTATTCACAGCACAAGAGTCGCTATTGAGAACCTAAGGTTTCATCCATGTGAAAATAAGTTACCTCAGATCGTTCTGGGATCTTGGTCTATAAAGAATGGATCTTTGCTACCATTACATCTAATTTAATTTCCTAAAAGCTTGAATCCCAAGAAACCCAAATTCAAACACTAGTCAATAGACCATGACATCCACAAACGGCTGCGTCTACTAAATTTATTAATGCATTACTTAGCCTTTGTCCCAGGCGATACTATTCGAGTAATTGATTAAATCGATTAACTGTTACATAGACATCGACCGGCGACCCAAATTGATGAGCCATCTGTCTTTGATCACACTGCCCTACGATATGCGGGTGTTGTGCTGACTTGCTGACCCAATTGTGACTTGAGAGATTTAAATGAGTTTGACTACTTGACCTAAACACAAAAAATATTGAAATATGCGTGAATTTCCCCAAATGGTATATACAGAGTGAAGCGGATGGGTAAAGTGTTTACTTTCTGTGTTTTTCCTAATTACAAAGTTATCAAACACTAAAAAAACCTTATCTTTGTTGCAATTTCTCTTCCCCACGCGCTGATCTAATGCGCTGTAGAGCTCTTCAGAACTGTTGTGGGTCACCCGTGCCGAACAGTGGGAAAAAAGATTCCAATATAATAGGCTCCATCAGTTAAAGATCAGCATATTCTATGTTACAGCAATAAAATGGATATGTCATTATTTAACGTCCATTACTAGAGAACAGGAGAAAGATATAATCGAGCAAATGCCTGTCAGCTAGTAGCCGCTCGTGAATATTCCAGAAAGTTCTTGAATAATGGATGGCCGCAGCGCCGATATCTCACTTTTAATAGGAGTTTTATGACGATGTTTTCGAAATCCTACGGTCTGTTGGCGTATAAAACCCTGAATTAACGAATATTCTTCATGAAACTTCCCTATGGTTAAAATACTGGAAAAAATGCAGTGTTACTAAGCTCGTGAATATTCTAGAAAGTTCTTGAATAATGGATGGCAGTAGCGCCGATATGTCACTTTTAAAGGAGTTTCAGGACGGCGTTGTTGAGTTTTGCCAGAAATTTGCATAAATAATAATTGAACTATCTATATTTAAATCAACTATAGAAATTGTATACCTAGTTAAAATTTGTAAGATTTTTGAAAATTTTTGAGTCGATGTAGATTAAGCTACAACTACCTATTATATAAATATTCGAGAATGTTCTTGAATAATGGATGGCCGGGGCACCGATGTCTTTCGTTTAAAAGGATTTTTATGATATTAAATTCTGATTGCATGTTTTCGTATTAAACGTTGAAAGTATTTTGGAAAAATACTTAGGGGTTACAGCACTGTGAGATATAGTAACAGGGTGGTGATATATGCAGTAGCTCGTGAATATTCCAGAATGTTCTTGAATAATGGATGGCCGCGTCGCCGATAGCTTTCATTTATATTATAATAGGCTTTTTATAATATGACATTTTTATTGTATATTTTGGTATCAAAACTTTAAAGTATTTTGAAAAAATATTAAGAGAGCACTGTGGGCTATATTAGTAGAATGTAGCGGCCGCTTGAGAATATTCCACAAAATTCTTGATTATTAGATATCCGCGTTGTCTATATTTTTCATTTAATAGGAGTTTTAGGGCGGTGTTATCGAATCTTCCTTAGTAACTTCTGTACTCGAAACTGGATTTTTTGTTTAATAATTTATTTAATAAAATTATCAAAAAAGTTTTGCCACAAAAATGAACACGGATACTTACGTGATTTTAATTTCGTGTTCCACAGATCGGGTGCCTGTATGATTTATTAGATATTAAATTACTTAGATATTATACTATCGATTCTGTTACTTCATGTTTATTGCTTAGCATCCCCATGAAACAATCGAGCAGCTACAGTACTAACTCGTGAATATTTCAGAATGTTCTTGAATAATGGATGCTGCGGCTAGTTACTGCGCCGATATCTCACTTTTAATAGAAGTGTTATGACGTAGATGAATTTTGCGTCATTCGGCAGTTGAAATGCTCAAATTTACAATTTGCTTGTCACATTCAATGTATGACTATAGTGAATTCTTGCAAAATTCTGTGGTAAGTTTGACCACGTATGAATGATTGTAACTAAAGAACTGAAACATACTCGTACGTGAATGTACGGAACAAAATTATTTTGAGATTATTCGAGATTTAATCAATATGAATTGAATGAATTGTATTCTATTTATATCCTTATATATTCCTTATATACATAGGTACATTGACAAGAACGTGAAACAAGTATTCCGTGTTCGATATCATTTAAAGCTAAAAATACATAATTTAAATTCGATCTAATTAATTTGTTAGCACCAATCATGAAATGATTATATTCCAATAATGTTTCGTTGAACATAAATAGAATCCGCCGGTGCTTACTTAAGTAAAGATTCTGAGAAAGATTCTTCATAATTAAAGCAATTTATTATTGCGCAAACTTCAAGCCAACTCATTATAGCTATTTATACAACGCTCCCAAACTTCGTATGTTAATTAGACTTATATTAATGTTAAACTTCGGTGTGATCTATACAGTAGATACTTTTTGCCTAAAATTAATCATTACTTAGGTACTAATATTGAAATCTGTCCTATAAATTTACCCTACCGATATAATTTAAAACAAACGAAGAATGGTCCTCTGACAAGGCTGACTGATGACTTGTGCACCGAGCATTATCACTATCGTCAAAATATACGTATTTAACGTTTGCTAATAGTATGGGAAGTATATAGTATAAATAGTATCCTAATCCTATATTATGTTTATCCAGGTTATAAATTACGTGTTTAATTAGCCATTTTTGTATGAAAGAGTAACAAACATCTATCCGTCCTCACAAAATTTTAACATTTATATTAGTTGTAGGATACAAAGAGTTCAACATACTGTGGTTCAACGGTTCGGGTAAAGGACTCTGTATAGTCGTTTAAGGCTTTAAGCGGTTTTCACAGTAAGTATTTATTTTAAGAAGAAAATTTTAATTTTATTTTATCTTACAAGAAATTTTAATTTGATTATTATACCAAAAGTTTTCTTTCATACTGAGATTGGTGAAAATAATTGGATGACCTTTAAAAAATACACCGATAATTAATAACATGGTTTACAGTAAGATATCTCTCCTTAGATGAAATTCTAGTGTTTGTGAAGGCTTCTGTCTGCTGCTATTTTTATATCAACCGGTTGGCACCATCGCTTGCGTTTCTTAGAACTTAAGATATATTTCTAGGAACAATTTTCCCGTTGTGACAGCTTATTTCTGGAGCGGAAATTAAAGAACCGCTGCCCTAGTGTACGTTTGTAGGTAATCTTCTGTGCGTAGTCTGCGTGTCAAGCCATTCAACAGACGTCACGAGATATAATTAATGGTGTCTTTTATCTCAGTAATGGGGATGTTTCCACCATTCACAATTAATTAATTTCAATATGTAATTCTGCTAAAAAGCTGCATTCATGATTTATTTGAAATCTAGCCCACCTTCCAATATGTCTAAAAAGAATTTTGCTCAGCGCGAAAACAATTAAAAATTAGTCAGTTGACTCGAAAATACTATGACGTCATTCCGTGCGTTCACTATACAAAATGTATGAAGGAGTAGTGTTTATGGCAGTTCTTTAAAAGTATCTCAATTGAGTCGTAGGACACAATCTTATTGTCTGATACTGGTATTAATAAATGTTCCTTGAACTTAGTCACGTTATTTTTATTTTCATCTGCTAAATTGGTCGTCAATTTTTTTTTCAAATATTGTTGCAAGGTTCCACCGAACATTATATTTTATATTATTCCATTTTCAAGTACCTATCTTACATACTATATCTTACAGATTGTTCTCATTGAGAACTTCTCAAAGTCCAGTCTGGCTGTAGCTTTAACTTCGTTATTATTTGGATGATTGATGTGACCATTAAAAAAAAATTCAAATACAAAGAGGACTTTATCAGCCATTTACGTCAGATAACGTATTTCAAATATCTGATTAATAGCTTAGCTAAGAGTAATAATTATGCCATCAATTATTTTCAATTTATTGTAGACGCACTTAACAACTTAGATGCTGGGTATTCTACGTTTTTACGTGCTCGTTGTCAGTCTAAGGCATCGGAGCATGAATGAATGTCCACCCTTTGATCAATCAAATGTATCTCGAACACGTAGCGGTCGATTTTATCGCGTACGTGATTGCACCCCACTCTTTATGACCGTCCATTGAAGAATAGACGGCAATCCACAAAATGTTTGAGCTGCTTCGATATTAACCTACTTTTTATCATAGTATGTATCCTGAAAGTTCAATAATAAATTATTCGGATTTACAGTCTTGTCCGTGTGGTATTCATTACGTTATTCTACCCTAAAATTTGAAATTGATCTTAAAAAAAACCCGTCACTCGTTTAGAGATGGCCCCACGTGATCCTGAATCACGTTATCGATGTTTTAATCATCGCTGGCATATATCGTATATACCAAACTCTGACATGACGTGATCGGAGCGAGATTTTCTGATACTTATGCGATATGTTAAGTGTAAGTGTGAACCAATTCGATTCTTTACTGGAAGTTATATTACTGGTAAGGTAAGTACTTATTTCATTTTAACTATACAGTACTTATACATCGTAAACATTTGCATAGATATTAAAACCGCATTTAAATCAGCTTTAATGTCCGTCCTCGCATTCATTAACCTGTTAAAATGGACCTGAAATATTTTCGCTTAACCTCGTTAAAGGCCCGTGGAAAATGAATATGAATTACGTACATTACAAGCGGAAACATACGTACGTTAGCTTATCTAGACCGACGAACGTACTTATGGCCCAAGAGATAGCAGACATATTTCGCGAAGTGTTTGAAGCATCATAAAATCGTGTTGAATTAAGCTAAGCCCTAAATTATGAAAGAATGTTTTTATTATTGCGAAAAAAAGTGAGGCATTTTGATATTATAAGCAACGTTGTATTTAGTATTAGTAGTAAATAATGAAGCCAGAACACTAGATCAGATTTTTATATCCTTGTCAGATATCTCCAAAATTATTTTTTAAAACATCAAAAAGAAGTGTTCGACACGTTGAAATTAGTACAACATAATGTTTGTAAATAAAAAAAGTATTTTCAAGCCATTTGGCGGGATTTTAAACAACAATTTCAAAATGCATCCAAATTATTTTACAGTTAGGCTAAATTCCATCAGCGACAAGCCAGGTCCGCATTTTTGGTGTTCAGATTTTACAAATAATCGATTCAACATTATTTTATGATGCCTTAACCACTTCTCAAAAAACGTTTGCCAGCTCTTGGGCTATATTGCAATCAGAGGGTCCCATCTATTCGCAGAATGGCTACCCGACGTCCATAACCTCAACGACGTGCATATAAAAAGTAATATACGTTCCTCTAGGAATTCTTACATCGGAGAAAATGTATCGCGATACTGATCTTGAGGTTTGCGCTTCAGAAGCGGATTTTATTGAGCCAAGTACACGAACGAATTGTTGGAGCCGTCCATCTTCCTAGGAGGGTTAGTTGGGTTCTTATGTTTATGTTCCACAATATTGTTCCTGATTCCTTGCATCTATTTTACTTCGCTAAGGGATTTCGATTATGAACGTAATTAAGCGCGCATGAGTAGATTGCAAGCGATCGATAAAGTTAAGCAAGATCGGGCGTGGTCAGCACTTGTTCCGTGCTTCGGAGGGCACATTAAGCCGTCGGTCCCGGTTGTTATCGATACGTTAGCAGTCGTTAAACCTTGTCGGAGGTGCCTTGTGTGCGGTTCGAAAACATCCGACACTGGTCGGCCACTAGCCTGTCCTGTACCCTTAGTCTGAGTTTTACCGATACAGAAACGAAACGTTTGTGCGATTCGTTTCGGATAGATACGTAATTCATACACAGCTTACCACACAGGAGTCCACAGTGTAATAACAAATAGAGGTAAAAGATTTTTAGTGGAGTTAAAACATTTAAAATCAAATTTTTGTATGGAGTGAAAGATATGAATACTTATCGTTAGACATTATAACACTAACAAATATTTAATACCTACGGGATAATGTTAGTTCGAAATTTTACAGTGCATTACGGCCAATTCACGGTTATTATGTTTCATTAATATTATTAAACATTGAAAGAGTGTTGATTAAAAATAAAGCAATTTTTGTGATGATTTATCTAATGCTTCATTAATTTTTTAACTCTTCTAAATATCGTTTTCCTCTGTTGGTTATTACACTGTGCATTTTCGTCTGGTAAGCTGTGTATGTGTGCGTTTCGTTTCGGAACTGCTAAAACTCAGACTAAGGGTACTGTTTATCCACTAATCCGCATTAGAGCGGGGTAATTGAGTACGCTACGCAACAGTGGGGGTTGTTGGGGACGACCGGTGCCCAACAGTGGGCCATAAAAGGGTTGCCAAGCCAAGCCAAAGGATTTCAATTGCTTTTCCGTTGTGTCTCGTGGAAAGGAAACAATTGTGGAAACAATGCCTGTAAATGATCCAATATTCAGTTACTGGGGTCGGCAATATCTGGTGGGTAAATAATATTCAAATTTTGTGGCTTATTCCGGTGTTTTGTGCGTCGAGTTTGGCACTTGGTATAATTATTGAAATATATTTGGTTAACAATGTGAAATTTTGATCACAGATTGTTCAAATTCTATATCAGCCAGTTTGAAGTAACGAAGTAGATAATCACTCAAGACCTAGGTTTCTCAATCTTATCATTCCACGTACTCCTATTAGACTTAAACGACTCAGGCCCTGTACAAAAAACAGAACTATCTAGAAGCCGTTCCAAATATAGGTACAGACAAATATTGTGAGTATCTATATTGTGATTTGTGGTTCTGTCCTCACTGGGGTTAGAGTTTAAGGATTGGTCGTCGGGAGTTGAGTGTATTGGGAGCAAGAAATAGTGATATTCCCGCTGCAGCCGATAACTCACCGCCTTCGAAGTACTTCGAATCTTTTAGAATCCGGCCTCTCTTTGCAATCTCGAAGTTTGTGCTATGTTACCGTTTTATGGCCCGTATTCAAAACTTACATCTAGTATTTTTTCATGGTATCTGAACATGAATATCGTATAACAGTCCAATTAGGTTTTTCAATTAAAAAGGTCATTTGCTTCACAACCTTTTATTCGTCAGAAGGAGGGATTTGGTATTGAACTGAATTAAATTTTAATATCAAATCAAAGACAAAAACAAAAAGAATTGTTTGCACGAATATGGGTTAGTGCAAGTTTTACGAAACATTTATGTTGATCAATCCATAATTTACTACCGTCTATTTTTCTTATTAAGGTCATTAACTTTTAAACCTTTTGAAAAGAATCTCCGACTAAATGACATGTTACGTTAGGTCATTCTGTTTATTAGTCGTTCGTTTGCCATCTATCACTATAGTGGTGGTGTAATACCTAGCTACAGCTACATCCCCAAACAAACCTCGACGGTTCCACCTGAACCTGCAGATAACGCAACTTCAATCTAAATATAAGTTACTATATTCTTCACAAGCAGAGTTATTCTGATACATTCATATTGGATTTTAGTTCGGAATAAATTTGAATTTCGCTGTTGGTTATATGTATTGAAACCAAGAAATGTATTCGCTACCATCAATATTTATCTACGTTACGCAAACAAAATCCTCAAGATTCATGCATTTTGTTCTTTAATATTACAATACCGAAGTTGAATGTTGTATTTCACTTTTATGCGTCGTTCCGCGACAATGAAACCGTGAACTTTATGCAATTGTTGGAAATTTAGAAAAATATGAGTATGAGTTCTGAAATTACTTTTACTAAGGAATGTTCTGTGCACTGTAAGAGAAAACGGTTTTTGGGGAAAATTGAAAAATTTTGCTTTGCTTTGATCGGTACTTTGAAAACGAGTTTCGGATCTTCATAAGTGGTTGTGGCTAAGAATTTGGTTGTTTACTTCGAAGATTCTGGTACAAATCATGTACAAATCCCAGCGACACGCATCAATGACTTAGGCGATGAACACACTGCCCCGCATCACGCAGCGTATCGCGGGAATGCGTCGCCTAGCGTTGTATGTAAGTATACCATTTGTATAGAAAACACGCACAGTCTGATACACAGAAAATGCATCTGCATGTACGCGTATGGATGCATTGATTTTCATAAATTATGCCACAGAAAATGCAGATAAAAATATCGCTAAAAATTAAATCTGCCCGTATTTATAAAAAAATCTCACTCATACGTATAAAACTGAAGACATGAATTACAAAAAAAACATTTAAAATTGATTCTATTTAATCATTATAAACCTTTATAAATCTGAAGGAAACACACTGTAATCTTTTAAATCTTTTGGTGAAAACTAACAAGGTGTCCACGAACTCGAGTTGACTTCTTCAACGTCTGTGAATGGAGAAAATGTTCATTTTATTTGCATTTCCAAGGCTTCTTAGCTCCAAATATCGTTGTGGTATACCTCCTTTTCATCTCGGTATTGTGGACTCAGTGACCACCTTTATACCCTCTGTATTGTACTAATTCCATATTTTCACATGTAAAGTAACTGAAAAGTTACTAAGAATTTGTACTAATTTTTTTTATAATAAGAGTGCGCGTTTATTCAGAGCTAAAAAACTGAAGTGGCAATGGGTTGGCCACATCGCTCGAAGGACCGGTAGGGAAGTAAGGTCGAATAGCCAATAGACCACGTCTCGGTAAAAGTAGACCAGGAAGCCCTCCGATCAGGCGGACTGATATCTAAGAAGACGGCAGGAAACCGTTGGATCCAAAGGCCCAGGATACGGCGGAGTGGTGTCGAGTGTGTTTTTGGGTGACAAAATCAAATTAACTACTTCATATATGGACTAAGGGCAACATCCTTCTCATTGTGAGAGGAAACCAGTGGACCACTAATGGGTTAAACACAGCCATTTACACCCTCTTCCCTTTCTATTCCATCTCCGAATCGGGGTACGATTCAACAAGGATTTTACCGTTTAAAAACACCCTTATCGGTCATCGATAACATTCAATAAAAAATTCCCTATCTCCCCAACACGAGGCAAAGGTCAATACTCCGTTCTTTTGCATACAGACATAGTTTTCCACATATCCACATTGGCATCCCTCCAATCGCCCTATAAAGTGAGTGACGCAGTCGACAAAAAGAATTTGTCGGGTACTAAACCGAAGAATTACAGCCTGCTCCTCTGTTCGCGTCCACTAACGGGTGTTTACAGAAAAATGCTTGGATCATTAAAGTTGTGAGGAAACTGAATTTAGAGTACGAGAGTTGGATTTGGCTTTCAGTAGGTATATTTTTAACCTACCCCCTACCCCCCTACCACTACCCCCCTACTTTCAGTTGATAACAGTGGCTGCAACTCTTCAATAGCCCATAGTTGGGCATACATCTCTCCCCACAACACGCAGCGTGCGGATTGGTGGAGAAACGGGTTAGTGGCCAACCCATATCGGATGTTTTCAAACCGCCCATAGGGCTCCGACAAGGTTTAACGACTGGGACCGATGGCTTAACGTGCCCTCCGAAGCACGGAAGCGCGCATTTAATACTCCACTAGCGGTCGCCCATCCAGTTATTGACCGCACTCGACGTTGTTTAACTGTCAGTCAGACTGATACACTCGTCTGACATACTATACTACTATACTACTACACTATACTAACACTTTGAAGAAGTGTTCATGCTCGATGCGTAGATGCGCACGTCATGTCATGTCGTGTCAGTACCCATTAATGACCCACTAAAGGGTCGGGTCTTCTCTCACAATAAGAGGGATGTAGGCTTTTGTCCACCACGCTGGCCTACTGCGGGTTGGTGGACTTCACATGCCTTTGAGAGCATTTTTTTTGTGAACTCTCAGACATGCAGGTTTCCTCACGATGTTTTCCTTCACCGTAACAACAGGTGATATTTAATTTCATAAATCGCATGTAACTTTTATTACAAAGTCATTGGTGCGTGCACTGGGATTCGAACCCGGACCCCTCGATTCGAGGTCGAATTCTAAGCCACTGGGCTATCACCGATGCGCACGTACCTCTGTAAAATAAATAGTATCGTACCCGATATTTCTTTACGGAATCTATCGACTGCCCTAATCTTTTGATCGTAACCAGTGTACTGAAGTAATCAGACATCAATTGGCATTAGTGGTAGTTACACGGAAGGTTTATCGATTGGTCTTCCGCCCTCACGTTGCTGCCCGGTGGAGCGTTACATCTATGTTCAGGCGCTGGTCTGACTATGAAATAAAATCTTTTCTTTGTAAAATAGCACCTGATCTTGATCATCGCTTATGGACTACATCCAGCTGTTAGCAGATGCATAGCAATGCATCAGCTAGAGGACCCTGATGACGCGTAAAATTTCATTTTTCGTCACCGCAACTGCCTGAAGCGGCAGGATTTTCGACTTGGGAGTTGAGTCTAGCAGATCAACACTCATGATCCTACTTGGCACTCTCAGGTCAGGCGTTGTCCACTGCCACCAAGAGATAGGTTTGTGAGTTCTGTGACCGATTAATGTTTGTTCACTTCACATGCCTTTGAGAACATTATAGAGAATTCTCAGGTCTCCGCTTCATTCAACGTTGCTGGTGATATTTAATACACCTATAAAAATATTAGTATTTATTTATAATCTCCACGTAAGAATAAGTATAAAAGTCTTATAGAAATAAGACCAGAGGTTTATTTAATAACAGAAGCAACGGGACGTATTACAAGAAACCTTTGAATGGTCCGCCGGTAACAATAAATTGCAATCGGCCTTATAAATACCGTTGCTTTATTCCGAGCTCTAACAACGTTAGAGGATAATCTAAATTGAAAAATAAAAAGTGGCGGTAAAAACTAACAATAGTGTATGCGATCTAAACGTTTTTGTGTGGTTATTCAATACTGGGTAACAAATAGAGATCTTGAGTGAAGGTCGTATAATCAGGCTTTGTCGGCAATAATAATATTGGAACACTTTTAAATTTAGTTCGTTTTTGTCTCTTATTTTCAAAGATGTTTTCTGCAAAGATGAAGCAGAAGTATTTTAGTTTCTATTTTAGAAATTGCTTATAGAAAAACGGTGTGTTCACAAGCAGGGCGTTGATTCCTTATCAATACATTTTAGTTCCAGTTCTCGGTTGGGTCCACACTTCCGTTGAAGTAGTATCAACAAATCTTTTTCTTTTATCTCTTTGAATACTTTTCATTCCACTGTTGACTGTCATGACTTGCAGTTGTAAAACATGGTCTTTGAATTTTTTCTAAGTTTTCTATTCCGTCCTTCATTTCGTAGCATTATTCTATTTTAAATGTGTTATGGATTTCATTTACCATTGTTTGAACCATTGTTTAAAGTAATTTTGTCTTGATATTTTTTGTATTTGGTAATATTGCATCGGTTAAGTTCGCATATGGTTTCCAATCATATTTTCTTCCTATTAAAACAAGGTTATTGAACGTACTTCATTTACTATTATTTTGAAGTAATTTTTCTTGATACCTATATTTTATATTTGGTAATAATACATTATTTGAGTTAAGATTTAGTGTTTCGCCTGTTAAATAAATAATTTTATTTTGTCTTCTTAGTAAAAAGTTATCAGAAACCTTTTTTCTTATAAACAGATCATTAACTCATTTACCTCCTTTCGTCTTTAAGCATTTTCTTTCCCAGCGCTTACCTTCGTCCCCAATTCTGTTGGAATAATTTAATTTCAACCAATCTCTCGCTTTATCTCCTTGCATAGTTTCATTCTACTGCGGTTCCGTGTCATAACTCGCGAGTAGTCGTAAAACATGGCTCCGCTTGTAGACACTGCTTTAATTCTTCTTGCTTTGAATGTTTTCTGTAATTTCTTGGGTTCTTAAATCTTGGTGGATTTATAACAGAACTGTTTTTATCAAAAAATGTCGTTACAATGTTAAAGTTCAATATGGTTTCGAAACGTTTTGATTTAGATATTTAAATGGATCAAATATTTTTATACTTATCACCTTAATTTTCTTCACGGTTGATTGGCGTTTCTTTGTCCTAAATATGATCTTTATCAACTTTTCCAATCATGTTTTCATCTCATTAATAAGAGGTTACTAACTTCGTCCTAGCAAATAGCTTTTTGAAAATCAGTTCCTTTGAAAACAAGTCATTGACTCCTTTACTTCTTTTAAAGACATTTCTTCTCCGCTCGGTCGGGTACACACTTCCTTGAAAATAGTTTTATTTCAACAAATCTTTCACTTCTATCTCTTAGAATTTTATTCCTCCTGCTGTGGTTAACTTTTATGACTTGGGAATAGTCCTAAAACTAGTATTTAGTTGCAGGAATCCTTTTATTACTTCTCTGTGTTGGGTTTTGTCTGAGTATATTGAAAATTTTTGTTCATTACTGTTAAAATTTAAGTTGGCACTCGTCTATCTTTTTCCTTACTTTAATAATGTCGTCTTTAAGGAATTTCCTTTCTTCGTCCACTGCAAAAAAAAAATCTAGAATTTTAATGATGATAAAATGTTATGTTTATGTACATTTAATTTTAAGAGCTTTCAGAATTACAAGTGGATAATTTCTACGATAATTAATTACTTAGATAAAGCATGTCGTATATAATTATCGATGTCTGTCCGTGTACAATTTCAGACAGAAATACATAGTTGGATTTTTGCCATAGGTTGTGACCTATGGGAAAAATCCAACTATTTCTGTCCATTTGACTACCTACGTCACTCACATCATTTGGTCTTTGTATAAATAAGCCTATTGATTCTTGTTTGTACTCCCGTCTTTAGACCAGTAGTTCTCAAGGTCACTCACACACATACCTAATACAATCCAGATGTAGGACTACGCCACTTCAGATTCGATATGGTAGGTACTGTGTGATATTTCGCAGGTGCCCTGCAGATAACGATAACATTACCATAAATAATGCTTATCTTCATAATAATAGCAGAAATGTTTTGCTATTGCTAGGAATTATTCTACGCATTAATTTCATGTTGGGAGTCTTAACTCCAACCTTACCAAATTTAAGAACACCAGTCCGAACATAGACGCCGACGCTGTGCTGCGGAAAAAAACAGATAAAAAGAAATGAAAAGAAAGATAGATAAGCTGGTATGAATATAGTCTCGTGCTATAGAAAGAGAAATTAAATAAGATTGACTGGCATGGATCCCTGGATACTGCAGTCCTTGGATCGGACGCACTCATTTTTTAACCTTTTTAATTTCTTTTCTAGGACAAAAGCCGTTTGTTATTATGGACTTTTTTAATCAGTCCACGACATCAATATCAATATTGACCTCCATTAAAGATACTTTGTTTAAAGTATCTTGTTTAAAGTATTAAAGATACTTTGTTTAAAGTATCTTTATAAAGAAGCCCTTTGTTTAAAGCAGATATTCTTCGCCCAAAACATCGGAGCACAATATCAACCGTATCGGTATCTTCAAACCATTTAATTCCAAATTGATCTATTACCTACTGAAGTTTGGTCTCTTTAATAAACGGCCGCCAGTTTGTTGGCTATTAACAGTTGTTCTCAACTTATTGAGTGCTTCAAATTAATTTGGCCGCTCTACTGTGGGTATAAGTTTGCGCTGGGTATGATACGGTATTAGGAATTTATAAAGATTGATTGAAATTTTCGTGTATGTTGGTATTAAAGCAATATACGAAAACGTTTTAGTTGTAACTGAAAAAAAGAAAAAAAATAAAATTTGATGACTAAATAAAGTTTTCTAATAGCCGAGAAACTAAAGGAGACTCTGATAAAAATCCAGTAAGCTTAGTCAGGGGATTTTATCAGTCGCTCGCTTTCAGTTTAAAGATGAAAGTAACGAAAAATGTGTTTTTCTGCCTGCAAATCTTGTTTGAGGCTCACTGCTGAGAACGGGTTTCCTCATACAACGGTCACATTAGTGTCAAGGTACTGTGAACATTGAAATAAAACGGCTGCAGTGAGAGCTTCGTACTGCGTTCTAATTTCACAGCAGATTGAGAACCATTGGTTCGGATTATCTGTGGGAACATAACATCGCCGTTAGCATAAACATGGCTAACTAATCAACCGATCAATACCAGATCGTTGTAAAGGATTATACGGTAGTAAGGGTTGGCTTGGATAATTAGACCATTGGGTTTTAAGTTAAATGATTGACTAACTAACCCCATTTATTGCATGCGCACAGATACTTACTTTAACACCTTAACTTTTGTTTAATGACTAGGTAGCTATTTGATCAAAAGTCTGCAATCAGTATATTTTACGTATAAATAGGCTCAAACCTCCCTAATCAGGTATCCTTGTATTTTATATGAAGAAAAGAACTATCTTTCCCTTTGATACTTGGAGAAAGTCAGTCCTATTTGAAATTGTGGAGTCAGCAAGCCCTTAAGCATTGACGCTATTTGTTGTATTATTGACTTTAGGAATAAAATGTTCAACAATTCAAATTTTCAGGCAAAACCCTCTCTAAACAGAACACATTAATTTATATTTTTTTTGGTTCGAAGTATGAAGCCATGATAATGTGGTAAAATTTTGAAATTAAAAAAATGTTTGCAGAATATAATAAAAATAAATAATTTTTCAAAATCTTACAAGTGCAAGTTGACTCCGGGGTTTTTCCATATATAAACTACTTACCGTTCTTATTCTTTAAGACATTTATTGCGTCGTTAGCTGTGCACTGTACACTGTCGCAGCGCTGAACGATATTCAGTAGCGCAGTTTGTGCTACACGAGCGCTAATACACGTTTGATGGCGATAAAAAATCAACAACCCGTATCCTGATAGACTTAGCTAGTTTTACTAGCTCAACATAGATAAGGCTGGCTTTAGTTTAGCACGAATAAGGTTTTTAAAGGGTTTTTAAGGTTGACCTAACCAGTATAAATCCAGTGGAATTGTCGCTTGGGTGACGTACCGCCGCCCTCAGAACTATTTAGGTTACAAACTTTCACTTTTTTCATGGATTACATAAATGACAATTAATTTTAATAGATAGGTCATGGTTAGTAGAGTCAAGAATATTGAATTTTGTAACTTGATGCTTCCTTAGAATTTAAACTTTCTGGTCATATATCGAATCAAACAGGTGACCAAAGACATGGCATTTGATCCAAAACTTCTCTCAAGTTAACTCCAATCGGCTGTGGTTCCCCGTCAATTACCTTTCAACCGCAGAGGCATAATTACTTGTTCGCTTTCCGCAAAGCGAAATGGAGGCCTGGAGCATACTTCACCACGCTGCCCCAATGCGGATTAGTGGAGAGATGGGCTAGTAGCCACCCCTGTCAGATGTTTTCAAACCGCCCACAGGGTCTCCGACAAGGTTTAACGACTGCTATCGTATCGATAACAACCGGGATCGACGGCTTAACGTGCCCGCCGAAGCACGAAAGCGCGTGCGGTTCGTTTAGTTCGAAAGCTATGATGGACATGTTATTTTGCTATAATTTTCTTTCGTCAATTAACGTTCAACCGCCGATACAAAACAAAATTACTTGCGCACTTACCGTAAGTTGAAATCTAATTGCCAAGTACTTTGTAAGTACTAAGAAAATACCGGTCGACTCTTAACTTGGTAACTTAAGGAATATGCTTTAAAATGAACTGACGACTTCGCTAATGGAGTTTAATATTTCCGTGGAGGGAAGCTTCTTGCGACGGGAAGATAGTTGTTATTTTTGTTGGCTTAATTTCTTTAGCGACAAAGTGACACTTTGGTTAGAACCTCAGTTAAGTATTTAGTTTTGAGCCGGTTAAG
The DNA here is from genome assembly GCA_905147235.1 of Erynnis tages. NCBI lineage: Eukaryota > Metazoa > Arthropoda > Insecta > Lepidoptera > Hesperiidae > Erynnis > Erynnis tages. Next base: position 3,750,970 of record LR990079.1, read on the forward strand.
TATTTATGTCAGAGCTTGAATCCGGCTGGTGGGGGAAGTAACCTTTTCTGTTAATTTTTCAATCTCAACTTAATAACTGAAATTCAGTGAATCGGTCGGTTCGGTTCTGAAATTTATGAGAATGCCTTTCAAGAAATGTTTTATTACGAGTTTTATTTCTGTCCAAGGCGTAAGTTCTGGGAGATGATGATTGTTGATGTTGGCTGGCGATCTCTATCAAGATGGTCCAATGTAAAATAGGAGAAGTGAGATAGTGGCCTGTATCAGAAGGTTTAAGACGATGTTTTCGACATCAATTTGACCTTAGATCTAAGTACCTACATTAAAGTTTGTGTTGAGAAACAATTAATCGTGGTATGTCGCCGAATTCATACCAAAATAGTTATATTTAAGAATTTCTCGTGTAAGTGAAACTTTGTATTTTTGAGATTTCTCACGTTTTACTATTGACTAGCACCTTCACCCTTATACGAGGAAGTGGCAGACTGTAGCCGGGCTTTGTAGGTATGCCTACTTAAATTGAACCCACATTCCAATATGATACTAAAATAATTATTTCTTCTGTACTCGCCTACAACCTCGCTACTATAGAAATGGCATCTCTTTTAACATACTGCAACAATGGCAGGAGCAACATAAGAGCACGCTTAACACAATACATACATACGTCATAACAATGACGAATGGAGAATTCGCACTAATGAGGATCGTTAAAAATAAATTGGAAACGCTTGCAAGCTTGTGACCACTGATATAGATCTAAATAGATAACGCAATATACCTCAGTAGTATAAAGACCACTCGTGTCGCTTTTTGTTACTTACCCACTGAGACAAAATAACAACGTTTTAGAGACGGGAAGCCTAAATTAACGCGAAGCCGAATTAAAAATGCCAGTAAGAATAATTATTCGATTCATTATAATTTGAATCGATTCGAACTCGTCATAATAATGACGAGTTTCAAGCAAATACTTTTTATTCGAGGTATAGTAAATCTGACGTCCTGTGTGAACAACGGTAGGGTATGGACTAATTTAAACAGCGACGATTTTTGTGCAATGCACAACGTTTTCAACTAACTGACAAGGGAAAAAGTACCTACATTTGCGTGATCTGTTTAGATCTCTATCTGTGGTTCTGACGTCAGGACAATGTTCCTGTTTCTGAAACTCATTGCAGAAATACTGGTCGCATTGTAAAAGTTGCTTTGTTAGTTAGAGAGCGTAAAATATATGTGTTATGCGTGTCCTCTTGACATAGAAATATAATGACGATCAGGTATGGGATAACAGACTATGAATAAGAAGTTATTTTCCAACGAAAAACAATTGCAATTACAGAAATATTAATTCCATAAAATTTAGGGTTGACATTTCGTTGATGAATACGTGACACACAAACGTTTAATTTACTTGATGTTCAACAACACTAGGTAATGAAAGAAACCCAATTAAATGCCAGACGGTTTTTCGAAGAAACACAATTGGTAAAATTGCAATTACAGAAATATTTATTTCATAAAATTTAGGGTTGACATTTCGTTGATAAATCCGTGTCACGGGGATCAACAATTTCGAATTGGGAAAGATAAATCGTTGTAAACGAACACGGAATAAAGGGTGAAATAAATATCAGCGACATGACTTGCATATAAAATGTTTCAATACACAAGTTCCTGTATTTTGATCGGAGATGGAATTTACATCTGCCGCAATGAATTTTAAAATAACCGCATTCGAACGTTTCCGAATGTTTGAAGACTAGTTTGCGATAAACTGTTATGTATCATATGAAAAAACGCTTGAAAATATGGAGTAAACTTTTTCATAGCTTTTTATAAAAATAGTATTGGTTTTCTTTAACCTAGGACAAGAAAACGAACGTATCTACGGTTATCTACTTCTATATCCTGGAAGATTCCTCCTCCAGAAGGGAAACAATTTGATCAGAATTTAAAAAGGTTCGTTGCACGGTCTTCGACTGCAGTTTAATGAGTTGCTATTTGCTACATAACATTAGAGTGCTTAAATTGTCGTCTCAAAACTTAATTGTGTGTCATTTACACTTCCTTATTTTAAATTTAAGAACACGCTACGCAAGGACAATCATGATCTGGCAATATATCTCCTCTTTAATAATATCTTCCCTTAACTAGCTTGCCATGATGAGAAATCCTTACAAGCCTCGTGCTTTAAACGCTTCAGTAATTTCAACTAAATAGCTTGTTCCCATCGATTCCGTGTTGAATAACCACCTCGTAAGAGGATTATCTTAAACCTGCTACTTTACGGCTTCTACTAAACTAAGGCGTTGAAGAGCGTAGCCCCGTAGCTTCTGTTGGTCACAAACGATCGTATAGTTTAGTTAAGAAACGCCAGGTACGGTTTATAGATGGCTCGCTACTCGTGATTGTTTCTATTCTTCGAAAAACATAAGTTGCGCCAGTCGTGGCCAATTGCTCAAAGGGCAGTGGCAATAAAATGCACGAATCCGTGCTCTGAAGAGCTGTCTTAAAGCTGCTACTTTACGGCTTCTACTAACCTAAGACGTTAAAGCGCGAATAGTCCCGTTTATCGTGTAAATTAATTGAATAAACAAAGAAACGCTATACGTGGTCAGTACCTAGATAGGTGCCCAATACTTGTGTAGATCACAAAAAAATTGGAAAAAGAGCGCCTCGATAGGCGACGTCATCTTGGCGTTTCTTAAAGCGTGAATGAAGTTACAATCGACTGTGACATAACTTTAATGGGAGTCGAAATTACCACTTGAAACGCAAGGATCCCATTTACCAAGGAACCGCTAAAGCTATTACCTAAGTAATAAATTCTTTGGCGATGGTACAAGTTTTATAAGTTCCGTGCAAGATGTCGATGTTGGATTAATTATCAGAGTGCTCTACATCGATTGAACTTGTTTGTATTTTATCGTCATCCTACTTTAAAATACTGCTAGTACTTTAAGTTACTACCATATTGTTAGTTCTTATTAGTTTGTAAAATGAAAAAAAAGGAGGAATGGTTTTTGGTTTTCTCAATGCTTTTAATATTGCTCTTTAAATTGCTATAAGCTTTGAACGAGTCTTGTCCAGTTGCTTTTATATTGCGAAATAATTTTTCATAGAAGAAAATTTCCAGAGTTAAATTAACTTAATTCAAATAATTTTAGGTGGTAGAGCCATAGTAGCTCGCTCGGTGAGGTACTTTACCGGCAGCCTCTTGTCAGTAACCCATTAATGACCCACTACAGGGTCGGGTCTCTTCTCACAATGAGAGGGTTGTAGGCCGCCGCCCACCACGTTGGCCTACTGCGGGTTGGTGGACTTCACATACATTTTTTTTGTGAACCCTCAGGCATGCAGGTTTCCTCACGTTGTTTTCCTTCACCGTAACATCAGGTGATATTTAATTTTATAAAGCGCATGTAACCACCGCTGTGTCTAATTCTAATACATAGGCTGTATTAGAATTAGATTAAAGTGTGATGCAAGATAATAACCAGTACCTATCCATTCTACCACAAGCGTCCCTCGCTTACGGCTATAAACTAAGCATAATATCCATCTAATTTTCATGCCGAAGAAGGCGTAGACAACTAGCGAACCGATATAAAGGTTTGATGAAGATAAACTTTATGTCATCGTGCGCTTTAAGTGCTCAGCGTAGGCTAAGAGAGCCATTTAGTTGGGCTTCGTAACTGGATTACAAAGATATAGGCCTCGTTTATAGCAAAATCTTAAATCAAAATCTCGCTTGAGCTATCTCGAAAATGTATAGGTACTTAAGCACCTAGCCCTAAGTGCGTATAGTTACGCACTTTCGGAGATTTACCTAAGGTCTTAAACTAACTTCTCTCAAACGATTCCTTGTAAATCGTAATTAAACACAACATCGCAATTTTACAAAAATGACTTTGATTTACCTACTTCGCAATGATTTGTTGAAATGTTTGTTTATGGAAGGCAACATTTAAGCTTCTAATGTTTCGTTTGTCCAATTCCAGAACTGAGATTGAAAATCAGCATATTGGATTGGACCTTGGTTCTGGAACGAAATCCCTCAATGGTTTTGCTAAGAGTTGAATGGTTAATTCCGTTAATTCGCTAACTATTCGTACTACCGCTCTTTAATTTCATACAAAATTTCGGTCCCAATTTCATACAAATAATTATGTGTGTGGTATCTGCTTGCAAGTATCGGGATTCTTTCAGACGGATATCTTGGGTCTTCTTCTTCAAACTCATTTGTTTAAACCATCTAAATCTAGTTGGAAAACGTAAGGTATCCTAACGGAGCGCATTCCGGCATCTATTTTTATTCGATTTTGGTACTTTACCTACAAAATTATTCTTTAAGGAACGCAACTTTACCTACAAAATTATTCTTTAAGGAACTCTACAGCTAGAAGCGCGTCCTAAATGCGTTATCATGGCATCATTGGCAGCCGTCCAGAAAGGGGGTTCGGGATTTCCTCATATTTTATGACACACCAAAGATTTTCTAGGGAGTAGCAGTTTCTTTGTCTGGCTACGACGATTAAATTTGTATCTTATTGAAGCGACAACATTTGCTAATAACGATTTCTGTTTGAATTCATCCCATTAAAAACACCCTGTAGTCACAACTTAGGAATCGGAATTTCCTTCCTAATTACTTACTAAGTCATTTCTTGTAGTTGGGGTGTGGTGGACGCCGGAACTAGAAGTTGCATGAGCATTAGTTAATGTTATGTACATGATTTCCAGTGCTGCGGATATAAAACGTTAAATTTGAGTATGGATGGAGGATTGCAGTGACCACCAAACGCCTCTTCGCTTCTCGCCTTCACTTCGATTAGTCAGTCTGTAACCCATTAATGACCTACTGCACGTTCGGATCTCCTCTTACAATGGGAAAAATTTAGGCCTTAGTCCATCACGCTGACCTAATGCGGGTGGACTTCACATACCTTTTTGAGAACACTTACGTTTAATATCGCCTGTTTGCTTGCAATAAAAATTGCGCCAAAAATAGTGGAGATGACGCTTTTGCAAAACGAATGTGGCATGTGGCGAATGGCAAGACCTTCGATTTATCCCATGTTTATCCCCAACTTTTTGAGGTAACTGACATTTTCAGGGCTGATGAATTATATACTACACAAGATGCCAACCTTTGCACCGTTAGTCAGCGAAATGCCAAGTCGCCGTCAGGGCGTGACGGGCCAACCCGCGTCGTAGATCCATCATTCGCACTCAGCATCCATAACTACTGAAAAACTATCGGTTCTATTACTACATTACGTTGGGTAAAACTTCTCTTTGCTAACAATTTGGGTAATAAGTTGAACACAAATATTAATCCGCCTTCTTTGCTTTCGCTGCGATGTGTAATCCATCAGTGGCTCACTGCAGGATTGGATCTCTTTTCACTATGTAGGCTTTAGGCAATCACGCTTGCCTTACACGGGTCGGTGGACTTGAGATGTGTTCAATAACATGGCAGTAATCTCTCAGGCTTTCAAGCCTAAAAATTCCCTCATTTTCCTTCACTGTCGTTACAACGATACAGGTGACATTTAAATTTATAAAGCGCAAATAGGTCGGCTACAATAGCATTGATTCGAACTTGACTATCTCGAGTAAGATATATCTCCGCGGGCTATCTCCACTATAGCAACGTAACACAATTTAATTTCATGAAATTTTCAGGTGTAGTAAAGTGTAGTGCCGCAAGGTAACTTGTCGCACACCTCGTCGGCGACGTGATCCACTATGCAAATAACTGCTCTATTAAACTTCGATAGTCGATCCGTTCCAGCTTTCAATATGACAAAGTTACTTTCAAGGTTTGAGACTACAAAGCGATAGAACGTAGCTACAGAAATTAGAATCTGTATTTACAATTTTGGTACCTAGGTAGATTAATATTGAAATTCAAATCCGATATGTTCTAAAACTCTATACCTATACTGTATCGAATGGGGACAATTTTATTTTGCAGATTATTTCCTCAATTTAAAACAAAACTATTTAAATTTATCAGTCGTATTTGTTTAATTTAAAACCACAATAACAAATACTAGAATGATGATACTTTCATTCTTTATTTTAAACTTATTCAGTTGTTTAGTTTTAAATTAGATCTGATAGAATGAGATGTTGAGTTTTTCCAATTTATTTTAATGTTACGGATCTTTTATATGTTACTGTACTTTGATACCATCAGCGCTACTTCATTTCAAATCTATTAGGTATTTTCATCTTTATACCCATCAGTACAACTCAAACGGTATTTGTCAATGACGGGAAAACTTTCCTAAAGCAGTGGGAGACCCATTTTCTGTAGTAGTCTTTGATGTTTAATAGATTTCTCTGTTTGGCATTGTAGTTTAATCCTAAGAATAAGCTTCTTTGATCTGTCCATTTCAAAGAATATTTCCCTTCGGTCCTCTAAACATTTTACTGAAAGTAACTGTAGAAATGTTTTCTTTTTTTCAGATTGGCGTCGCTCCGTCGGATCAGTCTGCCAATCAGGTGCGTCTATGCAAATTTCTTAAGGGGCATTACCTTGATTAAAGGTAACCTTAATAATGCCTTATCTCGGAGATATTTGAATGTCTATGTTCAATTCGGTCGCCGGGCCTTTGAAACGCTTATTTCGCTTTAAATTTTCCTATCTTCCAGTTTCATACTCCGGTTTGTAATATTGAGGATTTTAATTTGGTAATCTGTATACTGTTTCTCGGAGTTCTGTTCAAGAGATTGGCTTTAAGCGAGTTTTGGGTTTCTACATTTTGGGATAAATCTAATTGTATGTTATCGAGGTCAAATCATTTTCTTCTTTGGTAGCGATAACATCGCCGAAAAATGTTATGATTAAAATGAAAATGAGCATGATTTTCCTAACTTATTATGTTTGTATTTTTACTGAAGGCGTAAACAATTAAAGCGGGGCGGAGATGTCATTAGTTTTTTTGTTAACTTAGTAAACTTTAAATGAAAGTTATTTGTACATATCTTCGTACTTATTTTGTAACAATGAAGCTTTTATAAAGGGGAACTTAAATCTTTACAGAATATCCTCAGAGAATATACCTATCATTATGTATACCAAAGACTAAGATAAATTTACTTTTTTTACAAAAAAAACATTACTATTCTATACCTATGTACGTATATTCATCACTTTGGATTTTTTAGCTCATCACTGTGGATGATAATAAAACATATTGTAAACAAACTATTTAATTAAAGGTCTATTAAAGCTACTGCAAATCAATACTCAAATGCGTATGGGAACAATTGCAACACTATACGAGCATCCAATCAGGAGTAATTAGCAGGACCACATAAATTATCGCAGTCGCACAACTACGATAATTACGAAGATCAAATAGCGAATAGACATACATACCTCTGCAACCACTGGAGGGCCGGGTTCTCTTCTCATAATGAAAAAGATGTAGGCTTCGGTACACACGATTACATAATGTGGGTTTTTAAACTCCACATGGCTTTAGAGAACTCTTAGGTACCTATACATAATGCAGGCTTTCTTACGATGTTATTTCAGGAAGTAGGTATATGATTAGAATGTTTAAAATTGGTATCATAATGGGGAGAGTGTACCCTACTACTAATTAATGGATGGGTGTCTGTTACTCTTTCCGTAAAAACGGCTCTTTTCGTAAATTCGGAAGAAATTTGGTATGGTATATACTTTTGTCCCTCACTGGACCAATTTCAAATACAAGCGGACGAAGCCGCGGGAAAAGTCTAACAGTCAAAGACAGTATTAGTCTAACAATTTATAGATAACATAGTCACCAGACTATGATATTTCACTGGAATGAATTAGAACAATGAAAATCCCCTTATTAAATATGTTTTTGAAAATTTTATTCAAACGACTTAGCTACGTAGGTACCTTACCTATTACGATGAATTCAGAAACGAGCTTAATAAACGTAATTAGTTCGTTACACTTCCATGTATTATTGGCTTCAAAGGTTCATGTTAGTTCAATTACCCGTGCTTTGTGAGGCGTTAATTAGCCTATCCTATCATCACCTTGAAGATATTAACGTATTGTGCTAATGAGTTTGGCTCGACAAGGTATTAAGTACTTGTGTAAAAGCAACGTTTATCGCGATTAAATAATAATTATTTGATATTTTGACATTATTCTTCATGTTGTTATTAGGTCTACGTTTTCAAGTGTCTTTTTTGCAAAAACCAACATTTTTTGTCACCTTTCTGATTGTTAGTAATTGTAGATGTTGTTGAAACACAACTATACATATTTAACTATTATATTGAAACATTATTATACATTAATTATGTAGGTACTTATATTCTTTATTTGAGACAAAATGAGGTCAAATCTGTAACTTGAATATGACCGAAATTTGAAGTTCATACTGTGAGTTTTTTACTGGTATTAAAACTAATCTTTGAAGTGTTTCAAGATGAAAAAGCCTATTTTAATAACATAAAATAATAATACCCATCATACCACACTCATTAAAAGTATATTCGGTCTTTGTTTAAAATCATTCTGCTCGCAAACCTTAATGCAAGCATCAGCTACGTATTAATCTTCATATTCTTTGCCGGCGAAAATTAAAAGCGAAAAAAGCGAATGAATGAACGAATGAATGAGTCATTTGTTGTACTCACTGAATGATTGATGACAGTTTTTAATAAGCCACATAGTGGAGCGATGAGTAAATTTTCCACACGTCTGCTCTACAAAGGGTTGCTATATATCAGCTTTCGCTTTTTATGGGACAGCGCTTTTGAGAATACTTTCATATAACTTATATATATTACTTTCAAGTTATTTTAAAGCGACACTAATACCTACTCGTAATCATATAGTACGGGATAGTATTATGTACCGGATACTGTTAAATTTCTTCTTAATTCTTTAATTTATCATCCATCGTTGTAAACCGGGATATTCATTTGCACTAAGCAAGCGTGGTCATCCTAACTCTGCATAGTACATCCAACTGTTGCTCTGTGTTTGATCAGAAATGGGGCGAGAATGAATCATCTGTTCGAGTAAATTGTGTACTGAAATAGCGTGGTGGTCACGGCCGGACAGGTCAATGGAAATTTATAGATGAACTTGGTTTCATGGCTTGTGGTAGGGCAATAGTAGCGCGCCTAAGCTACCTTACTGCCAACTGCAACTGCAACTCGTTTATGGAACTGCTGGGTACGGGTCTCTCTCCACAACAGGGGGAGACCTGGAGCATATTGCACCACGCTGCTCCAATGTGGATTTGTGGAGAAGCGGGCTAGACCAACCCGTGTCGGATGGTTTCAAATCACGAAGATGGCCTCCGACAAGATTTAACGATTGCTAACTTATCGATAGCAACAGGGACCGTCAGCTTAACCTGCCCTCCGAAGCACGGAAGCTCGCATTTAATTCGCCACTAGCCATCCAGGTACAGACAGCGCCCGACGTTGCTTGACTTTTTCGATCGCTTGCGATCTAATCAAGCGGGTTGCTATTGCTATGCGCGCTTAGCCGTCAGCCTCTTAACTCATGGTAAAGCAGTATGTTTTGGCTGCGTTTGTGGTCTGAAATAAAATTTCTACGAGTGTACGAGATGAGAGTGGTTGTATCAATGTCGTAATTTTCCTCTTTCGGCCGATCCTTTGTACGCACGAGTACACTGTGTGTTGGATTTGTTTGTTGTTAACTCTTACGTCATATACTTTCATATTATGTATCCTTCTATTTGTACGCGATCTCTTTATTAGGGGTATTTATATCATGGCATTATTTACGCACCCGTTTATTGGCTTCGGTCTGTGATTCCGAATAAAAAAATTTTTTTTTTGAATAGTGATAAGAGTTGTTTTAATTTCGTATAGTATTATGTCTTGTGCTGCCATTTTTACGAATATTATAGTTCACTAGCTGACCCGGCAAACGTTGTTTTGCCATATAAAATAAGGGTTGATCGTAGAAGGGTGAAAATTGAGGATTGTATGTATTTTTGTATGTTGTATCATAAAAAAATAGAAATTAAAAATTTTGTCTAGAAAATAAAAAATAAAAATTTATGGGCGGACTACCCCTAACATTTAGGGGGATGAAAAATAGATGTTGGCCGATTCTCATAGATACCGGATAAGCACAAAAAATTTCATCAAAATCGGTCAAGCCGTTCCGGAGGAGTATGGCAACGAAAACTGTGACATGAGAATTTTATATATTAGATTTTTTGTGCGTTAAACCAATTAACATACGTGTCACCTGATGTTAACACGAGCAACACCAAGAGAGTCGCCAGTGTGTTGCCAGTTTTGAAGGAGAACACTTTTTACGCTCATTTTTTTTGCGATGGACCGACCAAATCAAGTCGGTGGTCCCTTGCATGAGTGAACCCTTACTACAAACCAAGAAAAGAGGCGAAATCGCGTAACTTAGATGACCACGACCACTCTGACAAGAATATTACGACGAAGAAGAATCTTTTTATCTTCAACGTTTGTATAGCATATGACATGCAGACTTGTATCTCCATCCGTGAATAACCTCCATTCATCCGAATATCCATTCCAAATTCAGATGTATCCAATCAATGTTTTGCTGACTTGTTGCGCTCTTACCTGACGGAGCCTGCTTACATCGAATTGATTGCTCTCACTGTTTACGGATAATCGGATTACCTTCCTGTGGAGATTCGAGACGAGGTACAACAAAACCATATTGATTTTTGCCTAACGAACCTCCAACGGCTTAAGGCCGGTGTGGAATTGACGGTACGCCTTTTAATTTACAAGGCCCGTATTTATATACTGTGTTTGTTTGTTCAATGTGGTTCAAAGAATATTTAAATATATCTCGTGGAACCCCCATTGTTTCAGAGAAATGACGTTGCAGTATTTTGTATCTCCCGATATACAGAATAGTGTTGTAGGAGGTTCTTCCTCTTAATGAGGAAGTTACGCATTTTTGATACTTTCACATCCTCTTTCGCTTCGTCTTAGGAAAATGGTTCACACGTCAAAGTTTTTATACAGTTTTTACTCTTTTTCCCTTAATCAAACCGTTTGTCTTCCTCTTCCTCATCAACTTCCTCATGAATATATCATCATCGAGCGGTGATAGCCCAGTGGCTTAGAATTCGACCTCGAATCGAGGGGTCCGGGTTCGAGTCCCAGTGGCACGCACCAATGACTTTGTAAAAAAAGTTATGTGCGCTTTATAAAAATTAATTATCACCTGCTGATACGGTGAAGGAAAACATCGTGAGGAAACCTGCATGCCTGAGAGTTCAGAAAAAAAAGTTCTCAAAGGCATGTGAAGTCCACCAACCCGCACTAGGCCAGCGTGGTGGACTAAGGCCTACATCCTTCTCATTCTGAGAGGAGACCCGACCCTGTAGTGGGTCATGAATGGGTTACTGACAAATATCATCATCCTCTTCCTTTGTGAAGACACTTTGACACGCTTGACACTTCCTCTTCCTCATCCTCGTAACTCCTTCCTCATCAACCCTAATACAGAGCTCTGTGTTCAAATTTTGTCGTGTTAGATTGTCCTCGGTTATATCAGCCCATTATGACAAGGCCTTAAAGGTGGTGAGCTTTGTAAATTTCCACACTTAGATCATTAATAAAAGTTAAAGGGAAAGTAACATTGTACCAATATCTCTCTATTTCGTTTTCAAGCTTAATTACCCTAACAGAGTAAATAACAGTGTTCCTTGAAAATTGGAATCGTTAAATATAGTAGCCACTTCAATATTCAAAAGTTCATTAACTTTAGCCGGGGCCTGAAATAAGTATGTACCTGTCCATTAAATCAAGACTCAAACCATTGAGCTTTCTTCATTCCAAAAGTTTATCTACGAGGCCATATTTCACGAAAAGTATAAAGCTATCAAGAGCTTTTGGTTGTTCAGAATTGGCAATTAAGATAGAAAGTTTGTAGACGGGTAGATAAAATAATAATGACAGCTGTTACGCTGCTCTAAGTTTTGTTAAAAAATCAAATATGGCTGCTGACTGACGTCAAACTTTTTTTAACCTTATGTCACTTAGACCTACGTCACCGCTTGCGATCTACTGGGCTGCAGAGCTTTAGGTGAAAATATTTAACATTGAACTATTTATTTATTGATTTATAGTTCTAAATAATCTAAAGTGGTACACGGGGTAAACTTTGATGGCTAGTCTCTTTCCATTCAACTCGGGTTGATGATACAAGTTCGTACTTTTTCATGTCTTCCATCTTTATGATGAAAGAAGGAAAAAGTTATAATTGATTTAATAATTATAATTTATTCAAATAATTAAGGTTTACAAAATGGTTTCAATGTAATTCCTACACTAGGATATCCTGTATTGTCCTAACACTTCACAGTGACTTACTATAAACTGTAACTTAAGTGGTTAATCATAATTATTGTACAGTGCGTAAATATTGTAAGTTATGTTTTAAATGTTAACAAAATTTTGTTAAAACACACAGGTTAACTTATCACGACGTACGTAATCACATTTTAATATTGCTTTCCTTGTTTTTGCTAGCCGCAGATATCGAATTTTGGTTCTTTATTAAATTTTAATGCTTGTTTATTTTGCTTTACTTTGTGGGCTCGAAATGGGATTAACTTTTTTCGAAACGAGTTTTGTATTGCTTTAATATTAACCATGCTTTATGGTTAATTGTTGGAGTTTTTATTTGAATCCCGCGGAATAAAGATGCTTTATTTAAATTATGTATGTATAAAAACAGATACGATATAGATCTTCGAGACGTGTCGATAAATAGGCGTTGTTTCACTAGAGCGGTGGACTAAAATAGGATATTTTCCAAGCATCCCCTTGCGAAATAAAAAAATATTTGTCTTATAAAGAAATAACATTTGAAATAGGACAACGAATAAACTCAGCAATAAAGCCAGCCTACAATTTAACAGAAATCAAATATAAGTACGCGTACCCAAAATGTTAGTGTCATAATATCACACAAACATTTATTTAGGCTCCTATTTGGAGAGCGAAGAAAACAGCGGAAAGCATTTAATATCCACAAAGGAATAATCACAATATACAGGACTCATATTGGGACTTTTCTTTTCACTGACCTGTCTGACCTACACATAGAAACTGCTTGCGATAAACATATTGTTACTGATAAGTATAAGTAGTTGAAGATTCTTTATTTACGTTCCCATACTTGTGCATAAATTATAGAATCCCATAAAAAACAAGTTCACTGTTACATATTTACAAAAAATAACAAAATAGGGGAAATAACACCATGAGTTGAAAATGCTTTAAAGTTAAAAAATCATTGAAATATATTTTTTTAAATTCGTTCGAATTCGTAATTCGATAATGGACATCAAATAGAAAATTTTATTTTAATAATTTTTTTGGCTTTAAAATGTTTCCGATACAATATGTTTTCTCGGTTCCATTTGCTTCACAAAAGACAACTTTGTTTGTCAATAATGTTGAACGTGTACTTGGCGAAACATTATACACTGAAACTGAGTTTTGTGGGATTTGATTAACGTTTCCACGCTTGTTTAACGCTCCTTACATTGAGCTCCTACTTAGTAGGTAATGAGAATTACCCACTTGCGATTCAACAACGTTCTCAAACAAGCAAAGTGGCAATTACGTCTTAACAATTTCTAAGCTCCAAGTATATTTGTCTAATGTTTTACGAGTAACAGCAAAGTAAAGAGAACGAAAAAAACAAATTTATCAGTCATTTACCACTTCAAAAATACAGTAAGAAATGTAGTTTCACATCAACCCATTAAAAATGACGACCTAAAGTGAAATTCTAACGCTAGCTTTAAGATTTTGGTGAAACAACTGCCTATAGCAACAGTACAATATTCTTCCCAGTTCGCACTTCGTAATACAATTCAGTTCAGAATCGCTCGTTCAAATATATGGAAACTAGGTTTTATGAGAAAGTTATACAGTCCGATCTTTATTGTGTTATCATATCTGCTGTGTGATATTCTAGTGCCATTGTGTGACCTCCGCAAATTGCTAATGCGCCTGGTGACGTCAACTGGTGACTAGGGCTGTCAATTTTATGCACGCTATCAATTGTATCATCAATCAATTTGTTTTTTACCGATATGAAACATTTTAATATGACAAGGTTTGCAATTGCTAATGTACTGGAGAGTAGCAATTGCGGCGTTATAAAATATACCTTTGTTTTCGTCTTTACAAAATCCTTCTACTATTATAAAAGTCTAGTAAAATAAAAAGTATAGTAGTATAACTCTTTATTGCACACACACAGAAAGAAACATACAACATAAAAACATAAAAGATAGAATCAAACATAAAAGATAATCAGTACAAACAAAAATAGGACAATGCACAAATGGCGGCCTTATCGCTAAGAGCGATCTCTTCCAGACAACCAAGTGGTAAGGAGTTGAAGAGCAGAGAGAAAAGTGAGAAAAAGGTAGGGTGTAATATAATATAAATTCTAAAGAGTGATTCGTCCAAACGGCTAGGTAGACTTATTTTATTTCTTCTCCGTATTGTTACGAAATCGGTGACAATAGTGGACATAACCATAACAATAACACTACAACCATGAAACTTTAAGGTCGCAAGGAGCCCACAACTTAGGAAACAATTCCGGGCGGGAATTCCATTCACGATCATCAGTGATTTAGCACCTTTGTATCCGGTTTTGGGATGACTCGGCAATATTGTAGCCAAGTATCCTGATTTATGAAAGGTTTTGTTAAAAATATATGCGTGTATGATTTTATGAAGGTTTGGTTAATGTAGATTCTATTGAACATTTTATGGTCCCTTCTGTAGCAGCGGATTGTGACTCCTTCTAACCTTCGAACTAACCTTCTGTAACCCATCAGTGACCCACTGCAGGGTCGGATATCCTCTCGCTGAAAAGAATGTAGGCCGTAGTCCACCAGGCTGGCCTTTTGCGGATTGGTGGACTTAGTGTACTTTTGAAAACCCTCAGGCACGCATTTGTAGTTTAGTATGAAATTGTAACAAGTTACAACAAAAAGTCCTACTTATTAGTCCAATGTTTACTTAAGTGTGTATCAATTGCTCCCTCAGGGCTGTCGACGGATTTGGGATTATTGGGATAAAGGTATTTGTAACTGTCCTTCCTCCCTTTCAGCCCTTTGTAGTCCACTGCTGGACATGGGCCGCCCCTAATCAACGCCACTCGCCCGGTCCTGGGCCCTTTGAATCCAACGGTATCTTGCTGTCTTCTTCAGGTCATCAGCCCTGGTCGGAGGGCGGCCAGTGCTCCTTTTGTCTCTCGTGGTCGCCATTCTAAGAACTCTTCTCCATCTATCTGTAACTGCACTCACATTTTTAGTATCTATAAATGCTGCTAGTACGTTCCCAAGTAAATACTGCAGTAAAAGCGAGCAATTCCAATGGGTTGCAGTTAGTGCGTCAGGACGTCAGAACGCTACGCCATGAGCTATAAATCTACAGCTATCAACCCACTGTCCGTTGCCGGTATTCTCAGTTTAGAGCTGGAACTGTAGTGGATATAGTGACGTCATTTTTATGGTACTGTTATTGATCTAGAACATTCGCAGTATCATATTGCTTAAAATTAGAACTTTTTTTAACAAGGTTAGTTATTTGTAACATCTGTAACGCCCAAGCTGGAAATGGTTTGCTTCTGAGCTATTTTGATTTAAAAAAAAATTAAAATCTGAAAAAATCCTGTGTAAAAAACTTTTTTTTTATTTTTTCCAATTTTTTTTCTAATGTTGCCATCTTTAACGATGTTTGTGTGTTTCCAGTTCGTTAAAACGTTAGAAGCTACGAGTATAAATCAAAGCTACTCGTATCAGCGAATGTCCACCTCGGGGTATATAATTTATCATTCTTTATACCGGCTGAAAATATAGTGAAACGTCAACTCGGTACGTATATCTATATCTACTGTCGTATCTAGCATAAAATATTTGTCATAGAATAGAACTTATAAATTTAGCTATTAATTCTATCGCCTATCAATCCGCTCCACAGTCGGGTATATTCATCATTCTTAGCAGTTTTTAGTTGACGGTTTTTATATATACTGTTTAAAGCATATTGATATAGCTAAGAGGATCTGTCGTGTGATGACCTACGAGTATGTTGCTTTTTAGATTTTATTTCAATATTGAAACCTACTTTGAAGCAGTGAGTGTTGTTATGGAATGGAATGTTTGCTGTATTTTCATGGAATCGGTCCATATTCTAAAAAAACTACGGCATATTTTCAATTAAAATAAATGATACCCTTGAAAATTAAAAAAAATGCGCATGTTATTTAAATAATAGGTACGAGTACATTAAGCAAAACATACAATGTTCTTAAGGTTCTACTGAATACTTTTTGCAGAAGTTTTTTGTCTGACATTAATTTAATGTAACAACATAAAATAACTCGCTAATGAAGACAAACGGGACAATAAAATTTATCATTCTAATCTGGAAACTGAGTAATTAGTTAATTGCGTGTATACAGGAGCCAGCTTTTAAGAAAATTAATACTTATAAATGTTTTCTTATTCATTCTCATTTTGTATTTATTTGCAACTCAGAAATGTCTAAGATACACTTGGTTTATACATAGGTGGTTTTAAGTGATTTATTTGCACAAATATTGTTATGTACATAGTTAGTTTTAAGATTTTGTTTTATTAATCTCCACAAAAACTTACCTATGTAGGTAACCTTAAAAATAACGAACGGATACTGCCCAAATGCCTTCCTCCTTTCAGCCCTTCAGAGTGCACTGAAACTTCGGACCTTTTAAATCCAACGATTCTCGGTGTTTTTTTCAGGTCATCAGTCCATCTGGTCGGAGGGCGTCTTATTCTTCTGTCTTCCTTATCTAATACACTGCCGCTATTCGAGTATCTTCTTTCCCCATTGGGTAATCGGATCCCCATTGGTTAAGCCTAAGAGCCACTTTATTTGCAAACTTTGACACCTGTTGGTTACTTTGGTTTTTCTGATTTCCTCTTTAAAGTCTTTGTCTCGTTAAGAAATATCAATCATATTTCACTTCATTGCTCATAAAGTATATATGAGCTCGTGCTTCACAGGATAGGACCAAGTCTCGTCAAAATAGATCCTATAGAGTAATCAAATAGCCTCACCCGATGTGGCTTAAATCGAGTAATTGCTTGCGATCTACACCACCAAAAAGCTATATGCACTATGCAATTTGGGGTAGTATTGTAGTTTCATTTTGAATTAAACCGTAATACGCTGCGTTGATCAAAGGCTTTTTGGCATAATATACATGAATTTGTATGCTTTCATAATTTTTTGACGCACGTGAAATTTTTCAGTGTAAAATCACTGTATCGCTTCTTTTTATCGTCATTCTAAAATGAAATAAAATAAAATTTCACCAAATGGCAAAATATTACGTATAATAACGTTTTTGGTTTTCAACACGAATTTAATAGTACGAACGTACGAAACAAGACTATCAAGTATCACTCGAAACTAGAAAAAAAAATCGCAGAATATCTACGTTTCGTCAAAGTCAAATAAATTCGACGATATTTTTTGTGCCAAATATTTGTGCGAATGTCACTACAAAAGCCTGAAGTCAGAACAAAAAATGTTTTAGTGTTTCGGTTGTCGAAGCTACGTTTGCAGTGGATTTCTTTAATACGAGTCAAAGTTTTTTTTTTAAATAAAAATGTATGAGAGTCGATGCGCTGGGGTCATGAATTTATATGCCAGATATTTATGGCACAAATGGCGATTTATGAATTCAAACAAATGAAGAATGACAACAATAATGTAATGATGTTGTTTTAAAAACAATAGAATGGTACTTTAAAGAAAAAGACACAAGTATTTTTATTTATTACATTAATTATTAAGTTTTTATATTTGTAATTGTGTTATGCTTTGTTTAAAATTACTAAAAGTCACGGGTAGGTCTGTAGGTATATCTTGTTACAAATAATCGGTTCCAAATATGTGTATATCCATCCGTATCAATACGTTGGTTATGTCCAAACTTCCAAGACTTAGAGTTAAGTTTTATTTATGAAAAAAATTTTAAAATGTTTAAAAAATATTTAAAAATGGATTAGATGCTATTCGATTCTATAAAAAGATATCTTCAAACCGAATTAAACCTTGGTTATGTGACCGAAGTTTGTATAGAAATACTCTCACGTACCTAATTCGCAGGCAATAAAAGAACCCACAGGCTAATTCTAACCAACGAGCCTTAAATTTTTTAGCGTTACGACAAAGTGGAAAGATCTTTTCTTTTGGGAGTTTAAGGAAGACGAATAGGTATCTCATTATCGTTGTGTTTTCGTACGTAGAAAAAACATCGTATTATATGAATAAGTTTCTTTGTTTAATTCAGGAAAATTGAGTAACTATCAAATAAATTTTATTTTTCATAGTATACAAATTTTAATTTATTAAGGAAATCTATGGAGGTTTCTTTTACGTATGACGTAAAGATCGGTCGTAGAATCCCTTCTAACAATGAAAAAAAATAACGCTTTACATTCATAGTCCGACCATGGACACACAAGAAAAGAATCCACAAATCCAGACCAGAAGCAAAAATTCAAACTCATCATTCAAAGCTCCGCTGGGAATCAAACCCAGGACCCTCCGCGTAGCGCACCGACCGATGAAATATATCAGATTAAACGGTACTATACAAATATTCCACTAACAAGATATCTGAGACTAGATTTCGACAATGTACGATTTTAATTAATTGGGAATCCAAAACCAATTTCAGTAGTGTGTGGTATAAAACATTCTTAGATTGCACTTATTTGGCTTCCCAAGGCGTCAGTGGCCAAGAATTTCATATAGCCAAGAAGGAGCGACGGTAATGAGACACCCATTTGTCTTCTTTAAGGCTTCGCCGAAATATTCCAGCGTTAAATCCCTCCATACATTTTTTTATTTACTAAAACGACCAAATAACTCCGCGAATGAGGAATACAAAATGCGAACAAAACACACATTTCTTTAAGGTTTTCACTGAATAATTCCACATGTAAATTCATCAGGGATTTTCTTCTGTTTACTAAAATGATGATTTATTTTTAAAATATTAGTATGATTTAAAAAAAGACATGTTTGAAATGGAACGTTGACTTTTATGAAATTAAAAGTAGGTAATATATATTTTTTAAAATACCTATCAAGCTTAAATCAATTTTATTTAAGCTGAAAAAACACATTATTTAAACAAAATTGAAATTAATTAACTGCCGATAAAAACTAATTCAATTTTATTCTAAACGAAGCGGGTCCAGTTTGTTTCGCACTACTCATAATACGGTAGCGTAGTTAAAAAATGATACACATTTTTTCCACAATAAAACAACCGTTTAATTTAACTGGCCGCGGGACAGCTTTTCACACATAAAAAAGATTTATTAAAGACAGCGTCCAATTATTTGCGTAAATAACACGTTGGGCACACCGCACACCAGCCTTTATGTATGGTGTTTGGCTAGGTATACTATGTATTACCATACATATACACATGTACGATGTATGTGCTTCTTTCATTGTCCGTATGCTGCATGCACACAGAATCTGGACAATGTTTTTGTCTGATTTCTTACAGTTTTGACTCCTTTACAACTCGTATACGACGCGCAATGGGAGTTTACGTTTTTCCATACCGACACATGTCCGATCACAGGCATGCAACGCCGCGCTACAAGAAATACTTAGATAATGATATGATATGGAAAATAACAGAGATCTCTTGCCAGTGCAGGTTTCCTCACAATATTTTATGTGAAACTGACATAAGTTCAAAAGGCTAACGTGGGATGTGAACTAGACCTCTCTTTACTTTTTTGATTATTTTTCATAGGTACCTCTCGCAATATGAAACCCGTGCCCATTAGTTGCATAGAAAAGGATTTGGAAAATAGCGAGGCAGGTATACAATTACAATATAACCAGTATATTTTTTCGATGAATTTAAAAAATAAACCTACCGAAATAACCCTGTATTCAGAGGTGCCTCTTTCTTCCGAAACCCGCAGTTTGATAGTAATATCTAAATTACGCAGTCGAACTGTGTCGTTGACCCATTTGGCAATCTTTCAGCGTCTTAAAAGCGGTACTCGCGCCCTAGTTACACAAAAAATGTTGTCATTACTATTTGATTATTAGGTACAAGATTATTTTATAGAAATACGAAGAAGATAGGCAGCCGTGCCACTTAATCGTAATTGGTTATTGACATGTCTGTAAACCATTAATGACACATTGCAGGGTCGGGTCTTCTGAGAAGACTTCTCTCACAATGAGAAGGGCCACATTCGCTTAGTAGTAGCTGGTTTAGCCAAAACACTGTGAAAAGCGATAAGAACAGAGATCTTATTCTTATCTCCAGCAATACGGCCTTTTATTCGAGGGATCCGGGTTTGAATCTCACTGACATTTCTCAGTGCGTTTTACCAAACTAAATGTCATCAGTTAGTACGGTGTAAAATCTTTTCTGAGTTTTCTGTGATTTCCAAGTCTCCAAGGCACGTGAAGTCCTGCAAAATATCTTCGTGGTGGACTAAGGCCTTTTTCCTACTCATTGTGAGAGGCGACGCAGTAGTAGGGTCGGATGATCGGATCTCTAATGAGTTACGGTCAATTTATAACACTGTGACCTTCAAGAAAACATTGATATGTTGGAAATATGTGTAATTATTACCAATCTTTGTGATTTAAGTCTTAGTATCAGACCAGCAAATACCACTTAGTAGTAATGACATCACGCCAGCAAAATATTGTCGATAAAACGCATTTTCACGGAGCAATATAAGAATGGAAGTCTTTTTCATTTGCCTTGCTGCGTAAAAAATATTTATCTTTATCTTTGAACAACATAATTACGACGCTTAATTAACAAACTCGTGTCTTTTAGGGTTACATACTCGTACTTAAGACCGCAAGGGATTGTTATTCGTCAATCCCAGTGTTTTAAACCTGGATTATTACTTTTCATACGCAAGTAGAATCGAACAAAGGCGTTTGTTAAGCAGTTATTGCCACTATAATTAGCTCATGGGCAACGATATCCAATTTCAAAGTGGATCAAAACAACATCTAAGGTGGATATGGATCAAAGGATCCAAAGGACTTCTACTGGCCTCCCTTACTCGACATCACTCCGTCTAATCCTGGGCCCAATGGCTTCCCGCTGCCTTCTTCAGATCATCAGCCTCCCAGGACGGTTGGCGGCCTGTACTTTTATCAAGATGTGGTCGCCTTTCTTCTTCATCAGTTACCGGTCCCTCAAGCGATGTGGCCTGTCTATTGTCTTAATTTTCAATCTTTGAGAACTACATACATATGAGTATGAACACTATGAACTGATTATTCGTGTTCTACTTTGACATTCGCAAATACCCATAGTTCACATAGCTACTTAGTTTTGTAACGGAACCCTTAATAAAGTGTTCAAGGCACTTGAATTATTAGTTCCGTTCACATATTGGATACTGGGAATGCGTTTTATCGGTGGTATTATCCGGGCGTGATCTCATTTTCTCAACGCGCCCATAGCATCTGTTTTCTATTGACACTAGAATCGAGAAGTAAATACGATATTAGTAGTATTGTCTGTATAATTCTCTTTTATTTTAAAACTGCCGTAGGTACTTACTCGTTTCTGTGCCAATTTTTTGTATGAGATAGGTGTCTACTTTTAGTGAATAGTTAAGAAGCAAGTTTGCCGTCTTCAAAACTTTAAACTCGCACTAGGCCGGCGTGGTGGACTGAGGCCTACATAATTGGAGGGTGCCTTTTCCCTTCAAATTGAGTACAACGTTATCGACGCAGCCAAAAATGCTTATTAAAGAAATGTTTCAGAAGTTAATTAATAATAATGTATCCACAAAACTTGGATTGTTATTAATCTTTCTTACATGTGTTTTATCAATAGCTCTTAGTTTTATTGACACTAGAACAGAGAAGGAAATATTAGAGCATCAACTTTATACAAACGAATCTTGTTTACTTATTGATATTTTTACTTTAAGATGTGTCCTGTCATTTTTTGATATGCATCGCTTACTCGTAACTTTACTTATCTCATAATTAGTATACTTCTGATAACGGCTTTATAATTATAGTTCAAAAGACTCCAAAAGCTTTTCCGAGTCGGCAAGTTTCGTGAATTGTTGCTTCGCTTTGCTCTTTCGCTAACTGCAGTGCTTATTGCCGGTTAAGAAGTATTAATTAATTGTTTCGTCGTCGCGTAAACTTTTGCTTAATTTATGAGGGAATGAGAAATGTTTAAGAATAAAGTTTGAACGATCGTTTAGTAATCGTTTGCATAGCAATTTTTCAAAGAAAACGACAGATTTTTCAATTAATTTAATGCACTCATCAGTTTTTTTTAAGAATCACAATGTAGGTTGGTGGAATTCACACGTCTTTGAGACTATTATGAACAGGGCCGGATTTAGGGGAGGGCAACCAGGGCTACAGCCCCGGGGCCTCCACAAAAGAGGGGCCCCCACAATAGACTTCAGAAAAAAAAATTAAGACTAGTACACTAGTATACAACTTTTCCTTTCATATTTTTTTGTGTTTTACCTTTACCTACAGTACTTTGTACAAACATGATTACATTAAATATTAACAGAAATTAGAATATATTTGTTCACGGCAATCAGTAAAATATCAAATGGCCCTGATAAGCATTTGCAATTTATTATTATTATTTATTAACTCAACTGAAAAAAATTATTGATTTTATTTGGAAAATAATTTGGGACCAAGGGGCCTCCACTCCTTTGTTGCCCCGAGGCTTCCAGACTTCTAAATCCGGCCCTGATTATGAAAACTCTCATCAGGCATGCAGGTTTCCTCACAATGTTTTCCTTCACCGTAAAGTCAGGTGATACTTAATTTTATAAAGCGCACATAACTACTGTCAAGAATGGCATTGGTGCGAGCCACTGGGATTTGAACTCCTGGAATAAGGGGCCGAATTCTAAGCCACTGGGCTACCGCTTTTGTTTACACAGGACAAGGGACAAATTGCGTTTCTGATAATACCTACATACATAATAGATAATCGTAAGGTGATAGTCAGAGGTCATGTCGAAGGTAAGTAACAAATAATCGCTCGAGTTCAAAGCCGTCGACGTTAATTCCTTCTTTGATCTTTGCTGATAGAAATAATTACATCTTGAAATCGGTTTAATTTATCAAATCCTTTCATCTTAAAATTAATGCTCAAAACTACTTTCTTTTAAAACAGCCTGCGGGAAAAGTAAACAAAATTTAGTGTTCGAGGTATTTATTTTGCTAGATCTTCGAGATGTTTTCCCAATTTGGAATGCCTGAATTATAAATTGTAATAATATTTGAATAATACATTTTTTTTAATTTGACACAAAGCTCCTGCCCTACTGGTTACTGATTTTCAATTTGTGTCAATTTTACTAATATGTTTTTATATGTACATAATTATGTTAAGCGTGAATAAGGCACGAACGAAGCTTAACACAAACACAATTTGTTGAAATAAAAATAATGTCCTAATATTGTCCTGCTCGTTTAACACTTTTAAAGATTTAAAGATTTAAAGATTTATTGAACATATATAACACAGTATTTCTAATTGAAATTGTTCGTAAACGACTGCAGAAGTTAAAAAACTGTGTCGCAGCCGATTACGCCCACCTCTGGACAGGGATAAGGTATGTTCACACTTAAACTTAATTTGTAATACAAATAAATAGTTTTAGTTATAACAAAAACAATAATATTATAGTGTATGTGTGTGTGGGTGTGTGTGAGTGTGTGTATGTGTGTGCGCGTATGTGCGCGTGTGGGTGTGGGTGGGTGTGTGTGTGTTTGTGTGTGTGAGTATGAGTTAGTGTGTCAGAGAGTAAGGAGTTTTAATGTGAGTATGAAAGTTTCGAGCATGTTAGTTGAGACTTAAGTTATGTTACGAGTATGTCTTAAATGGGTTAGAGTGAAATAAGAGATTCCGACTCCTCATATGTAAGGTTTTGTAAATAACTTGTAAGTTTATTTTTGCACTCCCATAAGGTCAGGGGGTAAATACTTAGGACGCTATTTAATTTGTTATACACTATACATGCCAGGTAGCCATAATGTTTTTTGACAATTTTAGTACGACATCGGATGAATGGGAAGGAACAGACGCGGCTCTGACGGCGGGTGGAAGATGTGTTTTTGATATAGGGTAGACTTGAATGCTTTTTTAAAATAAGTTGTCGAATAAACAACTGTCTTACTGTTAAAACTTGGGCAATTTTGTAAAGATCAAAAGTAGGAAAAAGAATGGGTTTGGATAACATTACTTTCAGGACTGCTCTTTGAGCCCTTTCGAGACGTAAAAATCTAGTTTTGCCAGAGCCACCCCAAGACGTGATGCAATAAGATAATATCGATTGAACTAGTGAGAAATATACGATTTTTAAAGTTTGTTGATCCACAACGGCCCTTAAACGTCTAAAAATAAATATTAATTTTCTAACTCTAGCGACAGTTGCGTCCACCTGATACCTCCAAGTCATCAGAGCATCGATATTGATACCAAGGTACTTAACGGTATCCGCCTGGGTTAATTTTATACAGGAACAAGAAGAAACATCAGACATGCACTGATGGGCAATAACAGGTAAAGGTTGATGTGGTAGGGCAGACTTATTAGCGCCAAAAGTAACAAATACTGTCTTATCAAGATTTAAAGTCAACAAGTTTACATCTAGCCAACCCATTACTAGCTTCAAAGCGTTCTCTGCGTGCATACGCGCCTCTGTCCACGTTTCTGCGTGTATTAGCAGAGCAGTGTCATCAGCATAAGCAAGAATTTGACATTGATGTATCGGCAAATTGCACAAATCATTCACGTATATAAGGAATAATGTAGGGCCGACTACACTTCCTTGCGGAATGCCACATGTAATGGACGCTTCTTGACTGAAATGGGAGAGGATCTGTACTCGCTGCTTACGGCCACTGAGATAGCTTCTAAAAATATCTAAAACTATTCCTCGGACCCCAATATGCTCTAGCTTTTTAATAAGGATGGGGATAGAGACAGTGTCGAAGGCTTTCGAGAGGTCCAAAAAGATGCCGATAGTCTTAAGTTTGCAGTTAAGGTTGTTAATGATAGTTTCAGTTAATTTTAGAACGGCGTCTTCCGTAGATTTGCCGCTACGAAACCCAAACTGGTTATCAGAAAGAAGAGAAAAGGAGTTAATATAATTTATTAGTCTATTATTAAGAATTTTTTCGAGTATTTTAGAAAGAGTTGTCAATACAGAGATTGGCCTATAGTTATTGACACTGCCTCTATCACCACTCTTGTAAACTGGGTGAACTAGGGCCTCTTTGAATACTGTTGGAAAAGTGCCCGTAGAGAAACACAAGTTAAAAACATGGGTTATGACTGGTACTAGATGTTGACGTGCTCCCTTTAACAACGATACTGAAATCTTATCCCAACCAATAGCAGTTTTTTTTAGGCCTAAAATCAATCGATTTACTTCATCCTTATCGGTTTCAATTAGAGCCATGGAATTTACTGAAGGATTATTTAAATACATAGAGATATTACGGTTTTGTGTGGTAGAAAATTTAGAGGCCATTTCTTTTCCAATATTACTAAAATAACGATTAACCTCATTTACAGAGAGATCAGGTGTAGACGCAATTTGTAGCAATGAGTTTGATGTTTCTTTCTCACTGTTTAGGTTTGTTAAATCTCTTATTACTTTCCAGGTAGCCTTTGGATTGTTTCTTGCTCTTTGGAATTCCAGACGTTCGTAATCAAGTTTGATCTTTTTAAGTAAATTTCTGCAGTAATTCCTATAACGAGTAAATGTTACTTTAGCAACTTGGTTATCAGGTTCTTTTTTAGTGATCTTGTGCAACCGATCACGGTTTCGAACACAACGCAGAAGGCCGGGTGTCATCCAAGGTTTTATGATACGGTTTTTGCTCGGAATATTTACGATGCGTGAGTGAGCATTAATAATATTTCTTATAGTCGAAACTAAAGAATACGCCGCCATTTCAGCGTCAGTTATGTCCATGATAAAAGAAAAATTTATATTATCGATGGCTTTGATGCATGCATCTTCATCAGTTACTATTTTAGTACTAGCAGCTCTACTCATTTTAACTTTTTTATTACAGCATAAGATTATCGGCGCATGATCGGTAATTGATGTATCAATTACTAGAGTAACAGCTGGTTTGCTAGTTTTTAATAATACATGGTCAAGACAACTACTATTTCTGGTTGGAAAGTTGTGCGCAGGTAACATGGCATGCGCAGCAGCAACAGTTAAGTATAGGTCCGAATTCAAGTCTGCATTTCCTGGAATTATATTAATATTTATATCACCAACTAACGCGACAGTCTTAAAGTGTGATAGAGATTTAAGGGTATTATCTAGTGATTGTGAAAAATCAGTTGCGTTCCTGGTTGAAGGTGAGCGATACACAGCCAATACAGCCAATTCATTGCAGAATTTTAGGAGTAAACTGTTAGCGTCTTTTAGAGATGGCTTAGCTATTGTGCATGCCAAACCAGACTTAATGAAAGCTATCACACCATCGTTTTGATTAGTAAACGCGGATTTGTAAGAGGTATAACCAGGTAATGCAGGTACACTCGGACACTTACTCAACCAGCATTCACTGAGCACAAGAACATCAAATGATATGTTAATGCGTTTCAACAATAGTTGAAGCTCACTGAAGTTGCAGCCGATACTTCTAATGTTAAGGTGTAATATTGTAAAAGAATTATTTATATTAGTAAGATATTGTAAACAATTTTCCGGCGCACAAATAAGTGATTCTGAAGAAGATATTTTTTCGATATCATCGTTAATATCAAACGCACTATCCATATTGGGTGGAAGATAGAACTGATGTCGTAAGAAATGTTGTGGACCCGTGTTGTAATACTACGATATAGCTATTATTTAGAATGTGAGTGCAGTATATTGTTTTGTTGTTGTTCCGTGTATAAGTGAGTTGAAAGTTGTGTGTGTAACGATAACGAGTGATTGTGCAAGAAAGGAGAAATAACATAAATATAACATGAGTTAAATATCTTACAAAACTAAAACAAAAAATTATGAAACAAATACAATGTTGTGTACAGGACTGGATTAACAAGAGTCATAAATTACTGGAAGATTTTAAGTTATTCAGATCTAGCTCAGATTTAATAGAGATAGCAGCCATGCCTTCCTTTTTTCGGAGAAATATGCGACCATGTGAGACCCAACAGAAGTCGTAGGCATTGGATCTTGCATAGTCTTTGCTGAGGTAGAGCAATCTTTTCATCTTTGGTGACAGATTTTCAGAAATGAAAACTGGTTTGCGAGGGCCACTTATACGTAGGGTTTCCGTGCTAAGCATACTAGTTTTATTCTTCTTATTGTAGTCTTTATATTTCCTTATGAAGTTTTCCTTTGTAAGTACACTTGTAAAGTCTACAATAATTGTTTTATCTTCGGTATCTCTTTTTGAGATACGGAACACATCTCTGACATAATGATGGTCAAGTTGGGTCTCAAGGACATTTGCAATAGATGATACATGGTTGAGAAGAATTTTTTTGGTCTCCCCTGGGCTATAAGGGATGTTCTTGACCTCTATACAGGTGGAGCGCTTATGCCGCTCAAGGTTCTCCAGTTTCTCCTCGAGTATCTGAATGTGCTGTAAATCTTTGCATCTGTCAGATTCAATCTTGTCTATGTGTGACTGTATGTTCTCAAATTTGCTGGCCAGGAAGTCAGCGGTATGTTGCATGGTTAAATTCTGAGCCTTAATTTCATCAATGGCAGCTGAGATCTTCTCCATTTTTACATCCTGAGAACGCTGGTGCTCTTTAAACTCCGCAAACATTGCCTTCATTTCAGCCATAAAATCATTAAGCTGCATGTCTGTGCAGTCAGATCGCTTTCGTTTGGCACGTTGTGTTAGGTTTTTTAGATCCGGTTCAGAAGAACAATGCTGAAGGCTTTGTGAGATCGCAGAGTGTGGAGCTGTTAGCACACTAGGCGGATCTTGCGTTACGCGAAGATGCGGAGAAGTCGGTGGAGTACGACGAAGCGGCATCTTTAAAATGAAATACCAGGGACGCACGACGCACAAGAACGCCAACAGTAACACTTCTCACTTGTTAAAACTCTAAGTTACACAATGCAGAAATGTTAGCAATTGCACAGAATAGTCAATGGAAGTACCAGGCGCTTATAAACGCAAAACACTCACTATGCACACTAACCGCTGAGTAGATGAGGCCGTCCCACTCAGACGCGAGGGCTGCTGCTGCGGGGTGGGGGGCGCGCTGATCGTGCATGGGCTTTGCGTACATATGCACCGGGTGCGGCGTCTACAGTTGATGTCGCTCGGTAGAATCACCACACAGTTATTAACTCCTAGTATTGCACTTAATTAATTTTGAATTATATTTAATTTCCAACAAATTTGGCAATAAATGAGAACACGTCTACTCGTTACCTAGGTCCGAAGGGAAGGTAAGGTAAGTGTCATATAAAAAGTATTGTTGAATGTATATTTTAATTACAGCTATCGGTTTATTGTGTGTAAAATAATTATACCCACACGTGATTATGCATAGACTAAATTAGCTTTATCTTCCACTTCATTATTTCATGCAAATCCGCATGATTGATCTAACATTTATTAGTTTGTGTATCTGAGGTTAATAATTCCATTGTAATTAAAACACGATGTCACATGCATAGTGCAAGCTTCACTATTGAAACTGTCACTATTGAAAATTGTCCCGACTGAAATTCACGTTGATAGTTACAATGCTTCTGAATAAGTTAAAAAAAATTTGCTGACCTGATAATTTCTTGAAATAGTTACCTACCTACCTAAATGTGAACAAATATCGGTGCACCATTTTAAACATGCTTTTTAGGTGTTTTTCTTAAATTCACACGTATCTTAAATAAATTAAGTGGCTGATCTGATTGCTGGGGGCTGAAGAAAAAACAACTGAACTGCCTAGCTCAGCAAAGCAGACTAAGCAAGCCCACCTAAGATGGAGGTTATTTTTTCATCTATAATTTTTACGCCATCGATGTTCAACTTCGGGGTTTAATCTTGTTTCGAACTTTGATAACCCACTAATCAATTCAGTGCTTGTTTTTCTTCACTTCAGGTTTGCGAGAAGCGTGCGCTTGACGTTTCATTATCAAATCCAGGGGGAAAAAACCCGGGATAGAGTAGAGGCATGCCAATCAAATTCTTAACATGCCAGTGCGTCTTGATTTAAACCCTCCCTTTGAAGGCCCTCCGTCAATAAACGTGTTTCGTTTAATGCAAATAGTTTGACCTATCTTACTAAGTGTGGTCGAAATTTGAAAATGTAATGACTTTGTTGTGCCACAAATATGTACCTACCGTTTTCATCAGCTTTGTAGCAGCGTGGTGGTATGCTCCAAGCCACCCCCTGTTGTGGGACCTGTGCCCAACTGTGGGACATAAAAAGGTTGCAAGTACCGTTTCAATATGTGGTTGCTACTAAGAGGATTATAAAAGGTGACTTAGATCTTGAGCGTTTATAGCATAGCGGTGATGAATTTGGTCTCTTTTTCTCGAGTTTGGGTTTGACTCCCAGTGACACGTTCCGATCACTAAGATGGAACGCGGGTTTGATAAAAAATAACAACATATATTGTAACGGTGAAGAAAAACATATGAAATCTCGTATTGAAAACGACTAATTCCTTCCCATGAGAAGGTCCAATGTCCGTTCCATTATGAGAGGAGACCCGACCCTGTCAACGTGTCAACGGGTCACGTGTGCTGCCAAAGATCTAGGTATGTGGTAAAAAAATAATTTTCAAAGGAAAAAAACTTTAGCAATTTCCTGTGTAACCTACTTATCGTACTTATTCTGTCGAGACTACTTTGCATACGAAATAACGCGATGTTATAATATTCATGGAGTTGAAATTTTAATTTACTTTGCTTTAGACATTTCTACTTACTTTGTTTTGTTCACATTTCGTTGGTGGTTAAACCACCGGGCGAGCTACTTTTGACTCGTCTATAGTTAATATTACTGTTCCTTAATTTGAAATACACGCCTCCTTTCTTTTTTCCTTTCAGTCCTTTATAGTCAGTTGCTGGACATGGACCTCCCCTAAACGACGCCACTCCGCCCGGTCCCTTCGAATACAACGTTTTTCAGTACCCTTAGTCTGAGTTTTAGCAGTTCCGAAACGAAACGCACGCATACACAGCTTACCAGACGTAAATGCACAGTGTAATAACCAACAGAGGAAAAAGATTATTAGAAGAGTTAAAAATTAATAAATCGTTAGATAAATCATCACAATAATTGCTTTATTTTTAATTAACACTCTTTCAATGTTTAATAATATTAATGAAACATAATAAACGTGAATTGGTCGTAATTACTCGTAATGCACTGTAAAATTTCGAACTAAATTATCCCGTAGGTAAAATTTCGAACTATATTATTACATATTTGTTAGTATTATAATGTCTAACGATAAGTAGTATTCATAATTATCTTTCACTCCATACAAAAGTTTGATTTTAAATTTTTTAACTCCTCTAAAAATCTTTTACCTCTATTTGTTGTTACACTGTGGACTCCTGTGTAGTAAGCTGTGTATGAATTACGTATCTATCCGAAACGAAACGCACAAACGTTTCGTTTCTGTATCGCTAAAACTCAGACTAAGGGTACTGCTATCTTTTTTTAGTAGTCAGTCCACCTGGTCGGAGGGCAGCCTGAAAAATACAGATGTATCACATCCAAGTTAGTTTAGTTAGATATGAATACGACAAGGGACCTACGACGACCTACGTATGACCATTGCGCTTTAAAGTATGTTATCAAGTTTAGATAGAACATTTATCGTCTTATAGTTAGTTACTTTTCCTATGTATAATGCATGGTTAGAAGCGAAGGAAGTTTTATAAAATTTATTATTACGTTGCATGCAAGGAAGTAGGTACGGAAGCTGGAAAATCGTTTATCTAACGTTTCGAGGAAGCTGTGTACAAGAGATAAGTGTACTTTCCTGACTTTATAAGATTTAAGTAAAATATTTTAGTATAAAATACTTAAATAAATATGAATTTATGTGTTTTATTTACACGTAGCTATCTATATTTTAGTAGTTCATAAATGTTTAATATACTATGCAGCTAGTATGTCGCGGGGTTTAAGTGATAGTATGTTCTACGTTTTAAAAGCCTCTTTATCCTCCTGTAGTAAATTTCACGCTTCAAACTTGAAAGCTCTCAGAAAAGTTTCGCGCGGAAAGTTACTTACACATGTTATTTAAATTGTTGCGAGCAGTTTACTCGATTTTTAGAGTGGAGTATTCGTAATCTTTTGATAAACACTTCAATAAACGTTTTCAGCGTAACTCATGGGTAGTGTAGGTATCGTAGGTATTGTAGGTCTGTATCGTATTTGCTGCTGTACGTATCTTTGAAGCTCAGATAAGATTTCAACACTACTTCATCTACATCAGGTGGAATATGCATTCAACTTTTAGCTATTTATAAACAGTGAAAAACTTACCAGTAGCGGTTTTACCCATAGAAAAGGAGTTAAATAGAACGACAACTAAAACATATTTGTTCCGAATTCACTGTAACTAGCTCAGCTAGCGGCATTGACGCCCCAAACTCATTATATCCCTCTCACTTACAGTAGAGATGAGAGTGATAGAATGAGCTAATATGCGCTTAGTTTAGTAGAATCTGGTGGTACGTCTTACTTACATAGCCGTTCTATCTGCTTCCTATATGTATGGTTACCTAACCAAGTAGATTCTGTCCGTCGTCTAACTTTTTCTATCACTTGCTATCTATACAAGAACTACTTGCAGTTAGGCACTCGCGCTAAGTACAAAACAACTACATGTATTTTAGCTAGACACTTTCTGCTAAGTTTCCTTCTAACGGACTTTTCACTTTGGCAGTTAAGAGTTCAGTGAACTTCAGTGGGGCAGTTAAGAGTGGAGAGGAAGTAAAAGGAATATATCCGCGCGCTATCCCCAGGGAACGAATAGAAGGAAATAGGACGCAGGGCAGTGTTAGGCGACACTTTACTCTATCAATGTTCGACAAACGAGATAGTTGAAAATTGACCTGATGGCTGATATTTCTTTGCAATGTATGACATACTAGACTGTGTCGCGGCTTTGTCCGCGTGGATTTAAGAACTTGGTTCGGAGAGGGATAAAAGGTATCCTGTAGGTTAATCTAGGCTATAAACTACGTGCATACCCAATTTAATGTAAATCGTTTCAGCCGTTTTTGTGCGAAAGAGTAATCGTCCGTCCATCTTCACAAAATTTCACATTTATAATAGTAGTAGAATACATGTTAGTATTGGAAATTGGAATACTTTCTTCGGATGTAAATGGATGCGTTCCTAATTTTGGAACTTTGCGATGGCCTCGTCCATATCTTTTTCGCGAGAACATCCGTCATGGCCACCATCTAGATTTATGCCAGACAGACCTGGCTAAAACTCCAGGGTTCCTCTTAACACTAACATTCCAACTTTTCTTGCCGAAACTCGAGAATGAATTGGGCTAAAAACATTACCTCTCCGGACAAGAACTATGGTTCGACCTATCGACCTGGTTGCAATGATTAAACTTCCATTAATCTAAATATCCTAAATATCCATCCTATCTAAAGCCTCATTAGTGGAATGGATTGGTACGAATCTTTTCACGAGACAGTGTATTATGGTATTTACTCCATTGCTACAATTCTTATTAAGATACTAGTTAGTAGGTACTGAAATAGAACATTTTTTGTTTCCTTAAAAGAGTATTTTTTCATCCCATGGCGTTAAAGTTACTAAGTTTTCTGCACGCCGACTTTTCACTTTGTTAGAGTTGGGTGGAAATCCGCGAAATATATCCCGGTGCCCCCAGGGACTGAATGGAAAGGATTGGAGGGCGATACTTTTGCGTGAAACTTGCTATTGTGTGCTAGTTCCATGGAATTTATTGTTAGAGAATATATTGTAGAGAATTTTCATTTATTTAAGTTTATAATTGAAATAGGGTTTCGTTTGTTTAAAAATCTATTTGTTTTTCAACCAACAGATTCCGAGTGCGGCGGACTCTTACATATGTTTCGAGTTTTTCATTAAATACTATGGTCAAATTCTACCCTTTTATGTTCTGCTGTTAGACACGGGTCTGTTCCCACTACAGTGAGGAGGCCTGGAGTATATTCCAACACGTTACTGCAATGCGGATCGGTGGAGAAACGGTCTACTGGCCAACCTATGTCGGATATGTCGAATTTAACCTTAAGTTTCCTAAAATTGTAAAAAAACATATTTTCTATCCGCTCATAGATCTCCGACAAGTTTTAACGATTGCTATCGATAACAACAGGAACCGCTGGCTTAAAGTGCTCCAAGGCACAGAAAAGCGTATTCAATTCACCACTAGCAATCACTCATCCAAGTTGATCCAAGTTGTTAGTAGACGTTGCTTAACGTTTTCGATCGCTTTCGATCTACTCAAGTAGCGGAGCTACGCGCGCCAGATTATTACAGATACTGACTACGTAGGTGTATATTTTCTAAAATTGATATTACCGAATTTCTTTGTCGTAGACAAGAGAATGGAGTTACTGCCAACGGTAAGTACATAGCGTTCAAAGCGAAAGACAGGATCATTTGATTTTTCTATTCGTGTTTGACTTTGATGCTCAGGTTATTGCTTTTAGAGGCTGCGAATCTGTGTGATAGTAGGTATGTGCGGTTGTAAAACAAAAGATTTTGGCTGGAGGGATATAAAGGAAAAGTTCCATGACGAGGAGAAATCATGGATTAATGGACGCGATGTGTTAACGTTTTAGACGTAATCACTACTCTCTTGTCAGGTAGTATCTAATTCTAGAGGATACATACGGGAATACAATTTGGTTGAAAAAAAATTATTACAAGTGTGGAACATTGACTGTTTATAAAACCTGTTAATTAAGCTCTTAAACTTCTGGATTCAGTTATTGTGTATTTAGAACTTGAAAAGTATATGATAAACTAAGTAATTCTTTTATACAGCGTTAAACTTTTCTCTGTTTTTATCAGTCTATGCGATAAAGTTTCATCCCAAGTTTCGAGGTAATAATTAACTTTTAACTTCAAAATACTCGTATACTCCGCTTCAGCCTTCTAAACCGGTTCCAACTGCTTCTAACTGGAATTAACTGCCTCAAACTGGTTTCAACAGAACGCCGCTTTTTAGTAAACAAAATGTGCAAAAACCGTCTCCCCCACAACACCATTCTTTATTAAACAATATGTGATACACGTTGCAAGAGCAATTTCGAGTTTATTAAATCTACGATATTTTCATACAACAGCCGCATGTTTAAACATGAGGGGATAAACCTCCCCGGGCTTTCTCGTTCCATTTTTAGTTGGAACAGACAGTTAAGTGTTCCACTTCACTTTACTTTCGTAGAAAGGTCAGTTTTAATTTGTTTAAGCTTTTCAAGGCTCCATCTTGACCTCTGTTCGTACAACTTTTCCGCTTTTCAACTTTACCCAGGTAAAAAACCATCGGCTAATTGTTTGGAAGATAAATTTATTTAAAAGTTTTCGTTTTAAACTTGTCGTTCAGGTTTTATACAAGCTAATAATATTTTTTAAAGTAAGTATTACCGGTAGTTGTATTTCTGTAGATACGTGTTCTACGCTAGGCTCTGAACTAAGTATCTAATTTAAACTATCTTGAAGCGAGAGTTCTCCTTGTGTATATGTTTCGTTTGGGAAAGTATAAAAAGGATCAAGGCAGGTTAACTAAATAATCTGCGGCCTGTAAAACATTTTTATACTCATTTATTATGTGTCTATGTTGTAAGTTAAGAGAAACAATATCTCGAAAGTCACACGCACGTACCTAAATGTTTTTTACACCAACTAGGGTTCAGTCTTTTTTATAACATCAGTTCAGAACAACATGTTCAGTTTTTTTTATAACATCGATCGTACCAAACAATAAGTTATAAGAGCAATGTTATAATCAGTACATTATATGACTCCGAGAATGCTCGCTAGTAATTAACAACGCAGAACCCCAGTCGTCGCAGCCGCAGTCTTAACTGTTTACTTTTCCAGAAGTTACCTTGCGCTTTGAAATTTGGCACCGGCTTCTAGCTTATTCCGTAGTCGCACTGTTTGATACGTCACTAAGTTTAAATTAAAATAGGTCGATGGACTACTAATGCCTTTGTGTTCGTGAGGCTCCACCGAGGCAAGGTCTTTGTGTCGAATATAACTCAAATGTGTAGTGAAGTAGGCAACAGTGAGGTTGAGGTCCAAAATACACTTGGAGTCTATAGGTAATGATGTTTTCTGTTTCTGGGTATTTTAATAGGATCTACTTGTCACCACAGTTTGTCACAGGCAAATGATTAAAGTAGGTACTTATATATATTTTACTTCTATTACCTGTAAAGATTTTTTCACGGCACGTAATTAAAAGTTGTCGGATCGCTTTTTCAGAGTCGCGAGCATGAGCATTCGTACTAACAAAGTATTCGTCCGGTACGCGTTAGTTATTATGTCATATGACAGTCTGTCTGTCTTCTTCCCATACTAATGACACACGTTAACTATACGTTATATATAGCCCAGTGGCTTAGAATTCGACCTCGAATCGAGGGGTCCGGGTTCGAATCCTAGTGGCACGCACCAATGACTTTGTAAAAAAGTTATGTGCCTTTTATAAAAAAATAAATATCACCTGCTGTTACGGTGAAGGAAAACATCGTGAGGAAACCTGCATGCCTGAGAGATCAGAAAAAAAAAAGTTCACAATGCTATGTGAAGTCCACCAACCCGCAATAGGCCAGCGTGGTGGACTAAGGCCTACATCCTTCTCATTGTGAAAGGAGACCCGACCCTGTAGTGGGTCATTAATGGGTTACTGACAACTATACGAATACTTCGACCATAGTAATCGATCACGCTCGGGGCAGAGGTCGTTCGTCCACCGAACCTGAATTAGATTATCTATTAATAAAACCTATTTCTAGATCCCATATAAATTTAAACAGAAAATCTATTTCTGATCGTTATTTCAGTCTTAATCTTACCTTTACAGGCTCTATTACGAGTTGTTAACTACAGAAGTAATTCATTGGAACACTTACTTAACTAATTTAAAGATTTCATTCGATTTGTACGCAATAGAATGTAAATTAATTTATTGAGATTTCACGGTTTTATGAATGGAATATTTTAGGTCAGAGTCCCTCCTGTAAGTGCTTTGAATATAAGAGGTCGTCTGATAACTCAATTTATTTCATTTCGACGGGTGTAATACCCGTAAAATCTATTATGACTGTTCTACTTCTTATAACAATGAAATGAAAAATTATCGTCTCACAGAATTCACAGTCACTAAAAGCCAGACTGTATTGATTATAGTTACCCATAAAAATATAGCCGATCATGCCTACCGATCTGTTAAACATTGGCAATAATGTATCGCGACAAGAACAATAGAATTAACTTATATACAAGACATAACAAATTTCCAATGAAAGTCTGTCTAAATACCTTACCTAGAAAAGGTTTTTTGTCTTAAGGTAAAAGGAGCTTATTATAAATATTTACAAAGCATTCAACATTTTCTTTGATATAGTAAACCACTATTCTACTTCACTAACAATATGTGGAGTATGTCTCTTAACTCAAAACGCTCAATGGTTTAGCGTTTGAGTCTGACGAGTATAATTGTATTTGTGGTATCAAACAGTAAGATATCCTCGACATTAACCTTATTATAAATAAAGCCTTTTTTGATTGCTAGTTATTGCAATCTTTTGAGTTATTGTTTTAACAGTGGTTATTTTGTCACAGACGTCGATACATCTATATTGACATATACAATTATTACAGTCCGTTTTTTTCTCTTGTCCTATTTGGTAAACAAGCTTGGAACTACTTTTTAATGAAGAAAGTTTGAAGTGGCTTTAAAAATTCCTTTTTAATTTGTGAGAGCATTATTTAAAATCTCAAATACTAAATAAAAAGACACACTAGGAATGTTTACCGAATAGGACAAGGGTAAGAATTAATAAACTACATCGATTCGATATGATTCGATGGTTGATCAATGCCGTCGTCAGTTATCAGACCTTAACAGGTTTGATAGTCATTATATCTTTTATTGCTGAACAATCAAAGTTACACTTGCACTCTAGAATTCTAGATTATTCCTGCCTATTAAAATGAATAAACCTGTTTCACTAAAGACAGATGATTTATTAGTACACACAAAAGTATTGCTACATTGAATAGAAATTCTGCGATGTGGAACGTGCTATATTCAGCTCACAACCACAATCAATACTGTCAATACCGAGCAGCTCTAATAATTTCTGATGGAGGTATAGGTATTTCGGGGTAGGTCAAAGGTCATTGTTTAACGTAACGCAAAATAGAAGTTCATTATATCTTGAGATATCGTTGCTTTATATGGATTTGCTGCAACCCTTTCATGACCCACTATTTCGCACGGATCTCTCCACAAGTAGGTGGCGTGGAGCATACTCCATCACTGGTCCATGGCGTTAAAGTAATGGTAGATAATTTGCGTGACAGTAAATCTGGTTCAGCCAAATTGGTTTAAATTGTACCCTCTGTCGTATGAGATTACATTTATTAGAGAGGTAATATTTGGTTTTTTTTCCATTAGATATTATGTCATTTTAGTTACAGACGAACTCACAACCCGCCGTAAAGTGAGCAGACTTTTACTGTCGTTGGAGAGATATAATATGATTGTTTGAGAAAACCATTTTAGGCAGTCCTAATTTTTAGAGAAATCTAAGTTAGTTGCATCCCGATTGCGAAAATCTTTAAAACTCGATAAGATCAAGATATAAACTCAACGAATGCAAACATACGAGTATACCTACTTTGTATTGTAGTTAGTAGAAGATATTATAAAGAACCGCTTTTCTTTCTTTTCATGTTACCACGTGATATGATGTCGCATCTAGATCAAGTATCCACTTGTTGCTCAGCTTTTGAAACTTTACACATAACTAAGTACTTGACACGGCTGGATATTGACAGAGGCAAATTAATCAAACTTCGAACTACCCTCCGTGATATGAAATTTTAATCATCTTCGAGTAAAAGGGCATTATTACCGCCCGAAAACGGGTGCTCAACTCGGTTTAGGTAAACAAGATTTTACCGGATGATAAATTAATCTTAATGGAGTTTGAGTGAAGTGTGATCCCGAATTTCACATGAATAAGCCTATAAGCTGACTATATTTATCCTTGTTAGTCCTCGGAACGGTTACAGTTTCGGGGCTAACATTCAATCAGCACCCTTGGTATCGCACCGATTTATCTGTTACCAACTGGGATTAATTCTTAGGTACCTCGTTATTTGGTTTCGGGATCTCGCCGGCTAGAGCCGGGCGAAATATGTATGGTTCTATCGTGATAAACGATTGTTTATTAGGTTTTGGTTGGTTGATTGTTTTGTTTGCTCATCTGGAGATGGAAACAATAATCTACGCCACAAATTGAACTTTTATGTGTTTATGGAATGACAGTTTATTATTGTTCAATAATAATTCAATATAGTAAGTGTCGCTGTGGAAAAACTTGTGAAGAAACACCGTCGATGTTTTGAAAACAATGAAAATTAGTCATTAAATCAGTCTCTGCATCAAAATCGCGCGGATTTGGATAGCCCTTATGATTTTTGGTTACCGGGAAACATCTGTTATTTCAAAGAAATTATATAGAGTATCTTGGCAACCAAATAGTTTCTATCTCTATCCGTATTTTAAGATCACTTATTAATTTCGACCGTAAGATGACGTCATCATCATAAGACGATATAGTTTCCTCTTCGTATACAATCTCGTTTGCTGAACCAATTTACGTAGATATATATTGATATAAAAATCCAAAAGTATTTGTGTAGAAGTTCATATTCGTATCTGCCCGTGTATATTTTTCAACTAATTATTTGATTTTCATAATTTTAATTACTGAGACGAAGTTATGCTTGAATTATCACGCGAAAATGTACTTAAGTATTTGTAGATATACCTTTCCTTAATTTCGTATAATTCCTAACACTCAATGATAAAGTTAATTAAGAAAATTACGAGTCGTTCTAATTCCGTTCCCATTAAATTTAATCTTATTTCCAAATGCTAAAGAAGAGTAGCTACGTCTCCATCTTTGATATAAATGATGGCGGCATTCAATATGATAATGTCGGGTCACTTATAGGAATTAGGGGAAAGATGCCAAGATCTAAGGAAATATATCGTATGTGTACCGTATTTGTAAAGTAAATACCTATACTTCTGGTTTAATGTTTTTTATGCAATGAAAACGTTGTAAGTCCTTTGATGTCAGATTTATAATTCAAACAGGAGCCTTATTCGAGTTTATTAACGGTTGCTACTCCTGAGGACTAAGGAAGCCGCGTCAAATCCATGT
This sequence comes from Erynnis tages, assembly GCA_905147235.1. Lineage (NCBI taxonomy): Eukaryota > Metazoa > Arthropoda > Insecta > Lepidoptera > Hesperiidae > Erynnis > Erynnis tages. The sequence continues at coordinate 3,790,525 of LR990079.1, forward strand.
CCCTGCTATAGGTGAGATACCTACATTAAAGTGAAGTTAAGTTATAGCGTCATAGGACAAGTATTCGTAAGTTTCGGAGAACTTTTGATCGATTCCAAACCGAAACTCCGTTTCCGATTAATTAGCTACCGGCAAGTCTCCACCCATCAGAATTACTGCCTGAATTTTCCTAAATCATAAGCTCCCTACCCATACGACAGGATATGTTGCTTCATTTCCCCCTTGTGTTTTGTGGAGAGGAATCCATGTGGCTATGGAACAAAGTCTGTGTAACCACTAACATCAATTAGGTTAGCTGTTCTGAACATACAAATTTAATTTCTCCGAAGAGCTTATGGGCCTATGCGTTTCATTTTAGATTTGATGTTTATAACGAGTTTCTTAACTTTGATACGTCAATCAAAGTCTGTTACTGTTAAGGCCCGTGTTTTCCGATAAACATTTATTTACCTACTGGTAGCTACATAGATTTGCCCGCCACATCGTCCACGCGGAATTTAAAACTGGCACAAATTATATCTTTCTTCTTCCTTTGAGTTCTTCATAGTCCACTACTACTCGAAATGGGCCTTTCCTTATCGACGCCACTCCGCCCGCTCCTGCGCCGTTTGAATCCAACGGTTTCACGGTTTCCCGCTGTCTTCTTAAGGTTTTCAGTCTAGTTCAACCTTTCTTGTTCATCGGTTTAAAAATAATTATTAATATTATCATGTATGTATTAATCCGGGTTTATTTATCCAAATCCATTCGCTCGTTTGGTCTTAAAGATTCATCTATTTTATTTTTAATTGTTGCATTTAGTTTCCTAGAAAATCTGCTTAAAATGTACGATAAAACTCTTAAAAATTTACGGCACTTTCGCAATGAATGAGAGTTGCGTCTGCTACTTCATATAGAAGCAGATATAAACTTGTAATTTAGTGTAAGAATTGTTTCTTTTGCGGTATTCGTTAGCTTTCAAGTGTAATTTAGTATCAGAATTCGATTCCAAATCCAATCTTCGTTATCCTTTGAGAATTGGGATTCGAGTTTATTGGTTTAGTATCTACTGCTGAAGCGTAACATTATTGCAAATAATTAGCTGTAGTTAAACCCGGATTTGGTTCTAATTAATCCGTAATGGAAATTATACTCGAGGATTAAGTTAAGTTACTTTGGAACATTCCACTGTAATAATGTTCTTAACTAAGTACATTTAAATGATATTAAAATATAAAATAATAATAATAATAATGTAATAATTATATTTCTTCAAATTTTAAGGGAAGGATTGAAGTAATTTTACATTAATGCATGTTTTGTAAAGTTTCATACAGTGTTAAAATTTTCCCCCAGTGTAACATGTTAAAAGAATAAATGTTTGACGTGTTAATTTAATCTGCGCAATCACTGCTCTCTATAATATAATTATGTATGTATGTATGTATGGCCTACGTATACTCGTAGTTACCGTATCAAAATGTCACCATCTCGGTTCTGACAGAGATCAGTAATAATTTAATTGGGTGTAAATACGTCAATTAATTCGTATTAGTTAGAAATTATTCCACGAGAACGTAGATTACCTTTGCGTTGTTTATAAACACTTTTCATTATTTTTAACCATTTTTATGCCCTACGGTTTTTAAACTAACGTTATTCTTCACCAGAATCTACAAATTTAATAAAATTCCATTCTTCTGTTTGTTTTCTATTCTAATAGAGTGAACTGCAATAATAGGAGCGCAGCGAGCTGCATTTAAACGTTCTCTAGAAGCCATTTTAACGTCTGAACAAGCATGAATCATTTATGGCAACACTAACAGAAGTATCGATAAATTCCACGGAAAAATTCTCCTCGCAATATAAACTGCTGGTACCTAATGTTCGCGTTTCTTTGTTGTTCAAGAGTAATAACTAATGTATGAATTCAAATTTTTCTCTAGTATCCTTTTGCGTATTCCATTCATACTTTTTTAAGAGATAAAAATATTGTAGTACTTCGTATGACTACCGTCAAGTAAAGTACTTAAAGAGATGAGACACTTTATTTGAGCCGAACATCTTAATCTTCGTTAGTAGCACCCGCATAAAGCCTCAGTTATTATTCTCTTTTTAAGGCTGGATGCGGGTGTCAATGGGCTGCTGTGACCACTTAACATCAGGTGGCCTGCATGCAGCTTGCTACTCAATTATAAAAGAAAGAGACTATATCAGTCCCAATGAGTAGCTATTGACGCTTTAACTTATCTTGGCGCGCAGTGCTATGTGTGTGTGCTAGTACGTAAGTATTGCAGTTTGTATCGTATAGCAGTGACGTCATTCGGGCAACACGTGTTCTCATCGCTTTTTACAAGCACTCTTATACATAGCAACGCACGCGAATATGAGTTGAGGCGTTCTCAAAATTATAGTAAATTACAAAGGCATTACAACCGAATCTTTTTTATCTACTTACGTTTTAACCATGAAATAAAGTTAGCGTATAGTAACCGTCACGAGTCGAGAGCACAGATAATTATTGTACAAAATAATTGTACAATTTCGGCCAATGTACAATTGTCGAAGAACACGCGCTAGACCAATAGAAGACGCACATTCATTGACGAACCAATCGCGTGACCGAACAGAGCAGTCAACGTCAAACTGACTAATAAAATGTGCTCTCGACTCACGCCGACTTCTGTACCTATACTTAACCGAGAAGTATACTTCACCGAGAACCATCAAAGGTAAGAAGTTAATAGCCAGCTAGCTAGTTATGGGCTAAATTTATTAGGTACAGTTTCTATGATTGGATTTGGCCGTCCGATCCCGTTTTATAGCCGTTTCTATATTACCACTATTTATTACGTTATGTTGTTTTATGTCCTTACAACTCTTTAGGGTTTTACTTTTATATTCTGTTTTGTTTATATGTCTCGAGTTATCTTATTTATTCATTCTACAAAATAGCGGTAGTAACCTGGGAGTCACCAGGTCTATGAACTGAATCTGTCTTCAAAAACATAAATGGTTGAATTAGTTACTTCTAAGGTATGTTATAGCCTGAACAAGTGAACAGGCTTGTAGTATAATGTAGGCTTGTAGTATAATGTAGTATAATAAACCACATGGATTCCACGACCTTTTAAACATCATCAAACCAGACAAACCGTATCAGAAAGGAGTAATCTGACGACGATCTGAGGCGTAAGGAGACGACCTGAATGGCGCAGTGGTTAACCCAGGATGCGCTGCGCGGAGAGTCTTTGGTTCTATTCCCAGCAAAGCAGAGATTTGAATTTTTAAATTCCTATTACGACAACCGATGGGGAAGAAAGGTCCTAGAATGGCGAATGCATTTAGACTAAAGGAGTACAGGCCGCCCTCCGACCAGGTGGCGGGACCGGGTGGAGTGTCATCGATTAGGGGAGGCCTATGTCCAGCAGTGGACTACGAAGGGCTAAAAGGAAGGAAGATTTCTGATCTGGATGTTTGTCAGTAACCCATTAATGACCCACTACAGGGTCGGGTCTCCTCTCACAATGAGAGGGATGTAGGCCTCAGTCCACCACGCTGGCCTAATGCGGATTGGTGGACTTCACATGCCTTTGAGAACATTTTTTTGAATTCTCAGGCATGCAGGTTTCCTCACGATGTTTTCCTTCACCGTAACAGCAGGTGATATTTAATTTTATAAAGCGCACATAACTTTTTTACAAAGTCATTGGTGCGTGCCACTGGGATTCGAACCCTGACCCCTCGACTCGAGGTCGAATTCTAAGCCACTGGGCTATCACCGCATCTGGATATTTATTTATATGTTTGCCTTGTGTGTGTATATGGCAGCCACGACACAAAAATCCTAGTCGGAGCTATGTGCGTGAAGCGTTAAATATGCAACAATCACTATTAGATAACGTTGTTTGTCAGTTACGTAGTTTCATTATTCCTTCGCTCTCTAGTATCAACAGCTTGTTGCTTCTAAAGTACTGTATTTCCATTTATCATACGTGTTCGAAATTTCCAATTTAATCTCATTACTGAAAGCCAAAGCGCCAAAGCCAAACTAAAAGCGGTGATAGCCCAGTGGCTTAGAATTCGACCTCGAATCGAGGGGTCCGGGTTCGAATCCCAGTGGCACGCACCAATGACTTTGTAATAAAAGTTATTTGCGATTTATAAAATTAAATATCACCTGCTGTTACGGTGAAGGAAAACATCGTGAGGAAACCTGCATGCCTGAGAGTTCACAAAAAAATGTTCTCAAACGCATGTGAAGTCCACCAACCCGCAGTAGGCCAGCGTGGTGGAGTAAGCCCTCTCATTGTGAGAGGAGACCCGACCCTGTAGTGGGTCATTAATGGGTACTGACATGACTGAAAGCCAGTGAAATTCACGTTCAATGGTTCTGTAGATACACTAGTAGGTATAGGTAGGAGAGGCTTATTAAAGCTTAAATTAAAAAAATATTGAGTGTTCAATTTCCGGTACCACAACTCTTAAGATATTGGTGAATAACTTAATATGGAGTACCTTCTCCAAATTACTGATCAACTGTTCAAGTATATTCCTGTATCACGCTCCATTTTTCGCTAGCCTCACAAATTGCCTCAATACGGATACGGCTACATTTTAATGAGGCCCTCGTGAAATCATCATTTCAAATATTCATTTCGTATGTGGGTAATGTTGATAACACTTGTGAATGCAGTGCCACTTTGCATTTGCTAGAGAGATCTTGGTATGAAAAAATGAAAAAGTTTGTGTGTGGAGTTCGTTACTTTTTAGTTAGTTTTTAATTTTCGAACAATGAGTCTAAGGAACGAACGCTGCTTTTACATGGTTATTTTGTAGGTCTCTAATTTACATTTGTATGGAATTTGAAAATAATTTATGTATAATTATAGTAAGAGCACAAAAAATACGACTAAACGCTTCGAGAAATAAATAGGCAGTCCCCTACAATTCCGTTGTCTCTACTTCTCTCCACTCCACTCCACTCCACTCTCTACCATCCATTACTACGTCATGAATGCGTAATTTGAATTGAATAAAGCGTGACCAGTGTCGATTTTTGAACTAGCTGTAGTGCAGCTTATTTATTTTCTATTTAAAATCGATACCGATACCATACCGATCGATCTACAACGAGCTTGCTCATCAAACTTAATAACTTAAGCCGGACCTTCACACTCCCGACTTAACACCAATCCTCTTAAGTCTCAAGCCTTCAGAAATTAAAGGCTTCTGTTTCACTTTACATCAGGCAATACACTCAATTAAACCCAAACCACAAACGGCGAAAACACACAGTACCTATTAGGTATAGAAGGCGCAATAAAGGTATTCATATTGTAGCCGTAAAGTCTGATTAGCTAACATACACAATGACGCATTCAAAATCTAGGCACAAAGGCAGATTGACTCTTACACATGCTAATATAAAATATCCACAAATTTTCGCCTCGCTCGTTCAAATTCATATAAACATTGTTCTGTCTATAACATTGACGTGTACGCAAAAATAAATTCCATCTTTTCGCCGCCGAAACTACTTTAATGCATGAGGGAGCAAGAACAACGCGAATCAAATGTTGGTATTAGGTGGCGTTTTAGTATGTGCGATTTTGCAGATTATTAAGCGCAGACGACGGCACCGACGTAATGTACACTGTCTGTTTTCCATTAATAAGCCACTGCAGGGTCGGGACTCCTGTCACAATAAGGAGGATGTAGGCCGCAGTCCAACATGCTGGCCTACTGCGGGTGGGCTTCACATACCTTTGAGAACATTATAAACTATGAGGCATGTAGGTTTTCTCACGATGTTTTCATTCACCGTTACAAAAAGTGATATTTAATTTTAACGCGCACTTAACTGTTTTGAAGAAAATTACTAGTCTGTGATTCGAACCCGGACCCCGCGAGTATATATGTTTGTATCGTATAGCGGTATAGGAGTTCTCCATAAAGTTGTTCTCCATAAGTCCACCAACCTGCATTAGACCAGCGTGGTAGACTAAGTCCTACGTCCTTCTCATTGTGAGAGGAGACCGTGATCAGCTGTGGTTCACTAATGGGTAACAGACATTGGAAGTCACTACGGCAGACACCTTAAATACAATTACAAGTAAAGTGGTTCCACCTTTTTATTGATCCAAATAATTTTAATGCATGACGGAGCCCAAACTCAAATCAGACGTTAAAATTAGAAATTGCTCCTGCCTTGTGAATGGCCGTGAGCCTATTACCTGCTGCCTTCGTTGAATCTTCGGAATTCAAATTCATAGAAAAATGTAATGAAATTCCTAGACTATATTACGTGGCGTAGAATCTTTTTCAGGTACTAATTTATTACGTCAGTGAAGTTTGGAAAAAATATAACGTCTGACATTATTCGTTACGTTAACTTATAGGTACATATATACTTTTAGGGGAATCTGAAACAATAAAATGAAATTACCTATACAACTTATGAATCTTTTCTATATTACGTCCGTTACGATAATGATAGTTCTTATTTTTAATATCCGTGTTCTTTGTTCTTCCTCATGAATTAATCGGTCATTGTCGTTGAAGCGTGTCTCTGGGATTCGAACTGGACCTTACGATTGATATGTCGAATTCTTAGCCACCGTGCTATCAATGCTATGACCGTAACAATCTAGTCAGTAAACATTGGTAGGTATAAGTAGGTATAAGCTCAAAGGTACAAGTAATAGGTACTCAAAGTTGTTACATATTATTTTTTTCATTTATAAATTGTAAGGAATGTGTTTAAAATATAAAGTTCATAATTTTAGTTATGAACATAACATGGAACCACCCAGATTAAGTGGGCTTCAAATAGAAAAAATATTCAATCTAATCTACCATTTCAGACTATTTCCTTTCGAACAAAAAGTAGATTACACGCGAGAAACTATTAGAATCTAAAATAGTCGTAACTCTAACACGCGATAACAACTTCGCCGTTCAAACGCAGAGCTGGACGGTCGCAAAAACTTACCCTGTATCCAATATGAATGGATTTCTGCAAAGACTGTTATATGACGAGATAGGGGTGTCAGGGTATCAAAAATGGGACAGCTTAAATTCCTTCCTCCTTTTTTTCAGTGACTCGAGCATGAATTTACGCAGCTTCGTAAAGCGAATCGTGCCGCCATTAGCATGAGAAGATGTCGGTATAGACTGATATATTAAATATATTATATGACATACTAAATGTTGATATTAGTGTTCATGCTCATGGCACAGGTAGCTTTTATTTTAGCGAGAACTGCTGCTATGTCACTTTTTAGTGATACCTACATATCCTCTATTTATCCCAAAAGTCAGTATAAGTTTCTTACTATAGCAAACATCTCTGTTCGTTTTAAAGTTTAGGCCATTTTTATTTTTGAAAAGTTAAGCTCACTTTTACCTTTTCTCTAGTATTACAACAATCTTTCCGTCTGGCCACATAAAATTCTTTGGATTTCTGTTCCGAAAAACAGAAGAGTAACAACGCATTTAAAACGATTCCGCCTCAACGGGATCCTAGATAGAGTCCTCCGAGTGAAATATATCGCCTCGGCAAGATCCTCGCCTCTCTTTGTGAGGACGGCGGATGAGGATAACTTATTAGGCGCACTCACCTTTTGTTCGAGCGTCTTACGAGCGGGGATAGTTACAAAGGGAAATGTAGTCGCGAAAATTGCTTGTTGGTTTAGGCACTTGATACACTCTTGAAGTAAGAGTGTCCCGGTATTGTTCGCTCTTGTGAATGGAATGTATGGGGTTGATATTTTCATATAGTAATTAGGTAGCAAGAGGGCATACAAGCCACCTTATGTTGAGTGGTCACTGCAGCCCACGGCCACCTTAATCCAACCTCGAATAGGGTAGAATTCTAATATGAGGTTGTATGCTTTACTACTCATGAGGACCAAGATATAGTATCTTCTGCAACCATATCCAAAACATGAGGAACATGCTACTTTACGACGGGTTAAGAGTCTGTCGGTAACATAATTAACCGGTCGAGATATTGTGACTACCATCCAAGTGATAATTATGAAATGAAATGCTGCACATTCGTCTCTGTAACAGTCATTTTACACCGAATATTAGGCCCGTAATAATAAGCAGAACTCAAAGCTCAACTTTACTGTGAGTGAAGACTTAAGTCCTCATACGTCATACTTAGAAGTCCTAAGTTAGAACGCATTATGTTTAGAGCACTTTTTATTTCAAAGAGCCTTTAAGTCATCTGTTTAACTCAGTAGTAATAAAATATTAGATCTACAAGTCTAGGGCTTAAAAATTGAATTAAATCCGCTCTTTTGTAATCCCTCATATCTCCCTTCTGTTTACGCTAGTTTTGTACTCTCTAGATTTATTGCTGCAATAACTTTCCTCGACTATCTTACACCCTATTTTTATTGGGTCACAAGTTCGAAAAACAACCTTATTTTACGATTTACAGTTCTATTTCATGATTTCCGTTTCGTGTGAAACTAGCGCCTTAAGCTTCCTTATACGGTTGTCAGCATGGAACCGCTATTGTTAGCGATAAGATTTACCTACAGAGCCCTCGATACGACCTCGCTTCTTTAAGGGTACCTGAGAGTTATTTATCTTGATTCCAATTGACACGACTTTGTCACCTTCGTTGTGTTATAACGATCATAGATCCGATGGCAATTAGGTTAGGCTGTACCATTTAAATAGTACCATTTAAAGGGTCGTAGTCCAAATCGGCTCTTAGAGGTGTTGTTGTGCTTTATGTTAATTTTTCCTACTTAATAAATCTAATGAGTGATCTAATCTGACTAGGGTTTTAACTATATTTTTAATTGGTATTTCTATTCCTTATTGCTGCTGTGGTAAAACCCTTAACAACCTCTCGTCTAAATGTGCTCTAAATTACGGCAAAATACTTGAAAACTAATTAATTAAGGGTCTAGTCAGATGGTCTCTTGGTGCCAATGACCTGATACTTAATTGTACCTGGTTGCCACCCTACGGTGAACCCCATATATGTATTATGTTTGAATTTTGATAAGCCTTATGAATGAGGAACTCCACATTTGTGTGTAAAGATTTTTTAAAGCGGGTGATACTATCCACCGCTTTAATGTTATATTAAAAAATTAAAATGCAACTGCAAAAGTAACTATTTGTGTTACAGTAAGGGGCGACCTCAAATAGTGGTGATCTCGCAGTGGCTTAGAATTCGACCTCGAATCGAGGGGTCCGGGTTCGAATCCCAGTGGCACGCAACAATGACTTTGTAAAAAAAAGATATGTGCGCTTTATAAAATTAAATATCACCTGCTGTTACGGTGAAGGAAAACATTGTGAGGAAAACTGCATGCCTGAGAATTCACAAAAAAAAATGTTCACAAAGGCATGTGAAGTCCACCAACCCGCAGTAGACCAGCGTGGTGGACTAAGGCCTACATCCCTCTCATTGTGACAAGAGACCCGACCCTGTAGTGGGTCACAAATGGGTTACTGACAAGGGGCGACCTAAACTTCTTTGGAGAAATGAAATCGATTTGAATCAATTAGTTATAAAGAAAGAAACAAAGTTAAATTGTGAAGTAAAGCTTTCTGATTGAAGTAAAGAGAATATACATTGACTACCAGTCCCCTCGGTATTAGTCTGTTCTTTAACTGAAATTTAAACACAAAGCGATTGCACCATCCTATTCAATAACAAAGATTCAACTTTCAACATAAGAGGTATTGGAAAAATTGTAAAGCCCCAAATTTCCTGAGCACTATATCGTTCTGAAATAGTGTCACCAACCATATTCACGGATGCTGCGCTATCCGTCGCAGTCGGGCTCGTGATTAATGTGCAGAGAAATGATATTTACTGTTTTGGAGTTCAAATAATTCTTACGAAGGTAGATAGAATGGTCTTGCTTGATACCTGATTTTAAGGGTAAGCAGAAGAACCATGGTATGGTTTCATCCTGTGGGAGAATAATTAAGAAGGCGAAGCTTGTGAAACAATATATACCAAAATTTAACGGATCACATAAAATAACAAAAGGCTAGCAACGCGGACATCCGTGGAAGAGGGCGAAAACGGAAAGATGACTAAACATAATTAATGAAAAATATTGCCATTATGTTTAATTATTTCAACACATCCTTAGCTCGCGAACCATACATATAGTATATACATTTTGTTAGCAGTGACATTCAACTAAAAATTAACATTGGTAATATAAAAAAGGTAATAGAAAAATTTCACCGGTTCAAATAGCAAAGCTCCGCCAAGCCATTAAAGTGTACCTATATTAAAAATAATTATTTTCCCGCTACAGCAATCTTGCACCCAGCAGACCGAAAGACTTAATTGTCGGTATTTATGTCGGCCGTTTTAATTAAATTCGGTGTACACGATTTTTTACGAATCGGCATGTAATTGGCGAAATTATTAGGAAAATTAACCGTAAGGGTTTACCGTAAAATATCGGAAAGATAGCTACCGAGCTATCAATACTTATACTAACTGCTTCGAGATATAAAAAAATATTCGTGTTCAACAGAGAAGCCAAGATTGTGGATTCTAAGCTAAACTAAAAACACAATAAAATTGTGGATTCTAGTGTATTCTAATGTACAGAGTGTGATCAGTGATGATAGATATACCACGATTCTACATTTTCTGGGTTCGTTTCTGCCTTGAATTTGACACGATCTGCTTTTTTCTAAGTTTGTTTTTCCTCAAATTTGACACGATTCGTTTCTATACGATCCCTTCTCTGAGTTCATTTCTGCTTTGAATTTGACACGGGCCGTTTTTTCAGGATCCCATTTCCATGTTCGGTTCTGCCTTAAATTTGACACGATTCGTTTCTACACGATACCTTTTCCGAGTTAATTTCTTTTTTACATTTGACACGGGCCGTTTTTTCAGGATCCTATTTCCATGTTCGTTTCTGCCTCAAATTTAACACGATCCCTTTCCCGAGTTCATTTCTATTTTGAATTTGACACGGGCCGTTATTTCAGGATCCCATTTCCATGTTCGTTTCTGCCTCAAATTAAACACGATCTCTTTTCCGAGTTCATTACTGCTTCGAATTTGACACGATCCCTTTTCCGAGTTCATTTCTATTTTGAATTTGACACGGGCCGTTATTTCAGGATCCCATTTTCATGTTAGTTTCTGCCTCAAATTAAACACGATCCCTTTTCCGAGTTCATTACTGCTTCGAATTTGACACGGGCCGTTTTTTCAGGATCCCCTTTCCATGTTCGTTTCTGCCTCAAATTTGACACGATCCGTTTTTACTCGTTCCCTTTTCTGAGCTTGTTTGTACCTGGAAATTGAAACGATTTATTTCTACACAACTCCTTTTCCAAGTTTGTTTCTGCCTCCAATTTGATTCGATCTGTTTCCACGCTATCCCTTTTCCGATTTTGTTTCCGTCTCGGATTTGTTTTTTCCCGATCCCTTTTCAAAATGTATCTCTTCTAGTGAAACCATGTCTTTTATATAGACAATAGAAATGTTCTGATACAAATTCGGCACTGTGCTAGCGATTCCCTTGCTTCTGTCCATAAGCAAATCTGATCGCTTAGTGTCCGACGGCTGGATTTCCTGTTTGTTCTCTTCGTTGAGATTCTGGAATAAAATTACATTTTGCCAACAAACATGTTACCAACCAACCATGTCCAACTAATGTTTATAATAAAGTTTTAACTACATCTGAAGCTACATACGTCCTACGAGAATCCCGTCAGAGCAAAACCGAGAGAAGTTAAAGTAAAATTAAATTGGAATTCTGTTATCACAGGTCACATTTCGATTTTCCTCTGCTTTTGAGTTTAATTTTTGAAAGTGAAACAGAATACATTTGGCGCACTGTATATCGAAACCTATCAAACGTTAGATTGCTTTTTGCATTATGAGAAGTGTATCGTAGAAGTCTCTACTTGAATTAAAACCTTTTTTAATTGGATTTGTGTGTGTAGATTTGAGATTTTTATGATTTTAAATTCCTGAATTTACTTGTTGTATTAGTATGATCGTGAAAAAAAGCTAGGTATGAGTTATTTATAAGTCTACCTACGTTATTATTATGCCCACAATTTATAATAACTACGAGAGTTGTTGTTTTCACTTAACAATTAAAGTTTTTCAATGTGTAGGGATCATGTAGATATTTAAGTATTAGTTAATGAAGTATTTTTACAAAGTGAGAATTTAAATTGTGTGTATTTTATTAAATCTCTTTTCAAAAGATATGGTTTCTAAATCCTTTGCTTTTATTCAACCCCTTCAAAGAACTTTTCGTGTGAAACACTGGAATTTACCGTTCTAACAAGTAAAGCGTCATTGGCTTTGCGATAATGTTTCGAATTTGTTAGCTCACGGTTGTGTTTTCTTTTGTGTCTCGCCCTTTAAAGCACTAGCTTTCAGTTTCAGAGCATGTTACCATTAAACCGACTATTTTATCTAATCTTTTGTGTGTTTGAAGTTTTGTTTTTCGTATATGCATTTAGTATATTTATGTGAATTAAAGTTTTAAGTGAATTGCTCCCTATGGACCTATATGTAATCGATGACCTATGGAACGGAACTAATGTTTTACAACCAAAATTGTACAAAATAAATAACTGTGAAAGGCATTCCTTAAAATAATATAAAGCAAAAGTATAATCAACCATTTCACTCTGCATTTCTGTGTCATAAGTATCATGTGCACTCAGTCATGTAACAGCAAATCTCAAGTAGATGCGAAAAAATAACCTTTAATAGGCGTTGGTATCCGTAAACCTAAAAATTAACTTATAGACTTAGCACGGCACTCTAACACTGTCGTCATAAGCCCACATAGTGAGAAATCAGTCTAAATATTTCTAAAACCGCTGCAGTTCCCTATATTTTGCAAAGTTCAATATGAAAAGCGCGTAAATCAGCAATCACGTAAGCAACGGACCTATATACAGCACGTCGACGGTAACGAGCCTTAAAAGTCGACGCTTTCAGATTTTCCGGCTGCACAAATAAATTTACAGTTACGGCAAATTTTACGAACACGCTTCACGCTTCAGATTTAACAGAAATACTGTCATCCAAGCAAAGGCCATTGGTTAGCTATACATTTGTTTCACTTTCACGGTTTGGCTCAAAGTTGAGCGTCTGCCTCGGCTCAAATTTGGTACTACCGTGTAGATGCCCGTTCTCTATTACTACTGTGCCATTGAGTCGAAATTTAATTAACGTTTTCAGACTTTCCGGTTGCACATTTAAATTTACATATTGATTTTCTCATATTGATTTTTTGTTATTTACATATTCATTAGACTTTCACGGCTCAGCTCAAAGTTAAGTGTTTGATACTGCTCAAATTTGTTACCACCATGTCGATGTCCGTGATGTGTTACTGCCACCGAATCAAAATTTGAACAAGTTCTTTTTTGTTAAATTAAGATGTCTATAGTTTTACAAGTCTAAAATTAATATTTCTAAAAAGATTTAAAAGCTGTTGTAATAACCGCACCATACAGTAAATGTACATCATAAAAAACAGCCCAAAAATCATAGTAAAATAAAATATTTTTGTAAATTTCTTTCAAGTCAGTAATTAGCAAAGGATAGATCAATAGTGAACCATCAATAGTTAGTTTTTACGAACAAAGTTCACATTTCAGCTTTAACAGAGAAACTGTCATCAAAGCATGCGTCATTGGTTTTCCGTTTTACAAATTTGTTAGCGCGCCTCGCGTGTTTGGCTTTCACGGTTCGGCTCAAACGAGAGCGCTGGCTCAAACTGTTAGTGTTGCCATGTTTTATTTCAGCGAAGTTATATTTTGCGTTTCTTTTTGTTGACTCGCATGTTTCATTTATTCGTAGACTTCGCAATTGACAAATACTGTTTATTTTTCTCTAGTTAGTCTCGGATTTGATGTTGCATATATAATAGTATTTAGTTAAAATGCTAAAGCAAATTGCCTTGCTTCCAAGAAGTTCCACTCATTCCAATCATCCACTTTATCTAGCCACTAATTCTCTGTAGCAAACACAATTTTATGTTTTCGTCAGAGAGAATGCTAATTGACATAAAATAAGAGAAATTATATGTTATCCTCTGAAGGTTACATTAACAAAAACTAAGAAAATTCTGTACTGGAAAGCAATGTAGAAAAATGTAAAATATGATTAAAACTCGGTCTTGCTAAATGGAAATTTACGATCGTTATCTGAATTACGAGCCTCAGGTAACTGAAAAGTTTGAAATATTGATATTGTACTGATATATTTGCACTACGTCAAAATTAATCCTTATTGCATGGAAAGATACCATTTTTCGTAATACATAATGACAACATGATAAATAATAAAAATACTTAAAAAATAGCAATAAACAGAAAAAATCTTTGGCATTAATAAATAAATGAAACAAAAAGTTTTTTAAAATTGGTTCGCCACAGGCGGGTTTTCTCTTAAAATGGTATTGGCCTTACGGGCCTTAGACCACTACGCTGACCTATACCGGGTTTGTTAGGACTTCACGAAGAACAAATCATTAAGATAAGCAGTACCTACCTACCAATCTCAATCCATAATCTGAAGATCGGATATTAATTTCGGACGTTAGCAACTGGGCTATCGCAGCAAGGTTTTATTATTATTCCACGTTCTTTCTTTTAAGAAAGCAATTTGCCGCATTGCGAGCGACCACATCATCTCGTAAAACCTCATATAAACCCTACACACATATGACTGTTAATACAATAATTTTACTTACGTATAATAGATACATAAGTATTATAAAATTAAATATCAGCTGCTGTTACGGTGAAGGAAAACATCGCATGCCTGAGAGTTCACAAAAAAAAAGTTCTCAAAGGCATGTGAAGTCCACTAACCCGCAGTAGGCCAGCGTGGTGGACGGCGGCCTACATCCCTCTCATTGTGAGAGGAGACCCGACCCTGTAGTGGGTCATTAATGGGTTACTGACTGACATAATAAGTACCCACCAAACAGACAAGAAAGGTAATAGTGTCTTCACATCCATTTAACTTAAAAAGCTACTCTCTGTCTGCCCATGACCCAAACTTCTTGGAGCACATCGTGATTTATCCGCCAACCCTTTCTGGTCCATAAAGCTAATATGTTACTTTGACTGTTTTGTTCAGGTTTAACATTTTTAGCGCAGGCTTTTGGAGCTTTCGAGGACATTTTAGGCCATTAAAAAGACCGAACTCACAGTCCATAAAACGTATTTCAGACCCAAAAACAGATCTTAACATTGATTTAGCATTCAGATAGACAAAATAATGGAAATTTCTGAAATTTAAACTCCTTTCCTTTTGCTAATACAGATATGTATATAGAAGTGTAATAACTGTCATGTAATAATAACACCAATACCACCAATAAATAATGTCCACCAATCCGCAATAGGCCAGCGTGGTGGACTTAGGCCTACATCTCTATCATTGTGAGTGGAGACCCGACCCTGTAGTGGGACATTAATAGGTTACTGACATTAATAATATCCACCACCAATCCGCATTGGAGCAGCGTGGTGGAGGATGCTCCAGGCCTCCTCCTGTTGTAGAGTGAGACCTGTGTCAAAAAATGGGCCATTAAGGGGTTGCAGTCAATAATAATTAATTAATATGATGTTATATCTATAACCTGATATTTTAATAACCAAAGGTTTTTAGCACTAATTGAATATAAGCAAGATTGTTCTTTTCATCTTGCGTGTTTATATTTAGACAGCATTTCTTCGACTCTACGGTCTTGAGAGTCTCCTGGGAAATTATAATAATAAACTACATTAGCCCGCTGTTTCAGATTAATAGAAGCGATTTAATGTAGGTAATATTACGCTTAAATTTGCTTAATAAAGCAATAATTGCATTGGTAAGTTAGAGTTCCTCCATTAATGAGCATTTTTTTTACAGTAATTATTATCTAAATAGCAAACGGGTATGACGGCCCCTTGATGTTAGATAGTCATGAATACCCACACTCCCACAGTCCCACATCGAACCTCAAATATAGAAAAACTCTGTTTGAGTTTATATATTTTTTAAATAAGTACCATACCAAACTTATCGATTGTTCTCAGTACAGTTGACAGACCCCAAATCGAGTGAGTTTTTTAGCTTTATTCGTCAATTTGTCCCCATGCAGAAGACGTAAATTACAGAATAAACCCTCATATAGAGTTCATGGGTCGTGACGTCCTACAAAGGTCACATACAAAGTGACAACAGGCCCATAACATACCTACTCCATTTTTATGTTCATTCCTAAGTATTGCAGATTCTTGTAAAGGCGCTTGTTTATTTCTTTAGTAGAGAGCTAGTTTCTTTGTCAGTTGCTCTATTCAGTGTTTTTTAGACCGGGGAAATTGGCAAAATATTTTTTTTATCACTTGTATAGAAAGGCAAAGTTTTTACGATTAATTTTTTCTATATTTTGAAGATAAAATACCAATAGGCTGGACGCAGGTGTACGGTTTCCATGGAATAAATTTTCACGACTTTTATCGTAACTCAGGATCGAATAGTCATAACCTAAAAATATAGGTGGTAGATAGGAAATAGTAGTGAGTCCTTACACCATCACCCTGATAATCCGCCGTAGAGGTCAACTCGGGTTCTCAAGAGTACCAAACTATGAAAGTACTCATTTACAACTTTAAAATAGAATTCTATACCGTTTGAGGTTAGAAGTGATTTGCGGTGTTAACTTTACATTACGTGACTACCTATTTACAACATACTTGTGATTCAATTACAATGAATGAGAAGAAAAAAATACATGATCTTATTTCGTGGACTGTACTTTAATCATCAACATTAATTCGTAGTTACATTCGTAGTAGAATCTAAAATAGAACATCGAATAGAAAATAGACCGTGGACGCAGGTGTAGGATTCTCATAGAATAAATCGTCACATAATATCAATCGTCGTATCTCAGATCAAATAGTTGGCGTATCTCGTTACATTTACAACCAATGTAGATGTATCGTAAGCCATCAAACTCTCCTTTTTTCAATGGTCCACTTTGTTACTTTGTAACACGTCAGAAACAGGCTTGTTCTTGAATTTTTAATTTTGGAAATTAAGTTCAAGGAGGACATATACGAAGGAACTATCTTAGTTCTCTGTTGGATTCAAAGACTCCAGGATCGGGCGGCAATTAGGGGAAGTCCATGTCCAGCAGTGGACTATAGAGGGCTGAAATAATGACGATAATCTGACGTATTCCAAAGTCTGACGGTATTTTCTCAGCCAGTAAATTGTTATTAAGTCTATCCATAGACAACCAACTCAAAGGTCAACACATTAAAAATTCAATTAGAATTTCTATCTCACGTTTTTGCATAACTTCATACTTATTAAGTTATTACTGGACAAAGAAATAAAATGAATCTAATATCATAAACTTACATTATTACTATCGCTTTATGTAAAATACTCCGCATACATATAACTCCAGCTCGGCCGTACATCCCCGACAAGCCTATGCAAATAGTCGGCATCAATCACAAAAATACCAACATATGCCACGCAACGTGATAAATGAACGCGTGATGAACTCGGTGGAAGAGATCTGAATATTTTAAGCTTGGGGTAGAAAGATTTAGTGATATAATAAAATTAGCGTACTTAAGTTAGAGTTTTATTTGATGAGTACCTTAAAAGAGCTAGAATATTTTATAATGGATTATACTCTTAATGTAGACTGAAATTTGAAGTAAGTATGATTTATTTGTAGAGTAAGCCGAGGTATTCAACGTTCTATAACAAGCTTAGTTACTCATCTAAGAGTAACAATTTATCGAGAATATTTGGGTTAAAGTTTTATAAAAACATGGTTTCTTTTAACTTTGCTTGCTGTGACAACATATCTCAGTCAGGAGTAACTAGCACGGGGCCGCGAATGTGGATGAGTACGCGTGAACGCCGCGCGAAGGAGGTGCGAACCCTTTGTCGCGGGACAAAATACCGACTCTGATTGGGGAACAGGCGTGAACGAGCGTGAACCCCGCGAAAATCGTCCACATTCACGTTCACGCCTGTTCACGGAGCTTCACGGCACTAATCTGGAGCCGCCATGCAGCTAGTGACGTGAACGGTGTATAGGTCAATACAAATGTTGATGGCATTTTTTGTTAATAAAATTCAACGAGTGAATTTCATTTATTCCACATAGGTTACAGCATATTTAATAAATGTAAATAAGCGTAATTGAGTGGAATCAACCCGGTATCCATTCTAGTCTAGCATCTGAATATCAGATCACTAATTGAACTAGAATAAAATTCAACGAGTGAATTTCATTTATTCCACACAGGTTACAGCAGGTGATATTTAATAAATGTAAATAAGCGTAATTGAGTGGAATCAACCCGGTATCCATTCTAGTCTAGCATCTGAATATTAGATCAGTAATTGAACTAGAAACGTGACACACTGCAGTGTAATTGTTTATTGTAATCTAATGCAAATGTACCGGGTAAACAGATTACGTACATACATATTGATATATCAGATTAGCGTTACCCAAATGGTGGATCGTGACTCGAGATCTTCTTGGCCTGTTAAATAAAACCCTAATACATAATAATATTATTATAACTATGTCTATTAGAATATTTATGAATATTTCCAAATTTAAAAATGACATTCTTGTATTCAGGCTTACTTTTAAATTAAATTTTATGTTGCTTGCATGCATCAGGAGAGTTTATATTAATTGTGTAATTTGTGTTGTGTATCACCATGAGGAATCGCGAATAACCGAACAAATGTTTGGGTAACACTGTTTGGTAATGGTAATGTATGGTTGTGGTACGTGTGAAACG
The DNA here is from genome assembly GCA_905147235.1 of Erynnis tages. Taxonomy (NCBI): domain Eukaryota; kingdom Metazoa; phylum Arthropoda; class Insecta; order Lepidoptera; family Hesperiidae; genus Erynnis; species Erynnis tages. The sequence goes on from LR990079.1 coordinate 3,809,335, forward strand.
AGCCTTACTGTTTTACCTCAAGATTAACCAATACATACATTGATCCCACAAAAGAATTTGCTGGATCTCATTGTATGTTTATCATTCAAGCAACGGACGCCGCGAGCTACGTATTCTTTTTCTTTCTAAGAAAACTTTCGAGAAACTTCCACGTGAATTAGTACGAGGAAAACTCTTTCGCTCCGTGACAAAAAGCCACAACCAGTTAGCTGAACGTAAATTGTCTTTTCTAAGCGGTAAATAGAATCTTGGATCTTGTTTCAGTTGATTAGGTGGAAGGTTAGACTAACGTATTTAAAACTAGAAATTAATGTTTTTTTTAAATAATTAAGTAGCAAAAGGGCGTACAGGCCACATGATATATAGTGGTCACGACGGCCCATGGACTCCCGCATCCAACTTTGAATGGAGAAAAAAATTCTGAGATTTTGCGCGGCTGCTTTGCTACTAATGAGGACTAAGATGTTCGCCTCAAATACAGTGTCCCTGACAACACCAGCCGAAAAACAAGACATGAAGAACATGCTGCTTTACGACGGGTTAGGAGGCTGGCAGTAAGGTACTTCCCCAGTCGAGCTACTATTAACAAATAGAAACAGTTTTTAATTTTTAAGTAACTTAACATTTGTGCGATAAAAAGTTAAGGATAAAAAAGTGCTTTACTTAAATGTAACATTTAAAACTCTAGTTTTAATAAAAACTTTCCGTAGCGGTTTCAACGTTCAACGCTTAACCGCTGACCGTTTTACACAAGTGCATAGAACTGGTGCATGCAACTAGTGTATGCTACGCGGTGTAGTGAGAAGTTATACGAAGGTTTATAATGCAATGAAGACCTGTGTGGCGCAGAGGTTAACGCGTCGGTCTGCTGCGTGGATCGTCCTGGGTTCGATTCCCAGCAGAGCAGAAATTTGAATAGTGAGTTTTAATTTTCTGGTTCTGGTCTGGGTATTTTGTGTCATTTTATTTTGTGTGTCAATAGCACTAATGACACAGGGAATACTAGTGTGGGACTGTACGATATATGTATAGGAAGTTATTAATTTATGAGTACTGCAATACAAAGTAACGAGTGAGATAAAGCTAAACATTTAACATTTTACTGTAAATAGATCCTAGGGCTCAAACTGTGCCAGCTTACTTTAAAGCTGATATGATCTGCTGTCTCGGATTACATAAGATTATTAGAACGTGGAAATATTAGCGCGTAAAGACATTCTAGTATTAGTACTTAGTCAGGTCAAAGGGATTGCATGGGTCAAGTTGCTTCATGGGCTTCCGTGCATATGCTTTCCTACTTATATAATAACCAAGAACGTTTGTCTACTTTTTCACGTCAAAACGGCTGAACGCATTTTTGTAGATTTCTGGCGAATTTTTGTCGTACTTTCCTCCTTGGTAGATTTCTGGTTTTCTCCTTGGTAGATTTCTGGCGATTTTTTGTCGTACTTTCCTCCTTGGTGAGATTTCATGAGTTTTTGCTCAACCCTCCCTCCATCTCTTAATCCCACGTAAGATTTCACAAAACGAGCTATTTAAATGTAAATAAAAATTGATACAAGCTCAGGTTCATTTCATTTAATCTCAATAAAGACATACATCACTTAAAAACAATACTAGCTACACTGAAAAAAATATACTCCAACTAAGTAGTGTTTTCTCATAGTTGGCGCTAAAATATTTGGAATGACGTTAGTAATGTTTACTAAAAACAAGATGAAGTTGTTGCAATAGCAAGCTGAATTTGTTTGAAAAACAACATAAGTAAATTGTTAATTCAATATTAGGTCATTATAAAAACTACTACAAAATCCTTAAACCTATACATAATCCCAGTTAAATCAACAAGTGTATTATATTTTGACTTACAAAGAACCTGTGTATGCATTAGCTTTATGTGTTTATTATTATAACAAGGTGCAATGTTGTATCAGTCATTGGACAGGTTACATGAAATTAGCTAAGTTGTCGAATTAAACAAGCTAAAAAGTAAAATCTACAATATTCTTTGATAGCATCAACAATTTTTAAAAGTTGAAGCAATTAATTTATATATTTGTTGCAGTAATGATTGCGTTATATTAAGCATTAAACTAAGCTAAATCAAAAATATTATTTATTTACTTCTATGAAAATAATGATAGCATAAACAAACGTTAAAAGTTCTTTTTATCAATTTAAATTATTAGTTGTAATCAAATTACCGTAATACTAAACAAGTTTCTTAGTAGATTCAATAGGGCATACAAATTGATCGAAGTACGATGATCGTCGCGTGACTATGTGCACACCCGCGCGCCCTCCCAACCCGCGCAACCAGTGTTGCCACCCTCAATTCCGACAAGTCACTAGAAGTACAATCAAATCTCGCTAGATAGTGAGAATTTAAAATATCAATAATTCCCTAGAATTCCCTAGATACTATTCGGCATAATATTATTTAAAAAAATGTATATTAATAATAGTCAAGCGTTTGTGTGCAAACACCGCGGGCTTGCAGGGCAATGTTAACTGAGTCAGGTACCATCTTATATTATATCTCAAGACGAAGATCGCAGTGCACTGTTGTTGAAATATCGTAACACCACTCCCAAATATTTGGACACGCTTAGATCTGTGGACTCATCGAGCAAGATGCTATACTTTTGTGATCCGATGTCATTTTTAAGTGTCTGAATGAAGTGGGGAGCGATAACATTCTTAATCACTTCAGTACATTTCGTTCTATGTATTTTGAGGTTTGCGGCTTCTTTGCAATCAGAAAAACACTTTTTTATAGTTTCAGTAAGTTCTACGATCAGTCGCATTGAGTATCCGTGTTGTCAACATTATAGTAAAAAATAACCTTATAAAGTTTCCTTTATTATTTTCTTATAAGGTTTCCTATATTTATTATACAGGGGAAAATAAATAAAAAATCGTTGTCATTGATCGTCAAAAGTCACTAGAAGTCACTAAATCTATGTCTAGTGACTTAAAAAAATCAAAAATCGTTGAGCTACTATAGAATTTTATTCCCTAAATCTAGTGACAAATTCCCTAAGGTGGGAACACTGCGCGCAACGGCTATTTTTTAATATTCACAAGTTTTGACCTGTCCGTGTTCTTTCTTTCCTTCGTTTGCGGTGCCTGCAGAGTGACGTGCGTGCGCGCTTCGCGCGTAATAATTAAGTTAGTATTTAAAGATTTTAAAGGTTATACGCGTAGATTCCGTTTTTTTGTGGTTCGTGTGTTTCTCTTTGATAAGGTGCTTTAATTGTGGACATGGATGATGTGGCAGAACTTTTAAAAACATGGGAACTTCCCAAACTTATACCTGTATTTGAAGGTGAGTATGAAATACCTACATAGATGTTTATTTGATCAGAGAGAAACAAATTCACTACCTATGTCTTCCATAATACCTAAATATTATTTAATTCTGTACTAACATAGCCAGTAGCCATGTAGTAATGTAATAAGCATCATGCCGGGGGCCGCCATCGCCATTTGGGGAAGTCCCTACCTACCACACCTTTTGCCAGGTATTCTGCTGTCAAGCGTTTGTGTGCAAACACCGGCTTGCAGGGCAATGTTAACTGAGTCAGGTTCCATCTTATATTATATCTCAAGACGAAGATCGCAGTGCAGTGTTGTCGTTTAAAATCTTGGTCGCAAGATCAAACGTATGACGCTGTTACTGTATGGACAGCCGTTTCACTTACCATCAGGTGTACTTTAGTTCATCTCGTCATCGTTACATATAAATAATACAAAATTAAGGTTTTACCTACTTAACGTGAGTGTTACATGCGCATGGAACTGTTCCAGATTGATGTAGGTTCAAGATATTTTTTTTTTAGAACAGCAGATAACAGTCCAGGCCTTATCAGCCCTTACACACGAAGACCTGAAGGATTTAATTCCCCAAACAGGACCTAGGGTTCTATTTACAAGGTGTTGGCTTACCTGGAAGAAAGAGTTTTTGCCAACAGACAGTGACAGCACCTACAACATATCATCTTTATCAGTAAGCATAATAATCATTTTGTCATTATAATCATTAATGTACCTACCTACCTGCTATTACCAATAATAATGACAGCAAAGGGTGTATTACACATTGCATTTTTCTGGGATGAAATAATGTTGTCTAAGTGTTAAGTTTATGTTTGTTTGTTATGTTTGTGTGTGTTAGTTGTGCTATAGCTTATATGAGTCTACTGCTACTGCTAATACTAATAATATTTGTGTGATGAAATTTTGAGTGTTCTTTTCAGGGCCTCGATTTTTCAAATGTACAGTTTGATCTGGATTTGCAAAATAACTGTGAAATTGACTCCAAAGACTCCCCCCTAATTGTGGTACCATTAAAGGACTGCGGGTCTGAGACACAAATAGGAAAACCAAATGCACCAATAATACTGCAAAAGGAAAATAACAATGAAACGGTGTCAAATTTGGATTCTCAGAGTGTTGTAAGTTAAATATTATAAATATTTATACTTAATAGCTGCACCCCAGTGTTTCACCAGCATAAACACAGATTAAAAATAACCTATGTGGTCTAATCCACCTCAGTACCATATTTCATTAACAGACACACATACTTTCACGTTTATAATATTACAGGAATTCTTTAAAAACCATTTAAATAAACCAATTCAAAGTTTTCACAGATATTAAGATATTAATCCCATGCATAAATTGTCCCATGGCATTAAACCATAAGTGTCACACTGCTGCAGTGGAGTGTACGGATCCTCCTCAAAGGGAGCTTTTTAATTAGAGCTAATCTTAAGCTAGCCTTTATTTTGTCTAGGAATCACCTTCCTCTAATAAAGGCTCGTGGTTGGTGGATCTTAAACCAGCTTCACAGCTATATACCTATAGCCGGGTATAGACCAAAGACCACCATGGTAATGGGATAGTGGGTCAAGGATTTGTGTTTGAAGGGTGCAAATCTCTGACTCGCAGGCTTCCTCGTGATGTTTTCTTTCACCATGTAAAGCAAGTGATATTTAAATGTAAACTGCACTTGATGTGAAAATACACATTTATTTAGTTATATTGAGTACCTATGTACTTACTATCATATATAAGCCTTAAGTGTTATAGTTTTAAAACTATATAATATACATAATTGTTTCAAGTTTTATTTTGACATTTGGGTTATAAACTTCAGATACTAGAATACAAGAAATTTTAGTACATAAAGTATACAAATATTTATAGTTGGTAGGTAGGTAAGGTATTACTTTAATCACATATTCGATATGGTTTTAACTTTTGTTTCAGATACTTGAGAACATATTAAAGCAATCCCTCGAGACTTCTTCACTCTTAATATATAAGGGCGGTGCCTTAGACGGTGATGCTACTCGTAATTTATTAGCATCCGTAATTGCTAAAGAAATATTAAATGAATACAGAAATTCACCGATAGTTGGACAAATATACTTCAAGTGGACAAAATGGATCAATGAACTCTTTCCTGGTGAACGGACAACAACATATTATATCCCTGCATGTACAACAGCGTCTGGAGTGATATTGCAAGCACGAGGTAAACTTGTACACCAAGTATTGAACAAGAGGCGACGTCTGCAACAATTAGGGACTTTGACCACTAAAAAAAGAAACAGAGAAGAAAGTCCTGGGCCATCCTGTTCTTCCCCGAGACCATTGCCTGACAGCATTAATACAAGTGGCTTTCTAATAAAAAATGTGGAAGAAGATTTATTGTGGTTAAAAAATTCCACTCAACCTTGGAACCTAGTAGAGAAAAAATGGAAAGAGACAGCCAAACAACGAATTTGTAACTTACATCATAATCAGGACAATCAACACACAGTTGAATCTTACATAAACACATACCCCGCTTTAAGGACTCCGCAAGGTTATAACCTAGTAAGTTTTTTTTATGGCAAACAAGCATACAGTTCACCTGATGGAAAGTAGTTACAGTGGTTAGGAATCCAATAGTCTTTGGCTTGTCATGAGCATATATATGTACCCTATTTGTAATGTACACATTGAGGAAGCAATAAATTATTGAGTATGTATTAGTTTGGATAGTTAATATTGCAGGTATGTTTTCAATTTAATTTAACCAAGTTTTAATGATTAAGTTTTTTGAACACTAGACAAAATCATAGTTGTGTCTCAAATCTTTCAGTTTTTTCTTTAGTATCGTTAATTTAATATTATTCTATTTTCCAGCTGATAATTGACTTTGAAGAAATCTACAAAGACCACTCCAACAATTTCTTTGCCTTATTTCCACTATCAAGGATAAAGATTATGGAAATATTACAAAAACGAAATTCGAAAGACGGCTTTTGTCAAGAACTTATTTGCCTTTGGGAATGTAAGTGCCACTAATAGTAATACAGAATAATCATAATAATTATTTTTTACTAGCTTTCGCCTGCAGATTAGTTTATCGCAGCTCCCATGAGTTTTAGTGTCATATTATGAAAATTTCTTTTAATTTACTGCTTTGTTACTTTTTATTTGTTATGTTTATTACTCAGTATATACATTGAGTTACTTGGAAAAAATTGCATTCAGCAATTAGGCTGCCTTTTACAATGGAATTTTTAAAGTTTGCATGTTTTAAGTATGTAGGTATGTATTTTTTTCTTCAAAATGTTTTATCTATATTTCAGCTTCTGAAGAGGAAAAGAAAAATCTTGGAGCTTTGCTGGCCATTCCACATCTTCTAAATACAACTACAATCAAGCAGAAGAAAAAAAAAGGAAAACAGGCAGCCGGGTGCAGCTGGAAGCCATCTAAGGCAGAAACACGTGATGCCTTTATTAAGCATGTAAGAACTGATGCAGAAATTTGTCAGGCAATAGAACTTCGGCTGAAAACGCTGAAGGTTAAAGGAGTCACACCCCAGCCTTATGTAATGATAGTTGGTGAGTCACTGGCTGAAATCAAATCGATTTTTGTTATTATAAGTGCATCAGTCATATACCAAATGACCAATATTTTGCAAGCTATAGACACATGCTACAAGGCTATTTGGTCGTTAAATCTGGAGTATGGGTGTGACTCCTATGCCGTGTGGTACTTTTTACAACGAGGCCTATATAAAATGACCTCTGAATTCGACAGGGGCTCTACCACGGCTGAATCTCTCTTGACAGATTGTAATTTTTAGTGTTCTCTTTCTTGGAACCTTTGTTTATATGTGCGGATTATAATCGGTTAGTTTGTTACCAACTTGAAACAATTCTAATATTAATAGTTATACCAAGTTTAAAGGTATAATATATGTTACATTTTTATCTTTAAGTGTTAATTGTTTGAAAAAGAAACAATATCTTAAAGTTTGATCTTATTAGGTACCTACGACCGAGAAGGTATCTATTGTTGAATAGCAATGCAATAAAATAGGTACCTGCATATAATATAATTACTAAGTTGATCTCTATGTTACTTTGTCCAAAGTGGTTATATTGTATTGAAAATATTTGTTTATAATTGTTTTTTTCTTCTAATTTTACTAAGATGTTGACTTGTTTTGTATGCAGACTGCAGTTACCAAATATTAAAATTCTTAGGTCGCACTTTGTATTGTTGCATAGCCCTGAAGAATTACGGGTATATATATGTATTGAAGATGGTTGTAATCGTCAATTTCAATTGTTTAATTCTTTTAGAAGGCATATTATGCGTGAACATTTTTCTAACATTACTAACGATGTTGTATTACAGTCATCTAACATGGAAGATTTGAATACTAGCTGTACACCTGTAAGTCCAGTTAGCGAGCAGCACAGTTGCTGCTTTTTTTCTAGTGCCTTAAACACTTCAGGGCCTCCTACATGTAATGAGATAGTTGAGAACGGACTTTCAATGTTTATAGCAAATTTGTACGCCAACCAATCTTTGCCAAGAAATGTTGTACAAACTGTGGTTAGTGGATTTACTCAATTTATGGTCAATCCTTTAACATTGGCCATAAAAATGAAACTTCAAAATCTAGCATCAAATAATATTATCGCACAAGATAGTCTTAACACAGTCATAAATGAAATTGAACCTCTGTTATCAAATTCCTTAAGTCAACTAAACACTGAGCATAAAAGATTAGAATACTTTAAAAACAAAGAGACATTAATTCAACCGGAAGCAATGATAATAGGTGAGAGATTAGAAAAAGTTAAAAGATTAGGTATCACTCGCCTTCAACCGATTACATGTGAGCAGCATTTTATACCTCTTCGCAAAGTATTAAAATCATTTTTTTCCCTCACAAATATCCTATCTGAAACTCTAGACTACATGATTAGTCTAAATAGATCGGGTGAAAATATTGCTATAGAAAACTTTATTCAGGGGACATTTTGGCGGAGTAAAATGTGTCAACGACAAGGAAAAACGGTTATTCCAATTAACATATTTTTTGACGACTATGAGACCGGAAACGCATTAGGTTCTAGAGCAGGGCAACACAAGTTAGGCGCAGTATACGCTTCTATTCCCTGTTTACCGCCTTGTCGTGCCTCTGCGCTCAGAAACATTTTTCTACTTCTTTTATTTCATTCATCTGATAGAATCTTGTTTGGGAACAAAGTTATCTTTCGATGTGTGATTGACGAGCTCAACTATCTCAGTGAACATGGCATTGAATTTAATCTGCCCGATTTCAAAGGTGTCATTCATTTTGAACTTGGCTTAATTTTGGGAGACAATCTAGGTATCCATTCTGTAACAGGTTTTGTAGAAAGTTTTTCAGCAAATTATTCCTGCAGAGTTTGTAAAGTCTCAAAACAAGTTATGAAAACTCAATGCGCTGAATCCAAAGAAATTTTGCGTAATTCACAAAATTATGCAAACGACTTAAGCCTTAGAAATCCCTCAGAAACAGGTATTAAAGAAAAATGTGTTTGGCTTGATGTAACTGATTTTGATTTATTTAATCAAGTTGGTGTCGATAGCATGCATGATATATTAGAAGGAGTTGCTAAGTATGTAATGCAATTTGTTTTAATCCAGTGTATAAGACATTTTAAATATTTTACATTAACGGAACTCAATAACAAAATTCATGCTTTTGAATATGGCCCTGATTGTAGAAATCAACCTTGTACTTTTTCTATAGAACATTTGATTCAGGGAAATGTACGCCAATCATCATCAGAAATGCTTACTTTTATACGATATTTTAGTTTATTGGTAGGGGAATATGTGCCTAGAGGCAATGAAGTTTGGAAGTTGTATCAGAAGTTAAGAACTGTTTTAGAAATAACTCTGTCTTCAGCTTTTGCTAAAGGAACTGAGGAATTGTTACAGCAAGCGGTGACGGAGCTTAACACTTTATATCTATCATTAACTAAAGATTCCTTGAAACCTAAATTTCATAACTTAGTTCATTATCACAGTGCGTTAGAAAAATATGGTCCAATTGTTTCTTTGTGGTCTATGCGTTTCGAAGCCAAACATAGGGTTTTTAAAATGGCCTCAAATGTTTCATGTAACAGAAAAAACATTACACTGACTTTAACGTTAAAACACCAACTACAGCTAAATGAAACGTTTCTTAAAGGTAAATTGCCTGATACTCTTACGACAGGTCCTACTGTTCGTACAACTTGCGATATTTCTAAACAATTTGTACAATCTAGTTTACAATTATGTCAAAATAAGCCACTAGTACATATTACTTGGGCCACTGTGTCTACTACACGTTATGTTAAAGGTACACTCCTAATATATGATACAAGTTCTAATGATTCATTGCCTACGATTTTTAAAGTGCAAAATGTCTACTTGTATGATTCAAGTAATTTGATTTTAATGGGAATATTAATGCAAACTTTAGTATATGATGAACATTTTTTTGCCTACGAAGTCGCAGAAACAAAAGTAAAAGAAAATGTTGTCAGATATTACACAAATTTAGTGTCTCCTATTCCATGTCACTTGTCTATTCTTAGCAATGGTAAAAAATATGTTACATTGCGTAGTTCTTTATAAAAATAAACGTTTAAATGTACTTATCTATATTTTATTTACACCTGCAAATCCTTCCTAGGTAATACATATAGGCAGTAGTGTTGTAGGTACGATACCAATTCAAGTATTCTACGTAGTAGCGCCAACATGTATCTATAATATGTTAATACTTTTGTAATTCGAGATCAAATTGTATCTAGGTACTGCATCTTGAATTAATTACAAAGTTATTCACATTAATGAATGTGAATTTTTTTGTAATTCATTCAAGAACGATGCAGTACCTATGCACAATATGATATTGAATTACAAAAGTATTAACATAGAAAACATGTTAGCGCAACTATGTACATTACTTGAATTGGTATCTACACTTAGTTAATACGACGAATAATCAAATGTAGAATGAAAAAAGATCTTATTTGAATGTATTACCTGTCATGACTATTTCAACAACTTTTCTTAGTAGATACAATAATTAGTTTTGTCAGAATGGACCTAGATCTTAGTTGTATGAAGTAGAATATATTATCTGTTCTAGAGAAGACTTAATTTAAAATTAATAATTTCCATTGCTCAGTCAACTTTTATCTTAGTTGCTATAGCATGGGAATTTGAATTGATTTTATTATAGAACTTTGTTGTTTTAGTAGGGGATCATGCTTGCACTGAACAAGATATAATCAAGACGACTAAGTTGTCTTTACCAGGCCAGTAAAGAATTCGTTAGACGTAACGTAGCGCTTTGTTTGAATGAAGTAATCTATTCATAAGGATAGTAAAGAATTAGTTAGACGGAACTAAACGCCATGGTTGAATGCACTATTATATTCTTTGATCTAAAGTAGTATAATAATTACATTGAACATGAATACGTTGCTAGCAACTATTATCTTAGTTAATGCTACTGTGAGATTACTTGAATTGACAATCGAACTTTAATAATGCAGTAAAGTTTCATGTTCGCCCTGGACAATTTATGAATCAAACTACATAACCAGCCTTTATAAAGGCAATACAGTACTTGACTGACAATAATAAGAGAAATTCAACAAATTTGTCTTAGTCACAGAAATCATTATCTTGACAGGCTCATATGGAGTCATGATGTATGATTACAGTTAACAATATCTTGATTAAAGTAATCATTTTTTTTTTTCAGTGTAGTAACCCCACGCTGGCCTACTGCGGGTTGGTGGACTCACGATGTTTTCCTTCACCGTAACAGCAGGTGATATTTAATTTTATAAAGCGCACATAACTTTTATTAGGTACAAAGTCATTGGTGCGTGCCACTGGGATTCGAACCCCTCGATTCGAGGTCGAATTCTAAGCCACTGGGCTATCACCGCTATAGAACAATACTTAAAACAGTTTAACTAACTCTTCCTGACGACACTTTTTCACTTTACTAATTGCTTAAGAGTCCGATCAGGTCTACGGGAATGATATTCTAGGCCAAACATAAAAGCTATGAACTAATTGGACTGACATGTCTACAGTGAAACACTACGCTTCGGTACAGTCGGCTGCAATTTTCCCACCTTGCCTTTCGACTTCAAACAGCAATAGAGCCTTCTTTTTGAACTTCCTTCTATACGGAAAGTCAAAAAATTGCACTTCAAAGTGGACCCACGTGTACTCTGACAATGGCTCAGTTATGTTCGTTATAGCAGAAATGCCGCTGAAACGAATATGGCACGGCTCAGTTCATAGCGAATGTGACTCTATTTTCGCACTGTAAAGTGAAATCCAGTTTTCTACCGATATTTTTCTGTATTTCTCCCGAAAATGATGGAAATGTATCATAGTGATGTTTTCGGAAATTCTTGTACTTAGCATATTTTGTGAGATTGGTAAATTGTAGAACTTAAAATTGGAGTATAGTGTAAATAGTAGAATCGAAGAAATTGTATCGATATTAATATCTATGTATTCGAAAAAAAAAAACAGATTTTATTTTCGTATCTTATAGTAGGTAGACAAAACCGCAAGCAGAATTTTTTTTCCGAAGTAAAACAGTATCATTATCTCATCAGCAATTGAAAGCGTAAAAGTTAAACGTTTTACGTCAAACTTAAAAAAATGTTAAAAAGCCTAAAGTTGGCAAAATTCCAAATTCTAAAGAAAATAATGTAGAACATGTTTTATACCCAAGACATGCGAATTTGTAGGTTTTGAATCACATTTATGATATCCGTATAAAAAGTTATATTACCCTCGTTTCTTGTGAAATATAACTTGCCTTATGTAAAAAAGAAGTACCTACAGTAAAAACCTCATTGTTAACGTTTAAAAGGAGTTATGTTCGTTGGAAAACCCCGATTACGTGACTAGAAATGGTCGATGTAGAATATTTGCTTGAAATTTTATGAAACAAAATGAAGTCTTATTTGATGTTCAGACTTATCAAAGGTTTATTTTCGCTGTATATTTGGATAAAAAATTAAACGTTAGAGACAAGGAATAACATTATAAATAGTACGAGGTACCAATAGTACTAAATGGTAAAGACGCCACGATTGGCACTTTGGTTAAGATTATAAGACACAGTGGCTAAGATCCCGGCCTCTCATCCGATGGGTCTGGGTTCGACTCCCACTAGCACGCACCAATGACTTTTCTAAAATTAACGGTAAAGAAAAACATCGTGAGGAAACTTCCGAGCCTGACAGTTTCCTATAGTGTTCTCGGAGGCATGTGAAACCGACGAACCTGCATGGTGGACTAAGGCCTACATCCTTCTCACTGTGAGAGGAGACTTAACGTCCTTAGTTCAGCGTGGTGGACTAAGGTCACATTATTCTTATTTTATAATGTTCTCGGAGGCATGTGAAACCGACGAACCTGCATGGTGGACTAAGGCCTACATCCTTCTCACTGTGAGAGGAGACTGAACGTCCTTAGGTCAGCGTGGTGGACTAAGGTCACATTATTCTCATTTTATAGTGTTCTCGGAGGCATGTGAAACCGACGAACCTGCATGGTGGACTAGGGCCTACATCCTTCTCGCTGTGAGAGGAGACTTAACGTCCTTAGGTCAGCGTGGTGGACTAAGGTCACATTCTTCTCATTTTAAGAGGAGACCGTGCAATGGGTCATCTAAAACTTATTTGCGCATAACCTCATGGCAATCAGTCAAAAACGACAACCGTCTTCGCGCTTATAGCGAGATATCTAAAATCTAATAAATGCTTCGCAGACGTAGCTATCTGAGAGAAGAAGTGACGTAAAAACTTTTAATCAAGTTGTGTAGCTTTGTTGCTGATACGGAGCTTGGTCATAAATTTTACATTTTTTTTTTAAAAATTGCCTTATATGTATGAAAATATTTGGTATTAATGTTGAAACTAAAGTAAATATTCATACCAAACATAACGCTACGTTTTACCTACCTACAAGTAGAACACAGCCAATTGAGTTCATAGCAAGCGATCGAAAAGTTAACCAACTTTGAGCGCGGTAAGTACCTACTTAGATAACTACTCGAACTACAGCTACTACATACTTCGTACTAACCCTTGTTCGGTGATAGCCCAGTGGCTTAGAATTCGACCTCGAATTGAGGGGTCCGGGTTTTTTTTTTTAATTGGGCCCAATATATTATATGGACCACTCTTAACCCCACCACATAGTGCGGTGCTTATATTCGCTAATTTCAATATTTTCCACTATCATACCAGTTCTCGCTTTCATTCGTACATTCATGCTTCATCCGTATTCTTTCTATCGTTCATCTCATACGCACGCTGTAGACCGGGATAGGCCTCTATCTTTTCCTATTCTAGCTACTTCTTTTATTCATTTATTTATTTATTTTCTCTTAATTCTATTACACAGGGTAAGTAAGCAGTACATCCGTGGATTTTTTTTTTTTCACATAATATCTTACATTGTATACTTATATCTAATTGTACAGTCTATACACCATCATTTTTTATTTTACATTCACATTTTACAATCCTTATTACTATTACTCTAACACGAAATTACAATTATTACTTTGTCTATTATCTACTTTTTATTATCTAATGTGTTCTTATTATTAACTTAATTTTCCTATCCTATGATTACTTAATATATACTACATTATATATAAGTATCATGTTTTATATATCTTAATTTCAACTAAATCTTATTTCTATTTATTTCTTACTCTGTAGAATACACATTTTTGTACATTTTTTACTTTTATAGAGTAGCCCAGGACTGTATTTAGCACTGACTTATGGGAAAATCTTACAAGTGTGCTTGGTGGGACATGGTTATCATGCCCCTCCATCATCTGTTTTTCCTGATTAAGTGCTGTCCTCTTTGCTACTTTACTGATGACTATTTCTGGTTTCGTGTTTGTGGTCAAGGTAAGGGATTCTTGGCTACTGGATGAGGGTAGAGTGTCCTCAGCAATATGATAACTGAGGCTCTTGCGACGCTATCCCATTTCTTCCTCACTGGACATTCCCGGCTGAAGGCGTTGTGCGCTCGATTGTCATGCTTAGACCCCTTGCAGTTAAAACATTCCGGCTGTTCTCCCACTACTCTTTCCGGGCAGTCTGTGCTAACGTGCGGTCGAGGGGTCCGGGTTGGAATCCCAGTGGCACGCACCAATGGTTTTGTAAAAAAAGTTATGTGCGCTTTATAAAATTAAATATCACCTGCTGTTACGGTGAAGGAAAACATCGTGAGGAAACCTACATGCCTGAGAATTCAGAAAAAAAAAGTTCTCAAAGGCATGTGAAGTCCACCAACCCGCACTAGGCCAGCGTGGTGGACTAAGGCCTACATCCTTCTCATTGTGAGAGGAGACCCGACTCTGTAGTAGGTCATTAATGGGTTACTGACAACCCTTGTTCTGTCCCGTTGTTGGACACCTAGATCATGGGGAGGATTGAAGCATTCACCACCACACTGCTCCAACCCATTGGTGGTGAAACGGGTTGGTGTCAAATTCAAACCGTTCATAGGGCCGTCGACTTCCGTACTTCGAACGGCAACTTCAATCTATACCAAGGATGCTATCGGTAAAAATCGTTCGACCTTAGAGGTCTTTAGATGGTTAAAAACATTTACTTATTACGCTTTTGCATCTTAATTTCCACCAGGTATCCTCCGGTTGTAAGGAGAATTTTGTGCACAGCAGACACCTATTAAAAGGGAGACGAGTGTGACTTGTTTATTTTTATTGTTATTTGTGATGAAGATTCATGTGGAAATAAAGTCCATCGATTCGGCTTCAAATTCCACTGGTGTTCCTGTAACAAGCACAATACATCTTTCACCCGTCTCTAATAGTTGATAGATGGAGTGCGCGCGGAAAAAATAATAACAGGCAACACCATAATAGGATATGATGTTTATTTTTAAAAACTAACTTGAGGAGTGTAAGCACTAAACAATATTTTTTCTGCGCTTTTTTTTTAGTGCGGCTTTATTTTTACTTTTAGCCATATTTTCGAGTTAACAAAATAATGCTTTATGAATTGGAGTGGAAATAAAAAGTTTTGTAAAACTTTTTTACCGCTCGTATCCTCCCCATTAAATATGAATATCCAAAAAACCCGAAACGTGTCGTTTATTACTTTAAACGGCCAGTACTGTAAATGACATTTCCACGCTAATCGAAATAAAAAACACAAAAATTTGATACAAAATTACCAATTTTGTTCCATTGAAAATCTCTTACTAGCGGATTATTATAAATGCTTCTCATATACTGTAAACGTAACCTTATCAAGAACCAATGTTCTCAATCAAATTTTTTAGACTAGTTTTAGTACTTGTAGCTCACCGATGCCAGTCCATAAGACAAATAATTCTCAAGATATCAATAGGACAATTACTTTTAAAGATAAAAGGGTCTGACTGTACGTGCTTGTCAGTAACCCATTAATGACCCACTACAGGGTCGGGTCTCCTCTCACAATGAGAAGAATGTAGGCCTTAGTCCAACACGCTGGCCTAGTTGGTAGACTTCACATGCCTTTGAGAACATTTTTATTTGTGAACTCTCAGGCATGCAGGTTTCCTCACGATGTTTTTCTTCACCGTAACAGCAGGTGATATTTAATTTTATAAATCGCACATAACATTTTTACAAAGTCATTGGTGCGTGCCACTGGGATTCGAACCCGGACCCCTCGATTCGAGGTCGAATTCTAAGCCACTGGGCTATCACCGCTGTCACGCTGTACGTGCCTAAAGGAGCTTTGTTAAAAACCTCGATGTAAAAAATTATATAACATTTTCCGTAATTCATAAGCCACTCCAAAACAAAATAGTAGCCAGTCTGATAATATATCTCCATTTAGAAAAAATGTAAAGCAGTTTAAAGGAAACATAAAAATGTCATGGGCGGCGAACAAACATAGCCAAGTTTGTCCGCGGCTATAAGGCCGTTTTCAGAGTTAAGCCGATTTTTGCCAACCTTTCAAGGACCATGGTCGTCCCACATTCACAGGGGAAGGCCACCGAAGGGGTTTTAGTGGATA
Source organism: Erynnis tages (assembly GCA_905147235.1). NCBI lineage: Eukaryota > Metazoa > Arthropoda > Insecta > Lepidoptera > Hesperiidae > Erynnis > Erynnis tages. The sequence goes on from LR990079.1 coordinate 3,825,774, forward strand.
AGAATGCCACATAACGCGGAGGTGTTCCCATGGCTTTCGGGTACCTATGAAGGTTTCCCCCCGTCACAAAGAAAAAGATCCATCTCGGTCTTGCTTCGCTGCACTCCTTTTATGGCCCATTGTTGAGTACGGGTCTTTCCACAACAGGATGAGACTCTTCCACGCTGCTCCAGTGCGGATTAGCGGAGAAACCGACTAGTAACTTGTGGCTTAACGTGCCCTCCGAATCACGAAAGCGCGCATTTAATGCCGCTAGCGGTCACCTATCCAGGCACTGACCGCGCCTAAATTTTTCGATCGCATGCAACACATTCAACACGGGTTGGCCACTAGCCCGATTCGCCACCAATCCGCATTGAGTGCTCCAGGCCAGTGGGCCATAATTGGGTTGCTGTCAATCGCTCGCCAGCCACTATCAGTGTCCTTTATTTTATATTTTTCGAGATTATTATGCCTCTGAAAACACCCTAAACAGTTGATAGATCGTGTGCTCGCACAAAAACAATAATAGGGTTCACCCCGACGTCATAAAGTTTTTTCGTGATGTAACGACCCTTTTTGAGCGATATTTGTGTAACGTTTATGAAATGAGGCAGGCTACGTTCTTTTTATATAGGTATGCTGTGTAATAACAGCCTTATTGCTACTGGTTCCTACACTACAGTTCTCTTATATTTTTATTGAAGCTCTAGGTCGCAATTTATCTTGTGCAGATGGCTATGCCCAAAGACTTTTGGATATCAAGATGGACTATCATGTTATCAAAAATGGGACATCTAAAATTAATCCTAGTTTGAGGTCGCTTTTATTTTAGCGGGAACTGCTGTCATGTTACTTTTTAGTAATATGTAATCTCTGCCAACATATTTTCCTGAGTTTAAGGGTTATTTTCGTACTATGGTGTTGGTGTCCATTTAAACGCTTGTATGTATTATTTTTTAGAAAGTCAAAAAAGTTGAAATATATCTCTGATCCACTTAGCTATATGAAAAACTTTTGTATGCCTTTAGTGTGACTACTATCTCTACTCTTTTGTTTAGTCTTTCTGGGTGGTATAAAACTTTGTACTACCTAATAAGAATCTTTCTTCCATATTACGTACTACTTAGCTTCTTCTTACAGATAGAACTTCGTAGAACCATTGCTCCGGTTTGCTCAAGCAGCTACGGCCTTTAAAGTAAACGGGACTCGTCTAAATTAAAAAGAATATAATTTAATTCTTGCCAAAAAGCCAAATTCAATCATCGTTTTTACAGCAATTTGCTTCCAATACAAAAGAGAAAACCGAATAATGGTTTTAAGCGAGAGCTAATGCTTTCATTGCCTGTTTACTTAAAGCAAACGCCCAAATTTAGTGGCTTTCATTTTCTCGTTGAAAAAGCTTTAAGCTCTCTAAAAGCTACTTAACTCAGCAATTAATCTTCAAAAGTATTTATCGAAAGGTCTTCAAGATATTTGAACAACTGTTCAAAATGTTTTACTAGTTTTTAATAAAATATCTAGTAACTATAAAAGGCTCCATTGGTGGAGTAGGTATCCTTTACAATAATTTAGCTTATTAAATAAAAAAGTGACTGTAATAGTATATTTCTATATCGATTGAAAATTGAAATTGTTCAGTGACTGTTCTGCTGTGATGGTAACTGTATGGTGAAGACTTAAGGCCGCATATCTTTATATCCGGTAATTTCGCCTTTTGTGGCTCACTCGGAATCAAGAGGCACAGTTCTTTTTCATTATTAGGATTCCAATCCAGCCCGATCGTCACCACCACAGTACATTAAACAAGAAATAATTGTAGTATGTTGTTATTTATTGAATAACCGCCGCCGGGAGTAGTTATACTAGCTTGCCAAAAAACCAGCCGAATAGTGGACATTTGCCAGTATGATATGTACGATAGCACTACTTGTAACGAACTATGACAAAAATGTGATAACATTTTGGCGCCTACGGTTATAGTGTCAGCGTCACTTAAGCTGTTCATATCGTCTTTGTATTTTAGGGGAATCTGAAATAATAAAACGAAATGTAAAAAAAAAATTAAATACAGATCGCCTGGTAGTCGAAATTCGACTATAATTTATTAAAAATTTGAATTTGACGGAATGTATTTACATGTCATGTTTGTCCATGAGTGCATGTCAAAGTGCATGTTAAAATGAAACTTCCATAAAGCGTGCATCGCGTGCTTTTTGATGAATTTCATGTAGGTATTTCTAATGAATTTAATTTAAAAATGTTACAAATTACAATTTGGGTATTGGGATGTAGACTCAGAGTAAATTGAAATACTTTTATTGATATGTCAAAAACGAAAAATGACGCCATAAGCCAGGTTCTTCATACAAAATCTATGTTTTGTCTAAAGGATGACGTCATCTATATTTCAAGTCAATCGACGATATTATTATTTCCATACGCAATAAAATATTTTTTTTATTATTGAAAGTTGAGGCGAGTTTTCAGTGTTTCTGAAAGCGCTCTTTTACGGGAATTACTTACATTTTGAAATTCATTGTTATCTAATGGTGGCCACATCCCAATTCTTAACCACTGCGATGCTGGACTATGCTGGACTAAAGGTAATAAGTATGTAAGTATACATACATACATGTATACATACTCATTACCTTAAGTCCAGCACGTCCGTTCTAAAATACAACTACCTACACTCATCAGTCAGTCCTCGTTTGGATTGTCTAAACGAGTGAGAGTTACGGAGCATGCACGAGGGGTAGACACACATGAAACTTTTTCATTGTGCACAAAAGCCGGAAGAGAGCTCAGTTCCCTAGTTCCCAACTGCAGCTCAAATCTGACGCGCTTTTGAAAACGGAACTAATTTACGTAAAAGAGTTTTGCTATTTTACTACGGTAAATTGACTTCATTGTCTATATAGAGTACTGCTCGTAGCTTCTGCTCACGACTTCATCCACATTGCCCTAAGAATATGACCCAGAGAGATATAGAAAGTATCTCATATGTTAATCCGGGTTGTAATCTATCTGTGTACCAAATTGAATCTAAGAATGATTGGATGTTTTGCGTGAAAGAGCTACAAATATCCATTCACCATCCTCGCAAACTTTTGCATTTATTACAATAGCAAGACAGGATAGAAGCGGTACGATGATATTGAATATCAAAGTTTAATGGTATAGAGCTATGGATTAATTAGGTAGGAAAACTATTAGTCGTGTTGGGAAGTATAGCTTCTCTCTTAACCTGTCGCCGTAGAGCTGGTAAGAAAGCCTTACAAAGCTGTATTCGAGGACGTTCAACAATCGACCGAAACCGATGAGGACATTGATGACGCGTCGGTTTGTGACATCGAGTCGATTAATTACAACCAAGATGTTACTCTGGCGTTCGCAACGTCGGATAGTCTTATTTATTTTTCGATAAAATGTGAAGCACCTAACAAGTGAGATTAAAGGAAAGTTTGTCAATTATCGGTTCACGAAGTTAGTTCGAAGATGGATGGTTTGGCGCAAGTTTGATACCGATGATAGGGTTACATTAGACTGGCTTTTGTACTACATCTAGCTCATTCGACTGGCTTAGCTGAATCCTCATTATTTTCTTCCTTTCGGCCCTTGGTAGTCCACTGCTACACACTGGCCTCATCTAATCGACGCTACTCCAATTTCTCCTTATTTCTTCTACCAGGAACATTTCACGCCCCTCTTATTTAAGTGGAAAATGTAAAGAGCCTGAAACAAATCATTATTTAGTCACTACAGGCTGGTAATTTGGTAATAAGATAATATTTTTTTTAATATTTTTACCTCCTTTTTACACACTGAGGTAATAAGGCAAATGCTTGCTTGTTCATCGTGGATTTCAAGCCTGAAATGTTTAACTTTTCTATACTTTCAATAGACTATGAAATTTGAAGAAGAAAAAGCAAGTGCGAATGAGGCCTTGAACGCTAAACTAACAACTTACTGTTTAGTTCTTAACGGGATAGGCACTTAATGGAGTGGAAGAGCTCGACGCTGATAGGATTGTTGATGAACAGTCGTTATACCCGCAAATTGCTAATGCGCTGGATCCTTGGCACATTAACGTCATTATGATATAATCAAAACCAAAATAGGGCTTGCAACAAATTAATTCGAATATTTTTATTGAAACGATATCGCGAAATTAAATAGCAAATGAAATTTATAAAACAAATATTTAAAATTCATTTATTTTTTAATAACCCGTCACTATTAGTAAACCTCCGTACCTACCTAATAGGCATTATGTTGTTTTCATACGAAGAACTTTTCAGTTTTTTTTTTTCGAATGAAAACTGTTGAAGTTGTCCTATTCTTAGCACTTGTCACATATTTTGTACGAGACGAGATGGTTCCTTTGACGTAACTGATAATACTAAAGATGGATATGAATGAATAATGAGAGAATCTGCATCATACATTCATATAACATTATTTAAACCTATATTATACATAGAGTAAGAACAAAGCGTTCCTTTGGCACGAGTTTCCATCTAACTCAATTGTTTGTTGAAGAGTTACGGACGTTAAAGCCAAATATTTATTCGGTTAAGGCTGTATTTTTGTTCGCAAATTTAATATCGTAATATGTCTGACAATAGAATATGAGATTAATGAATTTTCTGAAGAGCGTTTAAAAATCTATGTACCTACGTATGAAATATGCTGTTTTCTAAGTAAAACACCTTGAAATATACTGAATTCTGAGTGAACACTAAAACCTGCAAAATTGTATTCGTGATAATAAATTTTTACTCAAAACTACGTTTCACATATTTTACATTTAAAGTATTCACCAAAACCAGGAAGAAGTTGAGTTTTAAAAAGGTATGATATTCCCAAAAACCAGGATGCCTTTCAGGATCCTCTATTTAATTCAATGAAAAAGGAAATGAAAATTTTTGGGTGAAAGGGTACTCAACAAACATACCTACTAGCCAGCATCCTCACAAACTTTTGTATTTATAAGTAACATGCTAAACTGGGTTACTAAATCTGATGCACAGAAATCCCAGTATGCAAATGTAGAACAAACAAAACTAACGGATAGAACACGAAACTTACACCGACCTGCGAGTAGAGGACTATACAGTTTACAAGCGTGTAAACTAAGTTGTGGCATATGCGAGGGCTTGTATTGAATTGAATATATGCAGGCATAACTCCTATGTACCCAGATATTGATCTAAATAGGTAACGCAAGTCAGTCCATGTATATGAAAACCAAGCGTGCCGCTTTTTTACTACCTACTGAGACAAAACAAGAACGTATAGTGATGGGTATTCTACATCTACGCGAAGCCGAATCAAACACGCCAGTACGAATAGTATGATTAATTTAATTTATTTTCATGATTCTAATCGATTCGAAAATAACGATGAGTAACAAACAAATTGATTTCATTCGATTTATAGATTGGAGAAACGATAAATCTGACATCCCGTGTGAATAACAGTGGAATGCGGAATAAATGAAGCAGGTACAATGGTACAATGGTCCTACCGGTGATGACCTACGGGGCCGAGACGTGGACACTCACGGTGGGGCTAGTCCACAGGCTTAAAGTCGCTCAGCGAGCTATGGAAAGAGCTATGCTCGGTGTGTCCCTCAAAGACAAAATTCGAAATGAAGAAATTCGATTGAGGACCAAAGTGACCGACATAGCTCTAAAGGCTAGCAGGCTGAAGTGGCAGTGGGCTGGCCACATCTGTCGTAGATCCGACGGACGCTGGAGCAAACGGCTGTTAGAGTGGAGACCGCGGCTCGGCAAACGTAGTGTGGGACGCCCTCCTGCTCGGTGGCGCGACGATCTGCGTCGGGCGGCGGTAAGCAACTGGATGAGGAGAGCCGAAGACCGGGCTCAGTGGCGCGCCTTTGGAGAGGCCTATGTCCAGCAGTGGATCAATGTCGGCTGAAGAGAGAGAGAGGTACAATGGTTGCGCATTGGACATTGCGTAATCTATTTAGATCTATATCTGTGTCTACGTACTTTAATTTAGTTATGGAACGATCCAAATTCGGGACTTCATACCACTGGCCGATACAATGTTAAATTTTCTGTGTGTTTAGAATGAATGCATCCTATACTCGGAGCTGTGCTCGATAGAAATAAATTTTAATATTTGTAAACGTAGACATCAATTCTTGTGTACAAGCAATAGTAGTATAGATAGTTTTAGTTGCTATGAAAATCTGCCAAAAATAGGATGAAATATTAAGAATCAAATTATCCAAATCTTAGACACTAAGCATCAGTATAATATTATCAAGTAACGGCGATGACAATAATTGTCTGTTAAAACATAAAAATACAGGTTATTATTATAACAATCATAATAACTCACAATCTTTGGTCAAAGTACGTGACGTAATAAGTTCAAGACGTGAAAAGATCAGCGTCAGCGGGAAGAAAGATGTTCTTAATGGAGGTAATAATTATAACAAAGAAGCTCAGTGCTAAATCTGAGCCAAGAATAATTAGACATTAATAAGAGACAAAATTGAAGAAGGAAATTAAAAGTCATCTGCTTTTGCTGCGTTTAGCAGACATTGTTTTGTTATAAACGGCTCTCATTTATAAACGAGGAATTCCAAAGAATTCTTCATAACTCTTAACTTTGGACGGAATAAAAAAAGTAGTATTCAGCTTTCTTAAATCCTATGTCTAATGAATGTTTGTATGGAAAAACAATTCGCCAAGTTAGCATAGCTGACAATATTAGGTAATACTATAAAATTGAATCCCTGTTTCCTTTGGTCATCGCATCACGCTGGAACGGATGGGAAATTTCGCTAATTCTTGTTTTGATGTGTTAATTATTGTCAAATGTTGAGCGACTCTTTAGAAAGTTGAAAACTTAACGACGATATTAATTTTACATTAGGTACCGTCAGTTGTACAGAATTATATACAACAGTTAAAATAATAATTATATTATTAATGTTTTATATTCATTTTTAATATTATTTCATAGCTGTCAGTTGTTTGAATTACCTGTCAAGGAAAATCTCTCTTGTGTCAGCTAGTACTTTTTCAAACCAGAGAGTGTTTTTGCCTTTTAAGGTTGAACGAATGTTTCAGCTTCTAGGCTTCTAAGTAAATTGAATTTCGTAAAACCAAACAACGCCTAAAACTTACACCTGAATCCAAGCAAAATCCGATATAGTAAGTTGAGCAATTTAATTTCAACTGCGGTTGAAGACTCCTTCTATTGAATTGGATTCAGCTTTAGTACTTCAGTTTTTGTCGACTCACCGCTTTTTCCTTCTTGAGAAAGGTCCTCTATAGATTTAACTGGTACAAAATAAATGGTTCGGTCCGGACTCTTTCGCCTGACCGCTCTTAGGTGTAATGTATTGTTATCGTTCGATTACTTATGCTTACTTACTCTTGGTTAGATATTGCCCTATCGACGGGAGTTTCTTGTTTTATATTTTTTTGGTTATTGATAAAGAGGAAATAGAAATGGATTGAAAGAAACGGTTGTGATTCTATGTTATCACATAGGTCTTATTATCTCACTGTAATTGATTCATTGCAAAGTTTTCCTTCCAAATTTTTCTATTGTGAGTCATACATCCAAAAGCAAGGAATACCATATTGTCCACGTATAACACACTTCGAGAAGGTAAAACCCACATACGAATACATATAAACCTACCTATGACGATACCCATACAATTTACCTTCAGATACAGCCCGTTTTTTGACGTCAGGATAAAGTCCGTAGAACATACAGTTCGCGATAACTAACCATTCTCTCAATTTGAAAGCGTCAGACAAGAACTGGAAATCGAATAACCCGCCCTGATGTGATACAATAGAATTGTATTCTTTCAAAATTTTTCAGTAGCCGAAGGATGTTGTGCGAAAATGCATTTATAGATAGTCTCTTTCAAAGTTTACGGCTGAATTGTGATGGTGCAGTGTACGGAGTTAGATATATTTCATACTAGCTTTTGATCGTGACTTCGTCACGTGGGCTTAAGGACTTTATCCAGAGAGGGATAAAAAGTGTCCTATGTGTTGATCCAGGTTTTACACTACCTGTTCACCAAATTTAATCCCAATCCATTCAGCCGTTTTCGCCTGAAAGAGTAATAAACATCCATGCATTTATCTACCCATCTTTACAAACTTTAGCAATATATTTAGGCAGCATACTGACACACGCGATTGCTGTCACGCGTGCTCATTTATCGGTCGAAAATCATACTGCAATATAATTAGTTCATAATTGATTTTAAAAGAGTGCCGGGAGTTTTTCCCGCCCGCTTTTTTCTCCTGGTCTACGTTAGCCTGAGGGGCACCGAAAGCGGATGTTAGATGTAAGATAATATTCTATCATGTATGACGTTCATTAAGTGTACACAACTCGTACCTGACAATGAATAAAAGACTTTGATTTTGATTTTGATTTTTTTGAGTACATTTGTCCCATGTTGGGACGTATTGAAAATTAGGACAGCTTCTTTCAAAGACTTGTGTTGGAAATTTGTCGTGTTTGTTGGTCGGTCTGTTGTGTCGAATTGCGACAGCTAATTAGGGCTAGGCCGGGAAGGTATTAAGTTACATACGGTCTTATGTTTATCTGTAGCTCGATTTCCATCGATTGCTGTATGTACTCTCGGAACATTTTAATAAACTCATATTATTATGTTTTCAGTGATTTGTTTTCCTAAACGAAACTTTGGAATGTAAAACAATTCATTTCGTGCTCAATGTTATGTAGAACTAACGTGCAACATTATTTATTTCAAATGTTCCCAAGTGGTAATGTATGGGTATGCAGAAAATTTACTGAAATTTATTTTCATGACAAATTTTATGGTGTGCGAAGTTGAGAATTTATTTAATGGCAAAATTTTGGGTGTTTGAATGTATGTGGCGAAAAATAATTGCTGCGAAATTATACAAGTTATTCTATTATTCTAACTAGGGATCGCCAATCAGTCGAAATTCGACTATAATTATTAAAATTTTAATTTGACACGTAAGAGAATATACGTACGCGTTTTGTTTGACTCTGAGTGCATGTCAAAGTACTCCAATCTGATGGTAAAGTGCGCTTTTTGTATTAATAGGTATATAAGTTATTGTTTTATGCCATAAAAATTTGATCAAATATGAAAGCATTGAGGAGTTTTCTCGACCTACAAATTCAAGCTAATTTCCTTATATAATTTACAAAAGGTTTGCCAAGTCTGGCATGTAATTGCTATATTTAATGAATGTTTCTGTCACTTGTTTTTCTTCTCTTTAAGATTAATTTCGTCTCGCTATCTACAGTAACTTAAAAACAAGAAGGTAGATTTATTTTATAGATAAAAAAATCATGTAAATAACAGGATAAAGCCGAATTTGTTGGATGATATTATTTTTACAACTATTCTTTTCTTTAATGTAAACTTGAAAGTAAAGGTAAATTCATGAAAATATGTTTTTTATTAATATTTTCTTTTGCCTTTCTAGTTTGGCGGCTGAAGTGATAGACGCTTCGATCGCCTGACAACATCTGCTCTAGAAAAATTTTGTCACTTTCTCCATTCAAGCACTTCCTATTCATGGGGCATCAAGTAGCCTCTCGTGTACTCGATATTAAGAGTCGGTAAGGATAGTACTATCGGCGTGTATGTTGTATGGTAAGAATGGCCCTCTATTTAAAAGCACCCGAGTATATTTATCGGAGCTCTTCAAACATAAGATATTAGAGCAGCAGGAGGTAACGCCATACAAAGGGCTTATCGTGAACGGAAGAGCGTTTTGAAAGCCGCAAGACATTTATCCTCATAAATTTTCAGGTGTCGTAAATTTTGGCGGCCTTAACCGTATTTAGTGAGCACTTAAGGAAATTTTCAAGTCCTCACTGGGTTTGCTTTAATTCCTGCCGCAGATGTCGACGATGTTTTCTTAGAAACGTAAAATATGTTTTTCTTTGCGCAAAAGCAAAATTTATTTCGACCTCTGTCATATCTTCTCGTTTTGGGGATTGGAATTTGAGCAGTAGGTACCTAACTACCAGGAATATCTACCCTTAAATTGAAGTTTTTTCATTTTTTTAATAATAATAGGTAACACGGTTGATATTATTGATAGGGAGCACAATTGGCCGCCCAGGTCATCAGGCTATGTCACTGAAACAGCGGCAAGCAATTTGCGGAGATTAGGAAAGACGGAAATACAACTCAGGTAGGTACAGTACCTACTATTGCACAAGCTACTTTCAATATAGCGCACGAATTGCTATCGTTATCCTGAAAGTAAAGTGAGGCAAAACTAAGAGTTCCCGCGTCTGTACTGAATCCCAGAAAAAGTCAATTAGGTTCAACTTGAGCTGGAGTTTCGCCGGCGAAATTGCACCCATTTGCGGAAGATTTGCTCTATAAAAATTGATTGCCAACATTAAAGTCATGTACAGGCTAGCGTAAATGAAATTAACTCGCGAAGTGAGAAAAACTTTCTATAAGGATTCGAAATTGGCTGCTGTGGAAGAACTAAATGTTGGCTAGTTTTATTAATTAACTTTTGTAGCTGACAAATAGCTGAAGCGCGCATAGCTCCGCTGCTTGAGTAGATTGCAAGCGATTGAAAAAGTAAAGCAACGTCGCAAAATTAAATGCACGTTTCCGTGCTTCGGAAGGCACGTTGAGCCCTCGGTTCCGGTTGTTAGCGATAAGATTAAGATCATAAGATGCAAAAGTTACTGATATCGTACAACAATGTCATTTTGTACATTCTATCTCATGTCAGTGAGTATTTCAATAAGAACAGCTGCAGAACAGAAACACAGGGCGTGTTAAAGTTATGTCGTGCTGCTTGGCCGGTTGGTTTTGTCAACTAATTAGCTATGCTTGAACTATTTTTGGACCAGGAGAACGTAGTATTTCCGGATAGACAATCTATCTTTGGTTGCTATAGACAAACTATCAGTTATTTGCTTGCCAGAATTTCCATTGCTATCAAAAATTAAAGGACATTTCTAAAATAAGTCTTTTCAATCGGACAACTGATTGACAGAAATACAAGAGCATGGCATGTATTTCTGTCAATCAGTTGCCCGATGGCATACTTAATACCTTAATTACCTAAATCTGCATTCAGTAATTACGCTTGGAACTTGGAAACAATTGGACAATCGGCCACTCAGAAACGTGAAAGGAAACTTAACATAAACTAGCAGTTGTATTCAGTACTGCCGACGTTTATTGTGCATAAAATGGAGATTAGCATACATCCCTCTGGAACAAAGATAATGCCCAAAACCCAGTTTCATGCAGACTGAAAATTGCAGCTTCGAATATACAGAGATGACAAACGTTGTTCACTTATCATAAGGCTTCGTGGAACAAATCATGGAAACTGCAACTAATTGGTTATTAAGATAGGGGTGTTTGTACGTGTTAGATCCTTAGAAGGACGAAAGTAATTGACGTACTCGTAGCTCGCAAAATTTGCAAATTAAAGTGGCAAAGAATATTTTATCTATGACGCTGTCTCTGCCTGACATCTTACATATACAGTCAACAGATGGCACCACGAGTATGATGAATCACGTTATCGAAGTTTTTTACATCGCTAACATATATACGAAGCTCCGAGATGATGTAATCAGAGCTCAGCCTTGCCCAGGCAGCACCCAGCCTTTGTAAATGAAAATAAAACAATGTCTGCAGTCTCTAAGAACTGTAAGTCTGGAATTTTTTAGTTAAAAGCTGTTCTAGCTTCTTTAAAAACCAACAGTTTTTTTTTCTTAAAGAATTTGCTTGGCTAGTGAATTAAGTTTAATATTTGTAAGATATGGTTTTTTTGGTGGTGATCTAAAATTTCGGTCCCGTACTCAAGTTATGTGCGTTTTACAAAATTAACAACTTCACTGTCCCACGAGTCACATGTGACTCATACCCAGTGTTCAACTATTGTGTTTACTTGTATGAGAGGAGGCTGGCTGTGGTCGTTGACGAGTTACAAACACAATCTTATTCTTGCCATATTATAGGATTTTCAAAGCTAACAAATATAAATATTGGTCAGCTTCTAATCGGTTGATTGAAAGTTAATATATGATAACGCCTGTTCAGGAATCTATATTGAGCAAATATACCAACAGAACAAACTGATTTATATTATGTAGCTTTGTAGTGCCAAAAAGATAGAATATCGCGTCGTTTCGTACAAATACTTAGATGCTATGGTAGATGTCTACACATCCTTTTCATTGTGAGAGGAGACCCGACTCTGATGTGTGTCACTGATGGGATACAAAAATTTTACTGGTACTTTATAAATCGTCTATTTATCGTTTTATTTAAAAAAAAATTTTGTACAAATTTTTTGAGTTATCTTACCGCCAAAACAGAATTCAAAATTTACAACATGAAGTACAGGTTTTGTTTTATTGTTATTTGTAAATTCAAGCATCATTAGTAAGTATACACGCATCGATTTTATCTTTCAGCTCACTGCTTCCAATTGTGTTTCAGCGAATTACAGCTAAGTCAATTCGCCTCGTAATAACGAAAACCGCAAACGTACGGATTAATGGGGGTTCATAATGAAAAGGCCAAGATGTGGCGCCATTCAGTCTTTATTTTCTTGAAAGGGTCACGATAATAAAAGGAAAATTAAAGACCCGCATTCAAGGCCGTGCTGTATTCGTTTCATCCCGGTAACATCTTTCGGAAAACTCGAATTGAAACTAAACTGAATGAGGAAAAGTGGATTTTCATTCAAATGCCACTGGCCACTATTAAAAGACTCTCGAATTAATGACGCTTCTCATTTGGGTAATTTCTATTCAAACGATTGAAACAAACATTTGTAACTTCAGTATTTCTCAGACGTTACATTTTGTGGGTGCAATTTCGCTCCATTAAAGGAGTTTTAAAAATTTCTAAAAACTTAACTGGGTCACTCGGGCAACGTAAAATGCGAATTCATTTAATATTTCTTCTTTAACGGTATACAAGTGTAATTAAACTGCGTCTTTTTATTTTACAGTTTATTCGCAAGTTTTACCTTTAGAATTATAGTGTTCAAGCAACATGCTGTTATGATTAATGAACGATTTTGAAATAATAGGAGGTTTAAGCCACGCCGCCAAATAAGGGATTTTCAAACTTCTAGTTAGAGTGCTACAAACAAATACTTACTTCGAAAATATGCATTGCATATTATGCAATTGCATATATGACACTCTCCAGCAAGTCAAGTGAAGTATCTTCACACATACATATAAAAATATCAATCCATCGCTCTGACAATTCGTACAAACAAACTTTATTTGCGTTACAAATATGAATGTTGCTATCATACTCGTACATAAAAAAATTTTTACAGATCTGACTACCAGTTCGGTTATAGATGTTAGTTCAAACAAACATATAAATTCTTTAGCCTTTTTATACGTCAGTAAACGAGTAGTTACATCGACGTTTTTTTAACCGACTTCAAAAAAAGGAGGAGGTTCTCAATTCGTCTGTATGTTTTTTTTTTTTTTTTTTCTTTTTTTTTTTTTTTTTTTATATTTGTTATCGCCGCATTCCGTCATTTGTTAACCGATTTGAATTTTTTATTTTTGGTTGGAAAGATATTACTTTGAATTTGGTCCCATATTAAGTTAGTGTTGATCTGATGAAGAGTTTCGGAGATACAGAGTGGAACTCTTCAACGGATAAGAGTTAAGGAACCGGGTTAAAAAATTATTATTATTGGTCACATTACCTTTGCAAAACTATGTAGACATAGACCACCTTCGAGTCTGATGATGGAGTGGAACTCGTTTTTATTTTATATTTCTGACCGCCGTATTCCGTCATTTGGTAACCAATTTCAATTGTTTTTTTTTTGGTTTGGGAGCTGTTACTTTGGATTTGGTCCCATATTAAGTTGGTGATGATCTGAGGAAGAGTTTCTGAGATACAGAGTAGAACTCCTCAACGGATAAGAGTTAAGGAACCGGGTTAAAAACATATTATTGTTAGTCACATTACCTTTGCAGAGCTATATAGACATTGACCACCTTCGAATCTGATGATGGAGTGGAACTCGTTATAAGATAGGAATAATTAAATCGTGTTTAAAAGTTCACTTAAATAAACCATACAAATTATAATTACATTTAATTTGTAATTATGGTGTCCGTAAGGTTACCATTGAGAAGCCAGTTGCCACTGGCGTTTTTAGACTGTAAAAGTTTCGCATAGCTCTGCCATGTATAGTAACAAATACTAGCGACGGGTATCCACGACTTTCCCAAGTACCTACGAAAACGAATCTAATGCAGTAGTTACCTACTTCCGAACGGCCATACCTCCGGCCTCCGGTTTCTCAGAATTTTAGTATACTTGCCTATTTTTCTTTTATATTTGTTATCACCGCATTCCGTAATTTGTTACCAGATTTGAATTTTTTTCTTTTAAGTTCGGAAGATGTTAGTTTCAATTTGGGCCCATATTAAGTTGGTGTTGATCTGATGAAGAGTTTTGGAGATACAGAGTGGAACTCTTTAACGGATATTAAGTAGGTGATGATCTGATGAAGAGTTTCGAAGATACAGAGTGGAACTCCTCAACGGATAAGAGTTAAGGAACCAAGTTGATAAATTATTATTGTTGGTCACATTACCTTTGCAGAACTATATAAACATTGACCACCTTCGATGCTAATGATGTAGCGGAACTCGTTATAAAATAAGAATAATTAAATCGTGTTTAAAGCAAGTTAATTTAAATAAACTGTACAAATTATATATTTAAACATTAAAAATGGTAATCCGTAAGGTTACCATTAAGTAGCCAGTTGCCGCAATCTATGATGAAGCATTAAAACTAAGATACCAGAGTCAGATAATAGAGTGGAAGTGAAACTATGACAACTAAAAAGCATTAAATAAAATAATTTTAAACAAAAATGTGAACCGACTTCGAACTAAAAAGTAAGAAATAACTTTACAAACAGACTTCAATAATAAGGTATTTTTGGAGTCTGTGCCCAAGTTCATCCTCAGTTTAACCTCAAGTAACCTCATTTTTGCAGACGAGTTTTAAAGTCATGAAGAAATCATTATATGTTTTACTATAAAACTTACTACTTTATATATTTTACTAAAAAAGAAGTATGTAGGTAAATATGTACTTAGGTAATATTTTATTCATTTATTATAATTGTACGGGCTAGTATCGACACCATACGATAGTCAAAGAAAAGATGTTGTTAAAGTTTATAATATTTATTGTTGTACACTGTAGGTATGATAATGATGTTGCTATGAGTACGCGCGCGATATGTTCGTATCCCAAATGCATATTAAATTGAAAATGTGACCGGCGCGTGCTATACGAAAAACGCGCTGACGGTCGGTGTACGGTTGCACCGTACAATAATGTACAATAGAAAGAGAGACTTTCTTTCTGTTGTATCATAAAATAATTTTAAACAAAAATGTGAACTGACTTCAAACTAAAAAGTAAGAAATAACTTTACAAACAGACTTCAATACTTAATAAGATATGTTTGGAGTATGTGTAAAAATGAGGTTACTTGAGGTTAAACTGAGGATGAACTTGGGCACAGACTCCAAAAATACCTTATTATTGAAGTCTGTTTGTAAAGTTATTTCTTACTTTTTAGTTCGAAGTCGGTTCACATTTTTGTTTAAAATTATTTTATTGTATCGACCTCTAGGTACGTCCAAATTAGTTCTGGCTTCTGATACGCGTGTAACTTGTTTATTTATTCTAAAATTTTTCGAAAGACCCACAACAAATCTTCAATCAATTTTATTTACGAAGTTTCAGGTGGCAATCTCATCTTTTTCAGTAAACTTTTACTAATTAATCGGGGTTTTGGATTCAGTTTTACTGAAAGCGTTCAAGGACGTCGAACGAAATTAAGTTGTTTTGCTTTACTGCGAACTCTTATTTTCAGGAATCGTAGGCCAAGTTATAATGAAATGTCGGTTTTATTAAAGCATTTCTAACGACAGACGCTTATTTTTAAATGATAATATTCTTTTATAAAGGTGGCGAAACTAAAGAACAAGATTCTTTAGTTTTTTTTTCAGAAACATTACAACAGTATTAATTTCTTTTACTTCGCAATATTGTATGTATTTTTTATCATTTTTGAAAGTATATTTATTTTATATTGATTGTTTGATATTTATTATTCTCATAATTTTATTATTCACAACAATTTTAAAAGTTTAATGCACACAAGATTTTCTTCTCAACATGGCAGGGTGCTGGCTACTACTGGAAGAAATTTTGATTAAGAAATTACCCTTGTCTCTTACCGCTTATGCTTCTATTTCCTGAGTACGTGAAATAAATAAATAAATTGTGTATGTTTTACAAAATTAAATGTAACGAAAAAATTGTGAGGAAACCCGCATTCCTAACACTTTTCCCTAATGCTGCGAGCAGTCATTCGAACTCCACCGACACCCAATTTGCACGCGATGTGAACTAAGGTTATACGAGTATACGTCCCATTTTGATAGGAGACCCGACCGTGCAGTGGGTCGGTAATGGGTTGCAAGGAATACCTTTTTTAACCACCGAGCCACCGACGCAATAAGGGTGTTAATTTAACACGCGTTTTTGTGTAGTTACGAGAATTTGTATCACACAGTAACCCGTAACCGTCCTTACCAACGCACAAATTTTGATGCGGTTTTGCGTTTAATCGCTGACATGAACAAGATTACCTTCAGCTATTCTACTACGATTATAAATGCGAAAGTTTGTGAGGATAGATAGATGGATGGATGTTTGTTTGTTTGTTTGTTACTCATTTTATCAAAAACGGCTGACCAGATTTGGATGAAATTTGGAATATACGTAGTTTATAACCTGGATTAACATAAAGAATACTTTTTATCCCTCTCTGGATGAAAGTTCTAAAATCTGCGCAGTCTAGTAATTTATAATGTTGGGGGATTTTTAATTATTTTGTTTGTTGTAGGTAACTTAATATTATGGTAACTTACAATATGTAGGTTTCCCTAATTTATCGTATTTGCCAAAAACAGTAATCCAGATATCTTTGAGGCACCTTAGGGACACATAAAGGCGCACAATACCTAACTGCTGTCAAATACATAGTTTTTTTGTGTCTATGGCAACTTTGAAATTGAATTTCTGAAATCATTATCGCAAATTAGGTTTTCAATACGAAATAGGCCGTTCCCTTTCAAGAGTCCAACCTTAATGTTTTAGATTCATGAACAAAGGAATTAGTAGGTTGTATTGAGGTGAAAATTGAAAATCAACCTAGTTTACGTGTAAACTAACAATCTCGATTCTGTCAGTCAATTTTGACAGGTAATTTACTTTAGCGATTAGATGTCGTTTGAGGAGAGTAAACCACATGCCGAGATTTTGTACCAGTTTTACAGTTACTTAAAGGAATAACCATTTGTTCTATTCATTATAAAATCAAAAAATCGCGCGAAACGATTGCACGCTTTGAAAGCGAAGCGCTCAAAGCAGCCTAGATCAATGATTGTAAAAGCTTCCTATTGTAAATGGGAATAATTTCAGTTTATATTTATTCAAATAGAATATTTCCAATCTATCTTAATTTATTCATGCACCTTAATTGTTCCATTTATGAAACAAAAGGTTCTGAATATAAATGAGCAAGCGGAATATTACGCTTCTGTTATTCGCTACTGTCTTTGCATTTATTTTATTGTTATTTATTTACGCTCTAATATTTACTTTACTCAAGAAGTCAAGCCAAGTTCAATGAAATCAAGCTATAATAGAATAGCTAGCATTGCCCGTGTCAACAGTTACTAAAAATTTGTGTCAGCATTATCATAATTATTAATTAGGTGTCTGCGTTATTTTTAAACAGCAAATTAAAATAAAAAGACGCGCTTAGATTGTTCACCAAATAGGACAAGTGTCAAATACCTGTCACATTACTACCTTCCCTTATAAAATTGAATTCTACATCCGACTTTACTTTGTGGCAATATATCGTCGTTCAACAAATTAGGTGTCAATGATGCTGACGGGCGGAAATCTACAGTAGGAGTGTATTCACATGAAACGACTAAACAAAGCGACAGAAGCGCGTTTTTCTTGCGATTGCGATTAACTCAAGGGGTCATGAATTGATCTGTAGCGATAGGAGGATGATGCTAATTCCTATATTTAAATTTTAAAGTTATTGGGCTTTGTTGTAATTACCGACTTCAAAGAAGGAGATTATCAATGTCAGAACTGCACATGAACTGAACATGGGTGTAGGTACATACATATTTATGTATGTATGTAGATAATTATGTTTGTCCACGCATATCTCCGAAAGTAATTGACGGATCGTGTTCATTCTTTTTTGTTTCTTTACTTTTTGTTCAACTTAGAGAATGGTAAAAATTTCATCAAAATCGGTCTAGTAGTTTCCGTGACATGGACTTACGTATAACTAAAAATTACGTAAAAAAATAAATAAAAAAAATTAAATCGACCTCAAAAAAGTATGAAATAACATTTGTTGCATACTTTTGGCTGACTATTTTTTAGGTTGGTGCCAAAATTTAACAAAAGAAACAAAATAATAGGCGTACCTCCATGTACCAACTTCACCCATATCAATACCACGGTTTGTCGATCACATAAGACGTTTCAGTGAAATTGTGTTTCAAGTTCAAAGATGTATTGTTTGTTCGGGACTGAAAGGTAGACATCGATACATAGAAGCCAATTTCGTTACGGAATTAGAGTATCAGAGAGAGTAAATACAACAGTATTTACGAATAAACATTGAATAGATGTAGAATAAACAAGATTGATGATCGAAGAAATTCTAGTGCCTATTGTATGAATGTCCTAGAACGCTCTTCAGAGTCGGTCTGTAACCCATTAATGACCCACGGGTTGGTTGACTTCACATGCATTTCAGAGCAAGTTTTGTGAACTTTCGGGCATGCAGGTGTCCTAACGATGTTTTCTTAACCGTAAGGCAAGGCTGAAGGTGAAGGAAAACATCGTGAGGAAACCTGCATGCCTGAGAGTTCAGAAAAAAAAGTTCTCAAAGGTATGTGAAGTCCACCAACCCGCAGTAGGCCAGCGTGGTGGACTAAGGCCTACATCCTTCTCATTCTGAGAGGAGACCCCCGACCCTGTAGTGGGTCATGAATGGGTTACTGACAAGGCAAGGCTCGTTCACAGCAAGGCATATTTAATTTTAGAAAGCGTACCTACATATTCTTTTAAGAAAATTTTTGGTACCTGCCACTGGGATTTGAACCCGGACTCCCCGAATAAGAGGCAGTATTCTTAGACGTTTGGCTATCAACGCTCTTCAGAGTACTTTTATGACTTTTTTCTTTCCTTTATCGTATCTGAGTTGTATCAGAATTTATCGATCATAATGATGCTTTCACATTGATTGTCTGATAGATTCTCATGACCTTATTTCAAATTCACTGTAAGTACTTGTCTGTACTAAGTTGTGTACACTTATTTGAAAAACGAAATGAAAACTTAAAGTATTCATTTTCATTTCTGGCTATTCCTAATGGAATTAGAGTGTTACTGAAAGTTTCTCGCAAGTTTCCAAACTACCTATTCCAAATAGCAAAATTGAAAATTCATAAATTTAAGAAATAAACAGGTCACAAGACCACTAGCTAGCTCTTTGCTAAAAGTAATTAATTTCAAAACAGCTCGCCCTTGAAACTATCGAGTTCGAAACAGCTCGGTGCATATTATCGCGGTGTTGATTAATTAGTAAAAGTTAAATGAGATTGGTTCAAAACGTTGCCCCGACAACTGGGGAACTGGGCTATTTACACTTGAACGACTAACTGGTTCTGCATTTAATTTGGGAAATTCAAGGGCTTTGCAATATCATTAATGAACGAAAGGGAAAGCATATTTCGTCATCTCTTCAACTCACCTACCTTTTTATGATACAATTGATTAGCAAAAGGGCGCACAGGCCAGCTGTGCCGTGAGTATGAACACTATCGTTATTGTCAAAGTATTCGTTGGTAAACGTGAGTCATTAGTATTTCATCTGTAAGTCTATCTGACATCTTTCCATACTAATGGCATAGTGGTCACTGCAACTCATGGAAACCGCCCGCATCCAACCTCAAATTGTGAAAAAAATTTGCTTGCCACCCGTGATTTGTTGCTCATTCCCTACTATACACTCATGTCATACTTCTTCTTCCACAGAACAATGAGACCAACCCTCGCGTTGCTGGTCTGTTTCTACGCGCTGCTGTCGAGCGGCACCTCCAGTGGGGACGACCGGCGCTGGCTTCTCTCTCTAGTAGACCTCGTGGAGTTGGACTATGAGGATCGGTGCGATGCTCGCGCCACTGCTGCGTGGGAAGAACTCACTGGGAACAGCAAAGGACTGGCGAGAAAGGTGAGTTGTTGTTAGTTCAAGGTGTTTGGTAAGTTGGTCTCTAGATGCTTCAATTTTTATCGACCGGGGTCTTAAGTACTGGCTTGGAAAAAGCCCACTGGCAACAGCAAATGGCTCGCGAGAAAGGTGAATTGTAGCCCCAAGGTGTCGCTTTTTTTCGAGCAGATTTTAACTATAGTTATTGGAATTTGCTTGTCTCTCTGCAAAACATTATTGGCCCGCAGGCTCGGGTGTCCTCGCATAAAGTAGTATCCTCCTTATGCTTATGATATATAATATAATCCAGCACGCTTTCCTATTACGGGTCTGGAGACTTCAGTTACTTACAGAAAACTTTGAGGTATGATGATTTCCTCTCGATTCTGATGGTGAAATCTTTTTTGTTAAACGCACCCCTAATAGCTAAGAAAAGTGGTGTAGTGTGGTTTAAGGATGGGTCATTGGTAGGATGATGCTTGTTGATGTAAAGTTGAGCTCTTTCCAACTTTCTGCTGCTCTTTAACGTTTACATTGCTAACTTCACATAAACGATTTCAAGTTTACACGTTCTTAGTCGTATTGAAAATGTATTGAAGATACATGATAAATGGAAAGGCTAGGAATTTTCAGTACTTTGTAAAAAAACCTGCAAAAAGATGTAAGTGCCACTTCCAACTTGGCAGCCTTGCAAGAATTGCCTTAGTTGTAAGTTATAGGGAATTTCCTTTAGATCTGAATTCTGGACATAAATCTTATCCCGAGTTAGTAAAGATATAGGTAGATACCTTCTACTCTTTATGCCTGTGGTTTTACAAAATTGCCTTCAATATCTGCCCAAACTGAAAATAGTTACACAAAAATTCAAAAATAGCGTTGGCTCTGATTGCTTACAGATTTCTTATAACTCAGCTGTTACTAGTTACCTCACGAATATTTTTTTCATATTTTTATTTATAACCTAAATTACCTTAGTACCCCGAGATGTGTAAATGTTTGTAGTGCCAATTACGTCGAATAGGTGCTCTATATTCAAGTAAATTTGATATAGACTGTAATTGAGACGAAAACTTTGTTTGAGTTATCAAATAGAAAGCTTGTTAAAGTCTGAACTTGTTAATTTATTAGTTTCTGCGTGAATTATGTATCTAATATTAATATTCACTTTAGTAAGTACAAAAACAATTTTCTAACTTATTACAGTTTTCGCTTTTAAATGTTTAGTAGGAGCACTTAAGCTTTATGTGTTATTAAAATTCGAGTGCCTAATATGGGGTGGGTTTTATACGACGGCTACAAAATTATGAGTAGGTTTACGTTTAACTGAAATTCGGCAAGGACCAAATAGATTACGTACAACCGTCACATTTACATGAATAATTTCCTCGTGTGCCCTAATTCGTTTCGAATAGTTTAGGTGTTTAGACCTCTGGAAATTTATGTGTACGGTAATGTCGATTTGGTAAGGCAATTGCTTGAATTTGAATTATAGAAATGTTATGGTCCCACCTTCCTTCTACCTTTCAGCCCTTTGTTGTTCACTGTCTACGGTCCTGGGCCTGCTGAATCCAACAGTTTCCCCGCTGTCTTCTTCAGGTCGTCAGTCCACCTGGTCGGAGAGCGGCCTGTGAATGTGATACAGTACACACGCTAAAGCGAAAGCTATCCTATCCCTTGCCGTTAAACTTTTGCAGAGTTGTTCAGTGGATAGTCTCCACTATATTGATTCCTTCTCCGTGTCGAACATGGTTAGTTACTTGATACAATTTGTGACAACAAATAAGTCATACGACGACTGACATAATTCAAGTCAATTCAGGGGCCCGATTCTGTATGACCATTCACACTCGTATCGCGGCAATGTCGTGTCTTACCCGCGATAAAAACTCAAAAAAGGCTTAAAAGTCAAATGTCGTGGCAATCTATTGTGTGCCTTATAGAATAGACATTAAGGTTTCTTGTCGTGCCGAGTTCATGAAATGACGTACGGTTGGATGACACACGATATCGGCACGAAATCTGAATGGTCATACAGAATCATCCCCCAGGCCATCGAGGTCGTCTAAACTGTCCTCTTCGCATATTATGATAAACTAACCCCATAACAAATTGTATTATTTCTGACTTATTTTGTTCCTGATAATAACTATCTTCTCCATTCACAGCTGGAGCGCGACAAGTCCTTCGGAGTATTCTCCAGGAAGCAGACCACGGATGTGAAGAGTGCTCTCAACGAACACTCATTGGGCGCTGACGATGAGGTCTTGAGGCGACGAGTCAAGCTCCTCACGCAGCCGGGAGATGCGCTGTTGGAAACTGAGCAGTGGATACGGGTAAGATTAATATATCTTAAAATTTTTCCATTTACACTTAAAAGAGTATGGAAACAGGAACTGGACAAAGACTTGGCTGTAACCCTTTATGTCACACTGTTGGCCACGGGGTCTCTCCACAACAAGAGGCCTGGAGCATACTCGACCCTGCTGCTCCAATGCAGATACGAGAGCATTTTTATCACAGATAATGTTAAAATAGCAGAAGAAAGGAATCATAAAAGTCATAGAAGGCCTCCTGAAATATTGAGGCAAATTTCGTACGTGTAATCACGCATAAAATTTTTGCTGTGACTCATTATGAGGAAAAAGTTTTGTACACTTAACGAACGCCACAAAAACTGTCAACGAACATCTACGAGTACACTTAATTGGACGAAAGTAATTTATACTGACGCCTATTTAAATGTATGTATCCTTTATATAAAATCCTTTATAGCAATCAGTATACCACAATTCATTCAAATCTGTTTGGCATTTTTTGCCTGAAATAATAACAAACACCTATCCTTTCATCGTCAATACACTTTTCACATTTATAATAGCAAGTAGGAGATTTCTGTGCCGTGAGAAATAAACACCATCGTCAAAGTATTCGTATAGTAAACGACAGTCATTAGTATGCCATATGTCAGTCTGTCTTGACATCTTCCGAAATTAATGACAGCTCGATACGATTACTGTACTAACTGCGTAAGTTCATGCTCAAGGAACCGTTCTCTATAGGAATGAAGCATTTTATTCCTTCGCATAAAACACAAGTTCTCATGCTAGATACAGTCATGACGAATTTCGTATTTTTCAGCAAGTCATAGCTTGTTTCGTGCACAAGAGCTTGAGCTCTGAAATTCTCGCCTGAGATTGCGATGTCTTGTGTTTCATCTATCAAAGTCAACCTTTGCCTCTCCCTTAGGAACTGTAACGTTTTCTTTAAAAGGCTGAGAGAGGGTGGGGTTCAAGATTTTTATTTCAATTTTTGGTTCTTTATGGGGCACAATTTTTCAATGTTTGTGTATTTCAAAGATGTTGACACAGAAAGATTAGAGGGGTATCAGGATGTAGAAATGGAATACCGTTTGGCTGGAACTATTATTATGTCACTTTTTAGTTGTTTAACTATGCTCTACGGTACGTTAGCCTAATTTTCTGATTATAGTGTCCCTAAAATAAAACGCTTTACCTAAAGTTAAATTAATTTTGGAAAAGTTAAAACACTTTTGCTTTTTCTCTCGTAACAGATTCCAATGACAGTGGCACGTGTCAATGACTTCCTTAAGAGTAACGTGCGGTAAGGTTGAAGCAATACATCATACATCAAGGGTTAATAAATGGGTAAAGACAATAGTAGATTCTACGAACAATCCAGTAACAGATAAATGTATCGTTCAAACATCAGCATTTTGATTTCCGAATAACACGGGTACAGTCATCGCAACTGAATCCCGTTTAGAAGCACAAAGCCCCAAAAAAGAGCATTCACACTAGGTGAGATCGCTCCCGACTGACACAAAAACGACATTACCATCTCTTATCCCGTTTGTCAGTAAAGAGGCGCAGCGTTCTAGTTCAGTCCCTTTAGTAAAGCCAGTGTAATTGGAGGTACGAATTTTGGGACACAATCGATTGAAGTGCGTTCATTCACTGGTACATTGACACCATATTTATTTATGAAAGGAGATGTTTCAATATGGGTCATATTATAATGAACATGACCTCAAAAAAGATTAAATCCAGTGTAATTGGAGGTACGAATTTGGGACACAATCGGTTTCCGTTCAAAATTCTCTTGGTACTTATTTTATCTTTTACTCATATTGGCCGGTCCCGTATTATAAGCCGTTTCTTCAAATAAAAAGTCAATTAACGTGAGCTCAGTATAATATGATACGGATAATCCTACGCTATACTTACACAGGTAACTAGGAAGCCCGTTTATTTTTATGGATGTATCGGACAAGCCCATAAATATGCGGCGATTTATGTCCTATAACAAGCCGCGTTCTATTGGCAGAAGACTGAAAGGATTTATGTCTTGTCTGACGGTAACACTTGGTTTTATTTCGATTAATCTTTTAAGCCATCTTTGTCCTACTACTGTTCTACTTTTCTTTCTTGTCAGCTATTCCACTACTTTTTTGTAAACGCGAAAGTTTGAGAGGTAAAAAAAGATTCATTCCCGCGTAATCGGCCGAAAATATTGGATTGAAATTTGATATACCGGTGCCTAGTAATTAAGAGTACCTAGTTTACCGGTACCTATTAATGGAAAAAAGTAATTTAATAATAGAAATGTAACTACTTTACGTAGCTCCATTTGCGAACCATTTTACCAGAATAAGATACAATTGTATTGATGAATGAATTAGTATTTCTATTAACATTAGCAGTATCATAACGTTACATAGAAAGAAAAATAGCATGATAGCGTTATTCATACTCGTACAACCTATTTAACTTCCCTTTTACTCCCGCATGCAAGGAAAGAGATAAATAGCTATATTTTCCTGCTCCTGAGAGGGGTATAAAATCTTTTCATCTCTCTGATAAGACGAGATGTGTAATATTCGCTATACAACGATGCCATTACCTTGTAATGTTACCATTTCAAATTACTACGTGATGCTGTGTTAAGTTTCGATGATCTTGTCTGTTTTGGGATGCAGTTGGTTTATTTTATGTGGAGTTTTGTTTAACGAATACCTTACTTATTTGTACTGTAGTTATGCTTCCATTTTTCGTATGCACGCATTCTTCTTATCATGATGAGTTGAGTGAGTGTGAGTTGTCCCACAATATTTATTATTTATTATTATTTATTTATTATGATGCGTGAAAGGTAATTTTATAATGTAATGCTCCTACTGCATTGTACCTACTTATAATGGCAGTTGATTAAATATAGTTGGTATTCCTTCTTTGGTTTCTATGTTTAAGTTTTTAATCAGTTAACATTTAAAAAGCCTGACCTTATACAGCCTGTGTCTATACAGGCTTTGTTTAATAGAGAAACTCAAGTCCTAAAAAAATTATCCGCCAAAAAACTTAACATCACCAACGTTTAGGGAAATGTTATCATTTCCATTATAAAGAAGTGGGCGAGAAAATGGGAGCAAACATAAAAAACGAGTGTCAAGTGATCCAACTAGGTCTCACTATGAAAACTTTCAGGTCAATTGAGTCCCAAAACCTCTCAAAAACTCGGCTATATGAGATAACGCCTTTTAACATTGAGCGGTGCGCATTCAACGTACCTAGTATCGTTTAAATCACCAACCCAAAGATTTTTATATGTCAAGACGGAGTTTATGAAGATTTTGAGATGTGGTGCTCAGTGGTTTGCTTTGGGAGTAGAGTAACGTATGTCCAATAGTGGACCGATTATGTTAAACCGAAACCTAATAAACCTTAAGAAAGATAGGAATCTTTTCTAGGTAGTATGTGAGTTCTTATGAGGACTAAAATCTCCCTAAAGCAAGAATAAAAGGCTGTTTCACGGCGGGTTCTTACCGCACATATTCATTGTTTCTAAGTAAAAAAGGGAGATCAGTAGGTAATCAGATTAATCTATGCTTTTTAAAACATTAAAATAAATACTCAACAATGGATCCGTCATGGATGGATGGATGGATTCATAATGTTTTGATTTTACCTTTATTTTGTCTCGATTTTTAATTGATGATGATGATTTGTCTGACTTTAAAAGCTTTTAAACCGAATTACACGCTATTTTAAATTGATTTATACATCCTCTTTCAACCGCGATCCCTGTTCGAAACGCCGGGACGTATAAATCAGATCGAAAACGGGATAAATCCCATCCAATAGTTTTATTTCATTCACGAATTATTTTTAAAGTCATTTCTATCAATAAAATAGGTTCATGTCATAGAAAACAAACAATGGGTCCGATACGGTTCATAAAATTTTAACTACGGTATGCTAATGGAAGAAATATGCAAAATAAAGCTTTATATTAATTTTATTTACCTCTCTAGAATCAACTGAGGTTAAGGTGAGTATTTTTTTTTTAAACATTTGAACTATTTCTAGTGATGCCGTGATTACAATGAAAAAAGCCCTATTATAATCTTTACAATTACAAGTACTCTGTATTGTACTTTCAGTTCACGCTAAAATAAACAAATAAAAAAATGTACTTTTTGAAATGATTTCCGAAATTTACTGCCGACTCGTAAAATAATTATTGCCGAGAGAAATTAAAGCTATCGAACCAAATTATACGTTAATTGCATTCGTTTAAGTCCATTTAAAACTGAAAATGCTGTAAGGCAATTTTTGGGAGTCGTTATAGCAATCGCTGATTTTCGATCGTCGATCACTCATCATAGTCTAAGAGCTAATAGACAATTTCGGGAAGGTATTTTTAAAACAAGGACTTTGTAAAATTGTCAAAAACTTATTCATGGGATATCCGAATACTAAAACCATTCTAATTACTTAACTTTTATTACACAACGACTGACTATTGACTTGCACGTGAAAAAAATTACACGTTATGGATACATTTTTTGAAGTAAAATTGTTTATTTCTTTTATTATTTTTAAATTTAACAACTTCACTTAATTTTATATACGGGTAAGTCATATAATAAGCGATGCATTATGCATTTTAATGTCAGAACCAAGTTATTTAATAAAGAGAATCATACTCTAGGGATACTAAGTTTAGTGCAGAAATGTATCTCTGAATTAAACGGTCTTGTGAGAGAGATTTCGTTTTCATAAGGACACAAGATATAAGCGCAGTATAATTAACATTGTTTTTAATTAATTTCACGGGATATAATACGTGCTATCACGTGCAAGATATATTAGGGTTTTGTGTAATTTATTGCGAAATTTGTAATGAAATGTTTGCTCAATAACTTGTTTGTTTTGAAATTGCCAATAGATTGGGTCTCTATGCTTGCGGTGTGGAGAGGAAAATATTATGGGAATAGATTCGTGCCCATTCGTGGGACTTACCATAGACATATTGTTATGAGTGCCTCATAAATTGATGACCTAAAGAAGACAGCGGGAAACCGTTGGATTCAAAAGATCCTAGACCGGGTGGAGTGGCGTCGTTTAGGGGAGGCCCATGTCCACTACGAATTGCTGAATAGTACGAAGGACTAAATTATTATGGTTTTATAATATAGTTAAATTCATTTTTTAAATAATTTGGGAATTTGTTTTCAGATTTTTCTGGAAGCCTTTCTATGGCAATTTAATTTTGATCTTAATTAATGGCAGACGCATCTTTTTAACCGAACTCAAAAATGAGAAAGTGAAGATCGAGGGTGTTACTTCATTTCTCAGCCAATGGCCTTTGCCAGACTCCTAATACCATAATTTTGAAGTGTGTTTGCAAAATTATTATTTTTTACTTCTTAGTTTGAATGCGGTTCACGTTTTTGTTAAAATTAACCTGTGGCGCTGTTATTAGAAAATTTTAATTATGGAAATACCAAATCTAATAGAATTTCGGATTATTCCTATTTGTCCCCCGATTCTGTCCCCTGCAGGGGACAGATAGGAATAAAAAGTTCGATCTGTCCCCCATTTAACGAAGAGGTGACAGATCGAACTCTATTCAATGTTCAACGGTTCTATCTGTCCCCCAATCGCTGATTGGGGGACGGATAGAACTTTTTTATTCCTATCTGTCCCCAATAAAATATAATAATTGTAAAAAGTAATGACACACGCTACAAGCAACATTTCATTAAATAAAAGACTAGTGTGTTTTGGTCTAAAATCATCTGTATTTACAAAAATTACAACAATTTTTCTAAAAATCACATTTCTTTAAATCACTCATAGGTAACAGTCAGTCTTCTAATTTGAATTAATTCATCTTATAAAGTTACAAAAAATACTAAAAATAAAATATATTTTTTGTTTTTCTATTAATTAGTCACCGTTCATAAATCACACTTAAATCAAGTTATAAAGTAAAAAAATACTCAATAGTCAAATCCTTGTCAAATAAGAAGACTAAAATATATTGTAACCTAGAAGTGTTCAATACTTACTGTGATTTATAAACGGTGACTAATTAATAGAAAAAACAAAAAATATATTTTATTGTTAGTATTTTTTGTAATTTTATATGTTAAATTAATTTAAATTAGAAGACTGACTGTTAACTATGAGTGATTTAACGAAATGTGATTTTTAGAAAAATTGTTGTAATTTTTGTAAATACAGATGATTTTAAACCAAAACAAAACATACTAGTCTTTCATTTAATGTAATATTGCTTGTAGCGTGTGTCATTACTTTTTACAATTATTATATTTAATTGGGGACAGATAGGAATAAAAAAGTTGTATCCGTCCCCCAATCGCCGATCGGGGGACAGATAGAACCGTAGAACAGTGAATAGAGTTCGATCTGTCCCCCATTTAACGAAGAGGTGACAGATCGAACTTTTTATTCCTATCTGTCCCCTGCAGGGGACAGAATCGGGGGACAGATAGGAATAATCCAGAATTTCTTGTTCCAGCTGGTGACATTCGGAGATACGGCGCTAAACAAGCTGAGGTTCGCCACGGACTACGACTGCGGTACACACACCAATTGTACGTTACGAGGTACGTAGTTTCGTTAATTTGACCTTCTGTTTAATATTTAGAATTATCTGTTTAATCCGTCTGGTGAGCGATTGACAACCTTTCTTATTTAAGACGTTGTTATAAGTTTGTGTTACATAAATATCAAAATCAAAACTTTGCGATCCGTAAATTAAGGAGATTTTGTTGAAAAAATATTCTGTTAAGATATCATATTTTTTTCTCAAACACAAATAAATCTTAAGAAAGCAGGCAGAATAAAAGTCGAATGAAAGTCATATCACTGTATCTAAACAGTCCAATTTTCGCGTCTTTAGGAATATTTTGAAAGCATACGAAACTTTTTATTAAGTTGAAATTCAGAATGGCCGCGTAAAATGTTAATTTCTTATTTTCGTTAGCCGCTCGTCTCACTGTTAATGAGTTTGAGATAAGATTTAAATTCCATGAGGATTAGAACTCACCGCTTTTACCCGAATTTCGAACCAAGGCATTGTGTGGCAATTTGGAGAGCAGTATAGGGATAGATTCTATCATTGCAAATCATTTCAAAATGTAATTCATCTAAATATTCCAGTTTATTCTACCTTCAATGACATGTTTATGTCATGCATCATCATACAAAATGTATGAAGAGGTTGCGATGTTGACAGTTTTTTGTATCGAGTTTGTGTTGAATCCTCTTATTATTGTATTTCCTAGATCGGTCTAAAAATCCATCTAAAATACACGAGCTTTTCGTTCATTTGTTGAATGCATTTATATGGACTGCTCATGTTTTAGTATGACAAAGCAATAATGTGATAACACATAATCAAAATATTACCAAAACAAACAAATCTAATAAACTTTGAAAACGAAAAAAATTACAAAAAATATTTAGCGTATTTTTAGCTAAACCTTTTTTGTAGCTATGCCAATATAGTTACCTAACATGTATTTCATGGTACTACTAGTTATAAGTTGTTTTATAGTTACTTGACGGTAATGCAACTGGAGGTTTAAAGCCAATTTCGTACTTTTCTGAATAATCGCAAGAGATTTTTCGGCGACTTGCTTTCATTTTAGGGTCGTCTTCGAATATGCTAAGAAATTATCCTCCATTTTTAGTTGTCTTGGTCGTATATTGTGATTTATATCTCACGGAGTGAAGTTATTCATCTGTTAAAAATAAACCTCGGAATTTATGAGCACTTTTTACTTTGAGCTTTGTACTTTTAGCTTTAGCTGTTGCTAGTACGTCGGATATGAAGAATGGTTACGTATTTGTTTTAAAAGCAATATTTAACGTGTTTTTTTGCTGTGTACTTTTTTAGATTTTGAACCAAAATGGATGTAGAGAGAGCTTTTTTAAGCCTTCGTTACCGAGACTTATAATATTATTTTCTAATTCCTTTTGTTTTATAACGCCTGTGAGCGTATGTTTGTTTTTTGAAGATACTCCTAAATATAGGTTCGTATTTGGAACACTAAAATGTCTATGCAAATTCAACCTTCCTGCACTATTTGATGGTCATTTTCCATCAACTATGCCAATGTACATCATCATGCTAACTAAATGATGAAACATTTACTTAATGATGATGACTACATTTATAATTTCTGTTCACGAAAAAATTGAACTGTAACTCTGTTTAAGGTTAGTGTAGGCGTTTTCTATAATATACATATTCAGGACATTTAGCTTTTCTAAACTTGGTATTATTTTTGCTTTATGCTCATTTTTTGTTTGAATTAAAATATTTATTTTTTTAACAGAATTACAATATAACATCGCAAGGCAGCAGGACGAGAACACTCTTATACAGATGAAGCATTCTTGGGACAAGAAATTGCCAAATATGAGCGAGTATTTGGAGCAAATATTGCCACTTCTTAAGAACGCTTCTAAAGAAAACAGTAAGTACTAAGTATTTCTCAATTAAACCAGTTTTCTCTGTGAAAGTCTTTAGTAAAATAAAAATAAGACAGCTGTTTATTTCGTGAGCAAATTCGTTAGCAATAACAACAAATAAAGCATATACAGTAAGAATACAATTTTTAGTTTGTGTGTCGTGTACGTATCTACTACATATATATTATAATGATTCAAGTAATAATTCTGTTTATTCGTAACTGAGTGATTGTAAATGGTTTGTGATTGCGGTTTTACATTCAAAATATGTCTTATTTTTATTATCTACATAGGTATTTAATAATAAAATTATCACGATAATAATGATCTGATTTTTTTAAAATTCAGAGTAAATTTCTAGCCTTTCTAAATATTCAACCAAAAAAAATTACTTATCGAAGTTAACGTCGATTTATCCAATTAAGACATCATTATTCTTGATCGACGCAAATTGATCTGAATTTTAATAGGGCACCTAACTAACTTAACTTCTTCAATGACTTCTTCGATTTTTATGTGTCGGATTTATAGTTTTTAAGGTATCGTTCTACTACACATCAGCGACTCACTGAAGGCTTGAGTCTTCTCTCACAATGAGAAAGATGTAGGCCTTCGTCCATCACGCTGACCTAATCGGGTTGATGGACCTTTAAGAACATTATGGAGAACTCTAAGGCATGTAGGTTTCTTCACGATATTGCCCTTCTCCTCGAATGGCGACCACGTTTAGGCAAAAGGAGCACAGGCCGCCCTCCGACCAGGTGGACTGATGACCTGAAGAAGACAGCGGGAAACCGTTGGATTCAGAGGGCCCAGGACCGGGCGGAGTGGCGTCGATTAGAGGAGGCCCATGTCCAGCAGTGGACTACTAAGGGCTGAAAGGAAGGAAGGAAGGAAGGATTGCCCTTCACCGTTACAAGTGGTATTTTATAAATCGCACATGACTGAAGAAAGCCATTGTGTGTGCCTAGGGACTCGAACTCGAACTTATCGTGTATGAGGCCAACAAGTCTAGCCGCTGCCCGATCATAATAGGTACTTAAATAAAGTTCTCATTTCAGATTACAACACAGTGGAAGAGTATTGGGACTCGCTCGGGGAGTACGAGGGTGCGTTGCTCAAGGCCAAGGAGATCTGGGACCATGTCAGGCCTCTGTACATGAAGCTGCACAAATACGTCGCGCTCAGGCTGAAGGGAACCGACGCTGTTGGGAAACCACTGGCTGTACACACGTTGAGTAAGTGACAGAAATAAAGGAATAGTTTATTCTGTTAAAAATGTAACAGCAAATTAATGTAGGTATGCTCTGTACATGAAGCTGCACAAATACGTCGCGCTCAGACTGAAGGGAACCGACGCTGTTGGGAAACCACTGGCTGTACACACGTTGAGTAAGTGACAGAAATAAAGGAATAGTTTATTCTGTAAAAAATGTAACAGCAAATTAATGAAATGAAATGAAATGAAATGAAAATCATTTATTTGCACGAATATGGGTTAGTTATTGGTTTTACAGGGCATTTTGATCAATCCATATTCACCTTCTCAGGTATGCAAATTATAAAGTTATATAGTTATGTTACATTTTAATAATTTAAAAATAAAATAAAGACTAATGTTAGTACTAATTACAATTGAAAACTTATAACTAATACATAATTTAATTGACAAGTTTGTCAAGTATAATAATTCATTTGTCAGTTTAGCATATTACATTTATTATTTTTATAATTAGTTGTAATTTTACCTAATCGAACTCATCGGTTGCCTATGTGCCACCCATCGCTGGGTAAAGAGAGAAAAAGCCGGAGGAAAAAACTCTCGACACAGGTTTTGGTACACATACTTTATTTGTTTAGACGCGCGTTTCCACATTCCATTTAATAGAATTTACATTACAATACAGATTTAATTTTCGGCATATGAATAGTATGCTTTTAATATATAATGTAGGTATGTGGCGTACACAAAGTAACGGCAGTAGGTTTAACTCACGCGCGGAGAAGAGGATAGGTTTGAAATTAGGACCCGAAATGCGCGTGAATTGAACCGTTATTTTATGCTTAAGATATGTCGATTACGAAAGTTTTACTGAAAAATAATGAGGTTACTTTACCCGATTGTAGCTAATAACCTAGAACTAGAGAACAATTATAGGGTTTAGAATACAATGCAATTGCGTACAAACATCCTTTAGATACAACAGAAAATATTCTTATATTTTAACTCACTAGTTCTTTATACCAAATAACTGCCCAAAATTCTTTAAACAACTCGGCCTTAATTTATAACTGGCGATACGCGAACATAAATTTTGGAAGGAATCTAAAGCGACTTGCAAAAAGCGTAAAGTATATTTTGGAAGCTTTGAAATTCCGAGCTCCCCTAGGGAAAATAAAGTTTTGCACTATTTTTTACCAGTTTTTTAACCATAGATAGTAATATATTAAACTAACGATTAGAACTAACGTTAATTTTATCATTGTTAACCTGTATCATATTTAGGCCGAATGCGTTTGTTGTGTCAAAAAATTAAATGTCTAGCTAAACTATTAAACTTTTTATGTAAAGAAAATTAAAAGTGTACCTACTGAGGAAATAACCACTCCAAAATTAAAATAAATCTTTTCTTTGTGTTACCCCTTGTACGTGTCTGTGTTGTTGCTTATCTACTTGTCTACTTGCTTGTCAACATTTTGTACATTTCAATTACGGCAGCTTCATACAGAGCCCTGTGTTAAAATTTTGTCGTGTTCGTGTCGGTCATGTCATCCAGTTAGGATGCCTTAAATGCATACCTTTTTTCTGTGTTATAACATTAATTTTGTTGCATACTGCTGGGAATAACATACGACAAAATACAAAGCATTACAAACCAACGTCTCATATATCTGTTATAAAATATTTCGAACGATACTCGCGGGATCGAAACCTCAGCGTTTTATTGTACCCCCAGAGGCATAATATCCGCTTATTCGTATGCCTCAATAAAATCCACGAAATATAGGTTTCTAAAAACCGAGGTACGTATCGTAGGTATGTGCCACAAACGTACGTTGTTGTACTACTAACAGCTTTTTGGCCGAGAGATACAATAAATTCAGCGGTACCGTCGTTGTTAGATATGAAACCAGCTATACGTTGCACTATAAAAATCAAATAGTCTCATAAATGGACACAAAAAATAAGGTTTAATAGCTTTTGTGGACGTATCTCGTCAAGGAAGCAATTTCTTGTTAATACTTTGGGAGGTGTGGTTGGAAAGTTGTAAAATAATAAAAGATAATTGTATTAAAAGTATTGTTGCAAATGATTAATCAACGCCTAGCTCATACCGTAGATGACAGAAGTTTGGAATTTGGAGAGGAAGTTAATTTTATTTTGCAGAAGTCTCTATTTAAGTTATCTGACACAGAACGTTAATCCTTCGTATTAATGGTTACTCATTCTTAAGTTTCAATAACTGCTTATGTGATTATTTCCTATTTCCTATAAACGTTAAATGACTCTTTGAATTTCATTTGACTGTTTTTAAATGATTCTTTACAGGATCTCTAACGGGCGAAGACTGGTCGAATCTTATCGAATTCCTGCTGCCAAAACACCCAGATATTTATCTTAAACTGCATTCCAATCTGCATTTGAAGGTTCTTAATGTTAATAATTTATTTTTTAACACTTTTCAATCTGTTTAAAAACAAATTCCGAGTCGGGTCGCCTCTCACAATGAGAGGCCTTAGTGCACCACGCTGGCCTAATGCGGGTTGGTGGACTTCACATACCTTTGAGAACATTTTTTGTAGCATCAGACATGCAGGTTTCCTCATTATGTTTTCCTTCACCGTAACAGCAGGTGATATTTAATTTCACAAAGCGCACATTTTTTACAAAATCATTGAGCCACTGGGATTCGAACCCGGACCCTTCGATACGAGGTCGAATTCTGATCCACTGGGCTATCACCGCTGCTCGATTAAATGAAGCTAAATTTCAGGAACTCGGCGGTTTAAAACTATATAAAGAAGCCGAAAACCTCCTCAAGGAACTGAACCTAGGAGAAATAGAGCCTGAAATTTTAGACGAGGCATTATTCAACTCCACATGTCCCACGACTTTTGTGAACTGGTGTAAACCCAACAAGATAAGGTTAGCGACGTGTAAAGATATCAGTATAAAGAGCTACATGGAGGCTCATGAGTCTGTGATGAGGATCAAGCACAAGATGATCACGGCGTTACACAGCAACAATACTTACGTCTTGAGAGAGGCTGCGAGGTATTCAGGTACGTTTTGTATATTTGGTATATTTTGTAGGTATATTTTTTTATGGTTTAACTTCATTCATTGACTTCAATTTGAAATGGGAAAGAGACTCCTCCAAAGTAACTATAAGACTTGATCTTAACAAGTCATATTATCTAACCATATAAATAATGCAGTCATTATAAATAAATACAATCAATTGTGATATCTATATCGCAAGAAAGATTCATAAACCTTTTATGTTATATTATGATCTATTAGTTATTATGTTTTCAATATATTTGTGAAACTTATTATTATATTAAATATACGTAGAATTGTAGATAGATAACATAATTTTCTAATGTACGTATTTTAAGTAAACATATGTGTGTTGTTGCAGCTATATACGAAGCAATTCCCGGATTCGCGTCGTTACTATCTCTAAATCCACATACATTGAATCGAGTTGGATTGTATCCATTGGAGAGATTTAACTACAATCCAAATCACCATCGTCTCGTCCTACAATTGATAATTGCCTTGAGGGATCTGCCAAGGTTAGTAAAATTAGCAATAAAGTCTAAAGTTAAACTAATGTCCATATAGAATTTAACTATAGTGTAGTTGAGTTATGGAAAGGTCTCTAAAAACCTTATAAATTTACAAGTGACATCATTGATTTTAGTCATTTTGCATTAAATGTATATTTGATACCCTAGGTCATACGTTTAATCGAATTTTATTCCAAATCGATACTTATTTTCAACATAATTGTATCGATTTCTGGTTACCTTCAAGATTTCAATATCATTTTGTCGAGTTAATTGTAAGTTTCTTATATAAGACCGTGGTATTGTATCACACGTATTTCAATATTTAGTTTCTATTATAAGGAGATTCAGCTATACATTTCAGTTGATTACCTTAAATTCTATTGCAGGTTAAATTATTACCTCGCAGCGGACGAATGGAGATTAAATGTCCTCATGGGAACGATTCCACCTTCGAATGTAGCAACAAGTTGGAGCGAATTTCGGCGTAATTTCTCTCTCATAGATTCGTCTGATGTGGATATACTCGGACACCCCTATGTGCTATTCAACAAGCCTTATATAGGGTAAGAATTGTCTTACTGATTTTGTTTACGATCCATTGTATAAAAGCTTCTGTTTTAAAAGCGTATTAATATATAGGAAAAAAATGCATACTCAAAGTTCGTACTCGTTTAACAAGGTTTTTTTCATTACAGAAAATTCATGGGACTTATCCTCAAATACCAAATTTACCAGTCGTTTGCTGAAGAATTGATTTCTGATGACTCTGACTTGGTGAAGCACGTCGGACAAAACAACGAACGCCTTATGTAAGTAGACATCAATAATTATCAACAAAAAGAAAAAGAGAGCCAGTTAATTAATTATTTTAAACTAATTTGCATTTAAGGAGCCTAGGCGAAGGACTTGTATCCAGCAGTGAGATTAAAAAATTTACTAACATTAAAAATACATTACACTTTCAATTAAGAGGACTAAGTGAGCTCCGTCTTTGTATACTCACTATTTAAAAATGAGAAGTTTAATAATTTTATTTCTTTCTAGGGACACCATGACGCAGGGCTATGGGTCCATCTGGCCAGAAATGGTCAGCGACTTGCTAGCGAAACGCGAGAACAATCTAGAATATACTGGCCTCACAGATTACTTCAGATTTCTAGACGAGTATTTAGATAATCAACTGGATCCAACAGTTGAAAATACATTGGACGATTACGTTGAGCCGCCAGCGAGTGTAGCACCCACCGAAATTATCGATGTCCCTGAAGAAAACGAAATACCAGATGAAGAGCAAACTATCAAAAGTAACCAACAAGTCGTGAGCCATGATCTCAACGAGAATTTAATAGACACTGGCGACGAACACAATCCGAAGTTCGGTATTGAAACATCTACAGTAGGTGTGCTAGAAATTAAGAACCCAGTAGCGGCAGGAGACCAAAATGATAGCATCAACCCCAAAGAAGCATCGTACAATACGTACTGGTGGATAGGTATAGCGGTGGGATTGGCGGTAGTGGTGGTTTTAGGCGCAATTATCGCAAGAAAACGTCACACGCATAGAAAATCGCTAGAAAGACAAAGAAGAAACAATTCGCGTGCCTGATTTGAGGAGTATCGGTTCTAGGGAGCCGATAATCAAGACTCAGTTTAGTGAAATTGTGCCAATGTGTCTAAGTGGAGTACAAAAGTATAATCGTGGGTTATTCTGTTCGGTGTTTTAATCGTTCTCGTCTTCTGTTCTGTTTAAGTTTTAGTGAATCTTATTTATTGTTACAATCTACGGTGCTCTAGATCTACTAACATTTTATTATGAATGTTGATTTCTGTTCGTAATGGTTTTAATGATGAGTGTACCTTTCTTTTCTTTTTCATTGATATTTTGTACGCAACTGTATAGTTCTAGATAGTAAAGATGGAAAATATTTTTGTACATATCACAATTTGCGAAATGTGTATGCTTACGTGCAATACAATCATTATCACTTTATTACTTTAAGTTTGATGTTTTTATTAGCATTGTATAATTTAATTGCAATAATTAAATTCATTTCATTTTTAAACTCGTTTTTATATATTTTGAATTCCAAAGCAAATTTTAATTTTAAATTTTTTTCATTCTTAATCGCGTGGTTGATATTATTGCATGTAAGTGTAATATAATGTTTGTTACCAAGTCAATATAGGTGTACATTATAGTTAGGTAATTTGCCTGTGCCTTAAGCGTTTCAATTTCATAATAAGTAATATAAATAAATAAAAGAATAATATATAGGGAAACGATAAAATTTGTATAAAGTATAACGTAATTTTTGTAAAATCTCTA
This sequence comes from Erynnis tages, assembly GCA_905147235.1. Taxonomy (NCBI): domain Eukaryota; kingdom Metazoa; phylum Arthropoda; class Insecta; order Lepidoptera; family Hesperiidae; genus Erynnis; species Erynnis tages. The sequence continues at coordinate 3,864,083 of LR990079.1, forward strand.
TTTACTCTGCTGTAACTGTCAGACCAAATTCTATAGTATTTATGTTTTGAAAATTTTCGACTTAAAATTTATTATTTGAATTGTCTATTTTACTGTTATTTTAAACATTTTATTATCTAACGCGATAAATAAATGCTATTTTTTGTTTTGTATTAATTTTAAATTTAAATCAATTATGTTTATTTATTTAGATTTTAAGCTTCACCGTCGGTGAAGCGTGAATTTAGTAATCGAGTGTCAGAATCGAAAAGAAATAATAAATGTTTTAAACATTTATTTGATATTTTATTTAAACACGACAGTTCATCACCCTTAAGACTTTCAATGAGGCCATTAGAGTACACTGCAATTACCTACACCTATGTCTTGCTCCTTCTTGACGTCAATTCAACCAATTATATCTGAATCCAATTTCAATTATTCCGTTCTTAAATAACTCTATAAAAACACATCTATTTAAGTCTTATGATATTTTAAATAATCAACGACTGATATAATTAGAATTGAGATTATACTAATTACTAATCCCCCAGTAGTGAGCTTCTATACCGTTATACAAAATATAAGTAAAGTAAATATAAGTAAAGCAATAGTAAAGTTTAATTTATTGATTTATGCTTATTACTATTTATTCCCAAGTCTTGTAGAACAATAATTATCTATCTAAGGAAAGCTTAAGATTTAGCGTAATAGTCAAACTGATCTATGATCCAAGATCTTCAAAGCTGTGAATCACAATTTAAACCCTCTAACAATCGCTAAGTGATTAGACGCATTTCAACGGGCAGGGATTCGAAGGGATTTAGAGACGACTTAGGACCGTCCCGCTAACTCCGGGGAACTAACGTCACTCTTAATTAAGTAACTGCGTTGTAGATTAGTTTGTGAGTTGTCAAGTTTTCTCGGTGGGATAATTGTTTTATTCTAATTTTTCTTACAAAGATGAAGAACCTGTATGGTAGTATGAAGTATCAGGAAGGTATATTTGCAAGTGTAAGGCTTAATTCCAAAATTATTTTATGTGGAGTTACCTAACACATATAGGCTTCAAATAAATTTATGAAGGTTTGGTAGACTAATCTTGGTTTTCTTACGAATGCTGCCGTAACGTACCGTCTTACAATACAATTATTATTAGATATTGGTACCCAAACATAGAACAAATAGTCATTGTTCATCGACCTTATACTTACCTTATGGACTCTAATGAAACTCAAACTACTCAGGACTTGCTCTATTTTATCAAAAGACCAATCTAGCAAAAGTTGAATTTCTGACTGAAGAAAATTGCTAGGTTTAAATTTATTTCCTTAATAATAAAACTTTAGTAGAAAGTACAGTACTCACCATATTAAACAGCATCCACGAACTTAATAAACAACTCTTTATTACTTCCTGGAAATACTATTAATCAAGTTCTAATAACTATGCAACAGCTGCGCTTCGTGTAAACTTTACGAGTTTCAGATCATTCTTGTACAGTTACGTGAAATTTTCCTTGTTTATGCACGCTCGGTTTAAGTCGGCAGTAAACTAAAGTATTAAGTCGTAAAAGTATGTGGACGTAAAGCGATTCATACACTGCCCCGCAGCACGAAGCGTAGCGCGGGGGTGCGCGTCCATTTGTATAGAAAATGCATCCACGCGCGTACATGTTTTTTGTGTGTTGGACTGTGGGTGTTTTCTATACAAATGGAAATATACATACATCTACGCGCAGACATGAGCCGGCAACATTTGGTGTGTAGCGGCGGCGCACGCAACGGACATAGCGTAACTGCACTTGGATCGTACCTACCTATCTACTGCTTGGAACAAGTGTGTGGTGGATCTTATCCCTAATTTGTGCACAGACGAAGATGCTGCCGTGAGCCAAGCAAGTCAATTGTTTCGGAGGAGTATTTTCAAATACATCTTAGCAACGATTGATTGTAAAATCTAATTGGTGTGTTTAATACTCCCTTTTATCGTCCAACATACAATTAGTTTATTTATTTCAATAGCAGATAATTGTTTGCATACGTAAATTGTACCATATATTTCTTTCGAAATATCCAAACACAAACCGAGTAGCAATTACGTTCTGTTTGAGTCCTGTTGGGTCACCTATAGATACTTCAAATACATAACATAAAATTATCGTAACTTCCTAAAATTCTACAACAAATTTGACCTCAAACAATAGGCCTCAAACATTTTGGAGTAATCTATTTATCAAATCTTATAACCATTTCCATCTGGTGCTTCAGGCTTTACGGCTTTCAGTTCATTTTAACAACCTCATCTTTATTACAGCTTACGATTCAATTTTCCGCTGTTTCAACTGAATGAAATTAAAATTTATTTAACATTCTCATAAAATGACGCCATAAAGTAATTTGCCTGCACTAAGCAAATTCAAGCGTTAAACAGGCACTCACTGTTCTAGATGTGGTACAAATTTTAACTGACCCTATTTACGGGATTGTAAATTAACTTGCATAGTATATGTGGTAAAATTATAAGTTGTTTAGGCACACATACTGCGTAGGATGCAAGAATTTAGTTTAGTCCCGCAGTAGAGCGTGAGCTTTCAAACAAAGCTTTTGTCGGGGTTGGTGAGAACTGAGAACGAGATTAGAAATACAATCAGAAAATGCTTTCTTTCTTTCTTAATAGATAAGGAAGAAAGATTTCACTGAGTTAGAATTCAAGTAAAAAGGGTAACCTGCTAACGGTCAAGGTGAGACTTCTCCATATTTTTGTTTATAAACGCGTGCGAAGTCTATCATCGTGCAGCCGGTCAGCGTGGTGGACTAAGGATAGACTGTAAAATCTCTTTCTCTATGGAGAACCGACTCCTGCAGGTAGCATGGTAGGACCTACCGAAAAATTGCTAACTCGCATAAATATTTAGTTTTTTGGAATAGGTACACGTCAAACATTCGAGTTTGATAGTAAATGCTGGGAATTAAGATGGTTTCTTTTAGGTGTGTACCTTTTGTGTTACGGCATGCCTACAGACTGTTCTAGCCGAAGCACAAATCTGTAAAACGACGTCTTACGAAGGTGGCGATACCATCCTCTCCGATGGAACTATAATAGTTGTTTAATCGAAAGTATTTCATAAAGCTAATGCTAATCAGTAAATATATTTCGACATTATATTTAAATTCAAGATGTTTTCAGAAGAAATTAAAAGTTTTTGCTTACTAACTGTAAACAAAGTAGAAACACAAGTGGATACAAAAAATCTGTTTGAATCAAAGGGCAAAAAATAAAATTGGAGCCAGATGTCTTCGTAAACTTGATCTGAGTTTTCTTCTGAATTAAAACTTCAAAGAACTGAGATCGCTTTTAATTAGCATTGGTATAGAAACTAATTATGGGAGTCAAGTCGCTGAAGCGATACGAAGGTGCGAGTGCCTCTTCCTTTTTTTGACTACGGTTTAAAAAGGAAAGCAAAGAAAGGCCTGACGTGCACACTGGTTGACAAAACGGTTACAGTCTGTTTTAATTCTCTTGTCCTATTTGGTAACCAACCTTGGCGCTACTTTATATTGACAAAAAGTATAAAATTGCTTTAAAAAAATAAATTATAGTTACGATACTAGAAATCTGTTTTAATATTAAATGACTATTTACTTTTATTTTTTTTTATAATTTTGTGTGTGCGTTATTTTTAAATCGCAAATAAAAATAAAAAGACATGCTAAGATTGTTTAAAAAATTTGACAAGTGTAAAAAAAATGGACTATACGTCAAATTACGGTTATTTACACAAACATTTGAGTACTAAAGTTCTTACATGAATTTATTTGAACTTCACTTTACCTATGTACAAAAATAAAGCATAGAGCTTGTAGCGTCCGCAGCGACTCAGACACCACACTGGGACCAACTCTCAGGTTCAAGAGTCGGGACGATGGATTAGATGTTTGATGTTCGCATTCGCTGTTGTAAGCCCTAACAGTTCCAGGATTAAATGTGCACGGCACGTACCTTGTTACTGCGTGAGCTGCGTTGACTTCCACCTGGGTTGCGCACACGCCCGATTCGGAGGATTTTGCTCGATTCGGCAGGAAGAGGATTTTTCCCAGCCGGGCACGGTTACGATCGCAGACAGACGTTTTTAGAGTGACGTGCGTGCAAGACAGTTTTAACTGTCATCCCTTACTATTAGGCCAGACAGACGGAATGCGAACAAAGAGTATTTACGGTAACGATACATCCCGCCCACCAAAATGCCATTGGTATTTTCTGGTTAAATTCTAAGATAAGAACTAAACAGAACCGATAAGATACGATCAAATTAAGATACGATAAAATTAAGATACGATGAAACAAAGATACGATAAAACTAAGATACGATAAAACTACATATTAATAAGATACGATATAAAATGATACGATTTAAACTAGTCGTCAATAGGTAACGGACATAGTTTAACCAACGGTCTTTGAATTAAATGATTGTTTGCTGTTCGAACAACAGCACTCCTAGCTACTCCATCCGCACCTAGGTTCACTTGCAGTACTCTTGCTAGAGCCCATTGTAAAGGGCTGGAATTCTCGTCTTTAATAATCACCATCGAACCTACGGATAGCGATACAGAATTCTGAGTCCATTTGGTACGTTGCGTTAAAGAGTTTAGATATTCGTTTTTCCATCGGGACCAAAAATTCTGTTGAAATGATTGTAACAACTGCCACCGATGAAGCCGATTTATATTAATGTTAGAGAGATCTTCATCGGGAACGGTTGTCAATGGTTCTAAGGTGAGAAAATGACCTGGCGTTAAACAAGAAAGATCATTTGGATCGGAGCTGATAGGACATAAAGGCCTGGAATTTAACACTGCTTCGATTTGAGTAAAGAGTGTCGTAAGCTCTTCGAAAGTAAGAACTTGATCACCCACCACTCGATATAGATGCGATTTAGCCGCTTTAATTTGTATTTCCCAAACGCCTCCGAAGTGGGGTGCGCCGGGGGGATTAAATTTAAATTCAATCCTTTCTGCTTCAGACGCTTGATGCATTAGAGCTGACAGTTGATTGCGAGCACCAACAAAATTAGTGCCGCAATCCGCGTGAATAACGTTACAGCGCCCGCGCCTAGCCACGAAGCGCCGCAGCGCAGCGATGAAGCCTTCTGTCGATAGAGTCGATACAACCTCAAGATGAACGGCCTTGGTCGCTAGACATACAAACAGGCACAGATATGCCTTGTCTATCTTAGCACCGCGATGAGAACCAAGTTTGATACGAAACGGTCCGCCAAAATCGACGCCGATCACAGAAAACGGTTTAGCTTGGTTTACACGAAAGGATGGTAGGTCGCTCATAAAGGGTTGCAACGGTTGCGGATTCGTACGAAGGCATCTTATACATTTCGATAGGCGACGACGAATGGTACGTTTAGCGGCGATGATCCAAAATTGTTGGAGTAACAGGAAGTGTGTAGTGTTTACACCAGGATGCAGATAAAAACGTCTGTCTGCGATCGTGACCGTGCCCGGCTGGGAAAAATCCTCTTCCTGCCGAATCGAGCAAAATCCTCCGAATCGGACGTGTGCGCAACCCAGGTGGAAGTCAACGCAGCTCACGCAGTAACAAGGTACGTGCCGTGCACATTTAATCCTGGAACTGTTAGGGCTTACAACAGCGAATGCGAACATCAAACATCTAATCCATCGTCCCGACTCTTGAACCTGAGAGTTGGTCCCAGTGTGGTGTCTGAGTCGCTGCGGACGCTACATCTTTTTACCAAAAAGATGTAGCGTCCGCAGCATCATGTAGCGGACGCTACATCTTTTTACCAAAAAGATGTAGCGTCCGCAGCGACTCAGACACCACACTGGGACCAACTCTCAGGTTCAAGAGTCGGGACGATGGATTAGATGATTGATGTTCGCATTCGCTGTTGTAAGCTCTAACAGTTCCAGGATTAAATGTGCACGGCACGTACCTTGTTACTGCGTGAGCTGCGTTGACTTCCACCTGGGTTGCGTACACGTCCGATTCGGAGGATTTTGCTCGATTCGGCAGGAAGAGGATTTTTCCCAGCCGGGCACGGTCACGATCGCAGACAGACGTTTTCCAAGAGTGACGTGCGTGCAAGACAGTTTTAACTGTCATCCCTTACTATTAGGCCAGACAGACGAAATGCGAACAAAGAGTATTTACGGTAACGATACATCCCGCCCACCAAAATGCCATTGGTATTTTCTGGTTAAATTCTAAGATAAGAACTAAACAGAACCGATAAGATACGATTAAATTAAGATACGATAAAACTAAGATACGATGAAACAAAGATACGATAAAACTAAGATACGATAAAACTACATATTAATAAGACACGATATAAAATGATACGATTTAAACTAGTCGTCAATAGGTAACGGACATAGTTTAACCAACGGTCTTTGAATTAAATGATTGTTGGCTGTTCTAACAACAGCACTCCTAGCTACTCCATCCGCACCTAGATTGACTTGCAATACTCTTGCTAGAGCCCATTGTAAAGGGTTGGAATTCTCGTCTTTAATAATCACCATCGAACCTACGGATAGCGATACAGAATTCTGAGTCCATTTGGCACGTTGCATTAAAGAGTTTAGATATTCGTTTTTCCATCGGGACCAAAAATTCTGTTGAAATGATTGTAACAACTGCCATCGATGAAGCCGATTTATATTAATGTTAGAGAGATCCTCATCGGGAACGGTTGTCAATGGTTCTAAGGTGAGAAAATGACCTGGCGTTAAACAAGAAAGATCATTTGGATCGGAGCTGATAGGACATAAAGGCCTGGAATTTAACACTGCTTCGATTTGAGTAAAGAGTGTCGTAAGCTCTTCGAAGGTAAGAACTTGATCACCCACCACTCGATATTGATGCGATTTAGCCGCCTTAATTTGTATTTCCCAAACGCCTCCGAAGTGGGGTGCGCCAGGGGGATTAAATTTAAATTCAATCCTTTCTGCTTCAGACGCTTGATGCATTAGAGCTGACAGTTGATTGCGAGCACCAACAAAATTAGTGCCGCAATCCGCGTGAATAACGTTACAGCGCCCGCGTCTAGCCACGAAGCGCCGCAGCGCAGCGATGAAGCCTTCTGTCGATAGAGTCGACACAACCTCAAGATGAACGGCCTTGGTCGCTAGACATACAAACAGGCACAGATATGCCTTGTCTATCTTAGCACCGCGATGAGAACCAAGTTTGATACGAAACGGTCCGCCAAAATCTACGCCGATCACAGAAAACGGTTTAGCTTGGTTTACACGAAAGGATGGTAGGTCGCTCATAAAGGGTTGCAACGGTTGCGGATTCGTACGAAAGCATCTTATACATTTCGATAGGCGACGACGAATAGTACGTTTAGCGGCGATGATCCAAAATTGTTGGAGTAACAGGAAGTGTGTAGTGTTTACACCAGGATGCAGATAATTACGATGGATATGATCGATTATAAGATCTGTGAGCGGATGATTGGAAGGCAAGAAAGCTGGATGCTTGTGTTCATATTCCAAGCCCGAGTGAGAGATCCTGCCGCCCACCCTGAGCAAACACTGTTTATCGAGGAACGGATTGAGTTTACGAAATGGTTTCGATAACGGTTTATTATTTCGTAAATTGGATATTTCCTCTGAAAAAACAATGGTTTGTACGTGTTTCACGATTTGCATTAACGCCTTATGACGTTCGATATTATTTAGAAAACTATTACAATTCGATTGCTTCGAATAACGCGTATTGTGGATAAAACGATTAACATACGATACGATATTGATAATCTTTTGCAATGATGAAAAACGATTAATTAAATTATCAATGAAGTGAGGTTCGATGTTCGAGTGTTGATCGAGTTTTGCTGTAACTAACGTGACTGCTGTGCGTTCCTCCGATTTAACCGCTACCTCGTCAACCGGGTACGGTAATATGTCGTCTGTGAATGTAGGCCAGTATTGACAATCTTGTGAAAGCCAACAAGGTCCCGCCCACCATAAGGAATTGGTGAGAATCTCACTGGGAAGCTGTCCACGCGAACAAATATCCGCGGGATTGTCACCAGAGGATACGTGATGCCAGCATTCGATAGGTGTGAGGTTTTGACCGACTCGATTTGCAACGAATGTGGCCCAACGGGAGGAATGTGAGCGTAGCCAGGACAGGACGACTGATGAGTCCGACCACAGGTGTACAGCATCGATTGGAATAACCGCTCCATATGCGAGTTCCGAGCTATCACAAAACCCATGTAGTTCGTCCGATTTAGCATTGATATGTTTCAATTTACGAGGTATTCGAAGTTGAGCTAATTGAGATAGTTGATTTTTGTAAGTGTTCCATGTAATGATGACCTCATCGGGCGGCGTTTGATCCCATTCGATACCGAGAATCCAAAGCTTTTGGATGTACGATTTGATTTGTATCGTGGTAGGCGATAGAAAACCCAATGGGTCGAAGATTCGAGCTGATTCGCTCAAAATGGAACGCTTAGTACATGGCCGATGTACTGATTTGATTTCGAAAGGAAACGCATCCGATATAGGATCCCATTTTAGTTCGAGAACCTTCGAAAGAGCTTGTTCCGAATCGTGTTTGGACGGTAAGGAAACGATATAACGTCCAGATAAATCACGGTTATGATTATTAATGAATTCGCAGATTGATTCATCTGGAGCTAGCGATGAAGGCTTCGGAATGGAGTCTAATTCCGAAAAGCGTTGTACTAATGAATCCAATGCAGTGTCGACATGTGTCGATGTGTTAATTAACGTATTTGATGCTAAACTCGTTTTACCTAAAAGAAGCCAACCAAACACTGAGTTAAACGCGGTAGGTTGGTTTGAATTGCCTTTGATGCGTTGGTTAAGAAGCGAGTCGGCAAATACGTCAGCTGCGAATAAGAGATCGATGGGTCCCGGTACGTCGAAGCCGGGATCCGCTAGCGGTAACGATTTAATATGTGACCAGCCCGATGTGTTTAGTTTCGCGATAGGTTGCTCGCCACATATTTTAGAAATCATGTGCAAATCTATGTTAAAAATAATTTTATTGTTAATACCTACAGCGCAAGTGACGTCACCAAGGACAGAAGTAGTCACTTCTCCGAGCCCGCTAACGTCGGCGTCAGCCGGAGTAGGTATAAGGTTCAGACGGTTAACAGCTGATTCGGTAATAAAATTACTTTGGCTACCTGTATCGAATAATGCACGAAACGATTGCATATTGCCTGATGCATCCCTCACCTGCACGATTGCAGTCGCCAGCAACACGGTCGTAGGTGACCTTGACACCAACGACGATACCGGTTGAACTGTAGATAGATTATCGATAGATTTATCGCGATGGAGTAAGGTGTGATGGTTCCGCTTGCATGTACGACACGAAAATAATGATTTGCAGGTTTTTAATTGATGAGATGGCTTCAGACAATTATAGCACCAATTTTTCTCACTTGCGATTCGCATGCGTTCATCAGGCGATTTTTTAATGAACTGGGTACATGACAATATTGAATGTAATTCATTACAGAATGGACATTTGCTAGTGTACTTCGGATCGTTAGATTTGTTAGTTTGATTTCCTGCGGCAACTAGAACATTTGAATTGTTAATACGTTTAACGTTCGCCTGTTTACTAGTTGGTATAGCCTTTGGTAAAGATTTATATACTTTAGTTGACGCAGAAAAATGTGTGTCACGTAATAAAGCCTCACATTTCGATTGAAGGAAACCCTTTAATTGCTCATATGGAGGGAGTTCAACTTCGGAATGTTTTTCTTCGAAACTAAGACGTAAATCCGCATCTAGTTTCGATAAAATATGATAAACTAGAACGAAATCCCATTGACCCACCGGTAAGTTAATAGTTTTCAAAATACATAAGTTTTCTTCGAATAGGTCAAGTGATTTTCGGAACTCGTGCACATTATTGCAATGAAAGTTAATATTAAGAAGTTCGCGCCAACAAGTGAATGCTAAATCTCGTTTACTTTTATAGCGGGCGGTGAGCGCTGCATACGCGTCGCGGTAATGCTCATGAGTCACCGGGAACGTCTTGACGACAGACAACGCATCGCCGTTGAGGGATGATACGAGATAGTGAAACTTCTCGGTATCGCTTAGCGAGTTCGAATTATGAATTAACGCGTTGAAAGTATCGAAGTATTCAGGCCATTGTTTGATGTTACCACTAAACGTCGGAAGCGTTATTTTTGGTAACCGAATGTTCGATGACGAACCACTGTGAGGTTGAGTCGATTCCGATTTGGATAAGTTGCGATGAATAGACAAAACCCTAAAGTACATGTCATCGAATTGCTCCTGAATTTCTTGATCCTCATCCTGAGGATCATCTAAAAGTTCTAAAATCGCATAATGCGTTTCTTCAAAATTCGTGGCAATTTGTTTAACTTCCTGGTGATACGATAAAAACAAATCTAATTGTGATGAGTCACTCGATGCTAAAATACCTACATCTAGTGCTTTATATAATCGTTTAAACGCGATAGTGCGTTTTCTACGCAAAGAAGGTAAATCTCGGATTGTATAACCGATATCTATCGAATTCGATTTCGACTTTTTAGGTGTAGGTAATTTACGAGCAGATTGTTTGCGGAGAATCGACATGTTGATAAAACTTATTACACTTTAGAGAAAACAAAAGTTTTAAGTTCAAAAGTCACTTCGATAAACTATAAAGAATCGGAAATATCGATGTTGTACTTTAAAGTAATGTCCAACCGATTATGACTATTAATCGAATGATGTTAACGAGTAAACGAATGAAAACAGTACATCACTCAGGAACAAAATTATTCGATTTTGATTTTTGAATGTATGGATGAATATATCGATATCGAGTAAAATCGAATATGAGTTATGCACGTTTCCACACTAGCGCTGTCTTCGAATGAAAGGTAACGTAAGTTTGATGTTAAGACTATTGCAAGCCGATAGGAAATTAAGCACCGATAGGTTAAAGATGATTGCTTAATGTGATCTTACAATAATCTTACGATAATTACGAATGTAATTCCTATGCGATAAAATCCTGTCCGATGGTGATAAATACGTAGCGAACTCTGCGTATTTAGGTTGAAAACTGCTGTACTTCTGGGGCGATGAAATAACTTAGAATGCGATATATACTGTTTAATGAATATATAATATACATAAAACAATAAGTTAATAGATATTCTAAGCTAACCATATAACCAGAAATACCACAGGCAAATTGATGGCGATGTTACGCGACCGAATAGGTGGAAGTCCCGGGTTTCGGCACCAAAACGATGTAGCATCCGCAGCGACCCAGACACCACACTGGGACCAACTCTCAGGTTCAGGAGTCGGGACGATGGGTTAGATGTTTGATGTTCGCATTCGCTGTTGTAAGCCCTAACAGTTTCAGGATTAAATGTGCACGGCACGTACCTTGTTACTGCGTGAGCTGCGTTGACTTCCACCTGGGTTGCGCACTCGCCCGATTCGGAGGATTTTGCTCGATTCGGCAGGAAGAGGATTTTTCCCAGCCGGGCACGGTTACGATCGCAGACAGACGTTTTCAAGAGTCAAAATCGAATAATTTTGTTCCTGAGTGATGTACTGTTTTCATTCGTTTACTCGTTAACATCATTCGATTAATAGTCATAATCGGTTGGACATTACTTTAAAGTACAACATCGATATTTCCGATTCTTTATAGTTTATCGAAGTGACTTTTGAACTTAAAACTTTTGTTTTCTCTAAAGTGTAATAAGTTTTATCAACATGTCGATTCTCCGCAAACAATCTGCTCGTAAATTACCTACACCTAAAAAGTCGAAATCGAATTCGATAGATATCGGTTATACAATCCGAGATTTACCTTCTTTGCGTAGAAAACGCACTATCGCGTTTAAACGATTATATAAAGCACTAGATGTAGGTATTTTAGCATCGAGTGACTCATCACAATTAGATTTGTTTTTATCGTATCACCAGGAAGTTAAACAAATTGCCACGAATTTTGAAGAAACATATATATATATACATATATATCGTTTTTCCATCGGGACCAAAAATTCTGTTGAAATGATTGTAACAACTGCCACCGATGAAGCCGATTTATATTAATGTTAGAGAGATCTTCATCGGGAACGGTTGTCAATGGTTCTAAGGTGAGAAAATGACCTGGCGTTAAACAAGAAAGATCATTTGGATCGGAGCTGATAGGACATAAAGGCCTGGAATTTAACACTGCTTCGATTTGAGTAAAGAGTGTCGTAAGCTCTTCGAAAGTAAGAACTTGATCACCCACCACTCGATATAGATGCGATTTAGCCGCTTTAATTTGTATTTCCCAAACGCCTCCGAAGTGGGGTGCGCCGGGGGGATTAAATTTAAATTCAATCCTTTCTGCTTCAGACGCTTGATGCATTAGAGCTGACAGTTGATTGCGAGCACCAACAAAATTAGTGCCGCAATCCGCGTGAATAACGTTACAGCGCCCGCGCCTAGCCACGAAGCGCCGCAGCGCAGCGATGAAGCCTTCTGTCGATAGAGTCGATACAACCTCAAGATGAACGGCCTTGGTCGCTAGACATACAAACAGGCACAGATATGCCTTGTCTATCTTAGCACCGCGATGAGAACCAAGTTTGATACGAAACGGTCCGCCAAAATCGACGCCGATCACAGAAAACGGTTTAGCTTGGTTTACACGAAAGGATGGTAGGTCGCTCATAAAGGGTTGCAACGGTTGCGGATTCGTACGAAGGCATCTTATACATTTCGATAGGCGACGACGAATGGTACGTTTAGCGGCGATGATCCAAAATTGTTGGAGTAACAGGAAGTGTGTAGTGTTTACACCAGGATGCAGATAATTACGATGGATATGATCGATTATAAGATCTGTAAGCGGATGATTGGACGGCAAGAAAGCTGGATGCTTGTGTTCATATTCCAAGCCCGAGTGAGAGATCCTGCCGCCCACCCTGAGCAAACCCTGTTTATCGAGGAACGGATTTAGTTTACGAAATGGTTTCGATAACGGTTTATTATTTCGTAAATTGGATATTTCCTCTGAAAAAACAATGGTTTGTATGTGTTTCACGATTTGCATTAACGCCTTATGACGTTCGATATTATTTAGAAAACTATTACAATTCGATTGCTTCGAATAACGCGTATTGTGGATAAAACGATTAACATACGATACGATATTGATAATCTTTTGCAATGATGAAAAACGATTAATTAAATTATCAATGAAGTGAGGTTCGATGTTCGAGTGTTGATCGAGTTTTGCTGTAACTAACGTGACTACTGTGCGTTCCTCCGATTTAACCGCTACCTCGTCAACCGGGTACGGTAATATGCCGTCTGTGAATGTAGGCCAGTATTGATAATCTTGTGAAAGCCAATAAGGCCCCGCCCACCATAAGGAATTAGTGAGAATCTCACTGGGAAGCTGTCCACGCGAACAAATATCCGCGGGATTGTCACCAGAGGATACGTGATGCCAGCATTCGATAGGTGTGAGGTCTTGGATTTGACCGACTCGATTTGCAACGAATGTGGCCCAACGGGAGGAATGTGAGCGTAGCCAGGACAGGACGACTGTTGAGTCCGACCACAGGTGTACAGCATCGATTGGAATACGATCGAGGTAGGTGTCACGAACAAGTTTGTATAAATCAGAGAGTAGAACCGCTGCACAGAGCTCCAATCGAGGCAATGAGATGCGTTTCAGTGGAGCTACGCGTGCCTTTGAACACACGAGAAAGATTTGAATTGAACCATCATTAGCTGTAACGCGTAGGTATATAACCGCTCCATATGCGAGTTCCGAGCTATCACAAAACCCATGCAGTTCGTACGATTTAGCATTGATATGTTTCAATTTACGAGGTATTCGAAGGTGAGCTAATTGAGATAGTTGATTTTTGTAAGTGTTCCATGTAATGGTGACCTCATCGGGCGGCGTTTGATCCCATCCGATACCGAGAATCCAAAGCTTTTGGATGTACGATTTTATTTGTATCGTGATAGGCGATAGAAAACCCAATGGGTCGAAGATTCGAGCTGATTCGCTCAAAATGGAACGCTTAGTACATGGCCGATGTACTGATTTGATTTCGAAAGGAAACGCATCCGATATAGGATCCCATTTTAGTTCGAGAACCTTCGAAAGAGCTTGTTCCGAATCGTGTTTGGACGGTAAGGAAACGATATAGCGTCCAGATAAATCACGGTTATGATTATTAATGAATTCGCAGATTGATTCATCTGGAGCTAGCGATGAAGGCTTCGGAATGGAGTCTAATTCCGAAAAGCGTTGTACTAATGAATCCAATGCAGTGTCGACATGTGTCGATGTGTTAATTAACGTATTTGATGCTAAACTCGTTTTACCTAAAAGAAGCCAACCAAACACTGAGTTAAACGCGGTAGGTTGGTTTGAATTGCCTTTGATGCGTTGGTTAAGAAGCGAGTCGGCAAATACGTCAGCTGCGAATAAGAGATCGATGGGTCCCGGTACGTCGAAGCCGGGATCCGCTAGCGGTAACGATTTAATATGTGACCAGCCCGATGTGTTTAGTTTCGCGATAGGTTGCTCGCCACATATTTTAGAAATCATGTGCAAATCTATGTTAAAAATAATTTTATTGTTAATACCTACAGCGCAAGTGACGTCACCAAGAACAGAAGTAGTCACTTCTCCGAGTCCGCTAACGTCGGCGTCAGCCGGAGTAGGTATAAGGTTCAGACGGTTAACAGCTGATTCGGTAATAAAATTACTTTGGCTACCTGTATCGAATAATGCACGAAACGATTGCATATTGCCTGATGCATCCCTCACCTGCACGATTGCAGTCGCCAGCAAGACGGTCGTAGGTGACCTTGACACCAACGACGATACCGGTTGAACTGTTTCGATAGATTTATCGCGATGGAGTAAGGTGTGATGGTTCCGCTTGCATGTACGACACGAAAATAATGATTTGCAGGTTTTTAATTGATGAGATGGTTTCAGACAGTTATAGCACCAATTTTTTTCACTTGCGATTCGCATGCGTTCATCAGGCGATTTTTTAATGAACTGGGTACATGACAATATTGAATGTAATTCATTACAGAATGGACATTTACTAGTGTACTTCGGATCATTAACTTTGTTAGTTTGATTTCCTGCGGCAACAAGAACATTTGAATTGTTGATACGTTTAACGTTCGCCTGTATACTAGTTGATATAACCTTTGGTAAAGATTTATATACTTTAGTTGACGCAGAAAAATGTGTGTCACGTAATAAAGCCTCACATTTCGATTGAAGGAAACCCTTTAATTGCTCATATGAAGGGAGTTCGACTTCGGAATGTTTTTCTTCGAAACTAAGACGTAAATCCGCATCTAGTTTCGATAAAATATGATAAACTAGAACGAAATCCCATTGACCCACCGGTAAGTTAATAGTTTTCAAAATACACAAGTTTTCTTCGAATAGGTCAAGTGATTTTCGGAACTCGTGCGCATTATTGCAATGAAAGTTAATATTAAGAAGTTCGCGCCAACAAGTGAATGCTAAATCTCGTTTACTTTTATAGCGGGCGGTGAGCGCTGCATACGCGTCGCGGTAATGCTCATGAGTCACCGGGAACGTCTTGACGACAGACAACGCATCGCCGTTGAGGGATGATACGAGATAGTGAAACTTCTCGGTATCGCTTAGCGAGTTTGAATTATGAATTAACGCGTTGAAAGTATCGAAGTATTCAGGCCATTGTTTGATGTTACCACTAAACGTCGGAAGCGTTATTTTTGGTAACCGAATGTTCGATGACGAACCACTGTGAGGTTGAGTCGATTCCGATTTTGATAAGTTGCGATGAATAGACAAAACCCTAAAGTACATGTCATCGAATTGCTCCTGAATTTCTTGATCCTCATCCTGAGGATCATCTAAAAGTTCTAAAATCGCATAATGCGTTTCTTCAAAATTCGTGGCAATTCGTTTAACTTCCTGGTGATACGATAAAAACAAATCTAATTGTGATGAGTCACTCGATGCTAAAATACCTACATCTAGTGCTTTATATAATCGTTTAAACGCGATAGTGCGTTTTCTACGCAAAGAAGGTAAATCTCGGATTGTATAACCGATATCTATCAAATTCGATTTCGACTTTTTAGGTGTAGGTAATTTACGAACAGATTGTTTGCGGAGAATCGACATGTTGATAAAACTTATTACACTTTAGAGAAAACAAAAGTTTTAAGTTCAAAAGTCACTTCGATGAACTAAAAGAATCGGAAATATCGATGTTGTACTATAAAGTAATGTCCAACCGATTATGACTACTAATCGAATGATGTTAACGAGTAAACGAATGAAAACAGTACATCACTCAGGAACAAAATTATTCGATTTTGATTTTTGAATGTATGGATGAGTATATCGATATCGAGTAAAATCGAATATGAGTTATGCACGTTTCCACACTAGCGCTGTCTTCGAATGAAAGGTAACGTAAGTTTGATGTTAAGACTATTGCAAGCCGATAGGATATTAAGCACCGATAGGTTAAAGATGATTGCTTAATGTGATCTTACAATAATCTTACGATAATTACGAATGTAATTCCTAAGCGATAAAATCCTGTCCGATGGTGATAAATACGTAGCGAACTCTGCGTATTTAGGTTGAAAACTGCTGTACTTCTGGGGCGATGAAATAACTTAGAATGCGATATATACTGTTAAATGAATATATAATATACATAAAACAATAAGTTAAATAGATATTCTAAGCTAACGATATAACCAGAAATACCACAGGCAAATTGATGGCGATGTTACGCGACCGAATAGGTGGAAGTCCCGGGTTTCGGCACCAAAAAGATGTAGCGTCCGCAGCGACTCAGACACCACACTGGGACCAACTCTCAGGTTCAAGAGTCGGGACGATGGATTAGATGTTTGATGTTCGCATTCGCTGTTGTAAGCCCTAACAGTTCCAGGATTAAATGTGCACGGCACGTACCTTGTTACTGCGTGAGCTGCGTTGACTTCCACCTGGGTTGCGCACACGCCCGATTCGGAGGATTTTGCTCGATTCGGCAGGAAGAGGATTTTTCCCAGCCGGGCACGGTTACGATCGCAGACAGACGTTTTTAGAGTGACGTGCGTGCAAGACAGTTTTAACTGTCATCCCTTACTATTAGGCCAGACAGACGGAATGCGAACAAAGAGTATTTACGGTAACGATACAGAGCTAAGTATAATATTCAGAAAACAAAGCTCAATACTTAAAAGGTAAAATTATGAGTTATTTTCATCGTCCTGAGGATAGTTGTAGCTTAGCCCTCCCACGCTGCAAATAGTACTTAATAGCCTACGTTACCTACGTATTACATTTCAAATAATTTTATTTCATTTACGAGCTCACAGTCCCACGCATTATAATTAGTCCCTTGTTTTATAGCAATAGATAAGCTAAATGAGATACAAATTAATGAATCAACGTTTGTGTAACTTTTTGTTTGTTTAATGATGTAATGGATTTAATGCCTAATACAAACGCTAGTCCGATTATAACATGTAAAATAATACTTAACAAATTACTCAAAATAGTCTCGTCGTAATACAGCATGCTTTATATAAAGTAGTTTTATTCAGTAATTTTGGATAATATCGGCATACTAAACAAGCCTGCAACTTCGTCTGCGTAAAATTAATATAACTAGTAGTTGGGTCTTGCGTGCCAAATAGGCAGCGATATCTCCTGAGTAATATATGAATTTATAAAAAATATAAAAATGCATACTATTTCTTAGATCGGGATTGTATGTGCGTGAACTTACGTATACGCACGAGTAGATTTCGTACGAACGCACGTCCAAGCGCGACCTTTTTCGCTTATAGGGAAACAGCTACTTTAATTCCACCTCCGGGCATTTGTATCTCAGTATCTGAGTGTCGCCTTAATTGTCGTTTTAACCACTTTTGAAATTACAAGCGTGCTCAACTCCGTACCAACAAATTAGTGTTAAGCTTGTCCTCTAACGAGAGAGTTGTTTAGTTTTGGTATTAAAAGATTTTTACTTAGATTTTGTTAATTGTTTACATACCTGTATTTTGATAAGATGCCTTTCTAAAGTATAAATTTAAATAAAGAAACCTACGTATGCTGTTGGATGGCATATTTATTTTGTAAATAATTATATTATATTGTTTTGCTATTATTAGTTTTTGATTATTATCCAATCTGTTATAAATTTGTTTTTTTAGTGCAACTGCCAAATATTCATATTAAGAGGTGTCTTAAAGTAGCTAAGTATTAAAAATAAAAACAGCAAAATTGTTTTTCAGTCCCTATCATTTTTAAGACCTCCTAGGATTTAAAAATATTGTAGGTACCATAACGAAGGAATAAAATTAACATTTAATTTTACTTTATCTAAATAATAGTTGTTGTTTTGAAAATCATTGGATCACAATCCTAAAGCGTTGCTGTTGTCAGGAAAAAAAATAAACACGTACATCTCCAACATTTTTCTTATCCTGGGAGCTGCTACGATTTCGCTAAAAGTTCGCAATACAAGTCACAATTTTTTTACGTAAAATCTACTAGAACACGAAAATTTACTAGCTTTGGCCCGTTACTTCGTCCTCGTGGGCCTAAGAATTTGACCTAGAGGCGGATAAATAGTATTCTATGTTTTAATGGATGTTATAATCTATCTGCGTACCAAATTTCATCCAAATCAGATCTCTTCAGCTGTTTTGCGTGAAAGAGTAACAAACATCCATATAAATCCATCTATTCATTCTCACAATTTTATAATAGTAGCAGTAGTACTCGTGAGAACTTAGTACGTATGCGGAAAGATTACTTTAATTAGTACCTTCACACATTCTTCAGTGTGGAAACAAACTGTTATAACTCCTTGAAGAGCCGAGCTTATGTAATGTGGGTGTGGAAAATGATTTTATAACAATGACATGTTATTGAAAACGTGACTTCTTCCCCATGCAAAATGGGTTACGGTCTTTAATAAAACATTACATGTCATTTCAAATACCTACGGAAATGTTAACGGAAATTTTATGAAAAAACATGATAAAGATGGACTAATGCTTAAAAAATGGGAAAGTTGAAATTATTGTACAAAAATGTATGAGTAATAAGAAAATTTATAAAATAACAAGACCAAGAAAAAGAAAGAGAGGAAAACATAAACGGAAAGCAAACAATGTTTTCCGAAAATTTAATTGTAAGAAAAAATATTTCATTAGATATGATCGCCCAAAAAAATTATTATGGTTAGTTTTTTATCTTGAAAATTCAATTAATGAGAGATAAAATTTATGTGAATTACTGGAAAAACGCATACATGATTTATATGGTATTTCTTTTTAAATATTCTGTATTAATTGCTTTTACTTTTAAAGCTTTAGTAATAATTTAAAACATGTTTCAGTATTGCTTCAAAAATATACGTCCAACATTTACAAAAACTTATAAAACGTCACTAAAAGTAACATAACAAGTTTTCGCAATTCGTCTAGAAACCACGTAATGTAATACAGTTCTTTATTGAAAACGTGACTTCATGAGCTTGTAAACTATATTCAAATTTTTTAATAAAATTGTCTTCTTTGTAGACACTTTGTTACTAAGATAACCCAGATTTACTTATTACATGGCTATGGAATTATGTATTGGACAGTAATTTCTAGATTCTTCTCTGTAAAAAAAACACAAATTATGACCGATGAATTTTAAGACGTAAATGCATTTTAATTACAGATAAATAAACACAGGTAAAAACTTCAAGAATAATTTCATTACTATTGCCATTATTACAACATACATATAAGTTTGAAATAAAGTAAAAATTAAAGGAAATTCCCTTGGTCTGTATAGGTCTATACAAGAAATGTTTATTCTTTAGTATTTTTAAAAGATGATTTGCACATTTCGTGTGCAAATCACACTATGAAGAATAGACAATGTACTAGCAATATAACAAACCTTTTCCAAAGAAACTATCACTATCTAACTAGTGACTTCACTAGTACAGGAAGTTTCGACAAGTGACTGATTTATAGACTTCCCCTGACACCAGTTGAGCCGATATCGTGCTCCAGTGCATGGATTTATCGAAGACAATTCCTTACAAAATGTAGCGGAATAAACTGTTGTTTAGTGCTCAATTTTGTTCTAGTTCTGAATATGCCTCACCGCTCTTTCGAACTGAAATATTCCTTTCTTGTGGTAAGTCGAGATTTTAGTTGGTGGTCATAATAATATTCATCTGATCAAATAAATGTTTGTTGTTATATTCACAACAACAGTAATCACTAAATTTAATTTAAGAAATTAAATACATATATATACAAAAATAAAAATATCTACAGATTGAATATCCAATCCAATAGCTCCGCTTGCGGCATGGTGCCCAGAACGCTGGCAGCATTACCCCGTTGAACGGCAAGACTTATTTTTTGAGCAAAGTATCTGCCAGCCCTCCGGTCACCCGAAGCGAGGATAAGCCGGGTAGACATGTCCTTCATAAAATTTTTCATATCAGCCGACCACGGTCCCATAGTTTCTACTGCAAGCGCCGCAAAAAGGTGATTATCAACCAGGGAAGAATATTTGCGGCGCTTGAGAAACTGCGAAATCAAAAAACTGATCAAATTGCAATTATCATGAATACTTATGTTTTTTAAATTGTTTTTGTAGATTTTTACTTCTTTTAAATAAAAAAGAAGGCCATATACGTTGTTACTTAAATAACATTTAGTTGCACTAATAGTATAAGTAGATAGAGGTATTCAAAATTGCTGCGAGTTTTTTTCCGCCTGCTATTTTCTCGTGCAAACTATGCTGTATGTACTTTACTGCGAATATAATTAATATCTATGAATAAATGAACGTGAGGATATTATAATTATTAATATAGATAACTTATAATCAACTTACTGATTTATTTAATTTCACGAAATAAGAAATATTATTTCCATAACAATTTTTGTTTCAACATTATACAAGTTTCAAGTAACTTAGTCCGTAGTTCAATTAAGTTAAAGACAAGTTGCTTTAAGGCTTTAAGAACGAGGGAAAATTCCCCCATAATATTTTATTTTTTTAAATCCCAACAATGTGCATCTGACAAAAGAGGTCGTTCTTGCCGCTAAGTACCTGCAGTATAAGTCTTCCGCGACATAAGCTCTAGTTGTTTCATTATTTTACTCCATATTATTTATTTCTATTTATTATATAAATTAGAGCTCATACAAAATTTGCAAACGTTTACCCATCAGTAAGCTTAATTCTCTAACAAGGTCGTACTACGTAAACGGACTAAATGTCTTCTTCTATTTAGCAATTTGACGTTATTGAAACAAACTTGCAAAAGTCTCTGAAACTTTAACAGTTAATGACAATTTTGTTTGAGCTCTCGCGAACCTAATATTACGCTTATAAAATTTTTAGTACGTCTATTTCGACTCAGCATTTTCCAGTCATTTCAATTTCAATTTATATTGCCTTCATTCAGTTTTGTTCAAGCTTTCTACAATACTAGAAATTCTGCTATTCTTCTGTATTCAATTCCGTTTCATAAGTTGTCTTTTTAAATGCGCATTTTGTATTGACATACACTTAAAATATTTCGAATAGAAAAGACACTTAAACGAATTCTTTCTAAACCTCCCAAAATTATGTGTGAGATTAAGTTGATTTAAGAATCTAAAATTTAAAATTTCATTTTGTTAATTTTTTTTTGGTACATCTAGGCATCTGTCAGACATGTATACTTAGAGTCTTGTATAAAGTGTTAATTATATTATTTAGTTTTGATAAATTGCTTAAAATCGATGTTTAACGTAGCACGTCTGTATAGGCCCTTATCAAAACTTTTGCAATTTGCACCAGTAGTAGAGGTGCCGCCCCTAGTTGTTGGTGTTTTGCTTGTTTTTGTCAACCCTGATTACTTTTAGGTTCAGTTTGCTATCACTATTAATTAACAAAAAAGAGGTTATTTTGATATAGTGGGTTTAAAATGATAAATTATTACCTCTTGCACAAATATGATTATTTATCGTACTCAAGCTATTCAAAATGCATCACATTTTACTATTAGGTACATACATTAAAAATGGAAACAACAGTAACATAAATATGAAAAATAAGACTTTAATGGTCGATGATTAATCTATGGTTAGATTTTAGCATCAAACCCGCCTTTTGTACCTCCCTGTACTTATTTATACCCCTTGTCCTAATTGCCAAATTGTTCAACGACAAAATTAGTCGCCCGCGTTCGTCGTACAACAATGTCATTGCGTACCTACTACGCACGCATACTATCAGTTAGGATAGCTCGATTCAAAGACCATGTTTGAATTTTGTCGCGTTGATTGGTCAGCCCGTTGTGTCGTGTAGCGTCGGCCAATTAGGACAAGAACCATGGACAATGCATAATTTCAATAAAGAGATCATAAATAATAGATACAGTCACTAACTTAACTTTTTAACGAGCAGAAATTCCGAAATATTAATTCTTAATTTCGACTAACAAAATTATTGACGAAAGAAATATCACTAGCTGGAAAATAAACACTATAGTCTGAAAGGACGCATTTACAAAAGTAAACATGAAATCCTTTCAGACACACATGAGTCTAGTCACACTATGAAAGCAAATTCATCAAACAGCACTAGATCTGTCGCGTCTTTCCACTTAGTTTAGCCTCCGCAAGCAATCTTCATAATGCCTCAAAGCAAAATGAACCAACTCCTGAAGTTTGCGCTTTGTTCTAAAGCAAATAAAATATAGTGGAGAATATGTCTGCGTAGAAGTCTGCATTTTAGTAACGGATATTCGTGTGGGATTCCATTTTTTCGTTTTATTTCAACATAGGACGCCCAGGTTAAAAGAAATTTGCGGACATTGAAATAGGAAAATGAATATTTTTTTTATTTCAACATATGATATTCACAACAAGAATAAAATAAATATAAAGAGGCTACCTGTATAAAATAACTAACGAAAGTGTAGCAGATCCTACACAAGAAAGAAAACGAATTATATCGTAGGATAATTGGATCATAGCATTTTAAAATTAAACGTGTTTCTTTCTTTCTTTTTTCTTTTCAACCTTTCGTAATCATTTTTGAACATGGGTCTCCCTTATGCGACCTTCCTTTTAATCCAACAGTTTCCCGCTGTTTTCTCAGAAATGTGTTTATTAAAACGTTAAAGCGTTTGAATTCAAAAGCAAATGGCGATGTCATTTATTGAGCACGGTCCATTGTCATTCATTAATAGGGTCCCATAATTCATTATAGATTTAATTGCTTTAACCCAGTTTGGTTAACAGACATAGTTGATTCGGGGTTTGATGGGGCTTTGATTAATGTTACCGGATCATTTAACTAATTGACAACAAAATATTACTATGGACCTGACAAAAATGAACCGGTACCTATATACCTATAGGTCTTGGTTTTTAATAACACACCGTGTGAACACACAGCAAACTCTTCCTGGTTTGTCTTTTGGTTCGGAAATTCTTAGTGCTAGTCAAGTGACCTTAGACCATTTAAAGTGAGACCCGAAGCATCCATAGATTCCAACGATAACTTAACATCAGGTCACTGGCACACGCAGTTGATCTTGGCATATAAAATTGAATCAAAATAAATACAATCTGTTATTAAGATCGATTATTCGTCCTCATATAAGAAATCAGAAATAAAATCATTCAGAAATAAAATTTGAGGATTGTCCACTAAACAACCGCAAGCACGGCCACAGTCACAAGTGTAGGACACAAGTGGGAAACGCTGAAAGCAGTGCTTGAGAGGACCCTTTTACTTTAAGCTCTAGCGTTCTCGTGAAATTACACGTCAAGAGTAAAAAGTTAGAAACCGAGAATGAAATAAAAATGAACTCAAATCTTTCTTCAAATAAAGCTTAAGTAATTTCCAAAAGCCATGCCAGATAGAGCAATGGTGGTAGATGATAAAATTTTAAGGGTCGTACTTTGTTCTAGGTACCTATATTTTTTGGATTTTTCAGTCTGACGATAATTTGTGTTTGAGCAGAAAATCTGTTACTGAAGGTCGTTAGCAATAACTAAAATATCTGAATTTATTCTCGAGTTTTAATGTTCTAGTAGTTGATGTGTTAGAAAATAATAACTGTAGCATATTTTATCAAAAATATTGCATACTGAAAATGTAATAAGTTGTAACGGTCTGATGCTGGCTGCGTATAATAATTAAAAAAAAATAATAATAAAATAAAGTTTGTCATCTCTTGGCAGTTTTAGATTGTCAGAATATTTCTTGTTGGATCAATTATAATTTTCTTCGAAATAAATTGTTACCAAATTTATTATCTCAATGGTGTGATGCGTATTTCGACACGGGGTGAGTAAATTGAATTACAAAATCTTGTGGGTTAATTATTATCCCTAAAACTAGTCATTCACGAGCGCAATAAAATTAATTACAGATTTCCGAAACGCCCTTTAAGAGGACTTGTATTTCTTTATGCTAAGTGTGCGCAAGAGCTTGCCTGGAACCAGAGGGAAGCCATAGGGAAGTACATAATATCTTTGCAGATCCCGACAAGCTGACGACCTTTAGATATCCTTTGTTTATGTCCTTAATATTAAGGCTTGGAAATAGACAGTTCACTTTAGACACGTGAAACTGTGCGTCGTCAAGAAATCTTACTTCGATTACTAAATATATTTTGTTTATTATTTCTGGACCTGGTATGTGATAGAATCATTTTAGTAGTTAAGTAATTTTGTGAAACCAGTTATTTCGTTATTTCGTTCATTGCAGATATCGGATATATTTCCGATATCAGAAAAACAGTTATCTCGTTCCGTTATCCCTATTATTTAATTAATTATTGATATTAGTTACCTTTATTATTGAGTTACGTTATTGATATTCTGTCAACGGATACCAGTTTTATTTGTCGGAATTGTTTTATTTCATTTCTTATTGTTTTGTTTGCAATAATGTTATTAAACATATGGAAATATTAATGGCAGTCTTTATGTTATCATAGAACCACACCCTGAAGATTATTTGTCAATTAAGTTTCTTTATTTGCTCGAAAATTACAAAGTGACTAATTAATAGACCGTAAGTAAGTTAATATTTTAACTTAAAGGGTCAGAAGAAACGAAATAACGATGATTTAAAAAACTGAATACAAGTCGTTTTATAATAGTTTAAAGGCTAAATGAAGTCTTAATATAGGACAAAGCCTAAAATTTGTTCAAATAATTTTCATTTAAAGATATCATCATTCAATCAAATTCAAACTCAAATCAACCATTTAAGAAAGTAGTAAATGTTTTGCACAATTAAGCTATTTTGAGCCTCGGCCATATAGAAAATTAAATAAATAAATGTATCCCATGCTAAACTAACTAAATAAAGACATTTTGTGAGTCGCCAGTCAATTGACTTTACACGACAAAAGGCTTTCGTGTCGGGTCGCAGCCTCAATAAGGGTGGCAGGGTCGAGTGTTCTGATACTCGACGTTGATTATCCTTTGCGGTCCGGTCGAGAGTGTGCGACTTTCTGATAACTCTTTGTGGTTCGATCAAGCGTGTGCAACTTGTCTTTTTAACCGACTTCAAAAAAGGAGGAGGTTCTCAATTCGTCTGTATGTTTTTTTTTTTTTTTTTTTTTTATATTTGTTATCGCCGCATTCCGTCATTTGTTAACCGATTTGAATTTTTTCTTTTTGGTTGGAAAGATATTACTTTGAATTTGGTCCCATATTAAGTTAGTGTTGATCTGATGAAGAGTTTCGGAGATACAGAGTGGAACTCTTCAACGGATAAGAGTTAAGGAACCGGGTTAAAAAATTATTATTATTGGTCACATTACCTTTGCAGAACTATGTAGACATAGACCACCTTCGAGTCTGATGATGGAGTGGAACTCGTTTTTATTTTATATTTCTGACCACCGTATTCCGTCATTTGGTAACCAATTTGAATTGTTTTTTTTTGGTTTGGGAGCTGTTACTTTGGATTTGGTCCCATATTAAGTTGGTGATGATCTGATGAAGAGTTTCTGAGATACAGAGTAGAACTCCTCAATGGATAAGAGTTAAGGAACCGGATTAAAAACATATTATCGTTAGTCATATTACCTTTGCAGAGCTATATAGACATTGACCACCTTCGAATCTGATGATGGAGTGGAACTCGTTATAAGATAGGAATAATTAAATCGTGTTTAAAAGTTCACTTAAATAAACCATACAAATTATAATTACATTTAAACTATAATTATGGTGTCCGTAAGGTTACCATTGAGAAGCCAGTTGCCACTGGCGTTTTTAGACTGTAAAAGTTTCGCATAGCTCTGCCATGTATAGTAACAAATACTAGCAACGGGTATCCACGATTTTCCCAAGTACCTACGAAAACGAATCTAATGCAGTAGTTACCTACTTCCGAACGGCCATACCTCCGGCCTCCGGTTTCTCAGAATTTTAGTATACTTGCCTATTTTTCTTTTATATTTGTTATTACCGCATTCCGTCATTTGTTACCAGATTTGAATTTTTTCTTTTAAGTTCGGAAGATGTTAGTTTCAATTTGGGCCCATATTAAGTTGGTGTTGATCTGATGAAGAGTTTTGGAGATACAGAGTGGAACTCTTTAACGGATATTAAGTAGGTGATGATCTGATGAAGAGTTTCGAAGATACATAGTGGAACTCCTCAACGGATAAGAGTTAAGGAACCAAGTTGATAAATTATTATTGTTGGTCACATTACCTTTGCAGAACTATATAAACATTGACCACCTTCGATGCTAATGATATAGCGGAACTCGTTATAAAATAGGAATAATTAAATCGTGTTTAAAGCAAGTTAATTTAAATAAACTGTACAAATTATATATTTAAACATTAATAATGGTAATCCGTAAGGTTACCATTAAGTAGCCAGTTGCCGCAATCTATGATGAAGCTTTAAAACTAAGATACCAGAGTCAGATAATAGAGTGGAAGTGAAACTATGACAACTAAAAAGCATTAAATAAAATAATTTTAAACAAAAATGTGAACCGACTTCAAACTAAAAAGTAAGAAATAACTTTACAAACAGACTTCAATAATAAGGTATTTTTGGAGTCTGTGCCCAAGTTCATCCTCAGTTTAACCTCAAGTAACCTCATTTTTGCAGACGAGTTTTAAAGTCATGAAGAAATCATGATATGTTTTACTATAAAACTTACTACTTTATATATTTTACTTAAAAAGAAGTATGTAGGTAAATATGTACTTAGGTAATATTTTATTCATTTATTATAATTGTACGGGCTAGTATCGACACCATACGATAGTCAAAGAAAAGATGTTGTTAAAGTTTATAATATTTATTGTTGTACACTGTAGGTATGATAATGATGTTGCTATGAGTACGCGCGTGATATGTTCGTATCCCAAATGCATACTAAATTGAAAATGTGACCGGCGCGTACTATACGAAAAACGCGCTGACGGTTGGTGTACGGTTGCACCGTACAATAATGTACAATAGAAAGAGAGACTTTCTTTCTGTTGTATCATAAAATAATTTTAAACAAAAATGTGAACTGACTTCAAACTAAAAAGTAAGAAATAACTTTACAAACAGACTTCAATACTTAATAAGATATGTTTGGAGTATGTGTAAAAATGAGGTTACTTGAGGTTAAACTGAGGATGAACTTGGGCACAGACTCCAAAAATACCTTATTATTGAAGTCTGTTTGTAAAGTTATTTCTTACTTTTTAGTTTGAAGTCGGTTCACATTTTTGTTTAAAATTATTTTATTGCGCTACATCTAGTGTGACTTTTGTATATATTAATTGAAAAAGTGTAAACGAAAGAAAAAGAAAATGAAACAGTATTTCATTAATATTAAAAGGCTAAAAAGATAGGTTAAAGGGTATTTTTCCCTTTTTTTATACAAATGATGAGAGATAACAAAGGAAGAGGTAAGGAGTAAAGTCGAAAAAATTTGGTATGAAAAATGAGTCATTATATTTGTTACCAAAACGAAGGATTTTTTAAGAAAGTATTAACTTTAAAGATATTTAAATCCCCCGTTTTAATTGAAATCTAGAAAGAAGTAAAAATATTGCTAAAATTAATTAATTGAGATATTTTGTGAGTCGCCAGTCAATTGACTTCACACGACAAAAGGCTTTCGTGTCGGGTCACAGCCTCAATAAGGGTGGCAGGGTCGAGTGTTCTGATGCTCGACGTTGATTACCCTTTGCGGTCCGGTCGAGAGTGTGCGACTTTCTGATAACTCTTTGTGGTTCGATCAAGCGTGTGCAACTTGCCTAAGATTTTTCTTACACGCTATTGGCTTTCCTTTTCTTTTATGTAATAAAATTTTAATAATAATAACTTAAGTCTGTCTAAGAGCTATGAACGCGTATATAAATCACAAATTTTAACTTAAATTTGAGAAGTGTAAAACTGATGAAATCCGAGTATCGAAGCATCGAAGTATTTAATTATCATCTTAAAATTCCACCCTGAGTACTGAGGATGTACTAAGTTAGAGATGAATAGAAAGCTCAAGGAATAAAGGCTATCAAAGGTATCAGGCCATATCAGTGGTTTTGAAAGAACAAAATGTAGATATTTGAAGTGGTTCTTCATAGGTAAAGGTACAAAATGCGCTCATTTATGTTATAAAGGAATATAGACACAGACATAATTATTACGAAACTTATAATGATCTTTTTCGGACGGAGGTAAAAATACACTAGTTAGTGTCATTAGTTCTAACAAGAAACAAGTGAACATGTCATCCGATAGATAATCAAAAAGGGCAAAGGCAAAGAGAAAACTTGAACCCTTGGACTTAGTCTAGAGTTGCTAACAAGCTTAGGTAGGTATAGGTCTTGTTAGTTTCCTCCCACTCAAAGAAGATACAGAAAAAGTAAAGTACCTATATGATAAAATTCATTACTATAGTGTTCGTCAAGATACTAGAGCAATATAAGTTCGTAAGTTAATTATAGCTAATGCTACCTTCGAGGCCTGAAAGTGACAGTAGGCGTAAATTGCCCTTTAAGGGCCAAAAGCACTGTAGCCACAACAGATAATGCTTTTAGGGCATATAGGCCCGGGTTTCGGCGTAGGATCAGTTCATTAGTCAGATTTCTATGTTGTGGATTCGAGCCAAATTAGTGAATTATTAGAGACATAAGCTGAAGTAGTCATTATCGCTTTATTTTTTTAGAGCCACACTAGAAACCCAGTTCTTTTTTATTCTGTCTGTAACCAAACAATGGCCCACAGTAGGTAAAATTTAATCTAATAAAGTGTACATAACTTTTAAGAATGTCATTGGTGCATGGGATGCGAACCCGAACCCTTCGAAGATGATGAATATGAAGCTAAATTCTAAGCCACTGGAATGTCACTGATGCAATGATGTATGCAATTCTTCGAATTTGGTTGCAAACTTATGCCTGATTTCAGGGGCTTAGTTTGCTTGTTAAACCTAGTTATAATTTTTTAATGAATTGCGATGATTATTAAGAAATTCATCGATCCGACCAAACCATTGGGAAGTTTTCCATCGAGATTTATTTGGGAAAGGTAACCTATGTATAGTTGAACTGCTTGAAAATGTTAAATTTATCTCGGTATATTATTTTAATCGGATTTTCTTAATAGTTATGACAACTCTATTAAGTATCTTGACAATTGAATCTATTTAAATATCTTGGATTAAAGGATTAAGCGTAATCTAGAAAGCTCCCATATTATTATTGTTATACTATACAAATGGGAATAATAAGTTATTCAACAATTTGCATTTCATTTGTCTCGTCTTACTTCCTTCACCAAACACTTTGAAAATTCGTTTAATCTTCATTTCGAAGCCTAGAAAGCGTGGATCGTAACTGTCAGAGTGATTAACGTTATTGTAACTAGTAATAACAAACTTGTTAATTGATGTATCCGACTGTTGTGCGTGGTACAGATATTGATCTGAACAGATCACGCATAGGTCGCTACTTGCCGTGTCAAAACATTTGAAAATTTGGTGCACCGTTGTTCAACGGTACTCATTTCGCCAATCCAATAACTTATATAAAATTGATTTGTTTCATTCTTGTCATTATTATAACGAGTTCGAATCGAGTCTAATGTTGATGAATATTTAATGGAACATTACATATTTATTATTTTTGCCACACATAATATTGGTACTGGCGCTTTTGATTCGGCTTCGTATTGATGTAGATGTATTCCCTTCATAAAACGTTCTTTTCTTATCTCAGTACGAATAGCTAGTTAAAAAAGCTTCAAGTGGTTATACTGATGGGCTAACCTATCTATTTCGATCTATATCTGTGGTGGTACTTGTTTCGAAGTTATTAATGAATCGGTTCATCAATCTTGGTGTGTCGATAAACATGACACGTCCTTCAAACGCATGTATCGTACACACTGTCATCATAAGGATATTATCTTTTAAGTATTCAAACAGTACCTGACGCTGTCAATAATATCTAAAACCCACAAGTTACAATGACTTAAAAAGTCAGACCATTCAATAAATAATTGTTGCTCAATTAGTTTATTCCATGTATAGATTTATTTTCTTCTAAAGTTTCATTATTACCAACTTAAAAATATTATGAGCTCAAAATATTATAGTAGTAAATTCTTTGAACTTTTTCAGAAAATATCTAACTAACTGATACGCTTGAACGCCGAGATTACGAGCGCACATTCGAGTCACAGACAAATATAATTAGTATTAGGTCTATTCACACGCACTGTACATATGCACACATGTACTTATTCATACATGAAGACCTAGAACTTGTGAAAGTTTCTCAGTTGTCTTGCTGAAATCCGGTTTGATTCAACCGCCAGTATACTAAACTATTCGACAAGGTTTTACGATTGCTATTTTCAATAGAATAACCAATACCGTCGGCTGTATGTGGCCTCCAAAGCACGCGTTTTTGGGATTGTAATTATTAACTTACTCATTGACAAAAGGTTTTTTCCCAGCCGAAAATTCATTGGCGACGCCCCTGGGTTTACTCGCGACAGTTTATAACGGTGACCACTCACCATTTATCCAAAAAACTCTCTTGCACATACGCCGCCATCTCATGAAAAAATGACGCAGTTATTCGACAACATCTCCTTTCCTACTCATTTTACGATAATATCAACTATGGATAAATAAAACTTAAGAAAATTTCTTACAATTTATGTCATGTAAATTTATTGTTTAATCATTTTTCGAACCATTTTTCAAATGACTGGGCTACTCGTATGTCGTGTGTGCGGGTGTTGCCGTTCGTGTGAGTTAAGCTTTACAAGCGACTATAAATGAAATCTCCAGTGAGTTGAGTAATTAAGAGATGGCAATTTATGTGGCGCTGTAATATTGTGGCTTTGCGTGAGATTGTGATACCAAACCTAATTACTGTGAATACATTTCTACGTCGATGCCTTTTTGTTTAGTATACTTGTATTATATTAATGTAATGGCCGTAGCACTATATCTGTGTAATAGTTACGCCCATTTCGTATCTTTCTTTCATTAATATGACGACCTGAGTGGCGCAGTGGTTATGACACCGGTGCGCTGTGTGGCGGGTCCTGGGTTCGATTCCCAGCAGAGGAGATATTTGAATGATGAATTTGAATTACTGTTTCTGGTCTGGGTGTGTTGTGTTCTTATCTTGTGTATGTCCATGGCGCCCACGACACAGGGAATCCTAGTGTGGGGCATGAGTGTGAAGCGTTATTTATTAAGCGTTATTATTTATTAATGTGTGTGAGGCATTGTTGCTAACAGACATTATCTTTAACCTATTAATGACCTACTGCAGGATTGGGTCTCACAAGGAGGCCACCACGCTGGCCTAATACTTCAAATGCTTATGAGAACTCAGGCATGCAGGTTTCCTCACAATGTCATTTCCTTAACCGTTACAGCAGGCGATAATAAATTTTGATTAACAGACATAAGACAGATAATATATACATAACAGTTTTTATTCATTATGATAAGCAAAAAAATACTATATAGTCAAATGGAAAGCCAAGTGGGCCAAAGGACACCGACCTATTAGGTCACTTATATCACGAAGTATTAAGACCAAAAGTTTCTCGAAGGCAAATAAGGAAAACAACAATTAGGTAGTCTACGAGGTCACAGACAAGATTAGTGGTGTTATCTCGCTATCATAGAACTCGTGAGCATACACTTGTCCCGGGGAAGTCATTATCATAATACTCTGAGGAAATTTGTTTGTAAGTTTATTTTGTTTTAGAGACGACGTGGGACGAGTCGGGAAATGTTCCTTAATTGTTCTCTAACTATCTAGCTATATACCAATGGTAGGTAATACATTATCGAGCTACGTATATATCTAGTAATTGGTCTTCGCTGTTGTCTATCCTAACAGTTAGTGTTTTCGTAAAACAATAAAGCCATCCATGCGCTTCTTTTCTTATCGCGTTATATTACGATGTGTTTTTATTACTTTAAGGAAAAAATATTTCACATTTCCTGATCAAACTCTACTGGCTCAGAACAAGGGTTAATTGTGTAAAGTTCGCTCAAAGAAACTAATTGCCTTCCTCCGGTATAGTATGAGGAAAGACGATAGCAATTTTGTCTCCACAGGCCTGGGTAATGACGTCACGCACGAGTTTCCCGATTATTTTGAGGCAAGACAATGTTTGAACAGGATAATGGCAAAAAGAAAGGTTTTGGCCGTTCTGTGTGGTTGTAGTGGGTTGCCAAGAGTGTGTAGACTCGCACAAGTTAACTGGAATGTGTGTGGCTGCCTTAACAGGCGGGCAGATTCGCATTCATACGAGTAGTAGATTTAGATAACATTTGACGGTCTGTAACCAAAGTGACCCAATGCAGGGTTGGGTCTGATGGTCTCGGGTTGGTAGGTTTCACATGCCTTTGAAAACATTATGGAGACGATCATGCATGCAGGTTTCCTCGCGATATTTTCCTTCACCGTTACAGCGGGTGACAATGAATTTCATAAAGAGCCCCTTAGGGAAGTTATTGGTGAATAACACTGGGATTGAAACCCGATCCTTTCGCGTAAAAAATAAATAAAAAAAGCGCTAACACACGCACACTCACACCTCCACACTATCATGAACACACACATCAAAATGAAAGTAATAATTGAAATGTCTGCTACGCTCGGAATCGAACCCAAGACCCTCCCCTCCACAACGCACCGGCGTCTTACCCAAGCTACCGAAATTTCAGCCATTGGGCTATCACCGTATTTGACAGTATAGAAAGATAAATGCTTGGTAAGTTGAAAAGATTTTTCCTCAAATGAAATTGTCTGGGGCGAAAAATAAATTTTCTTGTTTTAATAGGGTATACAGTTCCGTGTTTGTTTTCCTTCTAACTTTCCTAACATCCTGATTAAGTTATCGAGTTAGAAATACTTCTTGGTCATTTGTTTGACAAATTATTTATGATATTGTTATCTTTTTTTATAAAACAATAAATTGGTACTTAGGTACATTGAATAAATCGTCGAAATATCGCTCCGATTTGTTCAAATAGTCAGTCAGTATTGCATAATTTCCATAAAAATAGGTTTGTTTTTAATTTTTTTATTTTGTTAATAATATTTATTGTTTGTTACATTATTTATTAAAACAGAAAATACCTTTATGGATACTTTTTTCCTTTTCTCCTAATTCGATTCCTTTTTTGACTTGAAATTTCACCAAACACTTTTATTAGGTGGGACGTTACTGGTAATTCTAGTATAATATCTACACATACGTATTTCTTAACTTTGTATAGGCGGCGTATTAAGGTAATAAAAAGTTTAGAAATATTTTTTCAGGCCTACTCAAATAATTCTCGATATATTTACAATTCTCTGAAAAGGTCATTGAATACACGAGCCTTAAGGTTATTTAGGTGGCAGACTGAATTCAAGGAACGACCAACATGTGAAGAATTTATTACTTTCGACGAAACTCACTTAAGAAAAAGGTAAACATGTGGTAAACACCTAAACGTATGCGAATGACAACACTTTTGGAACTGATAACATTTTTATTTGCGTGAACGTTTCTACGTGAAACCTTCAGACTTTCAATATTAAGATTTAAACTTTTAATTTAGTTTTATATTTTAAATTTTAACGCACTGCAAATATGGTGGTATAGGTATGCAAATGTCTGATTATTATAATGAATATTCTATTCAATAGTAATAATCATTGGAATCGATTCGAACTCGTCATAACAATGACGATTAAAATAAATAAACGTGTAAGGGACAAACGTGCAGAACCTTTTTAATTACTTTAACACGGAAAGTAGTGACATTTGCATGATCTATATAGAATATAGATGTACCTATAGATGTATCTATATAAATCTATATAGATCTGTGGCTATTTCACTCAATATCCCCGTGGACTGAAATTATCTAATTAGTCATCCTCGGCCTGCGCCGCCAATCTGTGAAGTGACAAGGAAAGCTGCCTTTACACGAGGCCGCCTTAACGAGGGCAACGTCGGTGACGTCATTACTGACACTAAAAAAGGCGAATTGTCAAATTACTCGTGCCATTAAAATTTGAATCTGTAGTACTTATAAAATACCTTTTTATTAACCGACTTAATAACCCCCTGTTATGAATTCAACACATGTAATATTAACGGAACGGCATAATATAATTATTATGTTGGTCTATTACGGCTTCCAAACACGTATAGCAAATTTCATAGTTATATGTATGCGTATGTATGTAGATTATGTTTGTCCTCGTATATCTCCGAAACTAATTGACGGATCGTGATTTTTCTTATTTGTTTGTTTTCATTTTGCTCAACTTAGATCAAGATGAAAACAAACACATTAAATTACATCTTTTACATTTACATTAAATCTGTAAGTACCTTGCTTAGAAAATGACTTTACTACCGGAGGATGATAAAGAAATCCACTTCAACAATATCACACAAAAGGTTTACAACATCTGGAAAAGTAAAATTTTAATTCTCGATTTGGGTCTTACATTGAATGTTGTCGGTACATTCTATTTACATTGTGACAGAAGCCATAAACAACGTATTTCTGTTGCAAAATGTCTATTGAAACTCTCTGCCTCGGAAACACTGACTAAAGGCATACGGTACACCGAATTTAAATAAACCTAACGGTGCGAGATTTTTCCCTAATCTGAATAGATTTGTCATTGCAAAATAGACCTTATTGTTTTGAACGCAAAACGTATTTTCATTGTGAGGGATTATAGAAAACAGCCGGATAGCAAAGTGATAGATCAGCCAATATCCTATATAAATATTTGGTGGAATCAATCCCTGTAGCCATCAAGCGAATGTCTGGAGAAGTATCATACTTCTGAGCTCTATGTTTGCCAACTATGACCAACCATGACATTGTAAGCTTTAAACATTACTGAATTAAGAGTTCGTAGTAACCCCCCGGATTATAGCTGAAGACAGAGAAAACTTTTTTAACGTTATGAGTGGTTTCATTAACCTATCCTTGGATATGGATAGTCCTAATAGAGAAATAATAGTAGGCAACTCTTGGTAATTCGATGCAATAAAAATAATATTTGGCAACAAAACAGTAGCAGCATTCGATTTTATAACTCTAACAATAGAATACTTCGTTAGAGGCCTCGTTTAAAAAAATGCTATGGATTGGCATTCCTTTCTTCCTTCAACCGTAATGAAGTACAGTCCTTCAGGACCTAAGCCCACAGATTCCTACGGTTTCCCACTGGCTTCTCAAGGTCATTGGTCCACCGGGTCCTTTGTATTACATGACCATAAAATGTTTCATTTGACATGAAAGTTTCTCTAATCTAACCCATTCACATGAGAAGGATTAGATTTAGGCTTTAGTCCACCACCCTGGCCTAATGCGAGTTGGTAGAATTTACATTTGAGAGAATTACTTGAGCCTTATTTGCAGACAACTCTTGGAAATTTGAATATCCTGACATAGTTTGCTTTAATTAACTATTAAATATATAAACTTGCTCTAATTACAAAAATAACGATTTTAATAATATAACGCACATTCTTAAAAATGTTAAATGTCTTATAATTGATATTTAGTGAATCCTACTAACAGACGAAAAACCCATTTTATATGATAACAGAACCCTAAAAAGATGAAGAAACGCAAAAAGAAGTTTTAAAATAAGTAGATACTTTTAACCGCAATTTTCACGCGGTAATTTTGGCAAAATAAAGAGCAGAAAGTAAAAATGTTTCCCACAAAGAATACACCACATACTTACCTCGCCTGACTACTGCATTTTCTTTGTACTGCCCTTTACTTTAGTTAAATTATAAAAGCTCTCTTCCGAGCGCGGTCATAATATATGACGTTATATATATTTATTTATGTAAAGCTATCTCTTCTGTCACTTGCGGAGAGAATCAACAAACTATACAATATTTGCCGTTCCGTCTTATTACATTTCTAAAGCTTACAAAAACTTGTTCGTGTAGAAACATCAAACCCGTTATCAGTATCAATTCCGTTCATTACTCACTTCGTTACTCCATTGCTCCGTTCTTCAGGTCGCTCGTTACCCTTTGTCTTAACGATGCTGTTTTATATCAGAACTAACTTCTTCACTGTTTTCACGACGCTACGTAGTAAATCTTCAAACATAAAACCAGGCAGACTAAACATCTCGAACAGATAATGACAGAGAAATAACTGTGAAAACTTGTTTTGTTTCAGTTGTTTTTGGATCAGATTTCATCGTTATATTTGGGAATTGTTTTATGGTGCAGGAAAGTTCAATAGTTTCTAAAGTTACAGCTCCTCCACGCACTAGACAGCCTAGCTGCGGCAGCCAGGCGAACATAATAATATGACGTTGTATGGAAGCCCGCGCACATAAGCAGCCACGCGCCTGTTGCTAGGCAACCCATTGGCTGTGAGCACCCAGGGCGAGTGTATTTGGCTGCAGTCAGGCTCAGCACACTTGTTGTAGCAGCCAGACGTATTATGTGTTCCTAAACTTTTTCACAACATGGCTTTCGATACACACAATCAGAAATGGTCGTCGAATTGCTGCTATAAATGGCTGCTCAAATAGACAACTCTAACAACAACCCATCAAACGCGTCAAAATCCGACATAAAAGCAATCACGAGTTTGTTATTAAGCGCTATTCGAAATAGTATTTGCGTGATTAGTTAGATTAGTTTCGGTATCGGCCTGACTACTCTTTGTTGGTTATAGTAGTCCATTGGAATAATCCCCTTGAGCATAATCGGAGCTAGCCGCATTTAGCTAAATATGAAATTATGAACAGTGCTTAGGAATATCGGATTTAGCAGGCTCACAGTCAGTCAGTCGCTCTCACAAATAAAGAGGTTTTAAAGCTTAGAGAATAAAAACTTTAAAAAGAAGCTTATCACAATCTTCAGCCGGACAAGTAACGTATTCAGTTCACCGCGCTATTTCGAAAAAGTTACAAAGTTTCACTTTGTAACAGAAGGTTAAGTATTGCCACATAAAAAAATTATCAAGCACGTGGATAGACATACCTACAAATAACTTTGTCGCGGAAGAATTCAAAGATTTTTTAAATTCGTATTTACAGCGTTCTAGAGTATATTTAAAGTCTCCCTTCAAAGCTAAGCCAGTCAAACTCTGGTTCAAGCCAAAAATTACCGGGCCAGATTGTTTGAAAGCACACTTATATATTTTGCTTACAAACATCTACTGTAAGGAGAAATTTAAATACTGTTCACTTCTGGCAATACAATAACACGTGTCATTAACTTCCCTGCAACCTTTGCCTTATCAAGACACACGACAAACGGGATGGCTTTGCATAAATAAAATATGACGTCATACATTATAGCGCGGCTTGAGGAAAAAATCATCTAATTCTAGTAAAGTGTTCGGGGTAACACGTACATATACTTTGGAGTTAAGTAATTTATTACACGGGTTTATGACTTTCAAGAGACAAAAAGGAGAACAAAGTATAACAGTGTTTTAGGCACTTCGATGCTTCTTTGTCTCTATATTTATACAATACAATACAGCAGCAAAGGACCAACGAGACCATTCTTCGAGATCTCAGTATCAAGCAGTCTCGGATCCTAACTTTCTTTAACCATATTTCGCAGCGAGGAGATGTCTCTGTGAAACGCCTTGTGAAGGAGAAGGAGCCAGAAGAGGGTGAACAAGGAAAGCTGCAGTTCGGGAAGAGTGGCGATGAGTGCGTGCTACCAACCTTCAACCGACGTTCACGACCACTCTGCCGAGAGTTGTTTGAGTCAAAAATTGTTTGAAACTCAATCGCACTCGCACGCACCCATGATTCTTCTGAACTGGGGCCAGATTCTGTATGACCATTCACTCGTATCACGGCAACGTCTTATCTTACCCGTGATAAAAAGTAAAAAAAGGTTTAAAAGTCAAATATAGTGCCAATCTATTGTGTGCCTTATAGAATAGATATTAATGTTCCTTGTCGTGCCGAGTTCATAAAATGACATATGGTTTGATGACACACTATATCGGCACGAAATCTGAATTGTCGTACAGAATCGGGGCCCTGGCTGGCTGGTCAGTTAACGATAATACTCGTACTACAACTGCTCATGTTTTTCAATCTTCTTAAGCAGCAGGGCTATGGTATAACACTTCTGTGCGTGTTACTAAAAATAAATTATATTATCGCAGTATCAAATCCTAACTGTTATAATACCAAAAGCGTAATGTGAAGAAAGCTTAGACACAATTATCGTAAAATTTCAACTCGACTTCGACTTAAGGGTTTACAAACATTTTGTTCAGTATTTAAGTACTTAGGTCCCAAGTGCATTATAACGCAGTCTGGAGTCTGGAGTTAACAGCTGATAACATCTTCCCAACGGTGTAAGTAGACTATAATAATAAGCAATGAATTTACGAAAACCACCAATATCTTTCAAAAGAGAAAGAAAGAAAGAACTAGAAGGGCATTCTAGAAACGTCCAAACAGTATAATGCCCTATTTCAAAGTGGAGCGGCGAACTTAATAAACACGCAACATAATTTATTCTCGCCGCGTACACATAAATGAATCCAAAAAGTTTATTAATGGCCGTTCTGAAGGTGGACTGGTGTCCTGGAAAACGTGCACTGAATTTGGAATGATAAAAAACTCTATTCCTGTATCTGTATTATGCAAATTTAATAAAACTGTGAAATGAAAAATACCGGTTTTACGTCAATAACTGTTTCATGTTATTGACTCGATGTAGAAATACTATTATGCATTTAAACTGGTCCATAAGTGACAGACCGACAACCGATGGGAAATAAAGGTCCTCGAATGGCGCAAAAAGAGCGCCGCCCTCCGACCAGGTGGACTGATGACCTAAAGAAAATGGCGGGATACCGTTGGATTCAAAGGACCCTGGATTCAAGTGGCGTCGATAGCCTATGTCAAGCAGTAGACTACAAAGTGCTGAAAGGAAAGCTAAACGTCTGTTTATACATGGCCCTCCCCTAATCGACGCCACTTCGCCCGTTCTGAGCTCTTTCTTTGACTTTCGTTCCCCATCGTTTATCGGTCTTCGAATTTCGACACTTCATCCCACTTTAATAAGCTATTAAATTACTACCTATTTACTAAAAGAGGAACGATCCGACAAATCCCAGGTTGGTATTTTTTATGACAAAACATTGCCTTAAATGAATTTCATATAGAACTTTTTATTTCTTTTTATTTCATAATGAAATAAACGCTTCCCTAAAAATAACTTGATACGATAAAATTGTTCCCGGAACTTCATAGTTTTACTCACGTTATCCTGACTGGTTTGTGTCTCGTCTCAACTACACTTTAATTAACTTAGTTTAAGCTTCCGTTCTGCTGCGGATGTGCGCTTTTATGAAAGAAAACATTATTCTTCTCTCCTTGATAATTTGTTGTGTTGCGAAGTATTTACCTAGTTAAAGAGAAATTAATTTTACACTTAGACAACTCCAATTAAAATTTGAACTTGAAGCGTCACTTCAGATCAGTTTGAAATTTTGACCGCCACGTTATGTTACGAAAGCGATGCCATGATAATTACGTGAAACAGAAATAAACGTAAATAAATAATAACATAAAATAACAACAACAACGTATACCAAGATAAAATAACGTCACTTTTGGTATACTTAAATACCAACCTCGAAATATATCGAGTACCTCTTTCTGCTGTACGACTTTCTTTATAATAATTAGAATAGACGAACAGCATTGTCCATAAGAAAATACCTGAGATTTTTACCAAATACTCGGTAAATATAAATGTGTGTAAATCGGATCTTTTATGTATATTCTCATATTTGTCACTTGAAACCAAATATCTCGCGCAGAACAGTTTATATCAGTGCGTTCCACATTTATAGGTATCCTAAAAATTTCAATTTCAAAAAGTTGCAGTCCCATTGTTTTGTAAAAAGGAATTTTCATTTGTGACTCCATGACATGACGCTGACGTCAAGCACGCGTTCTATTTACAAAAGTGGCAAAGCATGCTTTGTTTCTTTTTATATGTGTTTCACCGAGCAGTATCACAGTAGACATAGTAATGCACTTTGTGATATAGTTGCCGTCATGTGGTGAGTAGAACTTTCATTGGTCATTTTGACATTGACTGCGCTGCGGTGCACACGATTGGTTCGACAAACGTCAGTTCGTCAGTGTGCGTCGTCTATTGGTCCGGCACGTTTTTTCGGCTGCTGTACATTGGGCGGGCGTAAACAATATCCCTACCACCGATAATCTGTGCTCACGACTCATGACGGTTACTATACGTTAATGAAATTAGGATATGTGGAATTTTTACCCAAACAAACCCTTAGTTCTGCAGACAATTCGCGCGCGAACTAAGTTATTTTGAACAATTTTGTCTCAATTCGCTTGAATTCTAGCAGTTAAGAGCAAGGACCTCATTGCATAAATCACGGAAACTGTTACCAGTATAGTTTCCAATCGGATTAAACTCAATTACTTTGGTCAACACCTCGCTGAACGTAGTAAATGGACGCATTAAAACTGTACAATCACTTTTAATTACGTTTCCGTGTTTTTGAACAGAAGAAAACTCGATTTTAAATTGTTAATTTCGCACCACGTTTGTAGAACCACCACGAATAACAGGACTGATGAACTTGTAATTTTTGTTCATTTTGTTCTCGTAACAAAAATCGAACGGAATTTCAGAAAATACAAAATTTTTTTTTCAGACCATTATTCTACCTAGAGACAGATTCGCTTGTATTCTTGATAACGTTCTAAGTATTCATTTATTATTTTATTTCGAACCTTAAATCATGGGTACTATCTATAGGTACAATTACCATGATTAAAGGTTCGAAATCTTAAACACGCTTCTTTATTCACGCTATACAAAAGAAATTAAATCAATAGAAAACCGTATTTATAAAAAAGATGCCACCAAAAAACAAAGTCACAATACCGAACAATCTACTCACTCCTAAGGTAAC
Source organism: Erynnis tages (assembly GCA_905147235.1). Lineage (NCBI taxonomy): Eukaryota > Metazoa > Arthropoda > Insecta > Lepidoptera > Hesperiidae > Erynnis > Erynnis tages. Next base: position 3,905,672 of record LR990079.1, read on the forward strand.
TGTATAATGGGCAAAGGAATCTTAATAAAGCCCTCTTATTTAGAATACGCATACGACAAAGACCCTTCGTCCCGCCCTATTTAGAGGTACAGGTAGATTGATGGCGCTTCAGGCATTGTGTAAAGATTTTCTTTCGGAGACCTTCACCGAGTAGTTACCAACCTAGATAAATGGAATGTGACTAATGGAATGTTGAAACTCGCGCGAATTATTTATAAATGTGAATTTTTTTATTGATACACACAAACAATGTTGCTGCAATTTAAGATATCAATTGTTTATTGATTTATTTTTATTTATGTATCATTAGGTATTAATTATGTAAAATGCGCTATACAGCGCTTAAATTTAAAGTAAAATAGGTATTGTAAACATAAAAGTTATTTCGAGTTTCAAATTGAATTTTGTCTTGATACAACTATGTTTTTCATTCAACTTAAAAAAAGCTTTGATTATTGTTGAAACATTCATGGTCTTATAAGATGCTTAAATAACTACTTATTATAAATAATTTATAATTTAAAATTAAATAATTTGTTGATAAATAAAATCTTTATAAATTTCAAGCTTTAATTGTTTTCAAGGGTAGGCTACTCCAGGAATCATCTAGTGAATGAATTATAAATAACACCATTTCTGTTTGGATATTTCTCATTTTGACACGATTTGCAGGCGTCTGTTTTCTCGGAATTAAATTAATAGTTTCCTTTTATTTAGCGTTAGTGCTGTCAAATTCAGATTTTGAGAAAATGTTAACTGTTCGTCATGCTCTTTCTAATACTAAAATAATAATTTTTTTCAGTGCTTTTGTATTCTACTCTCACTAGAATTTCGTTTCGAGTAAATTTCACTACGTATGAGGCTGGAGTAAAGCTCGTCCAAAAGAGACATCATAAGAAACCATATGAATTCGTGTACTACTTTTGACTAAATTATCATGAAGTTCCAGTAGGTATGCGACAGTTGGAGTTGCGTTCAAAGTACAGCATCTAAAGTCGACTTTAAAGGACTGAAAGACGGATACCCTATTACGCAAATTGACCTCATTGAACTCACTTCAATATAGTTGGACAAAATTTGAAAACACTTGGCGAAATTTTAAAATCTTAAAACGGGTTTTCTTCTCGGTTCCGGTCTCGGTTATCTTCCAATGACTTCTAAAACGCTTAAAGATAGTTATTGTACTGACGACCTCCAGATACTTACCTACTGTTTCGTGCATGTACCTACCATGTAGGGTTTTAGAAAGCGTTATTCTGGCACCAAAGGCGAGCTTTCTGCTTGCACTCTGTATGTACAGTTAAATGTGAGAAGCAAATAGACGTGTGTATTTTTAAAATCAGCCAAATAGGTGGAAGTTTCCGGCAAAATGCAAATGGAATGGTGTTTGTGTCGTGGCGGTTTAAAAATGCAACTTGCATTTATATTACGGTGTTGCAACACGTTTTTGTTAAGTTTAAATTAAACTATTTACTTATTCTGCCTTTTCGTTGTATTTTAATTTAATTATTTTAATTTCAGCGCTTTTATATTAATCTGATGTAAAATTAATCTGATGTTTCAGACACTGTCACAAGTTCAGCACCACTTTGTATTACTGACGAAAGGCTTATGAAAATAGTGGCCTTATGGTATGTTTTTCTATGCGTGTTTTTCTATTCGTGAGCCATTAGTAGTAGTAGCCATTAGTAGGTAACTCTGGAAGCTTAAAATTAACAATTGGTCAGCTGGACGGGTCTAGGGGCTAGTTTTTATAATTTCCTTTGTTTTTTAATATTTTTATTTTTAAATCTTAATTTGAAAGAAGTATTAAATAAATTCACTGAAGTATTTCCTAATGCAACCACACCCTCTCAACTGAAACCCAAAATATGAAAAACTTGCTGCTTTAGAATGGCAATAATATGGGTAAGTTACAAAGGCTTTACTAGATATAAAATTTTTTTCCACTTTTACTTCTCAGGTGAACAGGTTCGGTTAAAGTGGATTGTGCAACCGATATTCGCATTTCCCTCTACAAAGTTCCTAAACGGTCCGCTTTTCAATTACACGTGAACTAAGCCGGACTTTTGCTTTGCGCCGACAAATTTAGAGGATTGGAGCGTGACGAACGGTCACGATATCGCTTTTATTTTTGTTTGAGCTGGAATTTGTTCCATAAGTCTTTTTTGAACTCCATGTCATAGTCCGGGAATGTTTTCTAGGGCGGAAGATTGTTCTTCATTTTGCTGATACGAGGCAAAAATACACTTGAAGGCTACACCGTGGGAGGAGGAGTAACATTAGTAACATGAATAAATAATGTGGAAACGAATCATTTGTAGTAATGGGTTGAAGTTTGTGTTTCGTGTTGGGGTCTTCGAAGCAAACACAAAGATTAACTTTTCCACCATTAATTAATTAACCAGGTGGACTGATGACCTGAAGAAGACAGCGGGAAACCGTTGGATTCAGAGGGCCCAGGACCGGGCGGAGTGGCGTCGATTAGGGGAGGCCCATGTCCAGCAGTGGACTACTAAGGGCTGAAAGGAAGGAAGGAACTTTTCCACCAAACAGTTTATTCCGTAAAGTTTCTTATATGTGAGCACAGCGGAAAAATTGTACAAGAACACAACTTGTTTTTACAGTACAAGCAAAGAAAGCGTTAGCGAAAGGTAAGTAAATGAATAACTATTAGCGGTCGACGCTACACGTGCGTTGCGTGGAGGCGTACGCGCCACTTTTCCGTATATTATAAAGTACTCTGTGGCGCCACTGACGGGAGGCCGCGGTGAGTGTTATGTAGCTAGATAGCGGTATATTATACACTAGGCAAGGATCCTACTCTGCACGACTCCTTCCGACATTACAAAATTTTTCGGTTAGTATTTTGTTTTATTTTATTTATTTTATTTATTAATTCTATGTGTTTATTTTTCAGTTTCGACGATGAGTTCCGGAGGAGTACGCCACACAGTAGATACACATAAAAAGATAGTTAGTATATGTTTAGAAGACTGTATTTTTTATTAACTAGTAGATAGTCATAGCTAACAGTATAATTTTCAAGACACTTTTTGCTAACGTTTCAGCGATTGGAAAAAAACGCTGCTCAAAAAGATACAACCCAAATAGAAAATGTATATTTAATACGAATACGGTAAGCTAGTTCTTAGCTCTTCGCCTAGTATTTAGTTTCCCATCAGGAGAGAAATGTATGTAGATACTCAAAATGAATTACTCACACGGCTTAATGTACATTAGTATTCCATTTGAACATGTTAAAATGGAAGCACATACACAAGCTTTGGCTTCGTGTTACATGAATTTTCGCTAAAGTTAGGTAGGTACTTTACAATTGACATTGTTTTATATTTGTTCTGCTATTCTAGTGTCAGTAACCCATTAATGACCCACTACAGGGTCGGGTCTCCTCTCACAATGAGAGGGATGTAGGCCGCCGTCCACCACGCTGGCCTACAGCGGGTTGGTGGACTTCACATGCCTTTGAGAACATTTTTTTTTTGAACTCTCAGGCATGCAGGTTTCCTCACGATGTTTTCCTTCACCGTAACAGTATTCTAGTATCTTCTTAAAATTAAAATTTTAGTAATTGAATCATTTTTATAGCTAACAAGAATATTGCAGTAAATAATTTGTTATTAAAACGTTTATTGACCAATTTAATTGCAACCGCTTGTCTTGTCTAGTACAAGAAGTGTTTGTGAAATACTGATAACAATAATAATTAGCAATATTTTTAACATTCTTATAAGTTTTAAAATGATTGAATTGATTTGAAATAAGTTTAATTTTTTTTAAGAACATACGTCTAAGTTAGCCATGATCAGGAACCTCGATATGATCCGAAACTAGCCGGGCTATACGCAAAAAGTAACGCGAGTAAGCTGATTTGACAGTAACAATGTATCACTTACGATCCTTTTACAAGAAAACACTTATCTTCCACGATGTGTTTGTAATAAGCCTGTCACAATCCCTACAGTAAACAAAGGTTTCGACGGAAACCTTTGGTTTTCGAAGAATTTTTAATGATAATTTTAACAGTAGGTATAGCTATCTAAAATTACCCAAAGTCTGAAATGTACATTACATAATATGCATAAAGTGAATTGAGTTGGCTCGACAAGCCAAGTCCTAAGCAAGCTGCCAAACCCTGTTATTTGCAAGGATACAATTACGGACTTACGTAAGTATAACACTGTATAGCTTTAAGTATGTTTAGGGGAATCTGAAATAATAAAACGAAATTATGTGTACTATTTACGAATATTTTCTATACATATTACGTCCATCACAATAATGACAGTTCTTATTTTCAATATCCGTGTTCTACTTTTTCTTCCATTGCGCCAGCTTTTCCTAGCTTTTAAATTGACCGCGAAGGCCGTAACTTCAGCCATCTGAAGCAACCGCTTACGAACTCCTTACATTTACAATAATTTCACATAGTATAATAAAATATGTTATGTGAAACTTTAAGTGATACATGTGTGGGTTGTGCAGCGGCAGCTGCAGCCTGCAAAGTTTGTGGAAAAAATACAGGAAACCCAGATACGCCGGGAGGAAACGATTGACGAAATTTGCGTCTGGCTCAGGGACCATATTGCCTTTTTTTTCAAAATGTTTAACCAAACACCGAAGTTCCGAACACGCTAGTTACTCTATTTTCAACGTCGGTAACGATTACAACGTTAGTATTACGAAGCGATTAAGGAGATACAATACATAATTAGTCAGATCGTAGCCGAAGTATCGAGCATGCGCCGAGACATATGAGCCACTTACGAGGAACTACAAACTAGGATGGCGCAATGAATCTTAGCTTAGGCTAATTTGTTCTTAGCTTATGCTTCGAGCTATATGGACCTTGATGGAAACAAGAACTATGAAATATTTCATCCTATTTACATGGAATGGAATACATGAAGCGCGCATATCCCAGCTGCTTGAGTAGATCGTATCGAAAAACTTAAGCAACGTCGGTGCTTGAGTAGATCGTAAGTGATCGAAAAACTCAAGCAACGTCGGGCGCGGTCAGTACCTGAATGGATGATCGGTAGCAGCGAATTAAATGCACGCTTCTGTGCTTCGAAGGGCATGTTTAGCCGTCGGTCGCGGTTGTTATCGATACGATAGCACTCGTTAAACTGTTTTGGAGTCTCTATGGACGGTTGGAAAACATTCGACACGCCATAGCCACTAGCCCATTTCTGCACCATTCAGTATTGGAGCAGCGTGGTGGAATATGCTCCAGACCTCCCCCTGTAGTGGAGGGAGACGAATGCCCAACAGTGGGCCATAAACCAGTGGTCAGAGGGTTGCAGCCACATAGAACACATGAAATACAAACTTGATTGAAACAAAAGAAGCCTTAGTAAGTCCCCAGTCCAGTTTTTACAATAAATAAAATAAATAAATACTCGTAACATATTAAGACGACATACTTTTTGTTTACTACTACTACTAGTACTATAGTTGCAGTTTAAATAAATGAGAAAAATTTACAAAGTTATGAACATAAACAGAGGATCTGTGACATCGTCACCACAAATTTTTACCCCGTCTGTGGAGAACTTATTTTTAACCGCGTTAATAAATGTAAGGGCTGACAACAAAAAAGTTTTTCGAAGTTCTCGTGTCTCCCGAAGACCACATAATTAAGAACATTTCCTGCTGACGCCTTTTCGCGAAGTTTCGCAAACGAGGCACCAAGCTGTATTGTTAGCCGTAAGAATGCATACTTGCTTAATGAAGCGAGAATATAAGATGAAGCTCTCAACTCTTGCTACAGAACTGAATTATGAACGTGTTCACGTTTTAATGATTGAGTAAATTATTATTTTTTTAACTCAAAACTGTATCAGTTTAGTATTTTAACAAACTAATAATTAACAAGTTGAACCGCAAAATTTATAAAATGTGATAGGTATGTTATTTAGAGCTGAAGGTTTAAATTTTCACATGTTTATGTGTTCACTTTGAAATACACTACAATTTCATCAAATAGCAATTATTTTGACAGAAACAAAGGCTTAACAAAGGCTTTTACGTAACTACTCATGCATTTTTTTATACAAAGCAAAGTGAATTTAAGATCTACCTACTAGTGGATTTTTTAGCGATATGCAAATAAAAATTCGCATAAAAATGCTTTCATAACACAATAGAGTTACGTTTCTGTCGGAAAATATACCAGTAGTAAGTTAAGAGTTCTGTATGTACTTACCTACATAGTGTTGTATACATATTGTTGTAAGTCAAACACAAAGACAAAACCTTTATTTGCACAAATATAGGTATCTATAGAGTTGTTACAAATTATTTAGATCAATCTATATTTACCATTTTTAGGTATGCAAATATTAAGGAAAAAAAAAACAAACAAATGAAAGTTCATAAATAACCTTATTACCTACATTCATTTGAATACTTTAACCGGCGAATGTTTTCACTTGTCACCAAAAGAAAAACTTCTAGATCGACTATCAAGTACTCATATAGAGACACTGAAGTGTGTACAATGTAGTCACAATGATAGTTCGATCACACAAGTTTCCCATAAAGTGCAGCGTGGTGTAAGACACAGTGATGGTATACCCAAAGCACTTTACCGCTACACTGGAAAGTGTTTTCACGCCAATGGAGTGGAAATGACTCGGCATTAACGTCAATGGCGAACACTCCACACCTTCGATCTGCCGACGATATACCTACAGACCTTTTTGGAGCCGCATGGTTACTTCAATAATGCATTACAAGGGGTGGGTTTTAGGATGGACATGGGTAATGTATTAAGTGATATTGTACCACTAGTGGACGACACTTCGCTGCATATTGTTTACATGTGCGAGTATCTTGGATTAATGAAAAAGATCCAGAAATCCAAGTTTAAGTTGGAAAAACCTTAAAGACCGGAAAGAACAATCAAAGTCAGTCGGTGACTTTAGTTTGATCACGGATCAGAAGGTAAAAGAGCGACTGCTAGATCTTCTTTTGATTGGCTTATCCTTATTTATCTTGATTATTTATAAAATAAAACTAACATACATTTTTGACAGTGTTTACGATGAAATAAATTATTCGAATTTAACAATAACAGATTTAAAAAACAATTTAGGTCACTTTTTGATTCCTTCCAAGTGTCTAGCAACCAGAACTAGTGGTGAACGTCAAAATTGCCGAAATGTTTAACCAAAAAGTTAAAACAGTAACCGGTATCGGAATTTGCCGGTACAAGTTTGAAACAGAGTTGGCTTTTCAATTACACCGGACTTTTGCTTTCCGACAAATGAGAGGATTGGAATCGCGCTCAACTCTTTTTATTTTTGTTGTAACTTCGTTTAACTTTGAGTTATTTCGGAAGCACTTAAATTGGGAAGACCTCGTTATAACAGTTCGGCGGTTAAATAAAAGTTTTTTGATTACCTGTTCTTAGTTCCTTGAAGTTTATCGCGTACAAATTTTATTGACACAATTGTCTTTAAGATGTGTACATTCAAACAAACAGCTATGAATAGTCACACAGAATAGCATAGATCATAGATTTTGGGATATAAGTAAGACCTAAATCAATAGCTCCTTTTCTATGAAATGTTTCAAATCTTCAATGAAAACGGTAAGTTTTAATTATTTTCAATATTATAGCAACCAGAAGTTTTCCAAATTTTTGCCCAATTACCTGCTCTCACTTAATTGTACTATCAATCTTTCTCTTGTTATTTTTTTAAACCGTGCTAATTTCAATATAATAAGAAGGTAGCACTTAAAAAGGAATTTCTTGTATTGGTTATTCCCTTTGTTTAATTTAAAGCTTTTAAACCTTTGGACATCTAATTAATAATTTTGAACGGTTTTCGCCACCTTCGTAACCTTTCATGACGAAATTTTTCATAGGTATTATCGGTATCTTACGTCAACTTTTCAACACAAATCAATGAAACAATAGTAGCGATTTCGTTCCAACTCTCGACTTCTCTTGAATGCGAAGCCTCTAATTCGAAGTAAAATAGAGCCCAACTCTGAGTTCTGAAATATACCGACGCCGTACATTTTCCGTTTTTTTTCGAAGTCCGTGGGACCTATTTAATCGGGCGTTTTGTTCCAGACCGAGCTTCGGGCGATTAAATACTGGGGCAGTGTCTATTGGCACACATTTTCTACTCATTTTAGGGTACTGTAGACGAATGTGTAGGTGGAATAATTAAAATCTGTGTAAATAATAGTAGGTACCTACTCAAGAATGGTAGGCAACTTTACGCCAATACAAAGACGGTGGTGGCTTATCTGCTTGACATATTTTTTTGTAATTGTAATGTAATGTTTTTGATAACAAGACGTCATAATGATTCTTGTTTGTTTGTTGAGTTTGTGGTTGTTTTATTGGCCATGGTCCTATGTCTGATATATCTTCGCCTCATTGATAAACTAAAACAACTATAGGATTTGAAGTAGTTTGCCAAAAGATGGCACCACTAGCATCCTGAATCGCGCTATCAAAGTTTTCTAAATCTAAAATTTGGCTCTAAAAAATTAGAACACCGTCGCTCTTCGTGCTTAATAATCTAGCCAGCTCTAATACTCCTAAGATAAAATCAATGAAAACACGATAATACAGAATCTAATAAACTGCTATTTACTTCCATGACTTCCAAAGGGTTCAACGGAAAATCCTACAGATCGTTACCTCCGGCACCGGTCACTACAATCGATCGCTTTAATTTTAATAAAACCCCTGGAACAATTGAGTTTCCTTCGATGTTAAACGGACTAGGATTCAATGATCCATGGAACAAGTGGTACCTGTGTCGACGATGAACGACAAACTTTAGAATACTTAACTACTTGTAGAATAATAAATATATTTCTGCTAGTTCTTTCGTTACTTACGTTATCTTATTTTTTGTTTCAATATTTTACAGCGTTATATAAATCTGCACTATCTGCATCAATTACGGTCATCATTTTAATTAAAATCATAACTTGCTCGAAACACGTCTGCACCGCTCGGCGATAAAGATTGAAATGAGCGATTAGCGTGATTTCCCGCTGCAGTGTTTTATGCTAATCCCCTCTCCTCGTTGGGCGAGACAACTTTATAGTTTTGAAAAATCGTGGCGCCGACAGGGTTTTAATTTTTTTAGGGATATCTATTCAAGTGTTTGATAAATATCTCAATTTATTTAGTTTTTAAACCTCTGGTGATTTGATAGAGTTAGCGGATATCTTGGAAACCACTGCAAATATCATAAATTAAAAGCGTTTATATTTCTTAATTTTTTTAATTTTATTATACTATATGCGCATTATACAGTAATGTAGTAATACTGACTCAAGGCCTCGATAAAATATTTCAGAACCATTAAATTAAATTAATTAGTACCTATATGAAAATGGTTCCTACATTCTACTTATCACCTAATGATCCACGTCGGTCATTAAAAGTTTATAAAGTAATAAATTTCAATAAGGTTTATTCAATTAAAATGTCACTGTCACCAATAGAACTTCGTCTCAATTAAAAGATCGGTAACCTCGCCTCTCAATCTTTTACTTCTGACCTTGTTGACTCTACATTTAAATAAAACTTCCACAGTGCAAAATAATCGCATTCTATATATTCTCGTTTACGTTTTCTACGAAGCGCGCATACTTCTCTGCTTGAGTAAAACGAAATTTCTAGATATTTTCATTTACGTTTTCTGCGAAGCGCGCATACTTCTCTGCTTGAGTAAATCATAAGTAACCGAAAAAATTAAGCAACGTCGGGCGTGCTCAGTATCTGGATCGTGATCGCCAGTGGCGAATTAAATGCTAGCTTTCGTGCTTCGGGGACCTTACGCTATCGTTAGCAGTCGTTAAACCTTGTCGGAAGTCCTATGGGCGGTTTGAGAACATTTGACACTATCCTGTTCGTACCAATCTGCATTGGAGTAGCGTGGAGGAATAAGATCGAAACGTCCCCATATTGTGGGGAGGGATAGTAGAACATTGAAGGGTATTGCGAGACATTTTCGTTATATTGTAAAGACTTTTCATTTTTGATTTTCATTTTTTTAAACTATTCGGTAAATTGTTTTTTAGACTGTGGCCAATCGAAAATATGCTAATGAAGTGTGAAGACGGCCTGATATAATCGTTGAATTTACAACTGGGCTCGTTTTTCAAGCATCGTAAAGAGTGATTTACGCGCGTCACAGTTTGAGAGGGGATTTCTTGCAAGTTTTATGTCCGGGGCAAAATGGAACAAGTTTGGGGCTATCGGTGTCAGTTGATGGGACCCATTAAGAAATAAAGCGTTGGGCGCGTGTCTTTTGTAATGGGAATTATAAGTATAGATTTTTTCACAGTTGCTACAAATTTTACAAGTTTTATTCTTGTACATGTTTTATAATCAATATTTAAAATTTTAGCTTCTATATTTGATGTCCTGTAATACTTAATATTTTAGTTAACAAGTGCTTTTTAATGAACCTTTTTTCAGCAGTGTCGGAGGTATGAATGAGGCGATATCCGATCTGAATGATGATTATTTGATGATTTTTGAAAAAAAAAATAGGTTTCGCTTGCAAAAATTGCAAAAGTTACAAAATATAAACTAAAAAAGAGCTTAGTTTTTTGCAAATATCTTAGAAGTGCAGGTTTGTGTGCCTTCGTTTGCCATTACATTTAACTTCACACACACATTAATCTATCAATCATCATCATATGGAGATATGAGTACTTCAGAGATGAAGAGATCATTATATCTTCTCATTTAATAGCACAAACTTCCATATTCAATAAAGCATTGTTGAAGTCAATATGACATTGTTTAATGCAGGAGCAGAACCCGTATCACACATGCATAGACCTGAAGATATTAGATTAAACTAAGATAGGGGCGATGCGGTTAGCTAAACGATGTATGCTAACTAACTATGTACATACATCCAGGGACGCTATGCGGTGCTTCATACTGATATTGTTCTGTGAAAACTGTAGGAACTATAGGAACTGAAGAACTGTCATGTCAGTACCCGTTAATGACCCACTACAGGGTCGGGTCCCCTTCTCGTAATGAGAGGGATGTAGGCCTTAGTCCACCACGCTGGCCTACTGCGGGTTGGTGGACTTCGCATGCCGTTGAGAACATTTTTTTTTATGAACTCTCAGGCATGCAGGTTTCCTCACGATGTTTTCCTTCACCGTAACAGCAGGTGATATTTTTTTTTTTTATTTTTATAAAGCGCACATAACTTTTATTACAGTCATTGGTGCGTGCCACTGGGATTCGAACCCGGACCCCTCGATTCGAGGTCGAATTCTAAGCCACTAGGTTATCACCGCTAAGAACTGTAGGAAGACAGAAATAAATTTACCTGTGACTTTGAAAACGGATAAAATCTTTTATATGGAAAATAAAGTCAATCAAAAGAGAAGCTTAAGAAACTGTATAACTTACTATCCTATGACTTATGCTGCCCTATGAGTTATGAGTTATACTGCTACGTATCTTTGCCTAGGCTGATGGACTGGTTTGCTTAGGAGGGCTCACATGCACTGAATCAATGCCACCGTGAGGTATGTACATTATATGTCTGTCCTCTGATCAAATGCGTAGGCACGGAACTGAGATAACGTGAGTACCTATAGTAAACTGAACGCTGCCTGCTTGGTTTAAGAATATATTATATGATTCCATAGAAAAAAGAAGTAAGTAGAGCGGCAATAACAAAATTTGTTCCATATCCACTGATGCAACCTTTGTATTTACGCCCCAAACGCTTTCCATCACTTTCACTCACAGCCGCAATGAGTGACAGAATGAGTTAAAATGCACTCAGATTAGCAGAATCTAGGATCTGCCTGCCTCACTCACATAGCCGATTTAACTATCTCTTATTTCAATGATATTATTGGTAATAGTACTTTGGCAGCCATTATTTCCTTTATACAAAATCAAATGTTGCATACCTACAATGACATAATAATGATGAATGATTCGCAATATCCTTAATCTCATGTTAAAATATTCAAATATTTTACAATGCAACGAATAAAGTATTTCAAATGGCGGAAACAGTCTCCGGACTGTGAAAAGTCATTTGAATGTAGGGTAACCATATCTGTAACAGATGCTGTATATTCCTTCTATCAGCCTTTTTACGTACTTATCTAATGTTAGGAGTAAACGAAATATAAGGCACCTGATGTTAAATGGTCACACTCAATGATTTAAAATCATCGTGTAAGTCTAAGGAAGGTTTAAACGGTGAGAAAATCTAAAACAATTGCGAGAAAAATTCTTTAGTTGGCAGATCAAAATATGCCGGTTCAGCCATTACGAAATATAACTTTGTCTGCCTGTGGTAAGTTCATATGTTTATCCTCACCATGAATCACAAATCACAAGTTTGCGACTATGAATAAATGTGTCATCCTTCTTCCTTCATACATGCCAGGGTCGGAATACACAACCACCTAAGTAGTTTAGTTTGAAAACATTTTATGTTAAAAGAATAATACCTACTGAAAGAATATTACCGTAATAGACTTTCCCCGCGGCTTCGTCCGCGTGGACTTTAGAACTTGCTCTAGATACGATGAAAAATATCTTATATGTTAATCCAGGTTATAGACAACGTGCATACTAAATTTCATACAAATCTGTTCAGCCATTTTTGCGTGAAAGAGTAACAAACATCCATCCATCCTCACACTTTCATATTGTTAACGTTTATATGTTGTATTTAACCCATTGATGATCCACTGCTGGGTCGGGTCTCCTCTCACAATGAGAAGGATATAGGCCTTAGTCTACTACGCTGGCCTAGTGCGGGTTGGTGGACGTTTATATACTAAACAAAAATTGAGCGATTAAATATTCAACAATTACAGAAAGATCGTATTGTCTTTTAAAAGAAAAAATCTAAACGCCCGAGAGTTTTTCATCTCTTCATTTCCTTAACAGAATATATTTTGTTTATTTATTCCAAAACACAAAGACGAGGTCTAAGGAAAGTTCTCAAGGATAAGTGGTGAATATTTTTGCCTTAAGAAGTGTTAGCGGGATTAAATGTGGCGTATAATTTAACGACCTCAGCCAGTGAGATATTTTCTGTCTGACTCATCCCCAAAATCAAGTAAATTTTCGGGATAAGAGTAACAAAATATAACCAAATTTTAATGAGTTTCGGGGAATAGGAAATGAGTCTGTCCATAAGTCGTTATGCTAACTGCAAGTAGTCGTACATACATCTTTGACCCATTAGTGACATACACATAACTGACAACAAAAATGGAAACCTTTGTTCACCAACTAACTCCTAACAAGTTAAGCAGATAAATTGTATTTATTAAAATTGTCATTTAATTAACTCTAATTCTACTCATAAATCGACTGGGATTATTAATCTTTACAAGATTTTTAAAGACGTAATTTATTGCAATGTCCTAAAATATGTCATATGTGTATGTCATAAAAAATTGATGAAAGTCCACAGCTAGAATACGCTACTATATATATTTCAAAATCCTAATAAAATTATAAGTTGCTCTTTCACATAAAACAGCTGTACGAATTTGGATTGTTTGGAAATCTTGCACACATATTTAATTTTTACACTTTCTCCCTCTGGGGAAATTCTAAAGATTATAAATAATATGAATAATATATAAAATAATATAAATAATGCACTCCTCACTATCTATAGGCACTATGTTGGAACCCGTCGTAATATCATGAAGTCGTAATATGTTACGTAGAATGTGAGAAACGACGGCTGCGGGCCAAGTGAGGATGTTTGACTACCGGCTAGAAGTTAAAAACGAGAATATTTGACGACCCAAGTGGCGCAGTGGTTAAGACACCGGTGCGCTGCGCGCAAGGTCCTGGGTTCGATTCCCAGCAGAGCAGAGATTTGAATGATGAATTTGAATTTCTATTTCTGGTCTGGGTGTGTTGTGTTCTTGTCTTGTGTGTGTCCATGGCACCCACGACACAGGGAATCCTAGTGTGCGGCTATGAGTGTTTAAAACAAAATAAACAAAAAAAATTTCAACGTTACTGGTGTGTACGATACCTACTTAAATCTTACAATAAATTTTATGTTAAAGTTCTAAGTTAAGTAAATTTAATACGTCATTGAGCAAGAAAACTGCGAATCCATCAATAATATAGAAAAGTAGTAGCAGTAGAAGCAGTAGTAGTATTAGTAGTAGTAGTAGAAGTAATACGGAAAATAAAGTCAAAAATTTTAAAAATATCACTGCCGTTATTGTGCAGGTAAACATCCGGAGGAAACCTGCATGCCTGAGAGTTCACAAAAAATGTTTTCAAAGGTATGTGAAGTCCATTAACCCGCAGTAGGCGAGTGGTGGACGGAGGCCTACGTCCCTCATTGTGAGAGGAGACCCGTGCCTGTAGTGGGTCATTAATGGGTTACTGACAAATGTTGATCGCTTTACGCGTACTATGAGACCGTGGGCTCTGGAACGCGAAACGCGCTGGTATTCATAACACATCCTATCTGCGTTGGCTATTAATATGTCATCGTAAGTAAAATACAATGCGATTATACCCTATAGGGGAGGCGATAGCCTTATCTCCCTCTCGCTTCATAATACGCTTGGTATTTGATGGCGCTTATTAGATTTGATTTGCGTTCTCACTTGGATCAAAATTTGGACTTTTTCATGGAGTTTATCAATAACTGATCACATGAGAAAGGTTTCTTTTTACTAAAGGTTTCTTTTTAGTAATAGGATGATCTTATTTTGGGATAAAAGCCTATGGTATTGTCTAGAATTCAAACCCGCTGACTACACTTTCTTTACTGTTTTTTTCGTTTATAGCTTTGTGATTTTTGATTCTATGACTAAAACTTATAGAAAAAAAGTTGTAAAGAATTTAATTTGCAACAGAAAGTACACATGTTTCCTTATTTTCAAGATAAGGGCCGTGAGACAATTAGTGTCACGACCCCACAAATTCGGATTTACACTTCCCCTACTAGACATTCTATAAAGTAAAATTGCATCTTCAAATGCACGTAAAGTTCACAAAATCAAAATAAAAACATATATTCGCGTAATGAATGAGGTAAAGGTCGCGGAACACAAGGTCGAGTTGACCACGATGCTAAAGATAGCGCGCTCAGATTGACTCGAGGGGCTCAGACCCGACCCTAGACCCACTTAAACCCTTAAGGGCCTCGCTCCTAAAAACACAAGAGCTCGTGTTACGTTGACAGGGTAATGAAGTAAAATGGAGCGGGTAGCGTCAAATTAGTCGTCTCGTATGAATGGATATGAAGACGGATGAAAGGGGAAATGTGGCGCGACCCCAACTTAATTAAGGGAAGGTGTGAAATCAAGTAATGTGAACGGTGCGAAGCGGTATTATTATGATGATTTAGGAATTATGGATTTGTGGAGGTGTTAATATTCTAATTCGATTTAACAGTACCTTTCATGATTTTAGGTATTCCTTCTTACCGCTTTTATGGAATAAGATTTTATATAAATATGCAAGTTGCAATAAATACACTACCGCTTTATAAAATAAAAAACACTAGACATAAGAACACAGGCATACCTTCCAATGTCTTTGATTAATTACTAATCTGAGCAAATTATTAATTTTTGACTTGAAAAATTACGAGATCCTTCATTCATTCGTTCGTTTTTTATAGATAAATCGTGAGTCGTGGAATACTGTCCTATTTATACAGATTTTGTAGATTCACCATAATGAAACTAAATATTATATCAGCATCAGAAAACAATACTGCGGCTAACATAAAATGTAAAATTCATTAAAATAATATTGCCGACAGTGGTCATTATCCCTATTTACCTGACAAAATAGTTATCCAAACAACACATTCATTCTCTAATAAAATTAACTATTTGTATTTAATAAATGCATTAATTTAATTAATCGAGCTAATTGACTAATCAAAATTAAGCTATTCTATGAAATTATGCTTCGAGCTCGGTAGTTAAACAGTGTGAATTAACTATTTAACTAATCAACCAATTTCAAGCTTGATTTCCTAATTAAATATTGGATTAATTTGTTTAGAACCTATGCTATTCAGCAAATTTTTGAGGTTTGGTATTAGATTGGATGAAATAAGCTGCTTTTGAATCAAATTAACACACATAATTATTTTGAATCTGATTGAGGATTGATTTCTTGAGGTCTTTGTTAGGGTAGAACTTCACATCAAGCTATCAATTTTTTATTTTGGCATTAAATTAGGACTAAAAAGCACTAAAAGATGAGATATAAACCAAATGGTTCTGCCCACTTTACCTTTCTATCTTAACATACGTTACTTCATTGGACTTAATAAATGCAACTTACTGAATAACATAGTGGCTCGAAAGTACCCGTCGAAATAATAAATGAATGTTAAATTGTACAACGTACCGAAAAAACATTAACCCCAAAAAGCCTATCTAGGCGGTAGTGGGAAACAAGCACAAAAGGAAACGATTTAAATATGTGACCGGCTTATCAAATTTTCCTTGTTTAAAATGTGACATTTTGAATACGAAAGATAAATGTTTTCGAGCCCGTACCAGTCGGGTACTGTGAAAATGAGAGTAAAGATAGCCACAATGAAACATTGCGTACGATAGACTGACCACGGCGAGGTAGGGGGAGTCGGGGTAACTCCGGACTCTTTTTGGGGACGACACAAAGAGAAAAACACGTCGAATTGTCGGTTGACCGCGAGCGATCCAGAGATACTCGGAGAGGAAATTACGCAACCTACAAGGTTTTGGAACTTATGGTATGCTATTCTGGAAGTCGTTAACGAAATAACGCAGTTAGGAAAACAATTTAAGGCGGTACTATTAGTTAGTGACGTTTTACCGTAGAAAATGTAGCTGTGTATGTGATAAATTATAAATAATGATGTTATATTATATAGTATGATGTTACAGCTGTAAGTTTATGAAGTTTTGCTATTAAGTTTTTATATGTAAATTATATAAAAGTTCGAAATTAAATAAAATCTATTTTGTGACCTGTGTATTGTGCTTACCCTATTTTATTATAGATACTGCAGATATTTATTTCCTGGGCAAGTATCCAGTGTCAGACTCTCACGGACTCTGTCAGAAATTCTCACGGAGCTCGACTTTCCTCTAGTGGCCGGGGCAACGGGCACAATTTTGCATTTATCTGCGACCCCCACAACTGCAATTCAAATATTTATGTGATGAGCACGGGTGTTCTACCTTAGTGTCATTTATCTAATGAAGGTATTTAAAATAAATCTATGGCATGAGTACCTAATTGAGTAATGAACAGTATCATCAAAGTATTCGTCAGTCATTAGTATGTGATATGTTAGACTGTCATTCTATCTGACATCATCGCATACTTATAATACACGTTAACTATACGAATACTTTGACGACAGTGCTCATGCTCGGGCATGTATACTTATACTCGTAGTGACAAAGCATAGGCAGATCCCCTAATTTGGGATCAGAAGATGTGTGAATTGTCTCAATATGTAATCTATAATATAAAAATGAGTCGCTGAATGTGGTGCTAAGCGCAAATCTCGGGAACGGTTGGACCGATTTCGCTAATTCTTTTTTTTAAATATTCCTTGAAGTACGAGGATGGTTCTTAGAGAAAATTTGAAAACAATGTAAAGAAAATAATAAAAACAACAATTTCATTTTCCTATATAAACTGTTCTACCCATGTTCTACCTGTCAAACATCATTTCAGATTGAATACTTCATAAGGCAATGTCATGCATTTAGAAACGTCAAGATTTTTCTTTTTGGATGCCACTTCTATTATGCAAACTGCAATGATATAATATACATAATTATTTTATAATGGCAAAACGAAGTGTGCCGGGTCAGCTAGTTAATCATAATTATTTTAACTGAAAATCATTTATTTGACATTTTGTAAAGTCATTAAACATTCAATCGGCATCGACACACCTAACTCTAAAATCGGATTCCTAGTGTCGCTGTGAGTACAGTGGGCACAGCTAAATGCATGCGCTTCGCATATTGATCTATTGCGGGGCTAGCTGTTTGGTTTCGTTGCCTGGTTACTAAACGTCACAAGAGTACGGTTCGATTTGCTGTAAATCAGGTATTTCTCCTAAATTGTCAACCATTACATAGTCCGCTAGTCAACCTATTCGCATTAGTCCAGCATGGCGGACTTAGGCCTACATCCTTCCCATTGTGAAAGGAGACCTGACCCTGTAGTGGGTTACGCCACCACGCTGCCTAGCCTAGAGCTGTTTGGTGGACTTTATATGCCTTTGAGAACATTGGTGAAAACTCTTAGGCATGCAGGTTTCCTTACGATTTCCTTCGCCGTTGCAGCAGGTGATATTTTCAAGAGTCATTGGTGTGTGTCGAACCCAGGCCCCTCGAGTAAGAGGCCGTAAGTATTCTAAGCCACTGGGCTATCGCTACATACCCCGTTAAAATACATAGGTACACATCGTACTTGAAAATTACAGATATTTATTTACCAAATACTGACCGTTGTGAATTGTGATAGGCACGCACATTTTCATACCGTGTACGTATATAAAACACACACAATCAAGGGCACATCGCAAAGCATCCAGCGTAAGAACTATACCTAAAGCAGTTATCATTTTACCTCGAAACATTGTAACTGAAACGCCATAAAATCCTTTAAAACAGTTTTAAGTCGTAGCAAAATGGCACACTTGCCGGTTTAAAATGTGAGACGGCCGCCTTTAGACTTAGAGAACGGCTCTTGAGTTACGAAAAATGTTTTAAAAACATTAAGTTACCTGGGAACTCGCTTTGGTACTTTCTCGAGATATCTTTTTGAAAGCGCAGGATGTTAGTAAGGAAGCAAAAATATTTTTTTGAAATGATGATTTTGTCAATAAAATTATTTTAAAATCTGACAAAAGAATTATAAGTGTCGTTAATCGGAAAATGAGGCATCTTTTAGAACACTGTAAGTAAACAAAAAAAATGAAATCAATATTGATAAGTATTTATATTTTAAGTTTTCAATGAAAATATTCCAAAAAGCTCATGCGGTTTATGTGTTTAAATAAAACTGCAAATGTTGCGATAGATTTTTTAAATATAACAAAATTTTATTCCCTTTGGAAGAGTTCTAAGTTGACGGTGACCACTTACCCGCTGTGTTCGAATTCGCTCGTGTGCTAGGTGCCAATACCTATCTCAGGAGGCGATAAAGAAAGCCACTCATTTGACTGCATTTGCCTATTTTCTCAGCCGCTGTTATCAAAAACGGAGAATATCTGTTAAGGCAGTCCTTGTCAAGAAATATTCGAGTGACAGACCGCACCTCAACTGGGTCACAGAGCACATGAATTTATTCCCGAAACTCTTCGTCAAAGGGACTTCCATTAGCCCCAGGGAAGGACGAGAGCCCCTGAGGGATTTGGAGATCGCGCGAAACAGAAGGCGTGAAATGGGTTGTCTGTGTGTGATTGAAGAAAGAGTACACGCATGGCTGGATAGACATTACATCTTTGAACTACACCTTATTTATATATTGTTAAAATTATATGTATAAGTAACAATGGTTATATTCGATTCACTTTTCAATGTTGTACAGAAAACTCTGTAAGGCCTTGTGTCTGACCGACATTACAAAATTTTACCACAGGGCTCCGTGTTTCAATCATATCATTCTGTCAATACAGAGCTGTCAAAATTGAAATATACTACATGTGGCAAACTGTACGAAACGACTCAAATAGGACACGGGGTAACATAACCAAATACATAATATTATGTACTTGTATTTATAATAGATGAACATTGACAAAAATAAAGTAAATAAAAAGACATGATCGCTTTTTTTGACGTTGGATTTTAACAAGAGTTTCAAAGTAATAAACAAAAATAAATAATGAAAAATAATGCTTTTAACATATTGTCCTTCTCACATAATTTTCTTAGAATCGGTCTGTATTCTTTGCGACATTCTAAACCCTTGTTCTTACCCTTAATTGCGACGACAAAATCGGTCGAACACGTCATGTTTCTCGTAACGAAAACATCATTGAGTACAATTGTCGCATGTACTCATTGCAGTCTGTCAGTGCGGACAGCTCCATTCAAAGACCTGTTTTTGTCGCGTTGGTCAGTCGGTCAGTTGTGTCAGTTCCCGACAGCCAATTAGAACGAGGCCTTATGATTAGTTATTCCATCACTTTGATATTTCTAAGAACCGATTAACATAAAATCATAAGAAGCCGCCTTTATTGAGATTTCAGCAGCGATATGAAAAAGAATATCTGAGATGTATTAGAATAATCTTGCGATGTCGGATTTATTAATTTTCTGGATATTGTTTTACGTAAACGAAATAACCTTAAGTCTTCTTATGTAGGTTATGAAAAGATGTTTTTGCAATATATTAATGTTCGTTTACATATTAGTATAAATAGTTTGTCTCCATAATAAGAGGCATTCTCATAAATAGAAGAAAGTAGATAATCCAATATTCAACATCAATAATTTAGATATACTTTCTCTAATATTATTGTGGTCTTAGTAACAATAGATATTCTAAAATATTTCACATTGCATTGAATGATATGTCTACAACCAGTGGTCTGATTCAGGGTCGGGTCTCCTCTCAAAATAAGAAAAAATATAGGCCTTAGTTCACCTAGCTTCCCCTCATGCGGTTTTGTGGGTTTTTCAAACTATGAGAACATTATATAAACACAGGCATTCAGGTTTCCTTACGATGATAGATAAATAAACGTTTCACACTCATAACCCCACACTAGGATGATCGTTGGTGCCATAGACACACACAAGACAAGAACACATATGAACGAACACCTAGAAGAAAAACAGAAACTTAAACTAATATCATTGATGTTTTCCTGTATTGTTACGGTAATTTTTCTACTTATGCTGAACCTACACTAGGCAAAGATTTGATTTGATCAACAGATTTGTAAAAAAGAATCTACAAATTTGGAACGCTTTCATACCACTCTTAGCGAGTTGAAGGCTACAAGATTTCCCCAAGGACCATAAACACTGGAAGCAAATGAAGAGATACAATTCGATACTAAAGCAATTTGCGATCCAAACTGGCTAAGGTAATGGTGAAATACTGTAAGTCTATTTTCTTGACCACTTAATTGAGCAAGATCCAATGATCGAAGTAAAACCAATGGAATTTTTAGAAGTGGTAAGAATACCACTTCTAAAAATTGTAAAATGATAAAATTATTTTTATCATTTTACTCTGAAGATAAAATCACAGTTTTGAACCATCACACTTAATGATACTCAGAGACAACTAAACAGTTAAATATATTCAGATCGGTTAACATTTTTGAACAGCATTTGAATATTGAAAGTGATGGATATTCTGTATTCTGTATGTTTGCATCTAGTCAGTAGTAGCTATGGCGGTATCTGCGTTTCTATTGTCTAATCATATATAAATTTTTTTTAAAGTTCCGTTTTTTCCTGAATTTTTATAGTTCTCTCAAAAATAAACTTACGACATGTGACAAAATGTACGAAATGACGTTGTCGTACGAACAGCTTTTGCGTACGACTTAGGAGTTAGTATCACTATTTTTACACGGTCCGTGTCAGTTTTATTGGAACCAATATTCATGGCGCGTCACTGAAAACCCGTCGATATTGAATATAAGCCGCAGAAGTGACTAAAAACAAAAAGTCGTTCGTTGCCCGCTATCATATCGAGTGTGGGCTAGCAAAACATTAATAGTGCTGAAAGGCCCCTAGGGGGTTCATTCATGTTGGATACGGGTGTGAAAAAATCCTAATAGTCCTTTTAGCTACCGTATTCGTCGTATTGATATTAAGTTGACTGAAAACACAGTCTTCTTTGTAACTTTGTGCATTCCTATGCACAAGGTTTCGTATGCACTATTCTGGCTGTTTCAATTTAACACTTACAACAAAGAGTCAATGTACGTAGAAGAGGTATGTAAATAAGGATATTGGAAGATCTCTTTCGGTAGGAAGAAGGTTTGATTCCATCCACGGTCGACTTCTCCAAGTGCCACTCGACCGTCTCGTCCCCAACGAAACTTCGTGAATTGCGAATCTCTGTAGACCGTGAAAGAATTTTATTACTATTTCTCTTGAAATATTCTTACAACTAGTGTTATACAACTATAGTGTTGCAATATAGTTACGACTGTGATACGCATTTCCTGAATTAAAATAAATAAATATTGTGGGACAACTTACACACAGCTTTCTAATTCCAAAGTAGGCTGTGAGCCTGTGTTATGGTAACCAGATAGCTAATAAACATACATTATTATGAAAGACACATGTTTGTGGTCATATGGTATTGTAATATAACACATATACACTTTTTAAATGAAAATTTAAACAGGCGAAAACGAAATCGAAGGCGAAGACGAAAACAAAGACGGATATGAAGATGAAGACGTATACAATAAGCATAGGTACCTACTTCATAATAATATGTCTGTAGTGAGGGTCTAGGGTTGGTGAAAAAATCGTAATTATGTAAAGATCTCTTTCCACCAAAAAGACGATTTGATTACATCCACGTTCGACTTATCATAGTTCAATACGCCGGCAACTTAACTTCGTGTATTGCGAATTTTGCAGCCGTGAAAGAATTTTATTCCATTTTCTCTTGAAACATTCCTGCAAGTATAGAATATTGTTATGAGTTGTTGAGACTATAATTCACATTCCCTCATATTCAATACGTTCTATGGTATAAGCTAGTATTTTGTAGCTTGAAAAGCAATCTAAACATGAAAAAATCCTTTTCAAAATTGAAAAAAATACACAGGAAATCTAGTCCTAACGGAGGTTAAAGTCCTATCTTGGGCTGCAGTGAGAGGATTTGGTTAAAAATATAATATAATTTGAAACAGAAAAATGATGGCGTGTATGACAAATATTATTATAAAGACGATAACGAAGATGAATACGAATTCAAATACAAAGCCAAAAACGAAGGTGAAAACCAAGTGGAAGCTGAACTTGAACTTGCAAATGTCATTTATGTTTGTCTTGTAGAAGTAGTATTTTTTTTATTTTTCAAATAACGTTTCACACTCATAGCCCCACACTAGAATTCCCTGTGTCGTGGGTGCCATGGACACAAACAAGACAAAGAAACGGAAATTCAAATTCATCATTCAAATCTCTGCTCTGCTGGGAATCGAACCCAGGACCCTCCGCGCAGCGCACCGGTGTCTTAACCATTGCGCTACTTGTAACTTCCACCAGTCTTTTATTATTTCGTGACACATTACAAGCTTGTGACATAAAACGTGTACTAAACTGAATACTACGGAATGAAAGGAAGTAAGGAGACACGATTGGCTAACTTCCTCGAAAAGTTTGAATGCCACTAATGGCCATGACCACGCTTCCAGTGTCTCTGAAGTTAGAAAGACGTAATTACAAGTGGATGGAAGTTAACTAGTTGAGAACGGAACAATAGAAATAACGTCTTAACAATAACTGTGATGGCTTTGAACATTGATCAGAACTAATAACGTTCTATGGACAGTAATGCATGTTGTTGGTACAATTATATCTTCATTCATTTCTCATTCGTATCGTTAAGAACATTAAACGATATGGATGTAAATCCCAGATAAAAATGGAATCTACGTCTATGACCAGATAGAACACCTAATTCTTTGACGTAAGAAGTAGTGTGAAGTTGCTTTAAAAGTATGCCTATTAATAGATATCCACTATTAATATTATAATAATAAGTCTTTATTTTCCATTGCTTAGCTCAATATACCTATTCTTCTTATATAAATCCTTTAGGAACTGATAACCGATTTCATTTAACTTCGCTGTCATTAATTGGTTATGTATTAGATTCCATTTACCATTATACGATGGCAAAATTATACCAATATCAGTAAACACATTACGAGACATACGAGACCAATATCTGTAACAAATTCATATGATTCATGAATAATTCATTCCTTTCTCTGCTTCTAATACAATTTCATAATTAAATATAACTTTGGCCTAAGTTTCATCTCATTTCAAATAAATATCGTTTTACAAGACTTAAAATATGTTAAGGACGAGGTTTATATACGACGCCGTTCCACTAAACACATGTGCTATGAAGCCTTCTGCTATCAATAATAAAATGCACCTTTATTAAGAGTATAATGCAGTTAAGACGACTTAGACGGTCTTGTAACTAATTGGCTGACATTTACTACTATTTTGACCGACCGAATTTTGCCCTCTTGGTTATCACGACAAAATTTAATCACAGGGCTCTGTATGGAGATGTCCCAATTGAAATACGCACTGACGTACAATATAACTTTTGCGTGCGACATAACAATTAGGACACGGGGATACATCAATCTATATTTAAAGCATTGTGGTAGAGTCTACGTCAGGTGTCACGTCGTTTGTGAGGGGCCTGTCATAGGCTAATTCCTCCATGGGGTTAAATCATATTTTCTTCATACTTCCCTTCCTACAACACTATCTGGTCTAACACACCGCGAAGTTTCGCACAATACTCTCCAATTCATGCAACACTTACATTTCGATTTACATAACAATTGAACGAAATCACAGACTAGAAGATCCTATATAGCTAGCACAAATAACAGGCTCCTACAGTTCCATTTAGAATTCTAACGCTAAAAGGAACACGGACTGGGCGAGCCCGTGTCTGGAACGGGTTGTTGGAACGAAAATAGATTCCCAGGTAATCCTCAAAGACGTAGATCTCCTTGGGAGCTGAAAGCAGAATTAGTTCTTAGAGCACTCAGAGTGGGTATAAGTGACAAGGTGGCCAAATGTTTACTTAGGCTTAGGTTCTTGAAATGTGTTACATTTACTTGCGAAATAGAACGTAAGACGTTCGATAGAAACATTCATTGAAGATGCAAATAAAAGAGACAATTCACTTTGAAATATGAGTAAATTTAGATTGTGAATATTCCCCATATATTTGAGTACAGAAAATGTGATTTATAATTCAGTTTTTTAGAAGTCATTTCATTCCATTGCTTACCGACCTATTTTCCAATCGAAACTTCAAACTTATTATTGAGGTCAGTATAGTATAGATTTATATTAGTTGGATAAATTGACACCTCTTTCCGCTGTCTTGCCATCAATATTGTTCTGTCTTCCAATTAATGTCCATCTTTCTTCTCTTATCAGCTTCAGAGACGTGGACACGGCCATTAGTCGTGTCCAAAAACTTATCACGGAAGTTAGTCAAACGTGTCTCTTTACTCTCTTTCAGATCGTAAGAAGTTTGGTTCACGCTTTGGACATCGTGTTGAATAATAATAATGGCATTACTGGACTTATAAACTTTCTTCTACACTGACCTACCAAAGTTTTTGCAAAGCAAGGAAATAATGAATGATCTGTTGTCTCGACAACGCTATAAATCTGGTAAGCATTTGATCATAGCGATTCTATCACACTTTATTAAAAGTTACAGATTATTGTTACTTTTACTAGTTTAAAAAAGTTAAGCAACAAAATGTAAAACTTACTTGATACCCGTTTTTTAAAAGAACCGTAGTTCATTTTGGCATTAATTAAGAAATATAATATGGTTAAATCTATTAGTGACATACCCATAAAGTACATACCAGAAAAAAGTCTTATTAAATTTGTTTTGTTGCATTTTTCCTGTGCTTTAAATATCACCATTAACACAAGTTATCTTTAACTTAAGTTTTCCTCATAAACTTGCATTTCTACCATTACCAGCTAAACTCATTGTTTCCCGAAACACTGTCATAGTTTTCCAAAACTATGTCATTGTTTCCCAAAATATTGTTTCGCTAATTTGACACTGTTTTAGCGAGGAACATCGCGACAGTCTGAGTGTATGAAAATTAGATGAAAAATGCAGTTCCTAACGAGAAGACACCGACTTCGCTTATCTACGCGAAGGATAATGAGGGAAATATTCTTCTTTTTAAAGCGTCCGACGTTTCCAAGAAATTCAGAGGGATTTGAGAGGAAAAGGGGAGATCTCTTGCTAGGCGATGTCACTGTCTGGGGACCGCGGTCCGAATGCTAACTACGGGCTTATAATGTTATACTCGAATATTCACTGAGATTTTAAATGAAAATAATGGTTCAACTTATGCATCAGTTTCTGTACTGAGTGTATACCAAACGCAACACTTGTATGTAAATACTTCACTGTATAATCTTTTCACTGTGCCAATACCTAATTTATTGTCCGCTACATAAAAGATCTTTTCAGTTCCGTTGTCTCAGAAAGTTGCGCTATTGTCTCGAATCGCTAATTGTGCGAAATCCTTCTTCCTTATTCTTAAAGTACGTTATTGTTGTCAACCATTTTGTTTCCTTCACTGCGTCTGCGACGGACTACATTCCTTTATTGTTGTGATGGAAAAGTAGGTTTCATGGAGTTTGTGCTTCATTAATGGCTGGTTTTTTATTATGACCCTTAGTTGCAGTTACAATCATTTAATGGATTTTGATTACAAACAACGAATTGTATTATACGGTAAAATGGGCATGCGAGCCTCCTGTTGACTGAAAAGCTTGCACTTCTATGGTCTACGGGTACGTTGCTACTCATAAGGTGAGAATGTCGGCCTCATATAAAGTATATCCGACATATTCTTTCTCGTCCTTTCAGCCGTTTGTAGTTCACTGCTAGACCTGCCTAATCGACGCTACTTCAGTCTTGGGCCCTTAGAATCGAACGTTTTCCCACTGTCTGCTGCAGGTCCTTAGTCAACCTGTTCGGAAGATGTAAGAACCCTTTGTCGAGACCTGGATGTCAGTCCTGCGAATAGCTATTGTGAGCTACGTAGATTATACCTTCGTTCTTCGATATTACATTTACCTTGATAAAAGTCAACTATAGATTTTGTCTAGAAAAAACATGTAAATCTTTACTTTACATACGAAAAACATTAAAATTTTATACACCTCAAAAAAGTATTACACTAAAGGATTTACTCTGACCTTTGAAACATTTTCTCAAAGCAGTCTCGAAACCGATATCTTTGTCTGAACGGTGAAAAAAACTAAGTTTGTTTCGAGTAAGACGTCTTTGAGTTGTACCTGGAATTTTATTTTCGGTCCAACAAACTGTTTCGGAGTAAAAATACACCAGTACATTCTCCGCTCATAAATTGTAATTGTATTGTCTTATTGAACATCTTTGCTTCTTTTTTTATCCTCTTTGTAACCCATTAATGACCCACTGCGGAGTCTTTTCTCACGACGAAAAGGATGTTTTAACATTTATATAAATTGAAATTGAAAGAAAGATTTTTTAATCAATTTACTATAAATCAGAGCCAGAAATGATGAAATTTGAAGAAAATTTGCAAATTAAAGTGGCTGGCTACATCATTCGGAAGACTAACAAGCGAAGGGGCAGAAAGGTCCTCGAATGGCGACCACGTCTAGACAAAAGGAGCGCAAACCGCCTTCCGACCAGAAATAAGAAATCCACATTTACCTAACAACATGATGACTTTCTTTATGGCGGATTGTAAAGAAGGCGGAATACCTCTCCAAGCAAACAATAACGTTCTACGAGTATCACCTATACGAGTACAATACTGAGGATTTAACTTCCAAGCCTATGAGCCTCGTGTTATAAAATCTAAAATAAAATATTCAGACAAAAGACTCTAAAACAAGACCAGTCACGTTTAATTTTCAGATAATACCGTCGAGAGCACGGAAATGAAATATTCATGAAGACAATGTAATTTGCTACCGATATTGGCCCGGTATGAGCATGTCCCCGTTACGTAATGTATGCTTCCGGAAAAACTTTGTACGATACCGGATCAAAGTTCAGAGTGAGTTAATTTTGTAGCTTAACAATGTAACTTTTAAGTAGGTGCGTCATATTGCTAACTGGTTCATGAGTGTAATAAAGTTTGCATTAAGGCGATGGTAGACGATAAGAATTCGATCTCTTACTCGAGTGGCTGTCCGCATCGTTCGAAGGACCGATGAGTCCGAAGAAAGGTCCTCGAATGTCGGTCACGACTCGGCAAAAGAAGTACAGGCCACCCTCGGAGCAGGTGGACTGACGACCTGAAGAAGACAGCGAGAAACCGTTGGATTCAAAGGGCCAAATACCGAGCTGAGTGGAGTCAATTAGGGGAGGCCGATGTTCAGCAGTGGACTACGAAAGGCTGAAATGATGATGATTACGGACACTCGAGAGGTTTGGTTTCTAATTCTTAATTTCTTAGATACGCGCGTTTAAAAAAATGTCTACTACTGTTACGATATAAGCCCACATCGTAACACTAAGTATTCCTTTAAGTAACGAGTACATTAGAAGTATCGTCATGGAGTATGCACCTTCAAGTCCTGCTTATGTAGAATCCGTGAAAACAAAAGGCCCATTTATTAGTCATATTTCAACATTTCAGTAGTTGAAAGATGAGGTTGCTCTTTGGTAAAGCACAAAAATTGGTTGCAGCTACATTGAAAGAATGCCTAGGTTACTTCATCAATAAGATTTAATTATTTTGTAAATTGTTATTATTGCTCGATTCCAATCATGATGACTCCTAAAGCTATTTGGTTTATAACTGCCATAAAAAGATAAACGTTTGTTACAATCGTTTTCTAAGGCTTTATGTATTTTTAACACCAAACCTAAAGTTTACTACTGCCTTTTCTACTCGCACCCTCGTTTGTTTTGACACGCCGTAAAAATACTAACGTAGCGTTACATTATGAACCTTATTGAAAGAACATAAGGTTTAATTTCCACAATTATACAACCTTCATCGACAGCGGAAATTAACCCTTCAAACTACGGTGACCTTTTTATCTGAATTGGAGGAAGACAAAAGAGCTAAAAAGGCATTGACGTGTCAATTTCACGATGACGTTTGAACTTTTACGTCGGCATTTAATGGGTTGTTTTGAAGGACGTAAACGGTGGTATTTTAAAAGTAGGTAGGTACTTGTGTGGTCAAATATAATAAAGAATAGAGGTAATAATGACTGGAATTGCCACTATTACTTACTTAATGGTGGAAGTCGCATACCTACATTTTCAAATATTTCTCTTCTAAATAATATGAGCCCTACGGTTTCGCTCAATATAATCTTGGGATTAATGCGTTTGTCATAGGGTGATAAACTTTGGAACTTCATACGAATGAAATATTCATGAACATTAAAAAATGTGTTAGTCCTCAGGCCTATTTCCTTTGTTTTACTATAAAAAACCTCGAAGTTCAAAGCATAAAAGCATCATTCAATAGAGAAGAGCATAAAAGTTGTGTTCGCTATTTTGTTCCACTTAAATTCTTGTAGTCATTATCACGTTAAGTGGTCGCCATATTTTTTAATGCACAGATTATAGAACACATAGGTATCCATCTGTTTCATGAGAGTGCTATTACGTGATGTAAAAAGGCAAGTGGAAATACAGGAAATCCCAGTAAAGGAATTATAATAAATCCGTTGTAGTAATGCTTTTTAGTTCAATTTTAAATTCTAGGTGAGGTCGAGTACCTACTGGCTATAACTGTTTCATAATGTAATAATAGGTGGATACCTGGAATAATTAATTGAGATACCATTATGCGGTAATGTATAGGTCATATTCCAGTTTCTGTTGTCTATGGAGTGTGGTGCCAGAAGCTAGGCAATAAATCTTCAACATTTTGGAGTAAAAAAAAACTTTGTAACACTGTGCTATAAAAAAAACTTTATCTGTGCAGATATAATAAATCTATCAAAAACATTAAGATCAATTTTATTTTTGTTGAGGTAAGGAAATACTTATTACCTACAACCGACTGACGTAATATTTTATTTTATTTTAGGGCTGTCACTCAATATATACCATTTTTTTTACTTCCATCACGCATTAGCCCTCCATTATCTTAAAGAGCCTTATTTTCTTAACTTTCCTCTCCTTAAGCCACAAGAATACACAAATATTGTACTTTCAATATAAAATGACGTGAAAGCTCTTTATCCCGAGCTTATTATCCACTCGTCTTGCCAAAATACGGAAATTGGAAATATGGGGTAGGTAAGTATGGGGACAAGTACGCTTCATGTTTTTTAATGATACCTGGTGGGTATAGGCTATTATTTTTTTATATTATAGGAGCGAATAAACGTGCTAGTAACCTTTTTAAGAGGACACAGAAATCGATTTCGCGCGTCTAAATAAATAAAGTAGAACTAAAACTGTGCCGAGAGTTTTTTCCTCCGGCTTTTTCTCTCTTTACCCAGCGGTGGGTGGCACATAGGCAGCCGATGAGTTCGATTAGGTAAAATCATAACTAAATAAAATGAAAATAATTAATATACTTGGCTACGTTGACAAATAAATTGTGCAAAACATGTCAAATAAATTGTGTATTAGTAATAAGTTTTAATATTTTATAAATTAATTTGTAATACTAACATTAGTTTTAGTTTTATTTTTTATTTATTTTTTAATTTGCATACCTGAAAAGGTGAATATGGATTGATCAAAATGCCCTGTAAAACCAATAACTAACCCATATTCGTGCAAATAAATGATTTTGATTTTGATTTTGATTTTGATTTTTTGCATAGGGAAGTCATTGGAAGGGCCACTCTCAGGTCTCTAAGAGAGTGATGCCGAAATATCAGTTGCCAATCAAATAAAATCTAATGTTCATTATACTGTTTAATTTTTGAGTTTACATCCAGCTTCAAATGGAAATTCGCCTAAATTTAAAGCATCTCCCGAAAGTAATGTACCTACGGCAACCACACCTCAAATCAAAATACGACATACAGAATAACGGGTGGGTTACGAGAGCGGTGTTAATCTTCCTAGTACCTTCCAAGCTTCTTCCAAGGCAAGCTTTAATTATAATGTTAAAAAAAACAAAAACCTACTTGTTGTTTTAACCCATTAATGACCCACTACAGGGTCGGGTCTCCTCTCACAATGACAGGGATGTAGGCCTTAGACCACCACGCTGGCCTACTGCGGGTTGGTGGACTTCACATGCGTTTGAGAACATTTTTTTTTGTGAACTCTCAAGCATGCAGGTTTCTTCACGGTGTTTTCCTTCACCGTAACAGCAGGTGATATTTAATTTTATAAATCGCACATAACTTTTTTACAAAGTCATTGGTGCGTGCCACTGGGATTCGAACCCGGACCCCTCGATTCGAGATCGAATTCTAAGCCACTGGGCTATCACCGCTGTAAAACCTACTTATGGGCGAGATTTTTAAAAAACCTTTATATCATGTTACGAGTATGTTCGATTATCAACAGATTCTACCTCATCAACAAACAAATCAGCAAAGCTGTTAAACAAAACATAATTATTGTCTACTATAACATTGTTTTAATCTTGCATCTGCATCTGTCGCAAGTTCCAGCATTTCAAGTTATAGAGTTATTCCAGCTATATCTCGCATGCAGAGATACGGCAATTATGATAACTCGTTGCCGAAGTTACGAACACTATTATAAAGCAATCTGTCACAACTTCGTCAGACACAGTAATACGCTTACCAACGTTGAATGCTGAGAAGATTGTTTTAAAAATTGTTACGTGCATTTTTTCGTATTGATATTTATAATTTTTGCACGCCCTGGACATTCAATACATTAAATTATTTTTGCGGACAACAAAATCAACGAAGGCTTAAATTTTGGAATTTTTGTAAGTAGAAACCAAAATCTATTTGGCGATTTTAAGATAAGAGGCACTCAGTGCGACAGAAATAGTAAAACGACGACAATCTATGATTGATTTGATCAAATTTCAAGTGCAAATTGATCTTGAATTCTCGAATCAAAGTGAAATCGAATAAGGTCTCATTCTAAAAGCAATCAAGGGAAAATGCTTGAAATCTGATACTCACTTAATCTTTAATTTAAGATTTTAGACAGAAGGTGTGAACAAGCCAAAAAAGTGCGGCAATTTAATGGCAGCCAATAGGTTCCTAGATGCTGTGAACAACTGACTTAAAACAACGAATAAAGGATTAAAACTATCTTAGACTTTCTTCGAAATCTACTAAATCCAACCAATTTATAGCCATTTGCAGACCGAAGGAGGCACGAACGTAAGAATATTCTTCTTTTCCACATTTCGCGTGGGTTGAACAAGAAATTATAGCCTCCGTTGGTACTTTCTTATTTTACCCCTCTCGTAGAACGACGAGATTAAATTGTGAATTTTTTAAACGGATTCAGATTATCATGCTCCACGGTATGGTTTATTGAAATAAGCCTTTAATTTAATGAGTTTTATGTAATTTTTATCTATATTATAAAGAAAGGAAACGCTCGTACTCGGAGCCTGCATGTTCTTGACTGACAGAAGTAAATTATCACGACCGATGGACTTATATTAACCGCCATGAGTCGTGAGCCCAAATGATTCGCGGTAGGAATATTTTACACTTTCGGCCAATGTACAGCTGTCAAACAACACATGCTAGACCAATAGGATACACACACCGCCTAGCAAACCAATCGCGTGAACCAACAGCGCAGTCAATGTCAAACCAACGAATAAAGGCTGTCCTTACGTCTCTATTTAACTACATTTTTAAATGGGTGTAAGATATGTAATGTCCATCTTTTCTATTTTTACTTCTACCATGCTAGAGTGAGGCAAGAAATTATTGCCTTCATACTTACTTATTTTAACCCCCGGTGCAACGACGAGATTAAAATGTGAATTTTTAAACGAACTCAGATGTTCAGTTTTCTTATGTAAGATTTATTACAGGTTTTAAATTTAATGGAATAAGTTGTGATAGTATATACCTACCTGAAGATAAGGGAGAGTGGTGGGCCCATACCAAAACAAGTTCCACGTGTGCGGATTGTTGCAAAGAAATATAAATACAATTTAAATAACAATGGATTTCCGCAAAGCAACGCCTGATACAATAAATTATGTTTGTATCTAGCTTTCCATTATTATAATTAGTAACAAAAGATTTTTTCTGTAGTATAGACATACGTTAAATTAATTAAAAATTTATGACTTATTGACAAAACCAATAAGCAAATGGAGCGACAAAATCAATTAATTTCTATGATTTGCGAGTTCCTTTTTTAATTCCGACAATTTTTCTCTCCACTTAAACGCCAAATGTTAAGGGGTCGTTAAACGTGGAAGTGAGGCGTAACCAATTTAACGAGCGATGTCCCATTCTGTACCCGTATCCTTGTTCACGGCTAGCAACTGCCTATTGAGGAACCTAGTAACAATGTATCGCTTTGTGAAAATTAAATTTGTATTATAAGGTTTAAAATGACGTAGCTACTGTAAGTAATAATTCGCAAATTGCTAATTTCGGGGACGTTCGATAATACAAACGTACACAAGATAATTGAAAAAAGGAAAATCAATACGCAAATAGAGTGACAAAAACAATTAATTTCTATGAATCGCGAGTACTTTTTTCATTCCGACAATTTTCCTCTCCACTTAAACGCCAAATGTTAAGGGGTCGTTAAACGTGAAAGTGAAGCGTAACCAATTTAACGAGCGATGTCCCAACTCCCGTACTACCTTTCTTCGCGGCTATCGACTGCGTATTGAGGAACCTAGAAACAATTTTTTCCTGTTGTAAAAATTAAAGTCACTAAACTTCCGTCTGACGTCATTGCTTTAAATTATAACATCGGCGAATTGCTAATACGCCTGTACCCTTAGTCTGAGTTTTAGCAGTTCCGCATATACACAGCTTACCAGACGAAAATGCACAGTGTAATAACCAACAGAGGAAAAAGATTTTTAGAAGAGTTAAAAAATTAATAAAGCATTAGATAAATCATCACAAAAAATTGCTTTATTTTTAATTAACACTCTTTCAATGTTTAATAATATTAATTAAACATAATAACCGTGAATTGGGAGTAATGCACTGTAAAATTTCGAACTAATATTATCCCGTAGGTATTAAATATTTGTTAGTATTATAATATCTAACGATAAGTATTCATATCTTTCACTCCATACAAAAATTTGATTTTAATTTTTTTAACTCCTCTAAATATCTTTTACCTCTATTTTTTATTACACTGTGGAGTCCTGTGTAGTAAGCTGTGTATGAATTACGTATCTATCCGAAACGAATCGCACAAACGTTTCGTTTCGGTATCGCTAAAACTCAGACTAAGGGTACTGGCCGCTATTTCAGTGGCGTCTTCTGGGAATAGTGCTGCCAATTTTATGAACCCCTTCGATAGTATAAATAATACAACTGTATACAACTGTATATCGCCGATACAAAATATGCCGATAGAAATGGAATTCAAACATTATTATTGTAGGAAAGCAACCAAATAGTGGTTGCTTTCCTTTTTTTGATTACGACGTAATTCATGAGACAAGGTTCCATCGCATTAGCAATTTGTTGGATATACGGAGAGGTACGATAAAAGTAAAGACTGAATTCCATTTTTCATAAAATAAATAAAAATCAATTAAGCGCTCGATTCAAACACTCATTGATTACATCGGGATATTGATAAAAATAATGACTTAGCCGGTATCTGGCTTTAATAGGAATTGAAGTTATTTCTTTATTCGAAAATCTATCGGTATCGGCAGTTACTTACTATACGGAGTCTAATTTATGCGGCAGTCGCGACGTAGGTATTTTAGTTTAAAATAATTTGTGCCTCGTCTCGGCGCGATATTAGGTATAGTTAGCAAACTACTAATACATTTCGTTCAGAGCTTCTCAAATTAGTACCTAGTCGTGGCATTTTATAAGGCATTAGTAGTGTACGCCTTAGATAGATGTGTGCTTCATTGAAATATATTTGAAACTAATATTTGGACTTAAGAACTATTTTTAAAATTGTAAGACTTGTTATAATATTTGAAAAATTAATTTCAGCAATTGTTTCAGCAATTTCAGCAAATGTTCCGGCAATTTTGATATAGCTAGTGAAATTCTGATGATTTTCCAATTTCAAATTCATTTTTAATACATAATAGTGGTCGTTAAAATATTTATTTTGTTTTGATGAATGTGGACTTTAGTATTTTATTTTGTTTACATTCAATGGAGAAGGTCTACGTTATAATTTTATGTATATCGAGAATAACAACCCTACCACTAAAACTTTGTTCACTAGTCTACGCTAGTATTTTAGTCGAGTGGCGAGTCTTTAGACGTGACTTAATTTCTTTCTTAACTACTAAATTTTCATTGGTCAGACACGTTAATAACTAAAATAATTGGCTTTTGATTATATATTAACCAAGCATGAACTAGGATCAACAATCGGCCTTTATGTACACTTTGGGAAACTTTGTCTATCGTTGTTTGTCAAGTTGACGAACATTAGCCGATTATCTTGATTATTCGCACCTGTGCTCTCATGAGCTGCTATAACATAATATGGGCGCGTATCTTGTGTCATCAGCCGTATATTGTACTGTAATTAATTCTAATCGAGTCAATCTGTCAATATCTTGATTAGACAAAGGTTCTAGTACAGTGTTTGGTTCTAAATCTATTAGGTTACTTATACTTTGTTTGTGTAGATTTTTGTAAATAATATGAACTAGGTGTACTGTTATTCTTATTAATTACATTATGATGAAAACAAAAACAAAATTTTGATTGCTATTTATTTGATAGGGCGCGTTAAAATTTATAGCCCTAGTCGTCTTTATGTGTCATTATGTTTTAAGTTTGTTTGTCACTGAAATCTTTTTGTGGCTTGTAGCTCGATGATTTTTCACTAACCCTGCTGTAAATAACTTTAGTTTACGTCGAAGATATCTCATATCCTTTACGACTCCCTACGAGCGCGACTTTGAAATTGTTCTAACAAACCCCGGTAGAAAGCCGTCAATAAAATTTATTGCCGACAGAGATTGTGATCGACTGCGCGTAAAAATACCTTCGAAGTGTAAACAAGGGACGCTCAATTAAATTGGGGATAAATCAATTTGCAGGGAGCTTCGAGTAATTTATACGAAGAGTTAATTTTGTAATTGTTTACCTAATTATACAACTACAGTTTTCCTAACTGCTGACTATGAAGTAATTCAGGGGCAAATCTAAAAGCGATACGCGCTCTAAAAGCACAGTTGTCAGAGAAGTCAGTTCCCGTATTCTCGGTATTTACTCGTATGTACAGGACATTCTGAGTGAGTGGAAGTTACTCGTAATTGTTCATTTAGCATACAGATAAGTTTGCTTTGTTTATGTCGTATAATTGTTAGATACAGTCTTTTATTTTTGAACTAACAAGTTTTTAACATACTACATATTGCCCGCGGCTTCGTCCGAGTAGATTTCAGAACTTAACGAAGTATTATTCGGAGTTCCTGGTGCTACCACCATTCTCTTCGCTAGCTTCTCTATTTTTCATTATATAAAAGAGCAATATAGTCCCATGCGAATACCTCACTATATAACTGATGATACGAGTAAGTACCTATTACTCCATTGTGTAGTGATTTATTTGTGGAAGTCCACGGAGTATGAATAGTTTAGTCTAACTGATATAACAAAATCAAATAAAATAAATTTTACGATACTTACGGTTGATCCATAACAAATTAATTAAATCCTTCAAAGAATATTGCTTCAAAACACTGTCAAGCAAAAAGAAACATTCTGATAATTTTATTTCTCCTTTCCAGTTGTCAAGGGAGGCTTTCAACAGATTTTACAAGCAATCGTGATACGAAGATTTGTGACGGATCAGGCTGTCTTCGCGACGTATTAAACAGACTTGCTCCAACATTCACGGATAAACGACAAACGACATAATTAGCTGGAAAAACGATAAGTTTACTGATTATTTCACTTAAACTTTCGTGGGTGTTTGTAAACGTTTTAAATTAATGTGACGGTTCAGCTCACGCGCATTTTACGGGTTCGCCCAACAAGTTTCGAACCTATTCGAGGCTTATCTTCAGCTGCTTCCGCTGGTTTTGAGGTCGCGATGGTGAAACTTGGGGCAGCAGCAACTAGAAACGGGCAAATCCGAAAAATGCGCGTGAGTTGAGCCATTATATTAATTTAAATCTTTACGCAATTTGCTGGCAATCACAGGGAACAAGGGAATACGAAGAGTTGTGTAGAATTAAATATATTGAAATGCAAATTATATCACGATTTTTTTTGCTTACAGCTCATTATTGACATTAAAGTTTTGTCAAAGGGAGATCTCCCACCACGCGAGGTGATCAATGCCTGGGGAGCGGCCGTGCTCCGATTACGTCATGTCGGAGTTTTGTATATATGCAAGCGATGTAGAAAACTTCTATAGCGTGATTCAGGATCGTGTGGCGCCATCTATTGAGGAGTGGCGAAAGTCGCCACAAAGTTAAATCGTGGTTTTAAATATCCTTAATAATGCAACGTTTGTTACGTTTGTTAGATCCATTTGAGGTTACAGCTTCGTAACTTCCACAAAAAGAATCCGACAATGAACTAAGGCTTTACGACTTACTTCACGAGGCGAGTAGTCAAATAAGTCCTTCGTTTCTATCTCAATATTCACTCTGCGCAGAGTGCACAGTCATCTTATCCAGTCGTTCGTTGATAGTAAAACAAAACCCCTAAAAGGATTTCCTTTTTACGATATTGCTATGACAAAGTAAGAATAAATTATGGGATTTGAAGGTTTATCGTGTGTTTTGATAAATTTGATGAGTCTCATATTGAATATAAAAAAGTTTATGAATGTATGTCTCGTATTGTAGATTTCTTTTCAAGTAGGTAATTAAGGATCGAAAATAACGGAAGGCATAATTATGTCCAGCAATGGACTGCGAGGGGTTGACAAAAAGTAGAAGAAAATTTTATAATTTAAATTTTGAGTTCAAAGAAAATTTTCCTGTTTCTTTATCATGTTACGTTAAAATTTGGTCTGAACCATGACGTGATCTCTTTTTGTAATACCTACTTGTATTATAGGAGTAAATTAAAAACGTAGGTCATTGTCAACTTCAAGGTATGCCTCGCGTAATCAGCTATGAGCATTAAGCAATAGTTTTACTACCTAGTATTTAGATAGTTAGATAACTAAGTAGGAGAAACAGCACATAATACCAAAGCAGAATTAATATTCAAAGCCACTGCCGCAGTCTGAGCAAATAAACGGATTTGGAAGCAAGCTCTTACTCGTAACAGTGTCACAGTGTCACAGTGTCGCTTTACGCTGTTGAAGAGGAATTATTAGGAAGTTAGGAAATAAAACAATTAAATTTACCCTAAGTGCTTTATATTATGGAGGTTGCGCACAAGAGAAAATAGGGTAAGGTACTATCCACCAATACATAATGGAACCCTGTGGTGAACATTTTTTTGTGAATTCTCAGTCATGCAGGTTTCGGTACAGCAAGTGATATTAAATTTTATAAAGCGCACATCACTTTTTTCAAGAAAGTTATTGGTGCGTGCCAATTGGACTCAAACTTGCCCCTCGAGTCAGAGGCTGAATTCTTAGCCACAGCGCTATCACCCCATTTCAGTGACTTGTATGTCATGTAAGTGTATGTCTATCACATGTAAAGTCAAGCAATCTGCAAGTGGCCAGAAAGATTGATAGTAAAAGGTTTCGAACAAATTACAATATTTTATACAGGAAGTTACTAAAGTATACCTATCTATAAAATACTTCAAAACCGGGTTTTCCGAGGAAGAAATTTGTCAAGTCCCCTTCAAAATAAATGACGCCCGGCGAAAAATTACGTTAGGGACTTTGTTCAAAATTTCGCGGGGCCAGCAGTGTAAAATTCTTATAATAATTTCTTTAGTACCTACTAAACCTGCAGTATTTTCAGGGCTTTAATAAAGTGTGGTTTACAGAGTTAGAGTTCACTTGGCTAACAACTACTATTGAATGGTATAGTAACCCGCTGCAGAGTAATCATCGCTCATAACGAAGAATGAAGGCCTATTGCGGGTTTACTGATGACATTTAATTTCATAAATCGCACCTAAGTTACAAAAATTCATTAGCAAATTAGCAAACCAACCAAACAAACTACTGCAATCCTATTGAATGTCCAGTAAACAGACACAATAGTTAAACAATAGCAGTCGGACCACCAGTGGTTCGATGCAAATTAATAGTTTAAACTGGGACCTCTCTAGTAAGAGATTAAATTCTTGACCATTGGGCTATCACCGCTTCGCTACTTCACTACATAATCCAACCAAAACACCTGAAGGAGGGACTCACCTAGTTACAAAGAATGGCGACTGTAGATACCTCCCTGAGCAAACTACAACAATTCTA
Source organism: Erynnis tages (assembly GCA_905147235.1). Taxonomy (NCBI): domain Eukaryota; kingdom Metazoa; phylum Arthropoda; class Insecta; order Lepidoptera; family Hesperiidae; genus Erynnis; species Erynnis tages. Next base: position 3,944,949 of record LR990079.1, read on the forward strand.
CCATCGTAAGAATATATTATTTACCTTGTATTTCTTCTTACATTCCTACCCTTCTCATATTCAAGACCTATAGACCCTTCAAGCTATAATAGGAGAGCGATAATAAAACCGTGTATTGTTTTATGCCGTTTTAGATTACATTTTATAGGGGCCGTCCAGGCCCGATATGTGGTGAAACGGTAGTTTAAGTGCTAGTAAAGCTTATGCGTATAGTTTAATCAGCCCATTACCATTCAAATACATTAAGGTATCTATAGTTGAGGAATAAATTTTATTTCAACTCTTTATTGTATCTACTCATAGTCAAAAACCAGAAATCAATAACAATAACAGCACAATGCACAAATGGCGGTCTTATCGCTTAAAGCTATCTCTTCCAGACAACCAAATGGTTAGGAGTTGACGAGTTGAATATATTGAAATATATTCTTAGATAAAATCTGCGTGTACGACCACTTATCCTTGCAGCTTGGGACTATTTTAGTTCGCTGTCGTGAGAGGAAACTTGTAAAACTAACATTAGTTTTATTGATGATTTTCTATTGTAACTTTTTAATTTGCATACATGAAAAGGTGAATACCGATTGATCAAAATGCCCCGTAAAACCGTAACCTAACCCATATTCGTGCAAATAAATGATGTTCATGTTATTTTTCATTTTAGACTTAGGTATGTATATCTAGTGGTTTCCCAGGGTTTGTAGGTGAAAAGATTAGAAGCTCAAACCGTCCAGCTAGCGACCTACGGAAATCTGACGGCATGCATGACCGTATGCAATATAAGTGACTTCCTTAGAGACTGGCTCTTTACTGCTGAAGATCCTGGAGTACCTACTCCTTAAGTCCCGAGGAAGGCGAGAGTTTTAGTGCGTAGACATTCCACATAACCCGATATCGCTTCCACGTTTACTGGTACCTACTGACGGTATCCTCCTGTTACAAAAGTGATGGTACAAGGATTGCTGGTTTTCGTTTACCCGGGAATTTTATGAAATCGAATAGCATTCATTTCTCTTTGAGGTTGGATGAATTGTTTCAATAATGCAGTGACCATGCTACTTTTAAGGTGATCCATACAAAGTTCTCTATTATAAGAAACAACTTCATTATAATTCCAATATTATTAGGCTATTTTCACTTGAGAATTAAGCAGGTCTCGTTTAGTGCCACGGAAATTGAACGTCTATATGTCAATGCGAATATTATGCCAACCTGCTGCCAAGAAATCCTAGGACGAGCGTCCTTTTGTATGGACGGACATAAAATTCTGTTTGCTTTATGTGAGGTCTTTGAACCGAAAACATAATAGTATACAGAATATTATTAGGGTATTACAATACTCTGACGGGATGATATTTTTAATTAACTCTCGTCACCTTCACTAAAAATGACACTCCAATTTGATTTGGTAGTAACCTGGCTATTGCCATTTCCCTGTAACATAGGTGCTGCAAAAATCCTTAGTGAAATAGTGCCTTGGTGAAATGATTCTTACAACAATATTTACAGTTATGGCCTTTGGTACTAGTCCAGAAAGTATGACGATTTTCCAAGTAAAATTAGTATCGACCTCACGTATTTGTAGCGTTATATGCTTCTAAATATTTGAATAAGTGTTTACCTTTTATCCGGGTTACAGGTAAATAAATAATTCCTAAACCCCAAGAAAAGCTTCTCGGAAGTGGATATTCGTATAACTACTCGATTACGTATGCGGATATACTCACCTTTCACCAGGTACCTAGAGGACTCGGGATGGATGTTAAAGCTAGAAACATACTCGTACGTTTACAACCTGAGCCCCGAGCATGAACACTGTCGTCAACGTATTCGTTCGTATAATTAACGTGTGCCATTAATACGGGAAGATGTAAGACATACTCACATCATAAATAACGCTATAACGCTTCACACTCATAGCCCCACACTAGGATTCCCTGTGTCGTGGGTGCCATGGACACACAAAGACAAGAACACATACACCCAGACCAGAAACAGAAATTTAAACTCATCATTCAAATTCTCTGCACCGCTGGGAATCGAACCCAGGACCCTCCGCGCACCGGCATCTTAACCACTGCGCCACTCAGGTCGTCCGATAGTGTTCGATGAGGGGTTTGGCGAATTAAATAAATCAACGGATTTAATTTGGCTTGCGTGATAAAGTTTACATTTTTAATACGTTATGATTTTAAGGACTAAACTTTTCACGGGCTTACAGTAACAAATCTTTATTATTATTAAAGTGCCTCTAATAGTTTGTTTCTAGCGTATCCATCAATCACGTATTGACGTTGACGTAACAAGGGTTATGGTTTAGGGCAAATGTCCTTGAAACATTGTAAGAACATAGAAATTCAGCCAATAGTTTGTTTCGAGCGTGTCCATCAATACGTGACTGAGGGGCCTGTGATCCAATCGTCCCAATCCTCCAAACCAATTATGTGTGGAGTGACTGTACAGATGTGACAATGTGCTTTGTGGACCTTCCACTGACGTTTTAAGAGGACTCCCTTTTATATTCAAGCTAGGTAGCGCTCGTGACAACATCCGCGTTTTGGGTCGAATTAAAGAGAGTAATACATTTTTGATATTTTCTGTATAAATGAAAAATATTTTCTTGTTACATAGTAAACGTCAGTCAAAAAAGCGGGCTTATTTTTTCATCAAATTATGTAGGTACCTATGAGGCAATCTTTCCTTATGAAGACGAAAAGCGACCTCAAAACTTGATGTAGCGTGTTTTCTGGGCAAATTTGATACCGCCCATCAAACAGTGTTGTCACGTTCTCGTAAAGTTTGCCATCAGTCTGCGGACAGCAATATCGCGGGACCTTATCATTCTACGGACGCGATGCAGAAAAGTTACATTATTATTGATCTAAAACATTTTCCTTAAGGCTGCTTGGGTTTAATGTTAAATGTTCACGTAAGGCAAACGTCAGACGGTCTGATGGTAATTGGTCACCGTCGCTTTCTGACACGAGTAACACTAGAGGAGTCGCCAGTGTGCTACCGGCTTTAAGGGGGAGCTGTTTTTACACCCTTTTGAAAGAATGCGTACAAAGTTTCTTAACGCTGCTTGGGTAGAAGTTAAATTGCATAAATCGTCATGTAAGGAATTAGCGTTATTCATTTTTTTCTGTATGCTTCTATTCTTGATTCACAAACGTATAAGTATAGAGTAGACTGAACGCTATATTTTCTTTAATCCCTATAGAAACAATCTAAATCTATAAAAAAACACACGAAAACAAAAAAAAAATAGACTTCTTTAAACTAGTTCTGGATTCTTTAAGACGCAAGTAAAAGTTACTTCAATACAGAGAACCAACAAGGTATCCTCAAAAGCCAAATCTCTGAGGTAGAATACTATACTAAATTGATTTCAACTTCAAACGTTGGTATTATTGGCTTCACTAAATTCAATCCAAATATTGGAGTCTGGGATTAACAAGTTGTATAACTAATGCTAACTAACCAGTTCAGACTGCGTAAACTAAGTTACAGTACAAGACAAGTGACTTACGAACATAAACTATTCAATCTAATTCTTAGAAGCCCTGCGCCGTCCGTCTTAATAAGAGCCTAGAAGTCTGACAAGGAGTTCAATATTCTTCGCTAGAAAATTTTCTTGTAACGTGGGTTTAGAAGGATATGTTCTTCAGCCGATATTGTTCTACTGGACGTAGGTCTCTCTCAAAGCATGTCACTAAGCCCGAAATTTTGTTTTTTATTACATTTTCTTCCTACCCATGTAGGCATGTGTGTCTGGTGGGATCTCTGTTGAAAAATCAAAAGTTAGTAGAACTATCTGGAAGCATCGGTGCCATCATAATACGTCGTGAACTAATTACAATAATATTAATACAATAATTATATTATCTTATTGTAGTTTTGTATTCGTTTTAGGAATGATTAGGAAAAGTATTGAGTCTAAATGTAATTCAGGAAAAATACCTTGTTTTGTATGAGTAGTTAAAATATATTCATCGCGAAATATTAGATATTGACGCCATGTAGGTAATTTAAATTGATTTACAAAATAGGTGACCTTTGCTCTCAGGTCGTTGAGCGTGAATTTTCTTCTCATCTTCATGCCTATCGGTATTTCGACAGTCGGGTCAATCAATCATGATTATCTAAGGGAATCTTTAAGGACGACCTTTTAAGCATTGAGTGAGGTAACGCATTTACTTACTCGTATTTAAACGTAAATACTTTTGACCGTTTAATAGAAATACTGACTTATCTACGATAAACCCTACTTTTAAAAGGTGCTGCGACGGCAAACGCGAGTTCCCTAGATTGTTAGGTTTGATTTTCAGTGAAGCAAAAATCTGTTACTGGACTGGGTGTGTGTTTTTTTTGTTACTCATAAATCATAAAACTTTAGTATGAGAGTGGCTAGATACAAGAATTTTTTCTTCAATACTTGTGCTTGTTTTGAGTTATTATTGGAGAGATTAGGTACTTACTGTAAAGGCAACATAGTATCTTAGTCCTTTAGGTCAATTCCCAATATAAGTCAGCTATAGCTTGCTTCTTGTTATTCTTACCTATAAATTGTAATGAAAGTTGTTTACGGCATTCAAAACAAGACACTCATTATGGTGATACGAAAACATCGCAATTGTCATCATTCGGAGTAAACACCACATTGTTCAGAATGTTCAGCTTTATGTTTATTCATAAAATCATAACAGATTTCGCGGTGTAACTCCGCAACCTGCGAACAAAGGTATCGCTTCGAATAATTATCTCATCAAAATAATAACAAATGTTATACGAATGCGAGATTCCAGAATAGATACATATTGATTAATAAATTAAAAGTACCTATAGAATTGTTACAATTAATTTCATCGCGGAAGATTTTGAGTTTTTTCTTATTCATCAAAGGTGTTTTAATTGATTTTCAGACAGCCCTATTGTTGAACGTACTTAAAATTGCGAACTTAAAAACTTTTGAACTGTTTCGGTAACTGGCTGTAGTGACAAAAATCCTACGAAACGCGAAGGCTATTAAGTTATCAGCGCCGAGGAACTCGTGAACAACCCTTGTTCGTCTGACGTAATTTACCGCCGGGTATACTTTGCGGGATTTTCTGACGAATTCGTAAAGTCTGCTTGAATCTTAAAGAATATCAAGGGAATGTAACGCAGTTTGTTATCGTGTTTCCTTGATATTAAATTTTTGATTTGGAAGGATGAATGATGGAGCAAGGCTACATTTACAGCCATAGTTTTCGGAAAATGAATTTATTTGTTTTACTGATACTACGCGAATGATGCCATTGTTGTGTTCTTGGGCCATTGAGCTTGTAGCCCTGTAGTGGGTCACTATCCAGAAAACAGGAAATGAGAACAAATTTCTCCAAACGTGAAAACATAATAAACATCGCGTAGCAATAATGTCGTTGAACAATTTAAAACAAGGGCTTTAATTGCGAAACTTGGCCGTTTTCAAGGTAGTGACTTAATTAAATAGTAGTATTGTTAATCTTTTGCTCTATTAAGAGCTTAAAGTACAAAGGAAAAGGCGGAGACGGAATTTATTGTTTGTTTCTCGTGAAATTAAAGCAGCTATTACAATAGGCTTTGGTTTCACCAGGTATTTTGTTTCGTGTTTTGAATGATTAAAATGAGTAAGGTTTCACTAAGTAAGCCCCACTAAGTAAGCCTCAAGATTACAACAGAGGTTACGTTGTGTTTGGAAAATCGGATGCGGAATTAACAAAACCATTTTTTTGTTGGGTTTTTAACTGAAAACTCTTTTACCAAAAAGGATTTAAATAGATCGCCTGTGATAAGCTCTTAGGTACAGATAGGTACCTAAGTACTAACACATGGAGATGAGAGTCATGTTGCTCAGATGACGTCATGGCAACACAATGCAAAACTGCATACTTACAAGCACACTCACACATAGCATCGCCTGCCAAGATAAGTTATAGCATCTATAGCATCGTTTACAAATACGAAGAAGGAGGCATTTTTGAATTTTATAAGAACACTATGGCGTAGTCCGTTGCATTTTTCGTTAAGAAGGAGACATTTTTGAATTTTTTAAGAACACTATGGCATAGACATTTCTATAAATATTATCCATTATTATCCATCGTTAATATACGTCTATAACTGTTGAAATTAAATTTACAATAAATAAGCTTTGTTGTTTTGTTGTAAAACATCTGCTTTCAGAATCAGGAAAAACGGTTTGCAGGGGAAGACCCCCTGTATAGTACTGTATACCCTTAGGAGACACCCTTTCTGAAACCTTTGCAAACTTCGCGTCACGTGGGTTATCTGATCTGTTCGCCCATAAATCATAATGCTTTTTATACAAGGTAAGTGATACAGTTATTTTTATCGTACTCATATTCATATTTATTACCTATTCTTAACCCTGCGTCCTAAATAATTATGTCGCTCGCAAAAGTTGCTTGTACTACACGTCATCAAGTCAGTTCAATTTGGTCAGCACCTTACAGGACCCTGTGTTTAATTTTTGTCGTGTTGGATTGTCGGTTTCTTATGTCAGCTAATTAGGTTCAAATAGTTTCGATTTATTTCGATTATGTTCAATTAGTGATACAAGAAATAATAAAATAATTGTTGGTAAAGCTATAAAATAATTGGTCTACCTACTCAATAACAACTTGGTTTATCGAAATCAGTTGTTTCATTTTTGAGTACAAAAGGAATAAATATCCGCATTTTTGTGATAGAGTAAGACACTTTTTTAAAGAGTTTTGAAAGAGTTCTTACTTCTTACGCAACTTTGCCAATTTCACTCAATGAGTATCATGGTCCTTATATCAAAAAGTTTAAATGAACTTTTTCCTTTTAATTAATTTATATCAGATTTTAAAACACTCCATATTTGATTCCATGTATTGGTAATGCAAAATCATAAGGTCAACAACTAATTTTTGTTTCTATAAAAAGACGCTAAAACGTGACGAGAAATTAAATTCGTGGCCTAATTGCTTGGTATTTTGAGCTTGATAAATGTAGCAGGCAGTTTTCCGACCAAACAAAATAATGAGAGTTTCCTTCTGTGTGGGAGTGGGCGAAGATAATAACATCTAATGGGCTATTCATTATTTACAACTGTATATTTATGGATGTAAAAATAGAATGGAATAAACAATGAAAATAGAAGGTTGTTCCTGAAAATTTCAGAAACAAATGATGCCATCTAGTAGCAGGGACTGAAAGCTATTCATTTGACGATCTGAGTGGCGCAGTGGTTAAGACGCCGATGCGCTGCGCGGAAGGTCCTGGGTTCGATTCCCAACAGAGCAGTAATTTTAATAATGAATTTGAATGTCTGTTTCTGGTCTGGGTGTGTTGTGTTCATGTCTTGTGTGTGTCCGTGGCACCCACGACACAGGGAATCCTAGTGTGGGGCTATGAGTGTGAAGCGTTATTATATTATTATATTATATTATATTAGTCAAAACGTCTATAACAAATACCAGTATATCCTCTAGAAATTTATAGCAAGTTAAAACAAAGTTGTCTATATCCTCTGGAGATTGTCACTTTTGTTTTGACAACAAACTAAAGTGGTTATTACAGGCGAAGAAAATTACAGGACTTATCGTAATCAAAGCAGTCTGTAAAAGAAATTGCAATGTGGCAATGATTCAGTCGAACCAGTTACAAGTAGCTACAACCATATACCGTAAACATTGATGCGCTGAAAGTTAAAGATGTTAATAACTTATTGAAAAAGCACTTCGGAGAAAACTGGCAGAGTAAAGAAGATCTAAAATTTTATAAAGATTTTGTAAACAATACCCAAATTGTGGAAGATGCTAAGCAAGAAGAATATTAATATTATAATAATTATTAAAAATTGTTTTCTTTATAAAAAAAATTAAGACTGATTTTTGTTAAAGTTTAAAAAATATGAATACTGTTTTGTTATTGAAACATAACTACCTACTTAATTGTAAGTATAATTTAATGGTTAAAATACATAATTATTCTATTAAATATTATTCTAATATTCTAATTACAAACATAGCAAACTCCACTAGATCGAAACAAACATAGTTATCTCCAAATTTCTAACCAGGTCTGTCCATAAACCTGCATGTGAATCTGCTTCAAACTTGCTTAATATCTTCTTCTAATTTTACTCTATTAGATTTAAAAACACAGTACAAAAATATACGCGCATCTTTACAGATACAGATTATTTCTATTTTTTACAAAATTAAAAAAGTGGAGATTGTTTCTCTTGTTTCACCTTTGTTTCTATACCCCCCTTTTACGTATAAATTCTAAAGTGGTAGAGCCATAGTAGCTCGTTTGGATAGGTAACTTACCGCCAGCCCGTCGTAAAGCAGCAGGTTCTTATGGTATAGTTGCATGGAATACTTTATTTGAGACGAACATCTTAGTTCTTATGAGTAGCAAATAAAACGATTTTGCCAGTATGTAGGCACATATTTCCGAAAGTAATATTTGGCACCACTGAATTGAGCTAATATAACGAGCGGGCAGCGGTCTGTTTTCCTATTTGTTTATCTTATTAAGACAAATTGCCGGTCTAAACCGGGTGCGGGCGAAAATTATTTTCCAAGACCGCCGAAAAAATATATCATAAGGCCCGAAAGAAATAAGTCAAGTCGGCAAATAAATCTTCGTTAAGCCTTGATAAGTGAGTCTACGCCCCCCTAGTCATGGCAATGGATACCTACTATAAGTTACCTCTTAACGGCTTGACAAATTTCGGCCATTTAGACTACTTTTAGAGCTTTGGCAAGTCATCTGTGGAACTTTTTGCTGGGTACTTTCTCGCCCTTAAGAAATTAGGTCAGTAAGGAAATCTGTCTTCTTGGGAAGAATTACTGTTTCGTGTGTATTGACGACCGATGGAATATTTACTTTTCCTGTAATACCCTTTCCGAGATCGAGGATTACTTCGGCAGTTATCTATACTAATATTATAAAGAGGAAACATTTGTATTTTTGTATGTTTGTAACGAATTAACTCAAAAACTACTGGGCCGATTTCAAAAATTCTTTCACCATTGGAAAGCTACATTCAGCCTGAGTAACATAGGCTATTAAATAAATAAAAAAATAAAAATAAAAATTCATTGGCAGAGCGAAGCCTGCTGGGTCATCTAGTAGACAATAAAATTGTAGAGGTAATTATTGAAGTGTTACCATGTTCTATGCTCTTAAAGATTCTTTGAGGATTTTTTATGGTATCTGTTGTTGGACAGAGGAATCCTTCATAACGCAATGAATACGCTATCTGACGATGAGTATCTACGGTTTCCGGATCATAAAGTTAGCATAGTCCGAGTGTCTTTGGAAGCAAAGATATACGCCTAAATCGTTATTACTCTAGAACTAATATTGTTAGTTCTTGAACTAAAATTTGTTTACCTACCTACTTCATAACTTTTACTTCTTCTTAGAGGCCTGTGTTAGATTAAATAAATAAAGCGTACCTACTGATAATGTTTATGTTATAATTTTTTTGAAATAGTGACCAAATTCTCTTAGAATTAAACAAATTTTGAAAAGTATTGAAACTTGCAAATACATCCGTCAAACTCAAAGTTTACTTACCTATAGTGCACGTATGCCTTTAGTAAAGGAAGATGTTAAACAGACTGACATAATTATGACATACTAATGACCGATGTTTACCGTACGAATACTTTGACGATATTGTTAATGCTCTCGGCACTGTTCAGTGCTATAACCAATGAATAAATAAAAAATAATTATACATTGTACAATAAAAGTAAGGTGAATTTTAGCTATCAAACAACTTTGCATCATTACTGAATAATAATTATTCAGATCCTCCAGAGAGCACTTAGAGGGCTCCGACTCAAATTGAAAAGTTGGGTTGTACATTGACACTCATTTGCGCAAATAGAACTTATGCAGTTACGACACCCCAGGGAATACACAGTTTAGATATTAACTAAAGTTAGTTACTGATGGGATGGACGGTGAATACATTTTGCAGTTGCAAATAATAAAGTAAGATGTGTTTTAAAAGGAATCTGGGGGCACTGTGGGTCAATCTATGGATACATACAGTCATGGCTCTCACAACTTTTTACGGTGCAAGAACCGAGTTGCGAGACTTGTGTTTTTTTACAAGTATTGTTTTCGATGGATGGATTGATGGATTTCAATGTATTCTGTCTAGATATGTCAGTACCCATTAATGACCCACTACAGGATCGGGTCTCCTCTCAGAATAAGAGGGATGTAGGCCTTAGACCAGCACGCTGGCCTACTGCGGGTTGGTGGACTTCACATGCCTTTGAGAACATTTTTTTTATGAACTCTCAGGCATGCAGGTTTCCTTATGATGTTTTCCTTCACCGTAACAGCAGGTGATATTTTATTTTATAAATCGCGCATAACTTTTATTACAAAGTCATTGGTGCGTGCCACTGGGATTCGAACCCGGACCCCTCGATTCGAGGTCGAATTTTAAGCCACTGGGCTATCGCCGCTGTCTAGATATAAATCTCCAATTTTATTTAAAGTTAATTGAAATAGAACATATTTTTTGGCAATCGATACTCTCAATCAACATCAAATGTTTTTTGAGTAGTTGTAGATGTTCTCATTTAGATTTTCTCGTTCTCATTTTCTCAGAAACAGATTAAAGTTGAACTTCCACCTTACTGTTATCAGAAACAGCAACATTAGTATTGTATCAACTTATAACTTTTGTCTTCGGTAAATTATTCTTAAAGAATTCTTCTTTACAGTCTTCAGTCGTAGTAATTCATAGTCCAGGAACCAGTCCATTCGTTACCATTTGGACTGCAATCAGACTTATATTGCTTAATGTCATGTTTCTTTAAATTTATATAGTAAAAATGAGAAACGGGCATGCAAACCACCTGATATTAAACGGTCACTAAACCACGTTCAACCTCAAACAGGATGTTTGAGCGATTAAATTGACTCTCACATGAACTAAAACAATTTTCTCTGTACACTTACTACATTTTAGCAAAAGATTCCTTAAATAGTATGAAAGTGCAAACAGACAGGCAAACTATGAGAAATCTTCGTATTATTTAAGTGGGTTTTACGTTGCCGCAATAAAATCGCTCTTAAAAATTCAGGCAATTCCGTTGAAGTTGCACGGAAGCTAACGATTAGTACATACGAGGGTAGCGTTTCGTGAGCAGGCTAAGGACCATATTTAAAAGAATGAGATAAAATAACTTTGGAGCGCTAATTTCAATCTATATATAAATGATAAGATATTTAACTTTTAAAAGATAATTAATTTTCAAACATATTATATATATATTATATATCGATGCAAAAGAAGGGGTGTAATAAGTTTGACGTGTCTGTCTGTCTATTTGTCTGACTGTCTGTGATTCGGTCGTGGCACCGTAGCTCGCAAACGGATGAAGCGATTTCAATAGTTTTTTTTGTATAAAAGGAAATTTTTTTGTATAAATGAGTTACGAGCGAGTTTTCTTAGACATGTTTGATGAAAATCGGTTGAGTCGTTTAAAACTTGTGGGGGGGTGAAAGTGAGTCAATTATTATTTTTGCTTAAAATTATAAGTACCTATTAGAATGAAATATTGAATTGTAATGTAATAATATGTAATTTAATTGCATTGCTAATAAGAGATTTGCATAGTGATGTTTTCATTACGTTCAACGTAATAAAATATTGAAATTGAATTCGGGAAAATAACGACAATTTATAAATACGTTTTATATACATATTTGTGGTTGTTATGAAAGTACGACCAAAGAAATTCTAATTGAATGAACAAAGTAATCGTAAAACATGATAATACTAATCGTTTATTTAAGTTAGTTACTTTAAACGACAGTGAGTATAAAGTCATTTGAATATTTCGACCTCGGAATAAGACCTGAGAATTTTTCGTTGTTAAGTAAATTTTTAATGTCAACATAACGCAGGTGACTAAAGGTTAGCTCGGAGGGAAATTGTGCTCCTTTTCTGTTTTATTATATCACGGCTAGGCTAAGTTTGCTTTTATCTAGACAAACAGCGTAGCTTTTACAGAGGTTGTTTTAACATTGAAAAAATATCCGTACAATGTCACGTTTCTAAGAAGTGACAATTTCGCTCCTTCAGAATTATTAGATCATGAATTTGAACACGCATTTTTTGACAGGAGAGGAAAGGGAGTGCCTTTAATAGGCTGGTTGGGGGCAATTTGAATAAGTAGGCAGTAAAAATATACGCGAATAAAGTTGGAGATAAATATATAAAATCTGCAAAAAATTGTACAGGGTTGAAAATATGATAACAATCCATTATTTATCTATACTAATATTATAAATGCGAAAGTTTTCGCAGATGGACTTTGACGCAAAAACGGCTGAACAGATTCGGATGAAATTTGGTATCATAATATGTACTTATTTTATATCGTGAATTAACATACAGGATACGTTTTGTCCCTCAATGGAAAAATTCTAAAATCGACGCGAACGAAGTCGCGGGAAAAATTTAGATACGCCTACACTCAAATTATCACAAAAACAATTCAATTGTTTCCAATCGCACGTAGACAACCATTCTTAAAATAACGTTTTATTTCCACTCGTAGTAAACACATTACAAACCGTTTGTCCACCAACCCATATTTGCTAAAAATAACATCCTTATTTTGCTCTGCTAAAATATAAATACTTGCCTTCTTTCTGTTGATCTGACAAGTAGAAATTGTTCTAGTTGAAAGCCTTATCATGTCGGCCGTAACTCATTTCTATCTGAGGCCAAGAGCCTGTGACATAAACGAAAAGTAAATGAGAAAATCTGGGCTGTAATTAATCGCTAACAGAGAAATAGGTTCTTAGTCGCAGCTTAGCCCGACAGTACAAAGGAAAGACCTGTCTTACTCGTATTCTATAGAAAAGATAGACAGGTCGTCTTTCATCGTCTATTTTTACGGTTGGAAACGGTACTGAAGAGTTTGAAAGTAAGATACAATATAATATATGAAACAAATGGAATTTACTTTTATCGTCATGGATTGAGATTGATACTGTTTAGTTACCTTCTCTGTATATATTTTTTGGAATAACAGATGCTACCTGGCAACCAAACATTGTTTAGGCGATCCATATCTGAAGATCGATTATTAATTTCCGACGATAAATAAGACAAGAAAGGCAGATTTAAAGGGCGTATAACTCAATGATTGAGACTAGTAAATGTACTTTAAATGCTAATCGATACTTCAAGAAGTGGTAGTTAAAATCAAGGGTATATAAAGCTATATAGACATTTGTTGCGTTTTAATTTCTCTCAATAATTCTAGTAGGCCTGAAACGAAATCTACTGCACCGCCTATATTTTGTGCAGCAATAAATCTTAATATACACAAGAGCAATATCATAAATTCTTTACTTCAGAAACAAGACGATTAAAAACCAAATACGCAAACGAGATTTCAATTTAGTTTTTCGTATGAAAAAACTTTTCCAATAATATCGATACGCTGGAGTTTGGAAACAGGAGCCATGCAGCCACTTTTATTAGATTTTAGAACTTTTATGGGGGAAAGATTGAAACGCGTTGTCAAAGTTTGCTTTGAATTTGTGACTGTGGGCGTTTCAGTTTGATGAGTAGGAGTTTTCGTCGTAGGTGCATTGTGTGACGTAATACAATAATCACATTGTTACTGAACTGTGGCTTTTGGAGACGATTTGTTAGGGAAGCAAGGTCGACGTCTTGACGTCATATATAACTGTCTGAATATTTTTCAGCAATGAGAGTCGTCAGTGATGACCTACGGCGCCGAGACGTGGTCCTTCACTGTGAGCGTAATCCACAAGCTCAGAGTTTCTTACAATACCTCTCCGTAGCTTTCTACTTACGCTTGGGATCTCTCTACGCGACAGAGTCAAACACGATGAAATCCGTAGAATAACGAAAGTAACTGACATAGCTTACAAAGTTCGTAAATCAAAATCATTTGTAGGACTGATAACCGATTGGGAAGAAATTTCCTCGGTACAGGCCGCCCTCCGAACAGCAGACCGATGTCCTGAAGATGACATCGAGAAACCACTGGATACAAAGCTAATACCGGGTGATGTAGCATCGATTAGCAGAGGCCCATGTCCAGCAGTGGACTGGAAGGGACCAAAGACTGAAAGGAAGAAACGACGTGACGGCTGTGGGCATCGATGTTTCTAAACTGCGAATTAAATAAGTCAATCTTATGGAGCTAGCTTATCCATAAGTGTTCTTTACACTCACCTACATAGAAACGAGGTCAAAGCGTCATAACACAGAACTGATCATCAGTATGGTAAAAGGAAAAGTTGTTGCTCAGTAAATAGAAAAAGTTTGATTATACTTTCGACATGTACCACCTTGGATTTCTGATTTACGGTTTTCCTGATACATCTCCTGCTTCCGTAATTCAAATGATCTCTTGTTATCGATCTATCCTTATAGGCCGAAGAACTGCTTGAACGAATCTCCATTATGTATTCTGAAAGCTGGTTATCTATTTCCTACGACTTACTTTTAGCCATCAAATTGTTGTTTTTTCTAAGAAATAGTTCACTTAACAGCTTGTCTGAAGAAGAACATACGATGATACAAAGAGTACACGGACCTCTACAGACAAATATGCATTACTCACACGTATATACATTAGGATACTTACATTTAGTACGGAGACTGAGTACGTACAATAATTCTCGTTGGCACTCAATGGGTGCAAAATCTTGAAAAGCGTTGCCACCAAGCAATACAGTAGATAAAAGTAATGGCGTATAGGAGAATTGAGCACCTTCTCTTCTACGACTTAAGTCCTATTGTCATACAAATACCTGCAATACGAAGAAACTTCTGAAAAGAAAGCCGCAACCATCCCGGTTCCTCTGTTTACGAGCTCAAGAATTAGCATCACGCCACAGCCTTATGTGTCGCGAAGCTTCAAGTTGTTTAGTAAACAACATCTTAGCGAACAACGGGTTTCCACAAACGTCATTATTACTAAAGTCATACGGTTGAAAATCGTGTGAAGTAGCAAAGGAGTGACATTCTCAGGTTCAAGCGTTTGAGACTCCGTAAATGCTACTACGAGTAGATAAGACAGCGAGTTTCCTGGAAAATATAAACTGAGCGGCTTTTCATCTTAATTAGATTATTAAGACGACTATTTATACCAGCTTGTCTGCTTGTATTCTTGTATGTGTTTGTGTGTGGGTATCCACAACACAGTCTTCTAGTGTGTGCGGAACACATGTTTATTTGAATTATTCCTGAACTATTGAACTTGATTTTCTTCCTGCATTAAAATGTTTCTGTATTTTTATCTTTTGATATACGAGTAACTCTAGACAAAATTTTAGAACTTTTAAAGAATGTTAGTAGATGCATGGCCATTCCTGAGTTGTATTTTATTAACTACAGTTTACCAACAGAGAACTAAAACTGACTTATTTAATTGTTCAAATTGTAAATGCTTGGGTAGACCATAGACGCACCCTTTCCAACAAACTACAAAGTTTCATGAACATAACTTAAGTAATTCAAGGTGTTTAAAGATAGTTCAAAAGAGCATGCTCCCAGTCATCACCCGAGAAAGATAACATAAAGTAGCAATAAACAAAGAAACACGTAAGATTTGCTTTTTAAAAATGCAACAGAAATTCCCTTGTTCTTTTCTAGCGCATTTTGTAAAAACATTTCATTTCATGATGGCTCCAACTGAACCCTTATGTGTATAGACATAAGGTTGAAATTAGTCTGATTCATGCACCTTTAAAATAAAATGGGAAGCTGGCATACGTTATGATGAGATGACACTGTAAATTTGTAGGTGTTAAAATGCACGTATGCTTAAACTCTGCACTTTTTAATGAAAACAGCCGTTTCAAAAAGAATCTAGCAAAATGTATCTCTGTAGAGACAATTTAGTTTTGCAGTCTCTTAACGCTTCATTTCCTCCTAAGGTACACAATATGATAATTATGATGCTAGGTACCTCATGTTCGATGATCACTGAAGTCCATAGACAACATTTTTATATTTTGAAACAAAAATACTCTTGGAGGCCTAGAAAAGTCGTGTCTTATCAAATATTATCTGCAGGGTTCAAATACCATACCGATAGGTTAAATAAAACCGACCGGAACCGAATGGATACCCCTACCTGACCGTGCACAAATAGTGAATTATAAGTTTAACGAGTGTACAATTTTGTGTCTGCAGCAATTAAGACCCCAAATTGACTATTTGAATGAGGATTTCGCTGAATAAAGACAACTTTTTGGGGTTAATAAAATTTTAACACTTTGCCTGTTATGAAATACATGTGACTCACGGGACCACGAAGCGGTTAAATTAATGGAATTATTTTTTCATATATTTTAATGTTAGCTCAACTTTTTATTCCTAATTGCTATCCTACAACCACTACCGAACTAAATTCCGATTACCGAAATAATAATAAAGATCTACATTCAAATCGTGTTTGGGTAATCCTACTAGAATTTAACTCCGCAAACACCCTTACTACATTACACTAATCACGTTATTCATTCGAAGTGCTCATCCTGTGTTCCGTCTTGTAATTGCCTATTCGCTTATTGTGTTCGTAACCGACGCTTCATAATGAGGGTTCCGCGCCATTTGGGTATGAATGTCATAATTGGTATGATATGTTATTACACTTATTACACGATAATTATCAAGGATTTTGTAACGTTGTTATTTGGCTGGGTAAGTTACATGTTAATAAGTATGAGTGTAGTTCAGCTGAAACTGTAGCAAAGAAGTCTTCATGTGTTTTAAGAGGCAATATTAAAAAAATGTAATATGTGCGGTTTATAAATTTAAATATACCCTTCATTGGGTCATTAATAGGTCACGGACAGATACATGTGCACATAATGAAGGTTAATCATACTTGAGGGACGATGCTAAAAGATGCTACAAGTTGGAAAAAACGAATGAATCGTTTTTTCCAACTAGTGTTTATAGTTTTCATATCTTAAGAAAGTTATGATAATATTATCACAGCACAAAGCTGAGAGTAATCCTTTTTGTTCAGTAATACTGTTGTAGCTTGGTGTTAATTGTTTTTGGGTCTCTGTTGCAGTGTTATAATTTGAACAGATAAATCGTTATTCTATTCTATTTATAAACTTTGAATTAAAAAAAAAAAACAAATAGTTTAATTTAAAACTAGGTATACCAAATATAAAAATAATCAATCACCAAACTAATTTTAACCAAATAATTTACACCGTTGAGGGATAATCTATGTTTACTTCAGTAATTAAAAACATCAGGCACGTTGACTAACTTTTTGGACCCAAATAGGGTTATCACTGTTTTTCAGACTAAGCAAAACTTATACTTTCATGATTTTGTTGTCTGAAGGTCAATTTTAAAGCTTGTTTGGAAGAAATTACTATTTTATATTAAGAATCAATTCATTCATTCAACAATCCTTAATATGTACCTACCAATATTTTAAGTGTTGTTTTACATTTTTTGTATTAAGTAATTTAAAATAAAGAAAAATTATACAATTTCGCACATGCCCAACAGACGACAAAATTGTTACGACGTTACTCCAAAATCACTCCAAATCAACGTCACTCCGTCTGGTCTTGGGCCCTTGAATCCGTTGCTTTCCGATAGCCGACGGGGAAAAAAAGTTCCTCGAATGGCGACGGCGTTTTAGCAAAAGCAGTATACACGCTGCCCTCCAATTAGGATGACCTGAAAAAAATTAATACTAAATCTGTGCATAATAAAATCTTTGTTATTAAAATTTGGCACGAATGTTATTAAAATTTGGCATGGTGGTAGTTTATAGTCCTGAAAAACATAATTATACATATAGTATCATGATACATAAATGTTAGACAAGGTTTAGCACGGTAATTAGGCTAAACCCAACGTACACGGAGTCGCAAGCAATATAAAGATGTTGTCCAAAACTATTGTTGTCTAAATAGAAACTGTGGCAGCCCTATCCCAGCCGAGTCCTTACGTTATAACCAGGGATGTAACGGAAGTAGTTTTATCGGAACCGAAGGCGGAGTCGGAGTTTTTAAATTTGTTTTATCGGAGTCGGAGGCAGGACTGTGTGCGCAGCAAATTAAGAACAAGTGAAAAAACAATTGACGATAGAGTGCACGTAGTGGGGGTCGAGGGGATTCCCCGCGCGACATAATATATCAACCTGTTTATAACAGTCGACACACGCCGCCGCCGCCGCTATGTTATGCTTCGACCTCCGATTAAAACCTTCGATTTAAAAGTGTCGGAGCCGAAGTCGGAACCGAAGGTACCGAACCGAAGGAACCGAACGGAACTGGAGTCGAAGCTCCGTAACATCCCTGGTTATAACCGTAAACTTTTATCAGGTTATATTATTTGAACAATGGCGAAGCTTCCTCTAAATCACGAAATCAAATAAACGCGACGTGTTGGGCAAATAAGATAAAATAAACGCTCTCGGAAGATGAATGGCTGTGGAAATACTTTGCGCTCGGGTGCCGCGAGCTCAATGAGTTGTTTGACAAGAAACGTTTTTGTGTGAATGAGTGCGTGGTAAATAGCTTAGAAAGCGCAGTATGAAAACGGGAGTATGAAGATTTTGAGAATGAAAAAAAAAGAGTAACAGTTCTGAACAGTTCTTATCTTTTAGGTAGTGGAGTCATAGAAGCTTGCCCAGGAAGGAATAGCAGCATGTTTTTCATGTCTTGTTTTCCGGTACTTTATTTAAGGCGAACGTTTTGGTCCTCGTAAGTAACAAAGCGAAAGGATTTCTTATCCATTTGAGGTAGGATGTGGGTGTCCACGGGCTACAGTGGCCACTTAACGTCAGGAAGACTACATAACCGTTTGCTATTCAATTAAGTACTATGTATTTAAAAAAATGTGAATCTCCCCACTATCGTTGTCTGTCTCGAGTACATTGTATTTATCCATAACATAGGACTTTATTGTTTACACTAACTTCTACCCAACCACTTTGACCTTAAAGTTTCTTACGAAATTAATTAACTAGTTCACTAAACCGCTGAGGAGTATCCGAGCATCCGTATTACATAATTATTAAATTTGTTTCATGATACAGTATAACGCATTATTATTTCGGAACTTAAGTCTGAATTTATTTGTAAATTGGTTTCCACCTCAATATAATAGGTGGAAATTGAAAATTTTACCATACTGCTCCTCTGAAAAAATAAAATACCCTCCCCCAGTAGTTTTATAAACTACTTATCAGGACTGGTCAAGCAGTGTCTTGTGAGAACCTGTACCCTTATTCTGAGCAATGCCGCACATCGATGTTGTTTGCGTGACGTGCGTCCAATGACGTGAATCGTATAGAAAAGTGACATACGCATAACGCACTGACGACGTGAAGCACAGTGTAAAAATTACAGAAGTCTGTCAAACATAAAATTTGTTCTTTGTTTAAAATCCAATTTTTGTAGGAGTGAAAGATATGGATACATAATTATCGTTAGACATTATCAAATATTTAATACCTACGGGATAATAGGAGTTCGAAATTTCACAGTGCATTACGGCCAATTCACGGTTATTTATAAAACGTTAAAAGAGAATGTTAATCAAAAGTATAGCAATTTTTATGATGATCTATCTAATGATTTATTAAATTTTTAACTCTTCTAAAAATCTTTTATCTCTATTTGGGTTATTACATTGTACGACTCCTGTGTAGTAAGTTTACGTGGTACATAGTGGCTTTGCTTAAACTCAGACTAAGGGCACTGTCTCTTCAAACATTTGGTATAGGTACCCTAGAAACCGTAGACTGGTTTAAATTTAAATTTCGAATGCCACAATTTGAGCGGCTTTTTCGGAAGAAGTGTCCCATATTTCTGTTTACAAAACTTTTGTTGAATTTAAAAGACTAATTTTATCAATACTATTGGTATCAATAATTTAAATAGCAATTGAAAAATCAATAATTATTTATTTCAAACGTTATTCAGACCGTTAAGTTAAGCTTCAAACAGCCGAATACCATCTTTAACTTAGTTAATTATGACAATAATTTTAATTTGCTAGCGTTCTGGGTACAAGCGGAGCATATTCAGTCTATAAATAGTTTCCTTTATATACCTATTATTTTTCTTTCCTCTCTTATTTTATGAGGTAACAGTAGAAAATGTATTTTTAAGAATATCTCTGTTTCAATGGACTACATTTTTAATTTTCAAATAGTTAAATGTAAAAAGTCCCAGTACAAAGTGTAGTTCAAAAACAATACAAAAAATGAATGAGAGTTGAATGTCAGTTGTGCTGTAGCCGTTTTGAACAAGTTTCCATTGTCAAAGAGCTTCGGTCCATTGTGGCACTTAACTGGCTATTGTAGTGCTTTTCAATAAATTTAATGAATCTTTGATGAAGAAAGTTATTATTCACATTAAAATTTTTCAATTCATTTATTTAATTCATTATTTTTTAGCAAATAGAGGTGATATTACTATCACAATTAATTGACTGTCACCTTAATAAGTGCACATAATGTCGAGAATTAATTAAGTCAGTGGATTTACCCACTGATGACGTCATAATGAATGTGTTTCACACAAACCAATGAACGCTTAGCCTTCATACGTTTGGGCCTTCATAGGAGACGCAATCCTCCATCCAAGGAAAAGAAACAAATTAATAAATAGATATTGGTTTTTGGAATGCCTTCGAACACTGAGGTGAAAATCAACAACAACCTAAGTCAACGTCAACTTGCAAACTACGAAGCAACTAATGTCAACTGATGTTTATTCAGTCAAGCCGTGTTCCCGCAAGTCCAAAGTCTAAGGGAATTGTTAGCCTGTACAAGTAGATTCTAGCTGTCCAATCTTCGTATGAGAGTTGAATTGTGTTTATCAAAATATATGAAAATCCACCATTGTTTAAAAAGTGACTTTTAAAACAATGGTGGATTTTAATACACACACATAAATACACGCACAGACACACACACGTGCACACACTTATACACACTTACATTTAATAAAATGTACTTAGGTACTATGTAAATTCAAGTAATGTAAAGATTGGAAGAAAATTGTTTTATACACAGACGCTACTCGCTACAGAAGGCACTGGCCACATTTATTTTGTAGACTTGTACTTTTGAAAGAAGTAAAGATTATAGATATTATTAATAAAGAAATAAAGCTTTTTTAAAAGATACTTGACACTAGTATAAAGAAAAAGAAAGCAATTACTCCACAACCAATCGTTGTAGAGTCCACATCAAGTGATGCTGCTCTGTTTCGGGGCGAAACACAGCGTATGACAGATTTTAAATCTTTTTGAAAAAATTGGGCAGCAGTTTTTTCACAATGTTTCCCGTTAGGTACACCAGATGTCATTTGAATTGTCATTTGAATATTTATGACAGGGATATCACTTTAAATTCATTAGTTCGTGAAGCTATGGATTGGAGAAAGAGACTGAACTTTTAGTTATAGATGTTTTTAGTTGTAATCACTAGTATACTAACAATATGATATATGTTGACGCTTGTAACCTCAACGATGTTCTATGATTTCAAAAAAGAGGAAAAAGAAATTGACACGCTGTCAAGACTTTCAAATATATTAATTTTCTTACCTAACCCAAAGCATCTAAGTTTTGCATTTGTACATAATTTTCCCAAAATATAACTTTTTTAAAACTCTTAAAATCTTTTCTTATGCTCCTGACGGAACAATGTATATACGGTACCAATAAATATACGGTAAAATAGGACTATCTGCACATAATACGTTGCCTACAATACAGTTATTTGTTTCCTAAGTCAATTGGTTTCCTACAGATGAATTGTTTAGAGAGCCTTTGAATAGTTTGTTTACAGTTCCGTCCGGGACGAAATTTCAAACTTGAGCCAATCTTCGGCTGTTCGGTTTGCAGTCTAGGAGCCAAAGTATACGATGAGCTTACGGTGTGAACAACGCTTTGATGAAGTAATCTGACAGTAGTTTAGCAGCAAGATAGTTAGCAGTTTAGTTCGAAGAGTAAGTATGGTAGTCTGTTAATATTTATGTTAAGTGGTTAAGGTTAATTGTTTATGTTAAGGATTTTATTTCAAGCTGGGTGCATTAAAAAGTATGCGTGTACATATTTGCATGTGTGAATGTGTCTTGCCTTATTTATTTTTATGTTTTACCTATTATAGCATTGTAAATATATATTGTACTAACATTCTTTTCATTTCATTTATTATATCATCATAACATCTATATCATTGCTTATTCTTCTTTTATTTACTTTGTGCTTTTTCTATATTCTTTCTTATATACTTGGTGTTGTTTACTTTCCATTTTATTCCACAAATTTATTGTATGGGTTGAATCTTCACTGAAATTAAATATTGTTATTTCGATGTTAGGATGGCTACTTAAAAGTTTATTATTTGGGTCTAGCTATGAGTATTACCTTTTCTTTGTTCTAAATTACCTTTTTCTATTGAAAACATGTTATTATTTACTTAGTAAATCTTTGTTGTAAATTTATTCTTTGACATAATCAATGTTTTGACTTGTATAATGACATTACTAGTTTTCTTTTAAATTTCCATAGAGTACTCAAACATTGTCTTTTTTAATTTAGTTTTAAATATTGTAATTCTGTGTAAAATAATACTGGTTCAGGATAATTCCTTCTAAAGTCCGAAAAATAATTTAATATTTTAAATTTGAAATAGTTTGACATTCTGCAAGATGGAAGTCGAGAGTGCTGTGGAGAAAAATTCTGTTCGGGGTCTTCTAACTATCAACATCTCTCTTAAAAAAATTCTGTTCGGGGTCCTCGAACGATCAACATCTCTCTTAAGAAGATTCGGTTCGAGGTCTTGAAGCAACTAACTCTGTGAAAATTCTACTCTGGGTTCTCAAACAAACATCTATAGAAGAATTCCAGTCCTGGTCGTGAGACAAGCTGCATCTCCGAAGATCATTCTGCTCCTGGTGTGGTGTCAAGTGGTGTGGTTCCGTGCCGTGACTTCTGATCCGGGCAACTTCACCGGTGTCTCCGCGGCGGGTCTGTTGGAGAGACTGCCGCAACGCTACGAGCGACCTGACTTGGACGAACAAACGTTAAAACAAACTCTCGACTTCATCTCACATCTCAACTGGACTCGACAGGCAACCTCTCTCACTTTATTTAGCTTACTTCTTTTTTACTTTACATGTATCTCTTTTTAAAAACAATTTGTACACCAAGAGTATTAAATTACTAGACCTCTAACTAACTCTTTTATTTCACTACACTATGCTTTGAGATGTCAAATTGTACTGGTTTTAAATCAGTAGATTAGGAAAATTGTAGGAAATTGTCTATCTAATAGTAATTTTATAAAACTTTTTGAAACAAAGCTAAACAACATCCTTGTATACTTATTATGAGTTGACAAACATTAATTACGACACATTTTAAACAAAACCAATTTTATTTAGTTTTTTCACGTTATTGGCAAGTGCGTGCTACAGTCAACTGTCTGAATTTGAATTTAATATTAAAGTAACCTAATAATCTTATAAAAGTTTACGCTAAAAGTAGGAGTTGTGGTTGCGAGAGACATGTCAATACAAACGAGACAGGCTGCATTACGTGTGTGGAATCTCGTGACATCTTGCCGGGTGTAAAAATGAGAATTTCTGAAATATACGGTTAAAACTTTTGTTTCAAAACGCTTGTTAAAGTTACATTTTTGAAATGCTTGTAAAAGTTATAAAAAATTGTAATTATCCAGTAGCTATGTTTTCATTAATTTAATGTGCCTACTGACTTAGTTCCTATACTGTGTTTTTGCATCTAACAAATATAATTAACAATAGTTGGAAAAATTATAATAATATTAGCTTGAAGCTATTAAAGCGCTATTAAAGCGCAAAAGACTTTCTTACAAAGTTATTGGTGCGTGCCACTGAGATTCGAACCAGGGCCATGTAACTCATTAACTAGCCAAAAAGTTTAATTAGTTGGTGTACCAGTCCAAGTCAAGAGGCCGTATGTTTCGTGGTAGTATTGAAAGGATATATCCACCGTGCAGGTGTATCCGTGAGCGCGTTGCCAACGCGTGCTCATATGTTGCCCATTCTCCCCCAGTACGTGAGCGAAATAAACTTTTCAGGGGTTTTTATTAACATTCTGCGCAGCCCTTATGCTGGTTTACAAATCGAATAGTTGTAGGCGGATTTGCGGGGAGCGGAAACTAGATTTTGTTTAAGGAACGCCTTTTATTTAATTAATATGCAACTTATGAGATAGTTTATGGTGTATATTCCTTCCTTTCTTCCTTTCAGTCCTTAGTAGTCCACTGCTGGACATGGGCCTCCCCTAATCGAAGCCACTCCTGGGGCCCTCTGAATCCAACGGTTTCCCGCTGTCTTCTTCAGGTCGTCAGTCCACCTGGTCGGAGGGCGGCCTGTGCTCCTTTTGCCTCCTTTTGGTGTATATTACGGTGTTGTAATTACTGTTAATCATACAAAAGGTGATTGATATTGACATGCGCTTAATAATATTATTGAGCGGTTTTGTTTTAAATTGTCTCTATTATTAAAGATTTTCAACAGAAATGCAACAATTCGCTTGGTGATAATATTGAGATATTCTCAATAAACATGTAAATATCGCTTCCAAGCACGATAACGCAGGTAGCCTGCCCTTTTTGTTACTATCAATCACTAAAATTGAATATTTTTCACAATAATAGATCTGAGTTTGCCCCCACAACTACTGTGTTTTTTATACGGACCACGTATAAAAAAACTCGTAAATCTTACATTTGACTAGTGAAGATCGAAACTAGAGCAATCGAAAGTGGGAGCTCGGTAACTTTTAACGACTTATTTATATGTTGGCAAATAAGGAAAGTTTTTCAACGTAGAGCTACATTAGTGGTGAAAATATTTTTGGGTACGTAAGCTTACGATTTTTTGAGGTTGGTGACAAAATTAATAATAAATACAACAAAATATTTGATACAAAAACACCAACCCCAAAAAATAGTAAGCTAAAAGTATGTAACAAAAATTATTTCATACCAGATCCTAACGTGTTAAAATATTTTTAGACCAATAACAATCGCTTTCAAACAAAGAGAAAAAAATAACTTTATAAACATGATTTATAAAGTTATTTTATAACGCTTATTCAAAAAGACCTTTCAAAGTTTTTTTTTTTTTTAATTTTTTAAAGGGAATTTTGTTATCTTATTAAAAAAGGAGTTACAGTATGGTTGACATTAATGCGTCTCTAAAAGAACGTTATACGATGTACGTTATTTTGCTCCGTCAATAATTTTCGTAGCGCTTCCATTTAAAACATTACTTACGAAAACTTATATTAAAACTAAATTCCACTTAAGGCAAAGCTGTATCGTAGTTACTTATTTACGTTTTCGTTATAACTTTGGCAGCTAGTCCTAAAAGTAAATGAATTTGCAACCTAAGCACTGTACGTAATAAGTTGTGACGGATTGAACGAGCTTGGTTGTGTACTCGTAAACTATGGGCAGCAAGTTTTCTTGTTTATCAAAAGCACTTATCTGCAAGACGGTCGGGTTGTAAAAGTAAACGCACGCATGTTAGGGATGCATTGTTAAAACTTCCACAAGTTCGAGTGTTCAAACAATGTTGTGTGCGGCGTTGGATAAATTGTAAAGTAGGGTTGGATCTGGTGCTTGAAGTCGAAAGTTTTCGAGCGGTGTGTGTTGCCAGTGATGACCTACGGTGCCGAGACGTGGTCTTTTACTAGCCTTATCCACAAGCTCAGAGTCGCTCCGAGGGCAAAGGGGAGGGATAAGCTCGGTATTTCTCTACGAGACAGAATCAGAAATGACGAAATCCGTAGAAGAACGAAGGTGACCGACATAGCTCTCAAAGTTTGCAAATTAAAGTGGCAATGGGCTGGCCACATCGTTCGCAGGACTGACAACCGATGGGGAAGAATGGCGACCACGTTTAGGTAAAAGGCCGCCCTCCTACCAGATGGACTGACGACGATGAAACTACTAAAGAAATTATTTTAATCAATACATTTGTAACTATAATAATAATAATAATTTTAAGTCCATTCTACGTTTCACCAGGGTAGCGATTTCAAAAATTTTAGGGCTAAAATTGAAAAAATACAAAGAGTGGTTGCCAGTTGTTTCGTGACCACTGTTTGAAATTTCAATATCGCATCTGCATACCTCACAAAGGAATCACTGGTCTGGGTGCGGAAAGTTCCAGAAAAATTGAATGAATACCAACGTGTGCACAGCTGTATTAAAATTTCCATCTTGGTAACTAGAACGTTGTTTTAACGAGATAACATTACTGACTGTGTTCTTTCATTATCTAGTCATTGTATTATTCAAGTATCCTTCTATAAGGTCATATATCTGTCTATGTCAGTAACCCATTAATGACCCACTACAGGGTCGGGTCTCCTCTCACAATGAGAAGAATGTAGGTAGGCCTTAGTCCACCACGCTGGCCTAGTGCAGGTTGGTGGACCTCACATGACTTTGAGAACTTTTTTTTGTGAACTCTCAGACATGCAGGTTTCCTCACGATGTTTTCCTTAATCGTAACAGCAGGTGATATTTAATTTCTATAAAGCGCACATAACTTTTTTTTACAAAGTCATTGGTGCGTGCCAATGGGATTTGAACCCGGACCCCTCGATTCGAGGTCGAATTCTAAGCCACTGGGCTATCACCGCTTTTTTATGTGTCTATAAGGTAAGTAATTAAACCATAAAAAAAATTGAAGGCTGAACCCTTTTGGTTCGCTGGCTTGGATTTTTTGGTGGTTTGGATCAAAGTGAAATTTCAACATGACAGGTTTGTGATACCGTAGAGATTAAATTAATCCTTTGTCGTTTTCAACTCAATAAAGAAACTCTTTAGTAAATTTGCTTAAGTTTAATTCTTAAGTTTAAAATGGTAGGAAAGGATATATACTATTTATGTTGGAAATTTGCTACAAGATGAAATTCGAAAAAAGAATATCAAAATCTATAAAAGTACCAATTTTAAACCTTTTTTTCGGATCAAATGACTGTGCTACCAGTAAAAAATCACCCTTTACTTTTTTCGTAATAATTCTCTCGTTAACTGTTTGATGAGAAGCTCACAGTTTCTAGAGGGTCAGTGACCCAGACTTCAGATAACAGCATTATCAAGTTTACTAGCGAACTTGGCGCGCTGTCCTTGGAGGCAGGCTACGAAGCTAGTTTCCTAACATCCTTTAGCAGCGAGAAAAACATAAATCAGTGCCCGAGCATGGACACTATCGTCAAAGTATTCGGAAAGTTACCCTGTGTATGTACAAGCATCTGTATCTTCATCCATTCATCTTTGGGGGCGTCCATTAATTACGTAAGGTGTTCTACTGGAAGGGGTACGAACTAAATCTTTCCTAATCTCAATTAAGGGGGGGGGGGTGCTAGAAAAGTACTACTTAAAACAAGTTGTGTTTTTTTTCAATAATCCAACACGTTTGCCGTGCAATTTATATGTTCTGAATATAAATTTTAATGTCAATAAATCCATGTTAATGACACACGTTACCTATGTATACAAATATTTTTTTAACCATAGTGTCCATGCTTGGAGCACAGCCACTTGTTTTAGCTGGATGTTTAGAAAACTTTGATGGCGTGATTCAAGACACAAATGTGCCACTGGGATTCGAACCAGGACACCTCGATTCGAGGCCGAAACGTGTTTTAAATTTTAAATAAAAAAAAAATCTTAAAACATCAGTGCCCCGAGTATAACATGTTGAATGTTTTAAAAACTTCGATAGCATGATTCAAGACACAAGTAGCGTCATCTCTTGACGGCTGAATTAAATCGCCACTTGTTTTAGTTATGTTTTAGCATCGTCTGAGAACACCAGAAATTGGCAGAGGTACGTACTTAATCCGTTTGATTATCCAGCACAAAAATATCTCATTTCTCCGCCGTCGGTCCCAGAGTTCTGCGTGACAGATTTTCGCGATTGTCTTATTACAAGCAATTTGGTTAAGTGCCCCCCATCTACTAGGCCTCTCGCGTTCGCCCACTTCCTTCCCGAAACGGTTTCTGCACTAAATGGATTAATGTAATTCGGTTACCTATTATTAAGCGTAATTGTTGCGTGATGAGAACTGGTGAATGTTTTCAGTTGTGATATTACGCATTTATCCCTCTCTTAATTGTTTTATTAAACTTTATATTATAACCTTTTATAGCCATTCCTGAACATTGGTGTCATGGTAATGATAATTAACTATTAAGGATCAAATAGTTTTTCCTGCTCGAGTGTGGATTGACGTAAATCGAGTTATAATATAGTCTTGTTGTCAAGTGTTTATCATCATATGCAATGATAGGTGTCATACATCTAATTAGGCACTACGTTGCTTAACATTACTGACTGCATACGTGTAAAATACATAAGTTCTAATGTTCTACTTCGTGGATAAGAATACGTCTTTAATGTTATATCATTACCATCCTCGCTTCTCTGTTTTAGTCAGACTAATCCTTAATCGTAATATTCAAATTCAAGTTAATTTTTTGAAAGCAACTAAAGCAGAGGAAAGAGACATTAAAATTCATATCCGCGGTGTTAAAATTTAAATAACAGTAGTTTGAATGAATGAGAGCGCACTTGCGGGGGGAAAATTATATCACATTGCCTCGGAACAAGTACGACATTAAAGCACTTGTCGTACTGCGGGCGAGCTAATATTCCATGAAACTGTGTACAGCTCGTATATGGATCATTATTTTAAAATATTCCCAACGTCAAAAACACCCAAAAAGAATTATTTGTATTTTTCATTTAATCTTTTCTAGGTTCAAATAGCATAGTAGGTCTTTATTGGCCATTCGGTTATTTTTTAACTGTCAAATTGTGTTTGTTTAAATTTGTCTTGTGGGTTAGTCGGTCGGTTATGTCAGCCATCCTTCTTGACTGTTACAGTCCTTGTCCTAATTGACAAGGACTCTCCACACAAAAATCATCACACACCCAAAATGAATGATCTATTACAATATTTACAATAAATATTTTTTTCCCCCACTTCGAAACCATAAAAATTGATGGTGCTCATTTCAGGATTAGACGGACTATACAATACTGACGCGACTTTAGATCACCCCGTTATCGGCCATGACTGTCGTCTAACGAGGCATAAAAATAAGCGACGTCAGCTTTCTAAAAGTCCATGATCACTTTATGCTGGGCTCCATAAAATTTGATCTTAGTTCTTAAAATTTTAATGATCAAGACTGAACGGTGAAACTTTTATGCTGGCGAGAACTTTTTCGAGATATTTTTTGGAATTGTAACTCTTTTCTTTTCGTATTTCGTAACTAACAATGTTAATAATTTATTATGTGGGTGCATGCTCGTTTACCGTACGCGAACGGACCGTGTCCGCGCAGACACGGACCGGCACCGTGTTTCGTGTGCATCTTTGCAAACTTTCTTTCTTTGCGAGAGGAAGTGCAGTAAAGTCTTGCGGTTCAAGAAAAGGTTTTTACTTGTGTTTAAGTTTAATTGATATAGTAATTACATTAATTGAGAGCTCATCTCGATAATAACGCCATCTACCGGGCGCGTTTGTAACTAAAAACGACTCTTTGAATACTAAGTGTCAGCGCCCTCTATTGCTACCTAACGACACTATGTGATGTTTTAAGGTGTGAATTTGTTGTGTGTGTTGTTATAATTTCTGATACACCACTAACTCGTAGTCTAACGTACAAATTATAGATGGCGGTAATTACATATTTCACGTCTCATATTGCTGTACCAATTGAATTTTCCTCAATGTTAGGATTTCCTCTTATTTATTCTATTAATTAGGTATTTTCAGTTTGAATTCAAATGCTTTATTTATAGTTAAGGAAAACTTGTAAAATTATTTAAACTGTCCTTTCCTGTTGGTATAAATTCAATTTGTGTTACTCATAATATGATAATAAAGTCATTTAGTATTGATTTATAGCCATCCAAAGATGGAACTCAAATTATATTTTTGTTTAATTGTTCTGTATTCAAGTGCAGTAAATGTGCAAGAAGGTTGTTATTTTTTTAGTTATTAATTTTAAAAAATGAGGTTTCTATTTTATTTTTAGATGATAAAGAATGGTTGATGTGATTTTGTTTTAATTTTCAGCGATTACCGCGGCGTCTAACAGTCCAAAGCAAAATGTAAGTAGTCAGGTTTAGTTTGATTTTTAAGATTTTAGACAACAGACATGCTGTTGAGTAACTTGTTTTGAGTCCATACCAATATGCTTAACTATAATGTAGGCGGACTAGGCGGACATAAAACTATAAATCGTTGAACTTGAATTTGCAAATCCAACTTAAACATCATTTTAAATTTATAACGTTACTTAAATCCTACTATATTATATTATACTATTATAAATGCGAATGTTTGTGAGTATGGATGAGAGAGTGAGGATGGATGTTTGTTACTTTTTCAAGCAAAAACGGCTAAACAGAGTTGGATGAAATTTGGTACACAGATAGATTATAACCTGAATTAACATATATGATACGTTTTATCATTCTCTGTACCAAGTTCTAAAATTCACGCGGGCCAAGCGGCGGGCACTGTCTAGTTATTAAAGAAATAATAATTAAAACTAAATATATCCACATTTCTTTAATTTCTAGATACTTGATTCACATGATGCTCCACAACCGACAACTTCAACAAATGGACGTGGTAAGCTATGGTTTACTTTGATTATGCTAGTCAATTCACGCCTTAAAGCGATGATAGTCCAGTGGCTTAGTATTCGACCTCGAATCGAGGAGTCCGGGCTCGAGTCCCAGTGGCACGCACCAATGACTTTGTAAAAAAAGTTATGTACGCTTTATAAAATTAAATAACACCTGCTGTTACGATGAAGGAAAACATCGTGAGGAAACCTGCATGCCTGAGAGTTCACAAAAACATGTTCTCAAAGGCATGTGAAGCCACCAGCCAGGTAGGCCAGCGTGGTGGACCAAGGCCTACATCCCACTCATTGTGAGCTGTAGTGGGTCATTAATGGGTTACTGACATGCTAGTCATAGCTAAGTTGTAGAATTGCGGCAATAGGAGACTACCATCTATACCCTACATATAGATTTGACCTTCATTAAGTATGACGTTCATTAAGTGTGCACAAATTGTACCTAAATATGAATAAAAGCTCTTGAATTTTGAATTTTGTGAATTTTGATCATGCCATGATCTGTGGTAATCTACTACCATTAAGCAATTAACACACTGCTCCGCATCTCCGTGCGTAGTGCGGAGGTGCGCGTCCATTTGTAAAAACGCATCCACGCGCGTACATGTAGATGCGTTTTCTGTGTGTTGGACTGTACGTGTTTCCTATAAAAAGGGAAATACTTACCTACATAAAACGCTAGATCACGCATTTCTGCGCTACATGATACGTGGCAGTGTGCTAATCGCTTTAGATCGTAAAGTGAACAATAATTTGTACATCTAAGGTTATTTATAAACAGCACGTTTTTTTTTTGTTTGAAGTCGGTTGCCATTTTTGTGGAAAATATTTCTTACTTTTTTCTAGTATAGATATTATACAATACGAAGTGACATAGGTGTAGGTATGTCTATTGTCTATGTCACTTCGTCTGGTTATAAGTACGTATATTATTATGATATGATATAGGTAAACTTCGAAGCTCCGGCGCTCCTAGGTTTGACTGGTCAATCCTCAGGTCTGAGTTTAAGACTTAGTCAAAACCCAAAAAAATGATGGTTTTCGGCCTTTGGAAACTTTAACAATTTGTTTGAATTTTGATTATCGTCTCAGGTTTATTAGCCCGACGACCTGACCTAACGATATTAGCATTTCGCCTCACCTACTTATGTAATTTATGGTAATTTTTTTTTCAGAAGTGTGCTACGCCAAGTTGGTAAGTTTTCAATATAACCATCACTTTAAATAATATAATTTTATGATATAAACGTCACTTACAAATTAATGTTATAATACCAATTATTATTATTATATCTTGTATTTTTTGTTTTAGTCTTGTGGCGTTGATTCCAAGAAGAATGTCGATAGTAAGTATTTTACTTTTAAAATTCTTTTAATAACTTAATATGTAGGTATGTAACTTTCATAGTTACTCACTTACATTTTATTTTTAAGTTGTTTATTTCCAGTATAATTTCTCCAATTACTAACTTTCTATATACCATCGAGCTGATTCGATACTGAAGTCGCAAGGTAATTTTGGAATTTAGTCATTGCTTGACGTAACTTTACTGCGTTTGAAATAATTCTATTTTTCCTGAATAATAAAATTAATGAGACATTCCTTTTGTTACAAACAGGTATCATTAGTCAAACAGCTATAAAAGTAAGTATTTATCACTTTTTCAATACATAAATCAATAGTGCCCTTAGTTAAAAGTATGACAGCTGCCTGAATCTTTTACTTGTTAAGACGTGTTTAATCGTTCTTATTTTCAGGGTGAGCGGGGTATGCCCGGGCCAATGGGTCCTTCAGGGGAAACGGTAATTAAATTTTCTATAATTTATTTTAGCTCGGTTTTATTTAACTGAATTATGCGTTGATAGATATTAAACAGAACAGCTTTTAAAGTATTAATAATTCTTTCTTTCTTCAGGGATTTCAGGGACTTCAGGGTGTGCCCGGAAAAACAGGTCCAAAGGGAGAACCGGTAATGAAAAAGAACGAGTTTTTATTGTAAAAGCAGTAATATAATAACATTGTAGGCTAAGATTCAACTTTATAATTTACTTTCAGGGTGAGCAGGGTATACCCGGACCTATAGGTCCTCCAGGAAAAATGGTAATTTAATTTTGTATAATTTATTTAGCTCCCTTTTATTTAACTGTTTAATAAAAGTATTATTGTACGTTAATAATTTTGCAGAAATAAATTGTTTATTATTCTTACTTTCAGGGACTACAGGGTGTGCCCGGAAAAACGGGTCCTAAAGGAGAACCGGTAATGAAAAAGAACAAATTTATCTTAGGGTCATTTATTGCTCTTGGACATTGATAATAATCATTGTATTCAAAAGTAATTATTATTAAAATGTATTTTTTTGTTTCATTATAATTATGTATTTAAAACCAGAACCATACCGGAAAACGATGTGGGCCTCAGTTTTTATTGTTAAATCAGTAATAAATAATAATAAATAATATTTTAAGCTAAAATTCAACTTTATAATTTACTTTCAGGGTGAAAAGGGTATACTCGGGCCAATGGGTCCTCCAGGTAAAATGGTAATTTAATTTTGTATAATCTATTTAGCTCAGTTTTATTTAGCTGTTTAACTAGAATTGTTTTTGTGCGCTATCTTGCTAATCTTGCAGAAATATTTTAAATTGTTTGTAAATCTTACTTTCAGGGACTGCCGGGTGTAACCGGAATGTCGGGTCCTAAAGGAGAAACGGTAATGAAATAAAACAAATTTATCTTAGGCTCATTTATTGCTCTTGGACATTTATTATTATTGTTTAAAAGTAATGGTCATTAAAATATAATTTTTATTTCATTTTAATTATTAAATTAAAATCGGAAATCCGGAAAGCGGTATGGATCCCGGTTTCTAATGTAAAAGTTTTTCTAAACAAAAATATTGTGTGTAAATAGTTTTGCACATTAACGTTAAAATAACTTATTTTCAGGGATCGCAGGGTGTGCCCGGAGAAATTGGTCCTAAAGGAGAACCGGTAATGAAATAAAACAAATTTATCTAAGCTTAATTTATAGCCTTTGGACATTGATAATAATCATTGCATTCAAAAGTAATGATTTTAAAAGACATGTTTTTTGTATAAATATGATAAAAATAAATTACATTTCCACCCCTGACGTCCTGTAAGCGGTACGACTAGGTACTCGTATTATATGCAAGTGACACGTAATTTTTTTATGGATCACAGTATATAATGTTAAATTGGTGGAAATAACCTTTTAGGCTAAGGTTCAAGATTTAAATCTGTTCTATTAAAGTATTTAAATATACAATAGACCACAGGGAGAAGCGGGTTTTCTAGGACTACCGGTAGCTAAAAGTTTTGTGTATAAAACGTTAAAATATCATGTTTAGTCAATTATTATCTTAGCTCAATTCCATTTATTTATTTAAATTTAATAAAAACATAACGCTTAATACTGTCCGTACTAACTGTTAATTACTTACTTTTTAGTAAATAACAATAGTGCGTTAAAGATATTATCCCTAAATGAATAAAATATGAAAAACAGTCATTTTTTATTGACCAAATAATATCATTTGTATACATCTCGGTTAATGTCATAAATTGGGAATGGATTGACGTCACTTACGAGTAGCTAACCTTTCGTTTTACTCGTAGATCCCTCCAAACGTTTGTGAAAATCTCAATCTCAATCGGAGATTTTGATATTAGTTAACTACACTAGTAGTTTGCAAGATTTTATTTCAGACAATGGAACAGGTAAAACTAAACGAAAACTAGTAAAATCTGTTATTAATTGCAGGGTCAAAAAGGGGGCATTGGAGAGAAAGGGGACAAAGGAGATAGGGTGAGTACTCAAAGTGTGTTATGTAATTGAAGCTATGACTGTCAGTAACCCATTAATGACCCACTACAGGGTCGAGTCTCCTTTCACTATGAGAGGGACGTAGGCCTTAGTCCACCACGTTGGCCTAATGCGGGTTGGTGGACTTCACATGCCTTTGAGAACATTTTTTTTGAACTCTCAGGCATGCAGGTTTCCTCACGATGTTTCCTTCACCGTAACAGAAGGTGATATTTAATTTTATAAAGCGCACATAACTTTTTTACAAAGTCATTGGTGCGTGCTACTGGCATTCGAACCCGGACCCCTCGATTCGAGGTCGAATTCTTAGCCACTGGGCTATCACCACTGCTATGACTAAATCATAGGAACTAATTTAATAAGTTTTATAAAAGAAAACTTATTAAATAAGGACTGCAACGTTTGAGAATTTAAAGGACAAACAGAATTTATTTCGCAGACCTAAATGTTTAAATACATTTAGGTCTGCGCAGAAGATTTATAAAATAAAAATTAAACCATAATAATATATTATATTTCTGTTTGTTACTCTTATTTCACTGTAATGTTATCTATCAAACAATACTTTTTTATCTCTGTGTAACATTCAGGCTTAGAAAAATTGAAATTATCTTGTGGACAAATAATTTTTTTAATACAAAATTCAAAAGACTGCTATTTCAAAAAGAAGGAGCACGCAGGCGGGGTGTTTTGTAGATGAAATTTGATCTATTTTATGCCCTTAAATTATCGCTATTCAAAGCCAAACACTCTGTATATGATAGCAATGTAGAAAACTTTAATAGTGTGATTCAGGATACCCGTGGCGACATCTCTTGACGAGTGGCAGGTGTTTATAATTTATCACTTTCATACAGGGACCTCAGGGTAATAACAGTTTTAATAATCTTACCAAACTCTGTTATACTAGTCTTTTATTATATATTATAATTATGTATTTAAAACCAGAACCATACCGGAAAACGGTGTGGAAAAACGGTGTTTTTATTGTAAAATCAGTAATAAATAATAATAAATAACATTTTCAGCTAAAATTCAACTTTATAATTTACTTTCAGGGTGAACAGGGTACACTCGGGCCAATGGGTCCTCCAGGTAAAATGGTAATTTAATTTTGTATAATTTATTTAGCTCCGTTTTGTTTAGCTGTTTAACTAGAATTGTTGTTGTGCGCTATCTTGCTAATCTTCCAGAAATATTTTAAATTGTTTGTAAATCTTACTTTCAGGGACTGCAGGGTGTACCCGGAATGTCGGGTCCTAAAGGAGAAACGGTAATGAAATAAAACAAATTTATCTTAGGCTCATTTATTGCTTTTGGACATTTATTATTATTGTTTAAAAGTAATGATCATTAAAATGTAATTTTTATTACATTTTAATTATTAAATTAAAATCGGAAATCCGGAAAGCGGTATGGATCCCGGTTTCTAATGTAAAAGTTTTTATTAAACAAAAATATTGTGTGTAAATAGTTTTGCAACATAACTTATTTTCAGGGATCGCAGGGTGTGCCCGGAGAAATTGGTCCTAAAGGAGAACCGGTAATGACATAAAACAAATTTATCTAAGCTTAATTTATAGCCTTTGGACATTGATAATAATCATTGTATTCAAAAGTAATGATTTTAAGAGACATGTTTATTGTTTAAATATGATAAAAATAAATTACATTTCCACCCCTGACGTCCTGTAAGCGGTACGAGTAGGCACTCGAATTATGTGCAAGTGACACGTAATTTATGAAATTATCTTGTGGACAAATATTTTTTTTTAATACAAAATTCAAAAGGCTGCTATTTCAAAAAGAAGGAGCACACACAGCACACAGGCGGGGTGTTTTGTAGATGGAATTTCATCTATTTTATGCCCTTAAATTATCGCTATTCAAAGCCAAACACTCTGTATATGCTAGCAATGTAGAAAACTTTGATAGTGTGATTCAGGATACCCGTGGCGACATCTCTTGACGAGTGGCAGGTGTTTATAATTTTTCACTTACATACAGGGACCGCAGGGTAATAATAGTTTTAATAATCTTACCAAACTCTGTTATACTAGTCTTATGTATAAAATTCTCGTGTCACAATGTTAGTTACCATACTCCTCCGAAACGGCTTGACCGATTTTTATGAAATTTTATATTCATATTCAGTAAGCCTGAAAATCTGAAAATCACATTTTTCAAACCCCTAAGTGATAAATAAGGTTTGTCCACCTCTAATATATTTATTTTATCTTTTGGACAATTTATTTTATTTTTATTTTTTAATAATGTGGCATATAATACATAGGACCCTAAATTTTCACCCTTCTATCGTCAACCCCTTTTTATATAAGTCATTTTAGTAATTTAATAATTTTTCATCTCGATCGATAACTCATATTGCAAAACAACGTTTGCGAGATCAGCTAGTATTTACATAAATCTTTACATGGATCTCATAATAGGTACATTTCAAATGAAACTTTTAGTTTCTTTATATTTATTTCATTATTTAACAGGGACCCGCGGGACAAAAAGGGGAAAAAGCAGATTCGTGTAAATGTACTCATACAGCTGACGAAGACGATGACCCGTGTAAGACAATTTTCATGTAACACTCTGACGAATCTAGCAAACTCAGTGTGTCCTCAAAGACAAAATGAAGAAATTCGATTGAGGACCAAAGTGACCGACATAGCTCTAAAGGCTAGCAAGCTGAAGTGGCAGTGGGCTGGCCACATCTGTCGTAGATCAGACGGACGCTGGAGCAAACGGCTGCTAGAGTGGAGACCGCGGCTCTGCAAACGTAGTGTGGGACGCCCTCTCGATGGCGCGACTTCTGCGTCGGGCGGCGGGAAGCAACCGGATGAGGAGAGCCGAAGATCGGGCTCAGTGGCGCGCCTTGGGAGAGGCCTATGTCCAGCAGTGGATCAATGTTGGCTGAAGAGAGAGAGAGTGTGCCTGCAGTGTACACGACTGTTTACTTTCCGATCGGTAGTCCTGTGTTGAATCCAATGGAACTAGTGCCAATGAAGACGATGATTTTTTGCTTTGATGAACATAATATATTATGTTTTTAATTTCAGCTTTGAGTAACGGTGGAGATTCGAACGGGCCGAAAGTAGAAAAGTCATGTCAAAACATTGCTGCCGTCGAAAAAGCTTTAAATCGCCATCCAAGTAAGAACATTTTTAAGATAGGTTT
Source organism: Erynnis tages (assembly GCA_905147235.1). Classification (NCBI taxonomy): domain Eukaryota; kingdom Metazoa; phylum Arthropoda; class Insecta; order Lepidoptera; family Hesperiidae; genus Erynnis; species Erynnis tages. The sequence continues at coordinate 3,982,761 of LR990079.1, forward strand.
GACGTAAAATGAAACAAATTAATTCGGCAGCTATTGGAATTTATTAATACCACCCACCAACAGTTGAACCAAATAGTAAAACACTTAGATTATGTAATATTTTTCTCTAACACAGGTGATGCTCCAATTGTTTTCGTAAATCCACAAGATCCAATGCAAGTATCGTGTGATTTTATGAACAGTGAAATGTGTTTGGTGTTTGTGATATGGAACGTTGCAGAAATTCCCGGTAAAGCGGTAAAACTGAATGCTGGGGAAGACGGATTATGGATGAGCGAAAATAAATTTAATTTGTATGAGTTTTATGGTGTAAGTACTCATGAAAACCTTTAAGCGACTTCAAATTCTGTACATGATCGCTTCAATCCTTTCATGAACCACAGGGTTTCATGGCCTACGGGTCTCTCCCTACAACAGGGGGATACAAGGCCTAGAGCATACTTTACCTCGCTGCTCCATCGCGGACTGGTGGAGAAACGGTGGCCAACAAAGGTTTAACTTCTGCTATCATATCGATAACAACCGCGACCGACATACGCATGTGTGTGTAATCAATTATTATTATTAACGCTGGCAAATTTTAGTAATACTTCAGACACCGTGGTTCCTCGATAAGTCTAGCGTTTTTACTTAAACTTCTGCGTTTTTCATAATATTTTTTTATATGGTTAATCATCGTTTTTAAATCGTTTTAAACTTATTTGTTAGGAAAGCTTACTTGAATGCAAATTAAAAATGTAAATATATTATGGTGCCAATCATGTTGCCTTGTTAGAAATTTTCTTTTTATCGAAAATTCGCAATGGAGCAGTAGTACTACTGCGTAGTACAACTGGTAGTACAAATGATACATAAAAATAAAATGATAAATAAAACCGAGTGATTTAGTTGTATGTTTTGTGGTAGTTCTAGTGACACAAGGTTGTATCATTTGTACTACCAGTTGTACAACTTAGTAGTACTACTGATCCACCGCGCGAAAATTATTTATTATCATTACTTATAGGATGCAATATTTTTTATTTTCATAAATATTTTTTTATTTTTAGATTAATTACCAGCAGCTCAGATGGTTTGTAGACCAAACTAATTCAACAATAACTCAAACTATCAGAATCCATTGCAAAAATATAAGTGTGAAACCAGAAAATAGTTCGGAGAGTCTTCAAATTCTATCTTGGAATCAAAAACTGATCGATTATAAGAGAACTAAGGATAACCCAATATTTTATAAAATTTTGCATGATGGATGTAAGGTATGTCTATGTGTGTTTAGCCATTAAAAATTTGAAAAAAAAAATTAATATTCCTAATATAGTTTTATCATACCTATACAGGTGATTTGTTATGTGACGTATTCCCGCTAAGGGCGTGTAGATAAGCTCAAAAGCAATCATTTAAGCCATGTGAAATTCTATCCAAAATTGAACGGTTTTTGAGAAATTTGCGTTTTTTTGAATTTGAAGAAGTCTCTTGTAGGCTAACTAAAGTACTATAATAAAAAAAAATACTACATTAGATTGGGATTTTATATTATTTTGGAGTACTTGATATTTGTAGCTTCAATAATAAATCAAAAAATGCATAAAAACTACAATAGGTTTGATATTATAATTATAGCCTAGAAGCAAAAGAAATCTGTTTTTTACTCAATTTCATACAAATAACTCCTATTTATTAAAAAAAGTCTAATAAATTAAATGTGCAAAATACGTTTTTTAAAAAACGTCCTTAGTAGTTTTTTAAGATAATTTAACATTTTTTTAAGTGTAAGTACATAATACGTGTATTTATTCATTATGTCTAAAGCTGTTTTAATTTTTTATATTTTCAGGATTTTGATAAAGACGACAACTTCAAATACACCGATGTCAGTATAGAAGCAACTCCAACAAGTCTTCCAGTCGTAGACTTTTATATACGAAATATAAATTCTGACATACCCCAGTTCTTAGCGTTGGAGCCACGAAGTCTATGTGCTAAGCTCAACATTTAAAACATTTTTCATTTATTTTATCGTTTCTAAGCGTGAAAATATCTTAAAATCGAGTCTCAGGCCAACAAACGAACCAACCGAGCAACCAACAACAAAATCCTACTTATTATACTATTATAAATGCGAATGTTTGTGAGTATGGATGGATGTTTGTTACTCTTTCATGCAAAAATGGCTGATCAGATTTGGATGAAATTTGGAACACAGATAGATCTTAACCTGGATTAACATACAGGATACTTTTTATCCTTCTCTGCACCAAGTTCTAAAATAAACGCGCGTGAAGCCGCGGGCACAGTCTAGTTTAAACACAGGGCTCTGTATTAAGCTGTCCTAATTGAACACGACATTGATGTGCAACAAAATGTATGCAATTACGTTGTCGTATGAGCAAGTTTTGCGTGACACACAAGATATATAAACAGTACCTAAACTTTGTCCTAATTTCCTAATCATACGATGACAAAGCCAGTTGCTCAAAATTTGTTCGTACGATTACGATTTGCCGAATTGTCAGTTAGGACACTTAAATTTAGTCGCGTTAGTTGGTCGGTCGGTTGTGTCGTAATGCAATAGCCAATTAGGATAAGGCTTGAGGCGTATCTTTGTAGAAATCTATTATTTAGGCTATTTTACTACGATTCGCGTATATATGGTATGTAGATTGGGGAGTCCACTCTCGTGCCATAATCCTGAACACTATCGCCATAGTATTCGTACGATAAACGTCAGTCATTAGATGTCATAATTATTATGTCAGTCTGTCTGACATCTTCCCATGCTGGCACACGTTGACTATATTATTGTGTATACTATGACGATATTGTTCATGGGCGGATTATTGCTAGGTTGTAACCTTAACATTTAAAGTATGAAAATTTAAATATAAAATTATAATATAATTATAATAAATAATAAATAAATATAATAAATAAAGAATAGTTATTAAACGATTGTTTTTGGAGTTTTTACCTTAAAAAAACTACGCACGATAAAAGTAAAATTTAAAGGTCGTGTCATGATATAAGCTTTAAAAATAATAATTGGCGCTATGACTTTTAATTTTATATTCTACCTAACCAGAAAGAGAAAGTGAGACTCTGAGCATGATTACTGAAATACACTGAAATATTATTATGTACCTCATTCTCTTTCAATTGATTAATTATCATTAACCTATCCCTGTAGTGGGTCATTAACGGGTTGCAGATACTCGCAGAGGATACGTTTAGAAGGGCTATTAGACTTATTAATTATACGTATCTATGACATTCATGACTTCATGAGCTGTAAAATTATACCTTAAGTATCATTACAGAATCATCACAATAAACCGGTGACCTTTTCAGTTCTAGTACGGAAAGCGTAACAAATCGTATAATTTATCGTCATTATACCAAGTCCCTTTTCTCCTTTAGAAAAATAGCGGCTATTTCTCATAGACCGCTTTAAGAATCTTTGTTATTATTATTCATATTTCCAGCTCAGCAATTGAAGAAGGTACTGACTGCTGAGTTTCTCAAATGGTCTATCAAGCTTAGTGTCTATTATGAGTGCCAATTCAACTAACAAAGGTTTCATTAGCGTCTTTATTTAAGTTTTATTTGGGTTATAGGTCATGGTATTAAGGCATTTTGATCTACTCTGTCACCCATCAGTGACCAACTACAGGCTTTGGTATTTTCTCAGAATGAAAAGGTTTTAGCCTTCGACGGGGACTTATTACGGTGTGATGGACTTCAAAATAATATGCACTTCAGAACGTTGTATTAACTCTTAGGAATGTTTCCCGGGGGTGATTTCCTTCACTGTTGCGGTTATATTTATTTTTATTAAGCGCACATAATTTTATGAATGTCACCATGCACCCGGACCTCTTAAGTAAAAAACTTAATTCATAGCCACTGGAGTATCTTCACTAGTAAGTGTGGTATCATAAGTCTTGAGCACCGATTATATTAAAGTGGATAATGTAAACTTTCAGCCAATGCCCAACAGTTGTAGAACACGCGCTAGACCAATAGCCGATATACACTGACTGACGAACCAATCACGTGAACCAACAGCGCAGCCATAGTCAAACCGACCAATAAAGATTGTGCCTCACGTGCAGACTACTATATCTACTAGCAATAAGTTCATGGAGCATTAGACGGGCACGTCAGAGCAACATGTTACCTGTCCTCGTGATATATCGCGACCCCCGCCTAATTGCATGTCTTTTATCACAGTCTACCTTCAATTTGCAGATAAAATCTACGATATTTAATAAATGAAATCTTTCAATTATCCTTTTGCGGGTCTGCTGTAAGAGATCTCTGTATGGGATTATGTCTCCTACTATTATTTTGTGTACATTAATAAATTAAAAAAAAGATCAGCTTGTGTTTGTTACACTTTCACAAAAAACGGCCAGGTCTGTTTACCTAGCCGTTGGATTTGGATGAAATTTGTTAAGCCTAACAGTCGTTTGTAACTTGAACTTATATCTATAGACTTTTGACTCTTCTTTGAACCAAATTATAAAATCTACGCGGATGAAGTAGTAAAAATAAAGCACAGACTTTTAACATGATTCTATTAGCTTATAAATATAATATTATCTTTATAATGGATCTTTGAACGTAATTTTCACCCAATTCAAAATGCAACATTAACCTGTAATACGCATACAAGGAACTGATGTTAAGTAATTGCTAACTAACAACCATGGACTCCCATGTCAAACCGTGCGGTGCTCACGAGAGCTATGATGGTCGCCTTAAACAAAGTATCGCCGGCAACCAACACTTCCTCAACTGAAACACAAGACCTGAAGAACAAGCTGCTTCACAGCGTGTTATAAGAGAGGCAGTAAGTAACTTAGCACACAAGTACCTACTTAATGTTTGAGACCCGACCCTGTAGTGGGTCATTAATGGTTACTGACACATACTTAATGTTTTATCGTAATTCTGTGAGTATACTCTAACATCATACATTTAAGGGTTGTGTACACATGGAATTGAATCGGCCCGCGGTCGTTAGTACGTGGCTAATGACTTAAAATGGCCGGTTGACTTAATCACCTCTATCATCAGACCAGGGATCGGCAACATGTGGTGAGAAACACAAAAAGTTTTTCTTTAATACTTGAATATAAATTTTAATGATTCTTAAAAACCATTGTGTCCGCTATATTTCGCGTATTCTCAACGCAATATTCTCAGATATATCATAAATCAAGTTCTTGATTTTTAAAGACCTTTTGTGGATACGTCATGCCTGAAAATCTTTTAAATTTTTCTTTTCTCGGTTTAATGCACGAAATATAGAAAATGTTGCGATCTCCATACGCCCAAATTATGAGTATTAAAATTTTAAATGGAGAAAATTCTGAATCGAGTTTTCACTGCTGTCGACAATTTTGGTATAATTACTTTCGTAATTTCCCTTATTTATTAATTAGAGGAGTGACCAAAGTTATTATCAAATATATACCTAAGTCGGACGGAATGACCGATCAGGGGAGTAAAATTTAATTTTTTTGTATAGGTTATCCTAATACTGTTTATCACATAATTTTGCGTCTAATTTGTCATATTTTAATTTGTAATAATTTGTTAATATTTTCAAAGCAGAAAAGAACACCATTAAATACCACCTTAACTTAAGGCACTCTCCGGTCAGTCAAGTATCTCCAGATAAAAAAACAAGTTCTATGTGTGCGGATTGTTGCAAAGAAATATAAATAAAACAACTTAAATAACAATGGATTTCCGCAACGTCACGTCTGATACAATAAATTATATGAAAAATTATAAGTTATTTGGACTGTCTTTTCCTTCAATTACTCTTTCACGCAAAAACGGCTAAACAGATTTGGATGAAATTTGGTACACAGATACATAACCTGGCTATTAGTTAGGCTATTGTGCTTCGATTCGGGTATATTGCATGGTATGTTAGATTGGAGAGCCCACTCTCGTGCCATAAGCCTAAACACTGTCGCCAAAGTATTCGTACGATAAACGTCAGTCATTAGATGTCAATGTCATGTTATGTCAGTCCGTCTGACATCTTCCCGTGCTGGCACACGTTGACTATATGAATACTTTGACGATAGTGGTCGTGCTTGGGGCATTGATGTGGCCCGAGCATGAATGAAACACGTGTGTGTTGGTTTTTTTATGAGTGTATACTTTACTCGGTTGGAAGGTACACACATGCACCATCAGTCTATTATGCGCGGATTATTGCTAACCTTTACATTTTTTACTAAAAACGAAAATAAAGTAATTCTAACAAATTAAAAAACTTAACCATTAAATTAAAACTAAGTATTTACAAAAAAAAATAATAATAATAAAAAGATCATAATAAAAATAATTCATCCAAAGTGCCCATGTGAGGCATCGTGCCCAAGTCGCTGGCGGCATTTCCACGTTGAACACACAGGCTCAGCCTTTGAGCGAAATAGCCGCCAGCCCTTGGGTCACCAGAGGCAAGAACCAATTTGGTCGACATTTTCGACACGAACTTTTTCATGTCGGAAGACCACGGACATTTAAATTAACATTTAAATTATGTAAATTTAAATATAAAATTATAATAAAGAATAGTAACTACACGATTGTTTTTGGAGTTTTTACCTTAAAAAAAATACGCACGATAAAAGTAAAATTTAAAGGTCCTGTCATTATATTATTAGGAGCGTTAAAAATAATAATGTTGTTGGCATGATTTTTAATTTTATATTCTACGTAACAGAAAGACAAGATGAGACTGAGCATGATTACTGAAACGCACTGAAATATTATAATTTACGTCATTCTCTTTCTATTAATTATCATTAACCTATCTCTCTGCCAAAAATTAAAACAAACTAAAAAGAACATATGAAAATATTATGCAGATCCGTTGGTATTACATACATACGTGTCGAATTGATAACCTCCTTTTGAAGTCGGTAATAACGAAAAAAAAAGAACGAGTAATACAGATTCCTCTTTGGGCGAGCTGCTCTGGCTCTACCACCTCTTATATACTAAAACATATATAAGTATAAATCAACCCTTGTTTGGAAAAAGGACAGGTAAACACACCCGTGGTTTATTAGGAATAATTATGAAAATCAAATTTACCCACAACGAACATTCATAATAAATCATAATCGTCCGACTAAATAAAGATTAATTTTCTTAAACCGGGTACAGAATCAGGAGGGGCGTTAATAAATTACGAGGAACAATGTAAGCAATTAGTACGCACCAAAATTTCTACCCATTATAATGTATTACTATTTACTGTTCAGCACTGTACCCTTAGTCTGAGTTTTAGCAATGCCGCTCCGCTACTACACATACTCGTAGATACGCAAATCATACAGCTTACTACACAGGAGTCGCACAGTGTAATAACCCAAATAGAGGTAAAAGATTTTTAGAAGAGTTAGATATATTAATAAAGCATTAGATAGATCATCATAAAAGTTGCTTTATTTTTGATTAACATTCACTTTTAATGTTTTATAATATTAATGAAACATAATAACCGCGAATTTGCCGTAATGCACTGTTAAATTTCGAACTCATATTATCCCGTTGGTATTAAATATTTGTTAGTATTATAATGTCTAATGACATGTATTCATATCTTTCACTCCATACAAAAATTAGATTTTAAACAAAGACCAATTTTTTTATGTTTAACCTCTATAACGTTTACAGCGTTTTTATTTACTTTTATCAACGTATTACAACAAAATAGTGTTAAGAAATCAGCGAGTTCACTGTAATAAAAAACTTTCAAGCCTTCGTCTCTAAGGCTCGTTAGTAAAGATTTAATTTTACGATTTTCTCCTATCTTCCTTCCTTTCAGCTCTTCAAAGTCCTCTTATAATCGACGGTACTCCGCCCGGTTCTGGCCCGTTTCAATTCAACGGTTACCCGCTTTCTTCATCTTCAGGTAAAATAAATCCACTTGCCCAAGGTCAGTCTGTACTCCTTTTGTTAAGACGTGGTCGCCATTCGAGGACCTTTTTCCCTCTGGTTGTATCAGTCATTCGGAAGATGTGGCCAGCCCATTGCCATTTTATTTGCAAACTTAGATAACTATGTTGGTCAAATTCGTGCTTCTACAGATTTTGTCATTCCGGACTCAGTCACGTAGAAAAATATCAGGCATAACTCTCTTCATTGCCTGCTGAACGACTTTGAGCTTGTGGTTCTCTGTCAACGACCACAGTTCCAACTTGCGACTAATAACTAGTTAATCGCAAACTTTGTTATACCACCTCAATTCTAACTCTGTCGGAATTTCATTCGCTCCTCAGCAAAAGTCATAAAAACCTCGAGATTAAGTCAAGCGCAAAATGAGAATCGGTTACCTTCCGAGCGCTGTATTTCATTTCATTCCGCTTAGGCCATTTACTCACGAAGAAAATCATAATATTTTGGGTGTACTTCGCATATCTTATATTCACCGCAAGCCTTATTTTTAACCAACCCATATTCGTGCAAATAAATGATTTTTATTTCATTTAAAATGTGACCCAAAATTTCATAGATGAATAAATAAATAAATAAATAATAAATAAATAATAAATAAATATTGTGGGACAACTCACACATGGCTTTCTGACCCCAAAGTAAGCTGTGAGCTTGTGTTATGGTAACCAGATAGCTGATAAACACACACATATATTCTTAAATACATACTTATAGATAGATAATTTACACCCAGACACAGAACAAACTCTTGTGCTCATCACACAAATATTTGTCCTGGGTGGGAATCGAACCCACGAACTCCGTAGTAGTTAGGGTCGCTAACCACTAGAACAACAGGCCAGTCAGAATTTTTTGGAGTAACATCATGGGGGATACGCCTTAGTTTAATGAACCAAAAAAATTTCTGAATGAGTTACATTGTCCATTTTTCTAAGCCGTTTGCTTTTGTTTTTGGGGTATTTCATAATGATCTTTCTATTTCACTTTAGTGATTTCTAGTATTTGATTGATTAACGCAAATTAAATTATATTTAAATTTAATATTATTACTTAGCGTCCAAGCAATCATTATGAAAACTGATCCTAGTCAGAGATGATTGATGTACTCGTAGTTAAAACAAAAATGGGACTCCCATGATTATAAAACTATTATTCTTAGGGTATCTACATTTATTTCAGCGGGAACTGCTGTTTTGTCACTTTTAAAGGATATATAAATTATCCATACTTTTGAGTGTAAGGGTTTTCTTACCTTTCTTCTTACAGTTTGGTCCCTTTTTATTTTCAAAGTTGAGCCCACTTTTACTATTTCACAAATTAAGTATCACTCTGTCTGTTTATATGAAAGTCTTTGGTCTTCACTTGTCGCTCCGCCTACTTTCTCATTAACAATCAAACAGAATCCTTCATTATATCAGCCCGCATGATATATGACTTCCTATTTGCAGAGGTTTTGTCTCCGGAAGTTGAAAGGGCCTTATTCAACAAAGCCGGTATCGCCGCCCTTTTCCGGATGAAGTGCAAAGATACGGGAAAATCATTCAACCCTTATCAATAATTAAATTATTTAAGCTTTGAATTTTGGAAAATGAGCAGTATGTCGTCTATGAATAGTAATTATCATTAAGCGGGTCTTTACTATCTTTGTAAGAATTTTTGTAGTTTGTACTCGCCAATTCACGCCTCCGTCCACTCTATACCACACGTATCCGTACTTTTCTGATCTGACGTTTCCTGATTAAATGTCAACTGCATGATTTATAGCTTCCCCGTGTATTTGCGATGGTTTTCAGCCTTTCAAATCGTGAGATCTCCGTATTCCATACCCTTATCCCTTTTCCCACATAAGGGTATGCAAACATCCTACGAAATTTTACGGACGGTCTGTGTAATATCCCAATTTACGTCCGCAAGCATTAAGGAATATTAAATGAGATGGAATTAGTTTGACAATTTGTTTTATAGATAACAAGCGATATAGATGAGGGGCGATCAAAGCGGATGTTTGTATAATGTTAAATGTATGACGTTCATTAAACGTGCATAAATTGTACCTAATAATGAATAAAAGCTTTTGAATTTTGAATTTTTTGAATTTCAAGCATATTCATTTTGTTATCTTTCGTACTTTTTGTTACGACATAGCATCTGGAAGAAAAGTAAATGAATGTCTTCGGAAATTAAAACCGAATAAAGGGTCCATAACTATACGAGTATCTAAGTTGTGCGCATCGCAAAACTCAGAAGTGCATCTAACTTTTGAGTAATTATCCATATACTTAGCAAGAGATATTATGTAGTTAACCTGGCCGCGCGCGTTACTGTTACATTATCCGCTAAAAAGATACATAAAACCTTACAACATCAAACATTACGTTTGTTTGGTACTGTAAAGTTACTGTATGTACTTAAACTCGTCTAGTGCGTCCATTTTGTACTCAATTCAGGTGTCATACTCACAGACTCACGAATCCACATGGGGAGCAATTCTCCAAGTTAGTCGAGTAAGTTTCAGAGTTCGTGTATACTTAATGAATGGTCACTGAACATTTAATGGACGCAAAGTAAACTGTTCTATTTGGGAGTTTATAGACAGTCGTAAATTCTAGATTTCTCAATAGGAAATTTGGTTTCGATTGCTTTTAATAAGCTTAAGTGTTATAATAAAGTAGGATGGTGATACGTATTTACATAAAAGTAATTTGTATAGGGAATGTCAAATGGATATCGACGACGGCCGTAAATTGACTAGCAATATCTAAGATCGCGAATGGATGCTTTGTAAGCAGACTCTTTAACCTAAGGTTAAAGAGTCTGAAATTCGGCCCCTACTACTACCGCTACTACTTGGTTCTACGTGTACTAATATTAGAAATACGAAACTACCATCTCATTCTTAAAGGCATGTGAAATTGTGAACTCCACCAAGTCGCATTGTGGCGGGTTAGTGGACTACGGTCTACATTCTTCTCAATGTGAGAGGAGTCTCTACCCTACAAACAGTCACTAATGAATTAACTTAAAGGTAGCCAATCAACTCTTGTGACGTATAGAACGATTTTAACATGAAGATAATTTTCTCAATTAACAAAAGAATTGACATATGTATTTACTTTTGAAGAAGATTTAATTCAAACTTTTCTCTCTTTTAAACATGCAATCAGAAAATTCCCATTAATTAATCGTAGTTCTTGAAGCAAATAGGTACTTATTAATTAAAATCATCGAACATGAATTTCCTACGGCAAATATGTTCGAATTTCACCGATTTTTTGCTTCAGCTTTTTCACAATCGTCATTTAATGAATGTCTGAAAATGTTCTTTTGGCTTTTAATGGTGAAAATTTAATTTAATTTATTATTGCAGGTAGTACTAAATACCTGCTTTTGGAATTGTTGTTAATTAAATTAAATTAAATTTGTGGTTTGACAAGCTTAATTTGTACAGCCTAACAACGGTGGACGAGTCACCTGAAGGAAGGAAGGATCTCACTTAATCTTAAGGGAAATACTGATAGTTTAGTTACAAATAAAACCCGAAAAATAGCAACAGTAATAATTTATTCCCGGCAACTCTGGTTACAACGCTAAACAAAGGTGTCGGCTCCGTTATACGTGTATAATAATAATTAATATCACATGAAAAGCGAACCAGAACAGGTTTGATGTATGCGCTGTACCTGAAACAAAGAGACAGTAATTGTTATTCGGTTTCACATCACGTTTACCGCCTCAATAACAGATTAGGAAGCTTAATTTGATTTCTAACGCTCTTTATTAGCTTCTAATTCATATTAATTCAACGAAACTCAAATTTTGAGGTTGATTAATGTGTATTTTTAATGCTAGGCCTAGGCTTAATTCTCCGAGGCCCGAACCAACGAATCACCTAATGTAATGGTAAAAAACTCCGGCAATCTCGCCTCCCCAAACGAAACATATTATGACATATCTTCCCTAGACAGAGAGAAATAAATACCTATCTCGGCGATAATTCTCTTCGTCCTTAGTAAAACAGGTCATGAACGGCTGCCGTGGAATTAACTCTATATTTCAATCAAAACAAGATGACACCGCGTGTAATATCTTGGATATTATGACAAGTGAAATTACACTGGGACATGAATTAGAGATATCATTACAAAGCAATGTATCGTGAATGATTGTTTAATTTGTAGATGGTAATGATGACGTATACAGAAACACACACATCATAACGGTTAACGCCTAGTGACTTAGACGTCCGGGTTTGAATATCAGTGGAATGAAGCAATGAACTTCTTAAAAGTTACGTGCGCTTTATAATATCACCTGCTGTAACAGTGAAGGAAAACATCGTGAGGAAACCTGCACGCCAGCAGTTTTTCCATGATGTTTTCAAAGGCCATCAACCCGAATAAAGCCAGTGTGTTGACCTAGGCCTACATCTCTCCTCCTCAGACTCCTCACAGGGTCGGGAACCACCCGCCCTGAATGGCCTCATTAACGCTGGTAGCACACCACCGCCGCGAAATGGCGAAATGCGCGCGAAATCGCAAAATGCTTGAACGTTTCGCCCTTATTACAAGGACAAACGGTGGCAAAACTCAGCGGTTTCGCTATTTCGCGATTTTCCGACGGAGGTGTACTAACGCGGTAAGGGGTGAAAGGCAATGATGACATGTTCTCAAAGGTATGTGAGGTTTTCCACCTCGCATAACGACTGTAATACAATAAACGTAGCAAACGGACGTGCAGGCCACCTGATGTTTAGCGTTCACTGCAGCTTATGGATTCTTAAAACCTCAAATAGGATAGAAAGTCTATCGAGGTCTTGCTTATATGGATCCGTTGCTACTCATAAGAAGGAAGATGTTCCCTCAAGTATGATTATCTCCGGCATTTTCCTAGCCAAATAAACACAAAACTTGAAGAATATGTTGCTTCGTGGTGGATGAAAAGTACCTACTCGGGCAACTTCTACGGCTCTGCCACCTATGCTAGTAGGTTCGTTAAGAAAAGAAAGCTAAGATGAACTTAACATTACCTGACCCGCCCTCAGTATTGGGCATAGTAATCTTATGCATTTCGGAGTCTCGCAGGAAGATGTAGTTAGCCTTGAATCCGGTGCCGTCCAGTCTATCATTCGACCTGAATGTGACTCTCAGGAAGTTCTTGTCTGAAGTGATATGCAATTCCTTGAGCTGACCGCAGTGACGAGGGCTCCTGGTGTCGATCATCTGGTTCGAGAACTGGACGTAGTCGCTTGCAGACAGCGCTTCGCATCTGGAAGGATGTTGAAAGTAAATTTACCTATATTAAAACAGTTTAATACTTATAAGATACCATAATGCAATCAAATGCGGCAGGAGTGGGAATTCTCAGAGTGGGGTGGAAAGCTAGAGATATGAGTGTGTCAATTTTTAGCAAACTCTCCATAAATTCCCGCTTATCCACTATCTGCCTTACGTTCCGTGATAGACAAAAAATATTTTTTCACACTTATGAGTTGTCCAAAAGAAAAAAAAGAAAACAGAAAGAGGTTATCGAGGCTGTGGGTAGAAACTGATGGAAGAAGATTGCATAAGACCAAGATTCACTTTTCTTCTTTCGTCTTTTGGGACTGAATAATGAAAAGAATAAAGACTGTTATTTTTTTCCACAATTTTTCCAAAATTTTCACTAAAAGTGTTCTTCGTGCTTATGTTTCAGAGTTGTACCGGAGATCTTAGTCCTCAGTAGCAAGTAATGCACCCAAATACGACTAGTTCTATCCCAGTGAGTAGGTAAAATCCCAAAAATGCAGCTAATACAGCTTTTATAATTTCATGATGGGAAGCGGCTTACTTCCAGAGTTTTTCAGCTAAATATGCTCCAATTGTCGAAAGAAATATCAACGGAATCAGAACCCTGTCGAACAGGCTTAACTTAATTAAAAAAGTTTCCGAACCAAGTCCTATAATGGAAACAAACAAACAAGATCATATCCAATCAAAAGTAAACAGCCGATCCATTTTGCGGGAGCTTAAAAATATCTTCAAATTTTCCAACTCGAACGAATCAGTCAATAAATACGACAATCTAAAATGTGTCTTAACGCGTTGTGGTAAGGTTTACTTTTCAATATCATAGTCTATCTGTTGTTTTCGGGTTCGATGTGTATTCTGTACTCACAGTTTCAAAACCAATCAAGTGCATAAGACTACCGATTAAGGATGTTTGAATTATTAAGTGAACATTAATGTATTCAAATATTGTCTCGCACCTCCTTTGATTTACCCGGATTTTAGGCATAATTTAAGCAAGGCCTGTGATTGAACTCCCATCAAAATGGACCAAATACCTACCAAAATACAATATTTATTTCACTGTTCATTTGAAAGAAATAACTGCAAACGGTTTAGACGCCCTAAAGAAGTTTTAATTTTTTTTCAGCAGGGTCTACTCAAAAAAGGGGGGTAGATTTTATAGGCCCGGGGCGTTGAAAGACGATGATGGTCCGGGGATTAAATTGTAAAAATGCCATTGACTGTACTTACGGGACAACACCCTCTACATCGAAATGTGTGAAGTGTAGATGTATCCTCTCATTCTTGTTCCCATAGAAGAAGTAGTTGCACTCAGTGTCACGGGGGTAGAGGCCGGGGAAGTTGGGTGACGTCATCACCCCCCGGGTCCGGTCCGTGTTGTTGAACGCGAAGGCACAAGGAAATTCGGTGAGTTGCTTCCCAGTTGAGATGCCGTAATCTGCAGATGAAGAATAAATAAGTAATAGCGTAATGTAACTAGCTTTGTCTTGCTATCTCTATATAGAGTAGTGCTGACATAACGAAATTCAATAAAAATACGACGGCCACTATTGATTAAAATAAACCAATATAACCAATATAAGTTATAATTAGGTATTACATCATAATTTCTGTAGGAAAAACATTTGGTAGGTAAACGATACGTGATACTCAATATGTGGCTTCAATTAATATCGTTACGTCGGAACTGCTAAGAACATACATCTACACAAGCACACCTATACAGTGCTATCCAATGCTGGATAAGTCTCCCTTCCCTTAAACGACAACACTTTAACCAGTCTTAAGCTCTCTAAATTTAACGGGTTTGTTTACCAACCAAATAGGCTATGCCTACCTTTCTTTCCCATAAGTCATAAGAAGGTATGGCATCTATATCTTACTCAATTAATTCTAAGGTCCATTCCGTGGAGGGTACTTTTTTCAGTCATCCTAAAACCACCGAATTGCTAAAATTTAATTCACTCAAGTCCTACCTTCAACAAAGGAATAAGAAATCTTGAATCCGCGGCTATGCCTCGAGGAATATATTCCCCGGAACTCAACAGATAACTTTGGTCCATTCGACATTATTGGTTTCGGTATATCGCTTCCGCAGTAGGAAGCCATCTTCTCTAGCCTGCCGTCCACGTACAAAAATATATCCAGCGAGTCCATGCTCTCGCAACTGAAAGGAAATTAACCGATAAAGATAGAGATAGAGTATAGACCACTAAATTTCTGAATATAAAAATAAATAGGGTATCTATAGACCAAAAAATAAATTATTTGCACTATATAATATAATTATATACTTGGAAACACAAGATTTCTTTCGAAACACGACTAGCCCAAAAAATTTCAACTGCAATTTCCAATTGGAAAAAAGGATTGATCAAATGTATCAGCTATCATATTCTAAAATGGACCTAAAAATTATAAATCTCGAAAATATTTTTTATGCAGTAGACCTAATAATAAAGGATAAGAAGAATAAGAAGGAAGGAAAAAATTCCCGAGATTGGAAATAAGAGATTTATCTTTTATAATGCTTCCAAGTCACAGTGAGACTGTTACGTAAGAGACTTAAAATTTGTTCTAATTACATGTTTCATAATGTTTCAATCATGTTTTGTAACATCCTTAGGAAGACCCTGGAAACTCTACTTGACAAAAACTTAAGGTAAATAAATCCATATTCCATTACAATCAAATTGTTCTTAAACGTCCACATTCATGCAAATTAATGTTTATCATTTCATTACAAACTCATCCAAAGAACGATAATTTCGCCTCCATCGAAACTCAACAAGCTGAGTTGATAAATGGCCAAGTCGCAAATTCAAATGAAGGAAATGGTTCGCGCCATCAGAGCGGCACATTACCATTAATAAATATACAATGACGTGTTCCGAAGCGCGCAGTCGGTAACAAATTGTTGCCGGTCATTGGAATTGTTGTTGAAGTTATGTCTGAATATTGTAGACCTTTGGGAAACCATTAGAGAGCAGCGCAGATAGCACTGCGTCACTTTAGTAACCTTACCTAACTACAGTACCTACCTATGTTGGTAAGGAACAAAGGTGGATGACGTGAAAATTAAACCGTGTAAAAAATAAGTCAATGACTTCTTAAATACATGAGATATAACATTGATTGCATTAAAACGAAAATAATTGAGTTGGTAGGGTAATAAAATGATTACGTTAAAAGGCTTTAATTAGATATTTAATTAGGTATAGGTATTTAATGTATTTTAAGGAATTATTAAAAATAGTTGTTAAATAGGTATAAATTTGAGTAGAGTTATACATTGACAATCTCACACTCCGCCTTTATTGTGTGAAGTGGATGGGTTAACCGCAAACAGATGATGTTAATCGTTTAACCGCTGACCTGAGTGACAACGATAAATCAAGCACTAACTGTTGTAACCGCATAATGACATGCCTATGAAGTCAACGCCATTTCATTAAAATGCGATTAACATGAGCTCAATCAAATTGGTTTACTCAATTTATTTTCCTTGACTAGTTTTTATTTTTAGTAAGTTTTTAGCATTAGGTACACTGAAGCTGAGTGTGGCGGGCTCTATATATGAACAAAATTCCATGAACTAAATTCACCTGTGAAATGAACCAACGTGAATAAGGCTTAGAAGGCTGTTACTTCTCTCAGAAAATAACTCTGGCCACATCGTTCGCAGGACTGACAACCGATGGAGGAAAAAGGTCCTCGAATGGCGACCACGTTTAAGAAAAAGGAGCACAGGCCGCCCTCCTACCAGGTGGACTGATGAACTGAAGAAGACAGCGGGAAACCGTTGGATTCAGAGGGCCCAGGACCGGGCGGAGTGGCGTCGATTAGGGGAGGCCCATGTCCAGCAGTGGACTACCAAGGGCTGAAAGGAAGGAAGGAAGGAACTCTGAGCACTATGCGGTCATTTCTGAGCGGTACACCTGGTACCATGATCAGATAGAAGGGTTGCGACCCTTGGCTTTCGAGCCCTCGCTTGGAAATATGTAAAGTATCTGTAACTGAAAATCTTCAAAAATAATTTGCATATTACATTGACCACAAACTAAACTTACTCTATAATGTCCCCAGTAATCTTCTGTAGGCTGAAGTCCTCGAACACCAATCGTACCCTCTGTCGCCCTCTGGCCAGAAAGTCATAGTGACACTGAGTTTTCTGAGGATAAGGCGACGGGTAAAGCGGCGAGATCAACTTCCCGGTGCTGGCCTTATCTGAACTGAATACTTGATGGCACGAAGAGGCTGGAACAAACGAGTCATTTAAAGGTCGAGATTAAGTTCCAAAGACAGAATAACACCGTATTGAAATTTTAAGATATTTTGTGGATGGTTATTTTTTATTGGTCAGTTGTAATTTCCAATTGATAAGATGTGACCTGTATAATTTCTTAACGTAATTTAATAGACAACTTGTCTGTAATGTTCTAAGTAAGCGAACAAGATTTTCATTGCTATAGCTTAAAGGTAATTATCATCAGAAATAAGGAGTTATTTTAGAAAATATTGAGGAATTATAAACTGCAACTCCGTTCGTATGTCACATTCACAGAACACCATAGAGTAGCTAATGAATTAAATCAATTCATTTATTAAGGGCCAATCATTAAGAGTCATATACTTAATTAAAATAATTCTCAGTTTTATTTGGTAAAAGACACTAATTTTACCGTCCCCTTATATCTTCACATCAATATGCGTGCTACATAACTAGAACATTACAGTCCAATCACAAACCTTTTGAAGGAGATATTCCTATCAATCAACACTTGTAAAGCGGATGTGATTGGCGCAGCTGTTACTAGCGGTCATCTGACCGATGACTGATCGGCGGTCAGACGGAACACTGTGATTGAATCGATCTTGCGAATACTCATCTTGGGTGCGAAGACTGATCGCGTTTAGAAATGGACGTCGTATTGATGTTTACTTAAGACTAGCTGATGCGACTTCATTCTATAAATTTGAATAAATCTCATACAAAAAGAATTTTTCGAATAGACAAACAGAAGAAAGAGGAAAACTAATAGAAAACTTACTGGCAGCGCTCACAGCTGGCCCCAACGCGGACGCCGCTTCCGGTGCACTCGCCTTCTTACTATCAGTTTCTAAAATCAAAGATGGACCACTTTCAAAAATATGAAATTTAAATTTAGAAGGTAGAATAATTAAGCTTTATGGCATTACTTCAGGCTCTACTAAAATGAGAATATTTTCTTCAAGATGCCTTTAAAATGTAATTTATGTATGATGATTACATAAACAATAATTAAATTAAAGATTTGTTAAAAAATTTGTAGTACGACAATTTATTAGTCAAAATTGTCATATGATGGCATTTTTAAAGTTACTGAAAAAGGAAGATTCGTCGTTAACTAACAATGTTCAAAATAATCCAAGCTGAGTGTACTTTGAAGCTTTTAATAAAAACACAACCAAATTCCCTTGATTATAATATTTTAAAGATTGAGCGCAAAAACCCAAACGTAGAACCAGTAAAATAAAATATTTAAGAGCAAAATATAAACTGAATGGAAAACAAACTTTTATACCACAATTCAGTAACCAATGCTTACTAAACCTGCGCTATTTTTATCGTCCATTAGAAACTGGTAACTGGCTTTGAATCCTTGACCCGGAGAATTTGAATTAGCAGTAAACTCCACTAGGAGATCTGGACCCGTTGATAGTATTTCATACCCTGGAACATAAATTCTGCTGTATAAATATACGAGGAAAATAAAAATCGTTCAACTATCGTACGACATTCAGCTTTGATGCTACACCAGTACCTCGATCATGAACTTTAGCCGTTCCGTTTAGTAATCGTATTGAGCTGTCATTAGCATAGGAAGATGTCAAGACAGACTGACACATGACATGATGACATACTGACGTTTACTATACGAATACTGACGATAGTATTCATGCTCACGGCACAGTATCTTTCTAAAACAGCGTTGTCTAAAATTTGATAAGTTCAAAAGTTCTATTTTGGCTAGGCTCACGTAGAGGGGCTACTTGATGGCAAGTGGTCATCGTCGCCTATATACGGGCAATATTGGCAAAATCCCATGTATAATAGCGCGGAAATTACTTTACGACTGATGCTTGATGATAAAAACATTCATACCAAGAAGCAATCTTATCCTGTCCTGAACGTCTGATGTTTCCATGGCTGCAATTATGGCTGCAATGACTTACTGTTAGGCACGGGTCTCTCGCCACAACAGGAGAGGCATTGGGAATACTCTACCACGCTGCTCCAATGCGGATTGGTGGAGAAACGGGCTAGTGGCCAACCTGTATCCAATGCTATTAAACCGCCCATAGGGCCTAGGAAAAGGCCTCCGACCAACTCCGATAACGATTGCTATCTTAACGATAACAACCGTAATGAAAAGCATAAAAACATAAAAAATTACCTACCTATCACTTCATTACATAGCATTGCTAACACTGGGGATGTAGCAACTTTCCCATCAAATACTTTGATTATATCAGCACGGTTTAAACAGCTGAAATTTGATAATGAATCACGTCAAAAATGTTAACATTACTGAAACAAATTAACGTAAAGAATTCTAATCAAGACCTTTCATCTCCCTTTTGTAAGAATGATTCTTCAAAAATGATCTTTATTCGCTCGTTTTTCCTAAAATAGAAAACGTTTTATTAGATAAATTCGTAATATTGCGTCGAACACGCGAGCTATTAATAAATATTGAAAGAAGGAATTTTAATGAAAAAAAGTAGAATAGGAACACATTAATTTTAAAAGTAAATGAGTAGCAAACGAGTACGGTGCATGTATGGCATAGAAAACAGAAGTATGGTATGGTACGGTGTATGGGCACGTTAGGTGGCTACGTCCAACCTCAAACAGAATCCACCATCGAATACCTGTAACAAATTCTTTTCTTGAGAACTAAAATATTTTCCATTTCTGTTTTTTGCTAACGGCACCGCACAGGAACTTGACTTGTCTCAAAGCAAATGAAGGGGAAGGAAAGTAATTTTAACTAAATCATAAAGAAAGAAAAACTATACAAGTTGTGCCACAAGATAGTTGTTTGCAATTGAAAGTGGCAGATCCATTGTAAATTTTCCCTACCTACGTTCTTTGTTATTCAGTATCCACTTTCCAAGATGAATCGCCGTGAAAAGGCTATTTGCATATTCCTTTATTAAGAGAATCATAATTACTGCTAATTCTCTCGTTCTCTCGATACTTGAACCTTTTGAGGCGTTTATCGTTATGTACAACATACTTTATAATTATGGTCATTATGATGTCATACGATACATATTGCATTACAATAACAAAATATTCATCCGCTTTCAAGCCTCCGCTCCGTATATACATATTCCATTCAACATTTCCTCCACAAGATTAGCACATTCGTTTGCTACTTTTATCATCAAAATCAAAGCGACATCACATACCCAAAGTACCGTTACTTACCTAGCGTGGAAATGGTAAGTGCATCGCACGTTAGTCGGATAGCTCGAAGGATATCTGGGGCTATAAAGGCGACCGTGAGCCGGCTTGTTCGGTTGAGAATTAAACACGTAGTCGCAACCTGTGTCCGGGATCTGTACGCCGTCTGTTTCAAAATTACCTTTAAAACGAAAGAAAATAACGGTTTCAGCGTCGAAAATTTCACATCAAAACTCACTTATATCTCTCGGTGGCCGTAAAAGATTTTATTGCGGAACGTTAGACTTCTGATCTACAGGATCTAAATGCTTTTTTATATTATTGGAGCTGCGAAAGCTTGCTACCACCTGGTGGTACCTGGTCATTTTAGCCCATTACCACATTTAACTTCGGAAAAGAATCAAATACGGTCTGAAGTTGTTGGTTGATTCACTGTTACCTATTTTTAAGAACTAACATTCTCGCAGGCAACCAACGAAACGGATTTTTTCACGTATTTTTCGGTATCTTATAATGGCTCTCTTTGCTCTTCATTATCACCATTATCGTCATTTGAATTAGAAACTGCTTCCACGTTTGTGTAGTTTGGTTCTAAGACTTCTTAGTATACCTAAGTATAAATGAATATGCAGAAGTAGTCTACATCGCTTTACGTAGACCAGGTAAACGATGTTTACCATACTCAGCTCGACTCTTGATTTCTTTTTGATTGTAGGATATTTACATTTACATTAAATGTCTAAAGAAGTAAAGATTTTACCTTTTTGGTGACTATAATTTTGCCAACATTAATTTTGTTAAATTAAATGAATTAATAGTTCTTACTCATAGCCTCTCAACAGAACTTCATTTTAACACACTTTAACAAGAACACACACACACACACAGACCTGACATTTAAAACTCATCGCAATACATGAATTCTTCAATTCGTTCATTCGAATTTCATTCGTCATCCTCATTCAAGTCATCATCATCATCATCATTAAAATCTCATCTGATGGGAATTGAACCCAGAGCCCTGCGCGCCGCGTACCGGCGCACAGTGTGGTATTTAGTCTAAAAAACAGACACGGACTACTTAGATTTGCAATAAAAAGAGGGTGTCCGTTTTTAGGCTAAATACCGTACTGTGCGGCGTCTTAACCACTGCGCTTCTCAGGTCACTGGTAAATTATTGCGTAGTATAATACTTACGCCTATCTATAAACCTGTATGTTCCGATAAACCCTGATGCGTTGGAGGCCTTTTCTCCGGAGTTCAACTCCAGGACGAGAAGAGGGCCCGGGGAGAACAGCGTTGGTGGGGCATCCACCCTGCCGCCACATAGCACCCTCGACCAGGCTGTATACTCATTGACTCCAGGCGGACCCGGTCCGTGGATTCCACCTTCGGAGTAGACCTTCAGATAGTCGCCACGTATACAGCTGGAAAGAAAGTCCTTTGTTAAGCTTAAAATAGCTTTTTCATTGAAACATAATTGAAGGATAATTTTACTTCTTTAAGTCATAGGTAGAACTAGTAGGTATCTAATTCCATAGATGTATTATAACTAACAACTTATTCTACAGATTCTTCTACAGATTTAATCTATAGGTTTTTTGTGAAGAATGAATCTGCTATTCAATGTAGTTAATATGAAGTACGGCAAAGAAAGCACATTTAAATCAAATTCCAAATACTAAAATTATAGAATGTCTTGTAATCCAATAATAAGTTGATAATCCGACCAAAAATCGAGGATTCACCAAGAAGAATACGTAAGAATTAGTCTTCAACCATGACTCCCAACCAGTTGGTTGACTGGAAAACATCGCTCTCAGTGATTGCCATTTGTGCATTGTCTATTTTGTAATTGATTCTGATTCTTTCCATGCGTGTGAACAATAAAGAGTTTTAATAGTCCTACGCAAATACTTCAATATCTGTTGTAATTTAAACAACACATTGTTTACCCAAAGTTCGTTAGACAAAGTCGATAAAAATCAACGTTATAACTTCGGGTCGCTGAACAGAAATCTTGTCTCGACTTTGAGCCGCTAAGCAGAAATACGAAGAATACAAATTAATAAGATGACGTTGCTCACGAAATATGTGACCGTAAAATTGAATCAATCAAGCAAGCTTTTTGCGGTCGGAACGAGAACGTAATAGGATTTTTTCCGAAATCAGCTATTTTTTATTTTAATTGGGCTCCTTGGATTTTATAAGATTGTCTGATCATTTTCTGTCCCGACTAATTGGGTTTACCCAAAATATATATTTAATTTATGTTTTAGAGGAGCAAAAGAATTTGTTGCATGAGTAGCAAAGCACCCGCATACAACCTCCGATTGGATTTCTTCTCTTTATTGGATTGGATGGGATGTGGGTGTCCATGGGCTTCAATAACCACTTGGACATCTGATGTTAAGCCTGGTCTGTGTGCCCATTTGCTACGCATTTTCTGTACAAAAGCTTATTTTTTCAAATACCTACCTAATTTATAGGTATTGAATGTGTTTCCAAGTGTACCAAATATGGGAAAAAATAAAACATTCATGAAAATTCACCACTACAGCACATTCGACTGTCGGAACCAGAGATTGCTTAATTTGGCTGATCGCTTGCAATCTGCGCCGGCTGTGGAGCTATGCGCGGTTTTATGAAAAAGGTTTGTACGTAGAGGATCTAAGTATATCAATATTTGACATGGTATTTGTATAGAAACCGCTTAGGACATTTTAGAGAAATTTTAAGCAATACTTTGGGGTTCGTCTATTTAAAAGTTGAAGAAGAAATTTATTGCAACTTATCAACATCGCATTTATTAGCAATATTCGTCTTGTTGCAAGTAGTACATTTTATTATTCTTGTTCGCTCATTTGTCCCTTTAGTCTCGCACGTCCGCAACTAAAACCTAGTTATGTCTAGATTATAGAATAAACAACCATTGACCAACCAAAAACAATTATTGGCTCTTTAGAAAAAATAAATAACATTGTACTTGGCCGAATAACTGAGTCTCTAACAACTTAGGTCTCTAAAAGTAAATGTAAGCATTACTAGTAATTGGGTCATAGTACTCATAACGTTTTGTATTTCTAAAGTGCATACAGCAAGCAATAAAATTATACGGATCTCTTCATTTGTGAGTGAGTAGTTAAATGCATTTACATTTATTTTTCTTTGAGAGCAGCTGCGTGAAGTTTTAATTAATGTAAAAGGGCTTAGCGGAACGTACTTGTTGGATAAGGGATGGATGTCATAGTCGTGACTTTTAATAAATTACTAGACTCTGAGCTGTGCTGTTAATGTACGTGAGTTATTAAAAAACTGCCTACCACGAGTTAGAATGAAAACCAAATGTACCAGTGACATCGTAGAGTTTTTACTTAAAAATATTTTTAAGTAAAAATGAAAAATGGAAAATCCCAACAGGCCCAATAAAATTCATACTTATAAACCCAAACTACTTACTACTTCTAGTAATAAATTAATGTGAAAGTTGGTGAGTGTAGATGGATGTACCACCTAGATTAATAAATGGGATATTTTTAATCCCTCTATGAACCAAGTTCTAAAATCCACGTTGACAGAGCCGCGGCCAAAAGCTAGTTAATAAGAAACCAACAAATCTACAAAATGTACTTCCACATTTTATTTATCTCAAATAAAATTTAAACTTAGCCAGGCTACCTATACGCGGCGGAATACGAAGCGCGCATGGATCTGCTGCTAGAATACATCGCATGCGATCGAAAAATTTAAGCAATTTCCGGCGCGGTCAGTATGTTCCTGGATGGGTGATTGCTAGTGGCGAATTATATGCGTGCTTCCGTGCTTCGGAGGGTAAGTTAGGCCGTCGGTCCCAGTTGGTGTCGTTAAACCTTTTCGGAGGCACTATGGGCGGTTTGAAAACATGTGACACGGGTTGGCTACTACTAACCCTTGTCTTCACCAATCCGCATTGGAGCAGCAGCGTGGTGGATTATGCTCCAAGCCTCCCCCCGTTGTGGGGAGAAAAAAGTGACCAGTGGGACATTATTAGAGTTGCAGCTAGCCAGCCACACACAATACAACTCAAACACTTCACATTCTGGATATAGAGCGAAAAAGTCATAGGCGCTTGAATGTGTGGAAAGTCTTTCGCTTTTCTTCGTTAAAAATACACTAACGTCTAGCTCAAGTGTTTCCAACATCACGAGGTAAGTTGTGCGAATGTAGGTGAAGTAGGTCAGGTTCAGCTCTGAATTACTCTATTTTTATAAGCGCATAAGTGGGAAGAGTGAAAAGTTTTTTGAATTGTGTGTATGAGTCCGAAGGGTGCGGTTTCGGATCCCAGTGGCATGCACCAATGTGTTTCTTTAAAGTTATGTGCGCCTTATAAAATTAAACATAACTTGCTGTAACGGTGACGGAAAACATCGTAAGGAAACCTGCATGTGAGAGTTTAGAAAAAAAATGCAAAGGTATGTGAAGTCCACCAACCCGCATTGGGCTAGCGTGGTGGACTAAGACCTAAACCCTTCTCTATTTGGGAGGAGACCCGACCCTGCAGTGGGACAATAACAGTTATAACCACCTTTTGTTGCCTCCTTTGAAAAAAGGAGCCTAGAATTAAAACTTTCCTTGGATGTTAAGATTTGCAGTGAGTTTGTTTCTGCATAATAATATTATTATTTTCGCATAAAACAATTTTTGTCACATTTCACACTAAATTTCATTCACATGTTATCGTAAGTTGTGTTTCGTCGTACCAAGAGAAACAAAGTTATCTACTTCGCGACACAGTTTCAAATTTAGTTGTCAAAATTCACAGTTGCTTTGTCGATTTTGCAATTTTCAGTCCATATTTAAAGAGCTTTATATTTCTGAATTTTTGACGTATACCATTTTGGCCACCAGATGTGAAGAGGTCACTAGTTAAAACTTTACTTTCTTTATTTAATACCGGTGGTACTACAACTGATTTAAATCCATTGATACGTCTAAAGAATTGCGTAATCATAACAACTAGGAACTATCTAACAATAACAATGTTTTCGACAACAGCAATGTTTAAGGAAAACACATAATCAAACTGAATAAAAGGAATAACATCGTCCTATAAGGAAAAATTATACGATTCCAACGAAATAATTAATTGGAAGGAAGGCACGCTTTAATTGATTCTTGGGGCCATAAATTGGTTGTATTGATTTTTCAATTGGTCCTGCCCTGTAATCTGACTAATGATAGGATAATCTGAAACTTAACAAAGGAATGCTTAAAGAGATTCATGAATAATTGGTATGTACCCAGAATGAGTCATTTTTCAATTGACGCTCAAGTGGCGTCAATAAGATAATTGCAGTAATTTTGCGCCACTGGCAAGACATAAATTTATAGTTTAGATCAACAAGATATAAATATCAGTTCCTTTAATACAAGACCTTGTATAACAACCCTTAACTGTAACTCAAAAGCCCTTACATTTATACATTTTCCTCTGTAGTCAATGCTAATTTTCCAAACGACATTTTCGCGATGTAGTATTTGTCCCTATTAACATAAAACATGTCAATAGTTGCTATATTTCCCGGTTTTATTAATACAAGATCTTGTAAAAGCAACCCTCAACGAAAGCCCTTACATTTTCCTCTGTAGCGAATGCTAATTTTCCGCACGACATTTTCTCGCTGTTCTCTTTAGACGAAACAATTTGCGCGGTTTACCACTTCCTCGCGCTGTCTGTGTAATTATTCCCGAAATAGTTTATCACAAGGACGACAATGGATTATCGACTGTATGGATAATTGGGCGAAGTTTAAATAAGTGATCCAGTTGATAATTTGACAGCTGTAATTTACGTCTGCTTCTTAAGACACATTTATGAAATGGTATTACGGAATATTTATCTGTTATTATTAGCTATCCAAGTGCCCTGTGGGATATTGGCTTTCCATAATAGACGTCATTCCACCCGGTCCTGGTCCTTTTGGATTCAATGGTTGTACTTTTTGCCACGCGTTGTACTTTTTGCCATGACGATGTCGTCATTCCAGGACCTTTCTACCCTCCATCTTTAATTGACAACGTCACCCTAGGGAAATATAGAAACCAACAAATATTGTTCAAGAATATATAGGTACATACATATAGAGGCCTTTCAGAAATAGAATGACATAATTAATATATTATAGTTCAAATTCTTTACGAATCTAATTACCAAAGTAAATTAAGAGCACAAAACTAACTATAAATCGTAAGCCACGTTCCTATAAGTTTTAAAATATTGAATTTCCATAACGCTGAAGTTATGAAGTGCGGTTCGTCAGTTACTGCAGTGAAGTATAATTAACGTAGAAACTGCAAGAGAACAGAGCGATTGGCACGAAATGGTGATTAAATCCTATCGGATTATATAGATTCCGCCGCGTGGATGCGCGAATTTTGTTTTCACGTTTACAGGCGGCAAAACATATCTTTTTATTGGTAGCCTACGAAATCTTAAAGAGTTGGCTATTTACAACAGTTAAGACAAGCAATCTTTTCCCTCTATGCTCTAAATATAGTGCAAAACGGGGTTTGAGCTCGTATGAGGTTTCTGCAGATGACTGAAGCTACGGCCTTCAAGAGCCAGGTCTGGCTGGCGCAGAGGAAGAAAATAATGACTGTCATTTTTGTAATGGACGTAATAGAGAAAAGATTCATAAGTTAAACAATTTCGTTTAATAATTTATAATACATATTTCAGATTTCCTTAAAAGTAGATACAGCAATGTTCCTGGAGTTAATAACTGCTATTAGCTAATAGCTAATAGCTAATTGGCAACCCTTGTATGTGTTACAATTGAGTACGCGTCTCTCCTGAGTTCGTCGGATTGGAGCGTCAAATCTCGCTACTCCAATGCGGATTGATGAAGATATCTGTACCTTATAGTCCACTTAAAACCAACCCGTGTCAACAAACTGTGGTTGATTTATTTTCATAATTTAGTAGTATACTAATAAGAATAGGAAGTATAAATAGAAATAAAATAAAACGTCAATTTTAAATTAGGAGCAGTTGATTAAGCTGGCAAACGCTCAACAGTAATGTGTCTGGAAAACTTTCATTGACTTACATGAAAACCCGATGAAATAAGACAACGCGTTCCAAAACCAAGACGGTATCCATAATTTAAGTGAAGATTCTGGACCCATTGTCCATTTATTAGGCCAACAGTTCCATTGTGGATGACAAATACTCCCAGAGGTAATCGGGATAGTTATCGGATACCCATTGAAGGTCGCAAACAAGCAATTGATCTTCAGAATGGTACCATACGATTTCTTGTTCGTCATAAATGGAACAATTGCGTCGACCCTCTTTATCTAAGGACTTTTATGAGGGGTTTGCTCTAATGTCAAGTCAATGTTATGTAAGATATAGCGAATATAAAAAGCGAAATAAATAAAGGTATATTAATTTGCATCAAGGTAGAATATTTCCCCATTTACCATTGTTTTATTTTATAGTTTGGCAAAGGGAGATCTCTCATGAAGCCAGGTGCCATGCGCTGATAACGTCAGAGGTTTTTAGGTTAACAATTGATATCAAAAACTTCGATAGCGTGATTCAGGATACCCGTGGCATTTTGTGTACACTAATAAATAAAAAAGAACAAAATTAAAAAAAAAGTAACGTGCATTGAAAGTTTTAAAACCCTGCTGCATCCCGAAAGCAAAGTCGACAGACGTATGTAATGGATTGTTTCGCCTTTCCTCTGTCCCTTGTAATGAGGCTTTGCCTTGAGATGTGATGTTTTCTTTTAGACGCTCGAAAACGCATTTGTGATACTCCTACGAATGGGACATCAACTTGGATTTATGTGAAGACTATTACTTGAATGAAGACACAGAGGTATCAGAGGTTTTAAAGCTATCAGAATGAGATCTATTTAAGCAGAATGAGAATTATTTAAAATTAGAATATGTAGGTACTGTGTATTTAAAGCAACGTTTTTATTATTCTGACAATTAATTCAGATTGTGATAATAGTTTGTTTTTGATACTAAAGGACCCAGGACCGGGGACTGGGGAAAGTACGAAGGGCAGAATGGAAGACAAAGGTACGTATAAGGTATGCTTTTTGTGATGCCATCGGGTATGCTTACAGGAGATGAGATTCTTTTAGAAGCTCAAGAACGTATTGTTCAACTAATGGGACATTTTCCAAGATTTATGTGACACTACTTCTTGTATTAGGATAGAGAGGCTTTAAAGTAAATAGAATACATGATCATAAAGCAAGAGGATTCACTGGGAAAGAGGGAAAGGAAATATAAAATTTAAACATCCTTTGTGATGCTTTAGAATTTATTTACCTTATTATATATTTGTTTGTGGAAAGCCATCAAGCTTTATATGTTACTTTTAGCTCAAGATTGGCAATTATGTTATCGTTTTTAACCTTCTCGAAGAAATTGACTTTTCATGACGGCCTATTTAGACTTCAACACTTTAAATGGTACACATAGTTTAAACATTGTTTACGTGTTTAAACTAAGTGTACCTATGTGTCATTTTAAGTGTCGTAGTCTAAATCAGGCTTGACTGTTATCACCATTTTGTCCGTGTTTTTTTTTGTAATAATAATGACTTAATAAATAAAAAATAATAAACACTAATCTTAGATTATGATGAATTATAAGTTTCAATAGTTATGAAGACAAGCTCTCATCTAGAAAGCGAAGTGCCACTGACAGCGAAGCAGCGAAGCACTGACAGACATTATGGATTGCTTCATCACTACCCTGTTGCCTATTATGAGACTGAGCTGAGGTGTGATGTTTTCTTTAAAAGAACGTATCGTTGAACTTTACCGTGTGTCTCTCCCCTGCTCCACATTAACTTGGATTTATGTGACGTTTATTTCTTGTATCAAGATATAGCTGTTTAAAGTTAAAAGAAGTGTGACCATAAAGAGATCCGCTTATTTTAGATGTTAGTTTAATGTTATTAAAGAAACCTCGCTTATGTTATATGTTGTACTGTATAAAATCTTAAAAATAGAAGAATAGCTAAGTTTAAGTCTTAACAGTGAGTCATTGGTCATAAATTGTAAAGGTTTGAAGCAGCCACGTTACATAAGTGGGGCTGCATAAAAAACTAATTAGAAATAATCCCAATAAACAAAGCAGTAAATAAAGCTACTCATTTTATATTTAAGTTTTAGTTCTGTTTTCTCCTTCGATGTTTCAAATAAAGGATAACAGAAAGCAACCGCTAACTCTCTTGAACTTTCTACAGTATGGGATGTCCATTTTTATCTCGTACAAGATGAATGCAGGTCACGTGACTTTCAGCTCGCTTCCCGCTAAGTTCGCAGTTGCCTTGCGTGTCTGCCCAGATGCACTCACACTAATACAATAGGTACGGGAGTTGCTTCGTGGAAATAAATGAAGAGAGAAAATTACTATGGCACTATTCTAAAGTGACTAGAGATGGAAAAGATACCTCTCAAAAAATCCTAAGCCCAAAGTATGTGAGTAAGCCGAGAGTTCATAGGCGATAGAGCCATAGTAGCTTGTCTGGGGAGGTACCTTGTTAAAAAGGTACCTTGATAAATAAGAAAGTGTTAAACGTATTTTGCACATTTAATTTATAAGACCTTTTTCTTAAAAAAGACAGCAGTTGGTTACATGAAAGTGAGTAAAACATTCAGATTTTTTTACTTAGGCTGTAATATCCAACCTGTGTAGTTTACTTGCATTTTTTGATTTATTATTGAAGCTTCAATTATAATTAAAAGTACTCAAAAATAAAATCCCAAATCCTTTTCTTAAAATTTAATCAAACTGAAATATCTCTAAAACGGTTGAGTGGATAAAGCTTCACATGGCTTAAACGATTTGTTTGTGCTTATTTACAGACACCAAGCGGGAATAAGACACTTTACAAGTCACTCTGTATGTATGTTTATTAGCTACCTGGTTGCAGTGTTACCTGGAGCAGTGTGTGGGTTGTTCCGCAATATTTATTTATTTTATATGGGCTTTTAAAAAATTACAATTTTCAGATTAAATAAACGTTCACTGGTGCTACTATTTTATATCAAGGCACTTTATATCAAGTACCCTGAATGCCCAATAGCTACTTCAGCAACACAAAAGCGATACTATTGTTAGTAACGTGTCACGGTTTCCGATTTTCGACAAAAAATGCGTGAACACCGGTAGGTATAGTTTTGCGAATGTTTCGAAATTTTTGCTGCGGATTTTAGAGTGGTCTGGTCCGAGTGGAGCTTAAGTTAGGGAGCTTTTATCAAAACCACTACGCGTGTGCAACGGGCTTTCTGTATGGAACTATTTTACAAGAGTTGTATTGATTTTTCATTTTCACTATCAAAACTAAATATTTTGGAATTTAACGGAAAAATGGAAGTGGAACTACTCAGGAATAAATGTTTTATTTGCGTCGATTCTATAGAATGATTTTATTGAATGATAGGGTACTGTACTAACTGTTTCAAAAGAAATCTACATGTAGAAATAAAGACAAAAAATAATATAACATTTCACATATTTTAATATCTCCGAGTACACTTGTACTTTTGAAAGAGACTTCTCTTTCAAAACGAGCCCATCACAGGTTAGAAGCCCTACTTTAAAAATCTTCTTTTTCTTCTACTAATTTCCTTCAAACAAAGGCAGATCCAAGAGTTTGTTTGTTTTGTTTGTAAAGGCAGATCCAAGAGTTTGTTTGTTTTGTTTGTATAGTATTCAGTTAGTTTCAATTTATGTCTTTCATTATCGTTTCGAGTCTTCGTAGATCTATCACTGTTGGATATTGGCCTCCTTAACAGTCGCCACTCCGCCCGGTCCTGGGCCCTATGCATGTACGTCATCAGACCCTTAATTTGGTCAATTTTGGTCGGAAGACGGCCTGTACTCCTTTTACCGATACGTGGTCATCATTCAAAGACCTCTCTTTCTTCCACCTACACCTGACTTATGGGAATTATAGGAGAATTTGCTTGATATTTAAGTTGTATTTATATTTCTTTGCAACAATCCGCACACGTGGAACTTGTTTTGGTATGAACCCACCACCCACCCTCCCTTATCTCTCTGAGTAGGTATATACCATAACAACTTATTCCAATAGTACACGACACGTGTTTAGCCCCAAAACGGAGCATCATCAGGTGATGTGGACTCTACA
The DNA here is from genome assembly GCA_905147235.1 of Erynnis tages. Taxonomy (NCBI): domain Eukaryota; kingdom Metazoa; phylum Arthropoda; class Insecta; order Lepidoptera; family Hesperiidae; genus Erynnis; species Erynnis tages. The sequence continues at coordinate 4,014,658 of LR990079.1, forward strand.
ACGGTTGGTTGCTGAGTTGCTTGATATATTTCCTGCTACTACATAGGTACATAATACAAAAGGCGGGCTATGAGAACAACTGCACTCTCGCAGCAAACTATAATTTCTACTGCCAACAAAAGCTATTACTGCTGTATTAGCTTTTCATTACTTAGACTAAGAAAAGTACTGAAAGAGGTTTCTTTAAAACATCAGTTATTTATAAGCCTGAAGAATTATTTATGTGCCCTCGAGTTCTGAAGGAAATCTTTTATGGATTCTTTTAGAGGTTGTAACAGAGACCTTCTAAAGTTCTTGGGTTTAAAAAATTGAATCAGGGTTTTATTATAAATTACCTTTTTTTACGTCGCCTAAGAACAGTATACGTAATAATAATGGTGGCTTGTTCTGGTTTTGATCATATTTCAGTTATAAGTGTGTCGTCTAAGATACGTAATAATAAGGGTTGTTTGTTCTGGTTTTGACCATATTTCAATTATTAGTGTGTTTTTTCATGACACTCATTAAATGAAAATTCACATTAATTAGGAGTCTATACTGTAACCTTGCTGCAAGCGCTGATAGCCCAGTGAAGAAGTATTCGGCCTTTTAGTCGAGAGGTCCGGGCTCAAATCCCAGTGGGACCAATGACTAGTTAAAAATTTAATTGTGCTTTATAAAATTAATTATCACCCATGGTGAAGAAAAACATCGTAAGGAATGATGAGAGTTCTCTTAATATTTTCAAAGGCATGTGAAGTCCACCAACCCGCAGTAGGCCAGCGTGGTGGACTGAGGCCTACCTACTTTCTTCGTGTGAGAGGAAACCCTGCAGTAGGTCACTAATGAATTGTGGATACCGCTAGATGCCGCTACTTATCTTTACTTTTTGTGATTGCTCAATTCTGCAATCAACTTGACGTTCCAAAACATGTTGCCACAATTGTTTTTCACCATCCGTATCGGATTTTATTGATCTAAATGGACCTTAATAAATCCCGCAAAGTCTTTATTTTATTTTTATTCACTCCGGTCGTTATGCGAGCGGTTGTTAACTTTTTTCGTTTTCACGTTTTACAACATCATTTTTAGAATGCCCGCGTTAAATTTGAGGTTTTGTCCGACGATTTTGAACAGTTGTTTATTGGCTCCAATTGTTTATCTATCGTTGCTACAAACATCCATTCTATAATATATCTTTTAGTGATGCTTTATATTATAGGTACACTAGGATGTATCCTATGTATCGGGATTTTTATAGATAGTAGAAGTAGTGGAATTCGTAGACCTACCTAATAACCCATCATGATGCTGTATAATGCAATTAAGTAGGTATTCTGCAAGTATAATTTTAGACAATGCACTTAAAGTTTGTTAATGGCGAGTATGGCGTATGACGAGAATAAAATTACGAGTCGTAGGTACTATAGAGACTCGTAATTAAAAAATATTTTTGTATCTCTTTTTAATAACTGAAAAGAATATTGTAAGAAGAAAAATCGTAATATTTCCGCATACATCATTTTCATCATCATTTATTTTACAAAAGACTAAGTTAACTTAATATAATGTTTCATGAAATATAGATTCAAAGAACAAAAGAAGAGACCCACATTCCACGTCAAATTCTGACATACTGTCCTGACTTCGAAATGGAGCTAATTTAGGTACTAGTACTTGACATGTTATTATATGAGGACGCAATTCCACTAAATAAGAATTCGTTTGTGCTTTTATTTTATACGTTACTGAATACGACGGGGTTGAATAAAACATGAGTTGTAACAGATTTTGCCCCTTTTAAATATGAAATTTACTATTTGAGTATTTATGAGAAATCAGTGCTAGCGACAAGAAGCGTCCTCAAAGGCAAAATTCAGGAGGCATAGAAAATGAGATAGACATTAAAAAAGATTGCAAAATTCCGGAGTGCTCTTCGGGATTCAAAATAAAATGTAACGAAAGTAGAGTGTTCACATCTCTGATTATCTTATCTCATTTTGTTAATAAAAATTTCGCTATCAACAGTCAGGTCATCTCGTATTAGAGCACTGAAAAAGGGATTTTAAGGGATTGGTTCAGATTTTCACGGGTCTTTAATTGTATTGAAGTAAAAGTAAAAGTAATTTTGTCCTTGAGCTACTGTGAGGATATCTTACTATTAAAAATACGGAAAGTTTTTTTTCCTTTCACTTTACACTCAAGAAATGGCAAGAAAAGTTACTTTTATGTTGACTGTAATAAACTTAAGGGCACTTTTGATTACACCGTACAACGTGGCAATGCACGTAGATCGCTATGATGGCGGGACGCCGCGAACTATCCTTTGTTTGCGGCACTCGGTCTCTGTCCCGGGAGGCCATTGTTGCTATAAATTGCGCCGTCCTGGGAAGAGGCATTGCACGGTCTATCGACTACTGCCTTTTCTGACAAATGTTAATTAGTTTTTGGTTTCCAAATCTTTTATTTGGGAACGTAAGATAAGCAGCTTACTTTACAGTTAAAAATATTATGTTTTAATGTTATCAATAGCTTGTGGACTGTAAGGTAAATTATTCGTGGAATTGTTTCTTTTATATTATGTATATGGTAATAATAATATATTATCTCTCTAAAATCTAGGTGAAAAGCTTTTGTAATTTGTTTCTATTGCTTTCTGTGTTGGCTTTCACTCCTGTCTTTTTCTACGACAGATTGTTAAAAATTATAATGACAAGTTATTTCCACGTCCTTTGTCTTCTGTTTTCATTTCTACAGCCATCTTTTGCTTATATCAAATGGGAAAGAGACTACTCTACTTGAAGTAACACGTAGTAAAGCACTTAATAAAGAGCACTTTCGATTACACCGTACAACGTGGCAATGCACGTAGATCGCTATGATGGCGGGACGCCGCGAACTATCCTTTGTTTGCGGCACTCGGTCTCTGTCCCGGGAGGCCATTGTTGCTATAAATTGCGCCGTCCTGGGAAGAGGCATTGCACGGTCTATGAACAATCAGTTCTCAGCCTTTTCCTATCCGATTTACCGATATTCTTTGGTCTCTTAAATTATCTCGGTAAGCAAATTAGGTAGCTTAATTTGAAGCGATAATAGTTTCTTCCTATAATTCGAACGAACTTAAAATCGTTGGTTTTGTTGCAGTTAATAGTTTGTGGTAAATTAAGATTATTCGTGGAGTTGTTGTTTCTCTTATATTGTGAGAGATTACTAAGGTTATAATTTCTCGCTATAGCCAAGTTTAAAAAAAAACTACTATTTTCATCATTTGTTTCTGTTGCTTTCTGTGTTGGCTTTCACTCCTGTCTACCTATTCGGCAGCTTGTTAAAGCAGTTGTTGAAAAATTTATTATTATGTAGAGTTTTTTCTACGGCCTTTGTCTTCTGTTTTCATTTCTACAGCAATCTTTTTCTTATATCAAATGGGAAAGAGACTACTCTGCTTGAAGTAACACGTAATAAAGCACTTAATAAAGAGCACTTTCGATTACACGGTACAACGTGGCAATGCACGTACTCGTAGATCGCTATGATGGCGGGACGCCGCGAACTATCCATTGTTTGCGGCACTCGGTCTCTGTCCCGGGAGGCCATTGTTGCTATAAATTGCGCCGTCCTGGGAAGAGGCATTGCACGGTCTATCGACTATCGCCCTTTTTCGACCGATATTCGTTAGTCGCGTTGGAAATTGGGCACCTTTTTAGTGGAATAATTAGTAATCCTGATCCTATTCCTGAGGTATTATTAGCCACTAAATGTACACCTCATAAAGTTCAACTTGGCTTAAACGGACATCATATTTATCTTAAGGTGGTGGAACGATTATGAAAGTAAGTGTCGAGGGGTCCGGGTTCGAATCCCAAAGGCGCACCAATGACTTTCTTAAAAGTTTCTTTCCCTTCGTAAAATTAACTTAAGTATCACCTGTTGTAATTGTGAAGGAAATCATTGCGAGGAAACCTGCATGCCTAAGAGTTCTGAAGTCCACCAACTCACATTAGGCCAGCGACTATGGATTGGTTGACTAAGGCCTATCTCCCTCGCTGTGAAGAGACCCAACGATGCAGTGAGTCAATAACGGGTTACATAAGACGATTATTATTACAGATCCCAGTTGAGAGTTTGTCTTTCCGTAAGTCCACTGCAAATTTAAATCTAAAGTAGTGTGAAGTGTTATTATTCCGCACCTCATACATGCAATGCTAATCTGAAACCCAAACTTCGTGTTCTCCAACATGACACTCTGGGTTTGAAGGCGAGTGAATGCAAACATCGGTTTTGTAAGCTTTCATAGAAAGCTACAAGTGTAACCGACAGTGCCAAAAGCTTGCCAAGTTGTACCGAAGCACTGTGCAAACAGCGTGTGATACAGAATAATAATTTACAGTACGATATCAAAGTGTATATAATATAAACAGTGTATAGATTATACAGTAATGGGACTCTGTGATTTTATGGTAATCAAAGTTTCAAAATTCAGAATTCAAAAGCTTTTATTCATTATTATGTACAATTTATGCACACTTAATGAACGTCATACATTTAACATTATACAAACAATGTCCCAACTAAACGTTGTAAATCCAAGAATATTGTCTGGTATATGTGTTAAATTTTTATTTATTTATTGGTAGTTATAAGAATCCTGAATAGTCCAATTTGGAAGAAATATTTATCAGTGAATCGCATCGAGTTTCATTAGTAGATACTGGACTAGATAAATGCCGTATAGGAAACATTAACTCTCTAGTAATTGGCTTACGATCTGACGTGAATCGGGTCACTACGGGAGATTTTTGCTCTCAATGATTCTATTAGGCTAATTGATTTCTAGTCACGTTTATACCGGATACGGTATTCTGTTAGGAATATTGATTTAATTTTTATAATTGGCCAAATGCCTTGTGGAGAGAAAATATCTAAGGTCAACCCCTTTTTTATGTACCTAGTCCTTCAAAGGTGACTGACACGGACTAAAAAACATTTTAGTAGGTAACTTTTTTCCAACAGAACCGTGACTTTCCTGACGATAATATGTCAAAGGTAGAAGTAGAAATCTTGTCTGAGATCGCAGATTAGTGCTTTGCTGCTACGTCAATGAAAAGGATGTAGGCCTTAGTCCACCACGCTGGCCTAGTGCGGGTTGGTGGACTTCACATGCTTTCGAGACCATTTTTTTTCTGAACTCTCAGGCATTAGGTTACGAGTACGAGTATATGTTTGTATTATATGTTAAAGTTAAATATTATTATAGCGTGTTTTCATTATTATGCTATCAAAACAGTTTATCTGTGACAGACGTAGAAATGATGAATTAAAGACGAAAAATAAATTTCCATTTTCAATAAAAACGATACCTACAAAGAATACATCAGTAGTACTCGTTTTAATATCAAACAAATTATTTCGATATTTGAAAACATCGTTTCATCTGAACGACATTTCAATTTGCGATGTAAGTTTCAATTTTTTAACAATTAATGATTCATCGCAAATTAAATAACAAGAAGAAAAATAATAAAAAAACGTATTTCCTTTTATCGTTGTTAAAATATCGTTTCATACCTACAGCCTCACATTCTTGGTTATAAAAATAAATAAATATTACAATAATTATCATCATTATGGATATATATCCGAAATTTATAGCTTAATACTTTAGCTGCATTAAGCAAAAAATGTTTGTAATAAATAATGTAATTCAATCCAATAGCTATACTTATTCTTTTTGCATAAACAGTAATAAAAATAACTGGTGCAAAGGCTTTGTGATTAAAAACTGTTTGCTCTGGTATGAAAGTGCACAGCAAAGGAATTAAAACGTTTGACTTTGCAATATCACAGCGCAAAGTTTCCGCTTCCTTTCACTTTATCCTTTAATAATTGCGTAAAATAAATCACTGGTTAAAAGTAAACGGAACAATTTTAATGTAATCAAAGCTTTGTGGTTTAAAATATTTGTTATTGTTAAGCATTGAAAAATTATTTAACTTACGTTTTTTAATCGTTCTTATACTTTTGTTACTAATAAGCTGGCGATAAGAGATATTTAGAATCTATGTAATACAATTTTCAAGATAATGATAGCGAAGGCAATTATTATCTTTGAGAGAGTTATAACTCAGCTTCTGTATTAGGCATTACAATGTAGAAGTAGAATAAAAATTCCGTCCCGACACGCCACAGTCTTCATAGTCACTGAAAAGGTCGTCGTCGATCATCGATCCCCTTTGAATGGTTGTACATTCATCGTTATTGTCAGTACCCATTAATGACCCACTACAGGGTCGGGTCTCCTCTCATAATGAGAGGGATGTAAGCCGCCGTCCACCACGCTGGCCTACTGCGGGTCGGTGGACTTCACATGCCTTTGAGAACATTTTTTTTATGAACTCTCAGGCATGCAGGTTTCCTCACGATGTTTTCCTTCACCGTGACAGCAGGTGATATTTAATTTTATAAATAGCACATACCTATTATTACAAAGTCATTGGTGCGTGCCACTGGGATTCGAACCCGGATCCCTCGATTCGAGGTCGAATTCTAAGCCACTGGGCTATCACCGCTGCAATCGTTATTAATTTACACTAATAATGAAAAAAATTGAGAACTCACTCTAAATGCTCCTTGTAGACGTCGAAGTCAGTGAACACGAGTTCAACGATCTGATGAGGCTCCGCCATGAAGGTGTATAGGAGGCAGGTGGACCGAGGGTATGCCCGAGGGTAGTCCGGACTACTGAAGGTGCCTCTCTCCTTCCCGTGAGTCGATGTGAACCGAATACACGTACAACCTGCGAACAAAAAGAATACAATTTTTTTTATTCTACACACACATAGAAAGAAACAGACAGAATCAAAAACAAAATAGGACGAAGCAAAAATGGCGGTCTCATCACAAAAAAAATTCAAAATTTAACAATAGAAACACAATACTTGATACTAAAGACACCAACCTCAAAAATAGTAAGCCAAAATTATGTAACAAATGTTATTTCATACTTTTAAGAGGTCAGTTTAATTTTTTTAAATTATTTTTTTTTTCGCTAATAAAATCAACTTATATATGATTACTAGTCAATCGTAAAAGCTTCTACTTATTTTTGAGTACCCAAGTCCTGTTTCTTATTAAAGAAATATTCTATCGAAACGCTCTACACTAATTTCGTCCCATCTTCCATTCAAAACACAATAAGATACTTCGTCGTAAATCCCCTTTTTTCTTTCCAGTGAATAAACAAGGGATACATAAATTCATGCGCACCTAATCAAATTTAAAACGACTACCGACTGTTTGGGTAAAAGCCTACAATTCAGCACTAATATCTTAAGTGCTTATTTCTGTAACTAAATTTGCTTTCTGTATAAAAAGATTCCTTTTTTGTCGTAATTTCAAAAGTTTTCGTGAACCGCGTTGATGAAATACCTACTGATTTATTTGCAATATTTGTTTTCATTTCTTTACCATGACAACACTGTTGAATTATTTTTATTATCAATCGTTGTTATGTTGTACCCATTTTTCATGCCCTTATAATCCGCTATGAATAACCGCAGCCGATGAACAGACTCAACCTCAAACTACATCGGAATACTGGTTTACGGTCCTCAAATTTTAATTTGAGGTTGCTATAACCAAGGCGGCCGCCTTAAAAAAAGCAAAGCTAAACCTACCTTTCTCTCAAGAAAATACAAGATACATGAAAAACATGTTTCTTTAGTGGGTTAGAGCATCTTTGGCACCTTTTAAATTGTATTGTTCGCTGGAAACCGAGGGGGAAGAAAGTGAAAGGGAAAGAATGACGTCCACATATATGACCAAGTATGTAGTTTGACATCGATAACCGTTGAATTCCAACGGCCTAGGATCTGTAGGGTAGCGTCGATAAGGGGATGCTATGGATGCTACGCATACGCAGGGCTGAAACGAAAGAAAGAAGTAATGAAACTACCCCATAACAAAACATAACAAATAATATTTGTTGGTTCTGGCTTTATCAATTAAATTTTCATTTCGGCCGCTTCCCAGTTTCCATTCGCGCTGACGGGCAGAAATGCCTACGATGCAGCCTTTGGAAGTGAAAAAATCTCAATTGTATTTTTGTGACTGCAGAACAATACGATTCATCACAATAAAATTGAACCCATGTTAAATAACGGAATATAAAAAGATGTGTCGGACGTTTCATCGGGGCGGCATTGTCGTGATGAATATTTTATGCAAAAATCTTTCGCGATTCTGTCAGCACCCGATAGTATTTGTACGCTGTCAAACTGATACGTTTTAAGAGTTAAGCGAACAAAAGTATTATTATTATATTATTATTTCTTATGGATACTAGAAATACAACAAGTTTTGAAGTTAGTATCATGGTGGTGTCTTCATGGACGCTTAGTATGTAATGAAAACTTCTTTATTTAAAAGTATGTAGAAATATACAGTGAAATCTGAAATACAACAATTTTTTGTTGAATTTTTAAGAAGAGGAAGACGAAAAGAAAATTCGTAACGTTGGTTTAATGTACCACAAAATTTAAACTTAACTAAATCAAACAAATTACAACTCCAACAATTATTATACACCAGTATTTTGTACTTGCTCATTTTACGGAAGGGTTTTCTATTTTATAGATAAACCACCCGAAATTGTTGTACCAAATTAAAATCTGTAAAAGTCGCTATTGTTGCCCATCGAATTGAGACAGGTACCTAATTTTAGGCGGTGAAATGAGAAATTCAACAAGTTATTTTTGCCGAAATTGTACATAAACCTCTCGTAGTGGGATGTTATTTAAAGTACCGTCGGATTTTTCCGGATCTAATGGGTTCAGTGGATCTTCCTGCCCTTACTTTAGCCGTTGCCATTCTTGAGTCCTCGTTCCCATTTATGGGGCACTAAGTTTTACACTGTTTGTTTGCTATTGCCCGAGTTTGCGCTTTTCCTCTATCCCTTTTTTATCTCGGGATTTTAATGGAGGCTCGTGAAAAGTATTCTGTTCGGGTTTTAGCAGTTTTCTTTTTATTCTTGGCTGTTATTTTTACATGGGTTTAAGTAAACGTAGAACGACTTAAAAAGTTAATAACATTAATGGTTTAGCTAACAGCATATTATTGTGTTTAGAGGCATTTAATTTGTATGCAATTATCAACTTACTTATATTTGAGGATGAGTATTAAATGTTTTTATGAAAAAAAAGATCATTGACGTCGTGACTTATTATGTCATAAGGTACCTACAGACTGTGATAAACATTAAACACATTCAAACACATACACATGAACACAGAAATTCTCCCTTTTCGATGCTTGTTAGTAATAATGGTCATAAGCTTCCAAAAAATAAATTTAAAAACTACAGTTTTCTTATAAAATTATGATAAAAGTTTCTTTGTTACTCTTATTCCGTATTATTTACAAACGATAAAAACGCCTCTAGTTTAAAGTGTAATATTTCAAAGTACAGAACTAACAACCATTATTCATAGCTATCGCACCAAAAATAATCCAAAAGATTGCACTTCGTGAAAGCGAAAATGCCTGGAGAAAAATGAAATATAATTCAAAGATTAAGATACTTAAAGCAAATAGCTAAGATAATATTGTTGTATTTCATCTAATAAATCTATCTTATCTCGCGCTGAGTTCGCTTTTATTTTTATCGCAATTAATCGAAAATTTTTAGCAAAATTGGGTCTTATTAGTAATTACTTTGAGGGCTAATTGAGGCGATGTCTATACGCAGTCCGTAATTTGTAGAGCATCAAATTCCATCAGTACCGGTGTTTATCGATACGTAGCAGTCGTTAAACCGTGTCGGAGTACCTACAAGATCCTTTGTTGTTTCAAACACATTGCCAAAGAAGCCAATCTGAAGGTTTTTTGGGTATTTTGCAAAGGCATTATCCCTTATTTATAATGTGCGATACGCGTGGCTTAAGTAGCCTCCTATTGCACGGCGTGAATATTGTACGCGAGTATCGTACTGTTTTACTTTTACTTGTAGGTACGGCACAAGTGGTATTAACCTCTAAAAGTGGTGTAAAATACGTGTGGTATAAAGGTACAACTTTACGCAGGAAAATCGTAGTTTGAATGCGGATTTACCGCCCACTGTACTATAAAATCATTATGCTTATTCAATCACAATCTACAATCGAATGATTTTTTAATCTTTATTTTTAAAGAGTTTGCTCACTTTGTCACTTCCGTTAGTTATTAATTAAAATAATATAATCGATTATTATGTAAGTACTCCATTGAGTCAATGAGCGATCGAATTCAATCTTCAGATTGCAGTGTTTGTCTTTCTCGATTCATTGGTTTAATGAATTGCTAATAGAGCTCCTTGTGCTTCAATTTTATCGTAGGTACAAACTTTGTACTCAAGTTTTAATGAGAACTAGTTACTTAAAGTCTCCGATCAGGACCGACTTGGACAGAGGAGTAATCTAAAAGTTTATGGTTGTGCTCGTATCAGAAATGTGTGAGTTGACTTTAGAATACATTGGAAGAAAGAAAAGAAGAGGGTAGAATCTCAATTTTTAGTGACTTAGTTGGAAACTGATAGGAGTAACATTTTTATACGTATAAACACAACCTTTGAGTTTTCCTCCCAAAGGGGGAAAACTGAGAATAGGTTCAGACAATGACCGAACTAATGGCGAATCTATGTAGGGCAACGGTGATAGCCCAGTGGCTTAGAATTCGACCTCGAATCGAGGGGTCCGGGTTCGAATCCCAGTGGCACGCACCAATGACTTTATAATAAAAGTTATGTGCGATTTATGAAATTAAATATCACCTGCTGTTACGGTGAAGGAAAACATCGTGAGGAAATGGCTATCACCGCTGCATACCGCTCCTATACATAACTACAAGGAAATATACTATTACGTACAAGATAATAAAAGCGTTTCTACTCACTCGGATTTATGGCGTGTCCTTCATCAACCGTGTGTAGCGATAGGTGTATCAGCAGAATGAGCGCCGTTGATGTCTGAAACATGAGGGTAGGTAGGTTATTTAGGTAACACTAGACTTTGCCCGCGGCTTCTTCCGCGCGGATTTCAGAACTTAGTCAAAAAGGGATAAAAAGTATCCTATATATAGTATATTCAGGGTGTAAATTATGTGCGTATCGAATTTCATCCAAATCTGTTCAGCCGTTTTTGCGTGAAACAGATCCATCTTTCCACTGAACCTTACAAACTTTCCTATTTATAATAGTGGTACGATACTATAGTGTCAGTAACCCATTCATGACCCAAAACAGGGTCGGGTCTCTTCCCACAGTGAGAAGGATGTAGGCCTTATTCTACCACGCTGGCCTACTGCGGGTAGGTAACATTTTTTTGTGAACTCTCAGGTATGCAGTTTCCTCACGAGATTTTCCTTCACCGTAACAGCAGGTCATATTTAATTTTATAAGGCGCACATAACTTTTTCACAAAGTCATTGGTGCGTGCAACCGGGATTCGAACCCGGACCCCTCGATTGTAAGCCACTGGGCTATCACCGCTATTACGCTATCACAATACTATAGTATCCCATAGTATCCTTAAGTATCCTACTACTAATACAATAGGTACTAAAGTACTACGGCTTTTATATGTCTGGATGGAATGCCACTCCCGATGTCATTAAAAAGCAACATAACAGCAGTCTCTGCCAAAATAAAAGAGACCAAAAAAGGACGCAATTATAGGCGTCCCACTTTTCGTATCCCGAAATCCTAATATATCATCATCAAACGGAAAAAATGTATCGATGAACGGAATAATATGGAATCTCAAGAATGAACAAAATAATGACTTGGAAGAAAGTTAAGTCTTTGGCATTTTTTAACAGAACCCTAAAATCTCTCACTAGAGTTCTGCAGACAGCAGGTGTTTCGACTGCATACTAATGTACGAATATAAATTTCGCATATGCACGATACACAGATAGTCATAACAGACAAATTCTCACAGATTCGTTATCTCCGCTGTTGTTTCGTATATTGCGCGCAGTAAACAATTGGATTATTTTACACAGTCTTTCCAAAGTTTGCCCTTTACAGACGAAATTTCTCTTGTATTTGTTTAGGTATACGTAGATTATATTATTATTTGACTCGCCTGTTGGTCTATTGGTAATCGGTCCTAATTATTATGCCGGAGGTCGTGGGTTCTATTCCCACCCAGGACAAATATTTGTGTGATGAGCAAGTGTTCATTCTGTGTCTGGGTGTAAATTATTAATAAGTATTTAAAAATTAAGTATTTAAAAAATTGCAGCGGTGATAGCCCAGTGGCTTAGAATTCGACCTCGAATCGAGGGGTCCGGGTTCGAATCCCAGTGGGACGCACCAATGACTTTGTAATAAAAGTTATGTGCGATTTATAAAATTAAATATCACCTGCTGTTACGGTGAAGGAAAACATCGTGAGGAAACCTGCATGCCTGAGAGTTCAAAAAAAAATGTTCTCAAAGGCATGTGAAGTCCACCAACCCGCAGTAGGCCAGCGTGGTGGACGGCGGCCTACATCCCTCTCATTGTGAGAGGAAACCCGACCCTGTAGTGGGTCATTAATGGGTACTGACAAGACATTTAAAAATATAATGTATGTTTATCAGCTATAGATCTGGCTACCATAACGCAGGCTCACAGCTTACTTGGGATCAGAAAGTCGTGTGTAAGTTGTCTCATAATATTTATATATATTTATTATTTATATTATATTTGTAAAGAGTCATAGTAGATCGCCTGGGGTACCTTACAGCATGTTTTTCATGTCTTAGTTAGCATGTTATAGTTCAAAAATATATAAAACAAAAACAAATTTCCTCAGATTTATAGCCGCAAGTCCTACGTTTCACATATTGCGGTCCATAAACAATGGAAGGGTATTTTACACCATCTTTCCGAAGTGTCTGTTTATAGACGAAATTTATCTCTTATACAGTTACGCTGTTTCCTAATATTTCTAAGTCAGTATATTTATGTGCGGATAAATCGTGTGTAAAATGTATTTTTTTATAAAAAAGCGAACAGATAGATAGTCCAGCTAATGGTGAGAAACACTTTTATTTTTAATATGTCTAATTTTTATTTACAGATTTATTTAGATCGTTAGGATGCCGTAAGATTCTTAGTTACAAAATTTAATTCGATAATTTTTTTTCGAAAAATAATCCTTATCTGAATTTTTAAAACACATGCTAATCACTTACCATATTATTAGATAGTTTATTAGCATAGTTTTTATGAGGGTAAAGAAAGGCCTAGGGCGTGTCATAACAATTTCAACCCAACCTAGTAGCTAGTAGTAGTGCACGTTGTGAGTACCTACGACCAATTCCTGCTAACATAACTGCTAAGAGCTAACTGTTAATAATATACAGTATATATTTTGTCTTACAAATGAAACTGGCAAATTCAATTAAATAAGTTTCCACCAAAAACTATTTCGACCTTTGCCCATTGTGTAATTGTGTAGCCTAGGATGTCGTATGTTCAGTAGGTAATGGTAAAAGGTGCCATTTTAATAATATTCTCTATAGGTACAATAGAGAATATTATTAAAATGGCACCTATTTCTAATATATTTAACCCTTTCAAGATCTCTATGTAATAAACAGGGAAATTTTATTTGCTTACTTCCAGCTAAAGTCCATTGTAGAAAGAAATTGGCTATCATAGTATTGGCGAAATTTTGGAGCATTTTCCTCTGAGTCCAACCCAATTAACGCGAAACGAGACTCGAGCCGTTTAGAAATGGAAAAATTTTGGCTTTGTCTCCCCGACTCTGTGAGATGACTTCAATTTCCAAAAATTGACAAATCGAAGTCTAATTGAGATAGTCAAGGTGAGAATTGTTTTTAAATTTTACTTTTTTTAATTTCTCATTTAGGTAGTTAATTGTATTTAAAAAGGCCATAAGGCGAATAACACACTGCCCTGCCTCATGCAGCGGATGGCGGGAATGCGTGGTCTAGCGTTGTATGTATGTATTCCCATTTGTATAGAATACACGCACAGTCCAACACACAGAACACGCATCTGCACGTACGCGTGGATGCATTTTCTATACAAATGGACGCGCACCCCCGCACTACGCTTCGTGATTCGGGCCAGTGTGATAATCGCCTAACTGTAGTATTTCTTAAAATTGATCAGGCTTAAAGAAAATTTATGTCAGTTTCGACGAGAAAGCGCGCAGTGGTTGCGATGTTTTATTTAAAGGTGTCAATGATTTCTCTGACTCAAAAGAAGTTAGTCCTTAGATGTAGTAACGCTTTTGAATATTAACTTTCGGTCCACATAAATGGCTATAATAAGGGTGATTAAGTATAAAAATGGGCATTAGTTATCTCTATACATATCTCTGTATCGTTAATAAAGTTACATAATATGTCATAATAATAATTATAAAGAACAATTATGACCCAGTTTAGCTAATCATCTCATACTGTCAAAGCATTCACATAATATAACGTTATATCCACAGCTATCTAAAGACAATATTTGCACAGCGAATGGCGATTACGAGGCGACGTATCAATTAGGGTAATTATAATTAATTCGCATGTATGACAAAGCAACGGATATCCCCCTTATTAGATTAACAACGATCCTGTCAACTTAATCCCGAGTCATGTAGATCCGTTAATGGTTGCAATCAAACCACCCTCGTACTCGTACGATGCGTAGGTATCAACGATTGTTTGCAATCAATCAAGTAAAACGACGTTGAATGTGGTCAGAACTTGGGAAAATAACATGACTGCCTGTAACCCATTAATGACCCACTACTGGGCCGGTGTCCTCTCGCAATGACAAGGATGAAGGCCTTAGTCCACCACGCTGGCCTTGTGCGGGTGTACTTGTGTGGGTTTATGAACTTCAGGCATGTAGGTTTCTTGACGATGTTTTCCTTCACCGTTACAGCAAGTGATATTTAATTTTATAAATCGCACATAACTTTTTAAAGAAAGCTATAATTGGTGCGTGCCACTGGGATTCGAAAGAGGCCGAGTTCTTAGCGACAGGCACGTGTCATCGAGTTATTATCGATACGATATCGTTAAACCGTGTCGGAACCCCTATAGGCGGTTTGAAAACATTCGACACGGGTTGGCCTCTAGCCCGTTTCTCCACCAACCTGCATTGGAGCAGCGTGGTAGTTATTATCAGCGTATGTTTTTGTACACTATTCAGCTACCTGATAAGGTTTATGCAGGCTTTACACATCACAACACAATATCTCTTATGCATATTGTAACTGCTACTAAAGCAGAGATATCCTTATTGGATTACTGAAGACAGGCAGAGTAATCCGAAATACGCCTCGCAAATCCGTAACATGTCGCAACATGTCAACGTGTTTCGTGATATTATGAGCACGCCACGTGTAATTATGGATCGTTTACTCAAACTGATATTTTGACGATGATAACAAGTTGTTTGCTTTCTTAAAAGGGTCGTTAATTGATCCATCGTAGAATAGAATCAGAATAAAAAATAAAAAATGCTGTGGTGTCATGGGACACCGGGTAGGAACGAAGTTGCTTCGGATAATAGGTATACTGTACACCACGTGTGTATTCTTGAATGAGAAATCCTTGGGTCCGGACTATGAGAAAAACAAATTGCGACTTCATAATTCGTATAATATAATAATATGTATAAAAATGTTCTAGAAAGATCGATACAGCTCTTTATATACATTAAATAGGGCGACATCAAAATAAACCAAATACAATGAATCAATCGAATACCACCAAGCACCGATAGATGGCGCTGTTACAGAATAGTTAATCCTGGAATTATTTAACTATTTTTTATTCCTAGGTAGGTAAATGAATAGTGGACGCGCATGTAGCCTGGCGCTATATGGTCACATAATAAACTATGACTCTATCACCTACTCGTATTAAAAAAGGACTAGCCGGTAGCTTTCTATAGCGATAGTAGTCTATGCTCTCGTTTCGATTTAATGTAAAAGATCGATATAACAGGAAATTAAGTTAGGCCTAAATCAATTTTCCTTCCTTTAAAGAAGACCCTCCCAGCCACACGTAACGTTCAACAGGAAATGTCTGCGCTGCGGTGCAATTGAATTTAGTTTAATCTCATCGCCCATTCCACCTTAGATCGAAGGAGATCCAGTTTAATATAGCAGCATTTAAGTGTAGCCTTACCAGACTTATTTTTGGAATTTTGGACGCGATTTCATAGGTATTTAATTCGTGCGTACAACACGAACAATCCTGAAAACTCTAACAACAACTCCTTTTTTTCTTATTAACGAACACGTGTACGACGCGCGCCGGCATTGAGTTAACGTTATTCCGTACTGACACTAGTTGAACAAGCTGGTGTGACGATGTAGAGTTAAAATTCCGTGCGTTTCTTGATTGACGTGATATGTGGCCCCAGTGTTTTTTTTATATTTGCTGCCGCAGCATTTCAACACATGATATATCGTACCTAGTCATTTGACCAACTTAGAGCTTCGAACCACAAAGTAATAATGGAACAGTGGGCTAAGCGTTGCCTTCAATTCAATAACACGGCTGTGAAACATCGTAAGTGCAAGCATTTGTTGGGCTTCGCTGTCCATGTCTACTGCAGAGTCATCGTTTTCATAAAAGGATGTACAAGTAATTATAGTAGGTACCTAACGGTGCGGGATGCAAAATTTACCTGAAAGCTTTAATATTCACATATGTATGTAAACGAATTGAATAAGGACTAGCTGACCAGGCAGACTTCGCTCTTCCAAATATGTTAAATCAGGTTATAATCGACCTGAGTATAAAATTTCATAAAAATCTGATTAGCCGTTCTTGCGTGAAAAAACAACAAACATCCATCAATCCCCACAAACTTTCGCATTTATAATTGTACGAGGAGGAGAATGTTTAGACTTAATTTTACATTAAACGATTCATTGCCAAAACACTGAAACATCGACTAAAGAAAGCAAGCTCAAAATCTGATTTCCATTCAAAGGATTCTAGCACCCATAACATTCGGTATGCTATTCTGTTTGAACAAGATTGAACCCAGTTCTGAATCTACAGCTACTCGTGGGTATGACAGTGTTAATAAAAACGAAATATGCAGAGAAACCCGTCGAATCAAGTCGTTCGGGGCAAGCTCTACTCGACGCCATTCCCTAATCCTCTTATCCTAATATGAGATGTCGAAAGCCTTTTTGTACTCCACGTGTATCTATCAACCTTATGGCTCTTGGAATAAGGAGCAATTTAGCGTGGTCGTGATAGGGATATGCTCAAAGAGAATCTCATATGAGAAACGCTATTTGTACTGATATGCTCCTTACGTTCGCCCGATTCACGTCCAATATCGTTCACAGATCATTGACTTTCTCCCATAAATACAACAAAGTCTGCTTACTATCAAATACTTAATAAGAAGAGTAAGATTTTTAAGACGTATTATATTTTATGCTGCTTTAAACACATTTTACATTCTTTGAACTTGTATGAGGAATATAATTAAACGATAATTAAACGACTACTTAATTTATAAATGAAATTTTTGTTTGAAGATTTGATTGATATGTGTCGTCTTCCGCCACTCGTCTAGAGATGGCGCTACATGATCCTGAATCACGCTATCGAAGTTTTCTACATCGCTAGCATATACTTACACAAAACTCCGACATGACGTAATCCAGTCGCTCCCCATCACCTAGCCTGGTGAGACACATCACTTTGGCAAAGGTATAACATTTGAAAAAAAAACTTAGCAGTTATGTTTCGTCGGTGCCGACTTTTTTTATACAAAAAGGCAAATTAAATGCGTGTGGGGCCTATCTGACGACGATTAGCTGGCCATTGTCGCCTATTTACACTTACAAGCATTGACTTTGAAAATTCTTTTTAACCTACTTCTTTCCTGATTTTCATAGACAATTTATACATTAATTTGCTGTAAATGGATTACTACCGGAGAAATAAATAAATAAATAACGCTTCACACTCATAGCCCCACACTAGGATTCCACACACACACCCAGACCAGAAACAGAAATTTAAATTCATCATTCAACTCTCTGCACCGCTGGGAATTGAACCCAGGACCCTTCGCGCAACGCACCGGCGTTTGAACCACTGCGCCATTCAGGTCGTCGTTAGCTTTGTTTCACTTTTTCTTTTTTACTTAAGTGCTTAAATTGTCAAATTTTACTGTCAAAGTATTTCTACGTCTGTGGTTACATAAGGAAGTTGTAATACTGAATTAATTTGCAATTTGAAGCTTGTAACAACGACTGCGAAGTAATTGGATGACTAGCCTTAGGAGTTTGACGTCTTGCGAAGTAATTTAGGGTCAGTTGACTGCTTTCAGAGTCGTACTGCTCGGAACGTTTAGAAATGGAGTTGAGCCAACTTTGGGAGTGTCTTCATGAGTAATTGCGTTTATTGTAGCTATTCATTTGTGTTTTTCTATTGTAAATTAGTTGTAAACGAGCGTGCATATATCTTCTTCTATATAATAAAAATGAATCGCTGTCTCGCTAAAACACGAGAGCGGCTGGACCGATTTGGCTCATTTAAGTTTTGATAAATTCGTATAATTATGAATATTCGTAAAAGTGAATTAAAACTATAAACTTAATTTCCTAGGCGTAAATTATTTTCATGTTGGAAATGCCATCTGATAATTTCGAGATTCAAACTCAGCCGAGATCCAAATTAACTCACTGAAGGTCGCTGACGCATCTGTGAAGAAAATGCAGTGGAACATTTTAATATTTTAATCAAGTCTTCCGTCTCATTAACTCCTAGTCCGGAATCGCGAATTCTTCAGCTTTGCGGGATGTAAAATGTTTATCTCTTTTGGTGTTTGGCTCGGTGGGAAATACCCAGTATAAACCTGTAAAACATCTATAAAGTAGTAGAGATGCTTACTTATCTAGTTTTTATCTTTATTTTGGGTAGATGTTATCAAAAACATTTTAACGGAGGACTTTTATAAAAAAAATACAATTTTGTAACCTGTTATGAAGTTCTTATCTTGACTCTGTGTTTTTGTCTTACATACGCTTAGAGAGAGAGTTTGCAAGGTAAAAAATATAGAATTTTGTTTCGAATGGTATCTACTCACTATACTCGTATCAAAATTATATTATTGGCTTAACTACTCGTTGACATAACTACTCGTATCTAGGAACCTAAGTATAGATGGATGATGGAATGGATGAGACCACTAGTATCGAATCGAAAGCATGTAAATGCTCACAAATCATATACCTAGGTAAGCTTGTAAGGCTATCAATCGTTGGATGCCATATTTACAACTAGCTGGAACGTTTGTGCAGTAGATATTTTCTAGTCGGTCATAAAAATATAAAGCTTATGTATATAAAATATTTTAAAAGCTATTTATCAAGCGATGAAGTCAGACTGTTTCCTCTGGTTGAAGCGCACTTGATATAATTTAGCAGTGAAATCAAACTCTAGTTAAGTTGAAACTTGCTGAAATTTTCAAATTAAATTCACTGAAGGTCAGTGACCCAGATGTTTCTGTGATGAATACGTTTTAATACTTTAAACAAATCTTCCGATTTTAAGAGATCAGTTTTACATAAAATTTATTAAATTCAATTCGCATTTTGCTGAAAGGTTTCGTTTACAATGAGTCAGCTCATTCAGAGTTGAACGCGACAATCTAGACACGGGCTTTTTATGTCCCACTATTAGGCACGGGTCTCTTCTTACTACAGTAAATACCTAGTAGGAGGCCTGAGGCATACTCTACCACGACGCACCAATGATTGACGGAGGAAATTTGATCACTAAATTCAAAAAGTAGCTGTATATATTTTAATTAAATTTTAAAATCAAGTTGTTTTTGATGTATCCATTTTTTATTAAAGTGGACATTTCAGTGTTGGAGATAGTCCTTTCCTGACTTCAAATAAGAAAAAAGAAATTTAGATACGATAGTTTATTTTACTTCGTTTTTTTAACACACGTGGGCCTAATGAATTTCTACCAATTAACACGCTTTTGAGAAGCCTAATTTTAAGCCATTGGCTTTAAATCGACAAACGTTTCAGTAATGCATTAATCGCTTAATACTTTTCACATAAAGAGCTCGTAGATTCTTTACTTTCATATTTTGTAGATTATTTTGTCTCGTGTGAACACGTTGAAGGATTATTCCAACCTTCAAATCTCCATCGCAACGAAAGCTTGACATGATCAAAGTATGTATAGCCCTCAAACGTTACCAATCCATGTATTTCACTCAATTTATTTGAGATTGTTTGAAGAGAACGCTGGATTTCCAGAAATTATTTGAAAGATTGATTCGATGCGTATGTCTTTGTCAGAAATGTATTGCTGGGTGTTTCTGTTTTCTTACTTGGTAACGCGTAAAGTTTATTTTCATTTTTGATCTGGTGTTACGAAAACCGTAGCAATTTGGTCAAGTCAAAAGTAGGATTCACACAGCAATATTTCTTAATCCTTTAATTCCATTAAAGATCAGTGCTCCGAGCATAAAAACTATATGGAAAATTTTAATCTATTCGTATAGAAAACGTGTGCCATTAGTATGGGAAAATGTCAGACAGACTGACATATGACATACCTACTAATGTTGACGTTCACCGTACGAATACTTTGACGATAGTGATCATACTCACAGTATTATGCATGGGTTATATTTATTAGTTGTACTCGGTATTTTCCTCACATTTACTGTCTCTACAAAATTAAATAAAGCGCTTTTTTCATAATAGATATCCAACCATTAACATTTAGATTATGTTATTAGAATTGCAAATGAACAAGTTTTATATCATGCGTAAAACTTCGCCATAAAAACACTGGTATTTTTGAAAAATCATTCTATTTTTGCGTGTTTTGCAATCCCCACTAATTGTTGCGTCGCTTAGCTGGTGCCAAAAAACATACATAAACTGGCGAACCTGTCAATCAAGTGACAATGTTGCGTTTTTTGTAAAATATTTCTAAGCGAAAAATGCAAAAAATACTACAGTTTGGAACTCATGAGAGTAATTTTCGAGTGCTTTTGTGTTTAGGAATAAGTGCCTATACATATACAAGTCACATATGAGTTCAATGAGGTAATAATTAAGTAACGATTAAAATAATTTAAGTGATAAAATAGTTTGTATTATGAATAAAATTAAATATTACGACGAAACTTTATCATAAGATTGTAGCATCTTATTTGTGTGACTGTTACACCAAAAACGCCTTCTTAGTAAAAACCGACTTAAAAGTAGTAAAAAAATAGATACAATATGAGAAAAGAAATAAATTCTACTAAAAACGTTCGTCAACAAAAGTTTTCATCTTCTAGTTAAAAGTGTTAAATTAGCTTTAAATTTACTACCGCGGATGCGGCCACCGGAACTTATGAAACTCTACTATCTACTTTAAATTTGAAAGTTTCGAGAAGTTGCGCTGTCGTTTTTGAAAAAACGCAGTCTTTGTTGAGACAGTATTCTGTCTCAGCTCTGGGTATCGCTTTGAAAACTTTTGTTATGAAATGTTTGCAATTACTTTGAAGCATTTAAGAGAGTTACGATACTAGTTGAAGCCTTCGCTTCAAAATCTGGTTTGGTGTGAATCTAGAAAATGAATTAATTTTATTGAACTTTTCATTTATATTTTTTATACCTTCTACTCGTGACGATTTAGGTTATTGTGATTGACCGCAAAGCACTTTAGTAATTTAAAATGGATTAAAAAAAATCAATGGAAACAAGCGAGAGCATATTTCTTAACGTCGGGTTATGATACTGAGGGTGATAATGATAGAACAAGCTACAGTGGATTCGGAACAAATGCTCCTACTGCCGTTCTATTTACTTCCTCTTTCTATGGGTTCAACCATCTGCGACATACTATTCTTCTTTATTTTTTTAAGTCATAACCTTTTATCACATTACAATAAAAATCATTCATAAACCCACCAGTGGTACCCAAAACTTGATATGTGACTTTAGTTTTAGTACTAGGATGTTTATTTAGGTAGTATCGTCCTTCGAGCCCACTTTGCTTAGCCCATCACTAGCCGAGTTGCTTTCGCCGTACATTTTTATGAGGCTGCTAAAAAATGTAAGCCCCCGATATCGATATTTGCGTGCGATCCGCTGCCCGTGGCATGAATAATGATGTAACTGACTCTTGGGTACCATTATATTGTTTTGTCAAGTATGAATAAAATATGATCGCTGTCAGAAATACTACTTATTGTGTACAGTATAGTTTATAGCAATAGTGAAAGCTTCAACCCATTTATTTCGCCTACGGATCAAAATATAAAAAAAAAAATTGATATGAAAAATTTGTACATACTCGTACCTACCTGAGTCTGTGAATGTCCTGTGTTTAAAGTGTAAAGTGATATTTTCTGCAACTTTTATGTCTTGTAAATACCTTTTGCGAATAAAGTAATGCAAGTATTTAACAAAATACGGCTCAGTGCTTCTATCGTCATAATTGTGAATAAATTAAACGGATCGTTGAACTTGGTAGCTACACATGCAGATCTGCGGTGCAATGTAGGTACAGCCGACTGTTTCCCGCGGTTTATCAAAACAATCGCGTCACATGCATTATTTATGAATCTGCTGAATATTGGCAATACATATGTGGATGACCCAATAATAATATTTTACATAAGGTTTGTGTCCGTTTAATTATTTTTTTTATTCCTTGATGCGTGGCGCAGTGGCTAAGACGCTTGTACGCCGCGCAGGTTCTGGGTTCGATTGTTAGCGGAGCAGAGATTTTAGTGATGTGTTTTAAGTTGTGTTTCTGGTCTGGGTGTGTGTGTTCTTGTCTCGTGTTTCCATGGCGACCACCACACAGATTGTCCTAGTGTAGGGCTATGAGTATATACCCAAAAGTTGGCTTTATTCTGCTCAGCTATGTATAATCACCTCCATTTATAAATAAAATCAACATACTGAGGTTATACACGTGCAAACACGATGCATTGCAACTTTAAAGAACTACAATCGACGATCGAATACGACGATTTCCTTTGACACGAGGTATGTTGCCTGAACTCAACCGATATACGAATACAAGATCTTACTAGCATAAGGACGGTGGCAAATACCTACTTTTACTGGCGGAAAACCATTTTAGAGTAATCTATGATCATCCATCTTTACTGTTATCGATGGCTGAAAAAATGAATGGCTGCTAGATTGGCTTGCCGGTCCGATACTCGTAATTTGCCAGCTATTCCAGCTACCACACAACCTAAATTACAACATGAAGAACACTTACATGACCAACAACAACGATCTAAATCATCACCGCCATCCTCTTCAACCGCTGTGAAAATATACCTACGTTGAAACGTTCACGTGTACGATATTTATGTCTTGTGCTTCAGTTGAGAAGACGTGGTTGCCGAAGAACTGTCTCAATTGAGTACAAATTAACGAGAGTAGCATTGGATCCAAGTACGTTCTCCGATAGGATTTCTCTCCTATTTGAGGTTGGACGTCGGTCCATAGCAGTGACCACTTCATATCAAGTGGCCTTGTCCCTTTGCTACTTAGTTCCAACAAAAAAAGTGTTGTTATGTCTTTTCATGTGATTGTTATTACTTGCTGTCGTCGCTTATAAGGAATTGTTTTGACGTTAAGCAAATAATCATGATTGTATTTAATTTATCTTTTTTCTATTTATGTTTTTCAGAATGTTAGCAATCTATTAAAAGCCTTTAGGAACCAATGAGTAGTAAACATTTGAAGAACTCTTGCGATCAACAGCTTCGATTAAGTGTACGTACACTTCAACGATGCTCGTTTGTCGACTACTTAACTGTTCAAGTCGTATAAATGTCGCAGTGTTAGCACAAGTTGGTCGAGTCATCACAAAGTTCCAGGCAAATGTATGAGTGTTAGCGCCTTGAATAATGAAGTAAGTGGGTTCATTCTGGCTTGGCTGAAGTTATAATAGTGTTAGTTTCTATGCTATGGCTTGTTTAGTGCTAAGTGATTCTTGCTGATCGTGTAGGTACTGAACATTGGAGGACATGCGTGACCTACGAGTAGGTACTATATTTTTTTAGAAGTTACAGGTAGGTTAGGTTAGGTTCATTCGTCACTTTGGATTTTTACTAAGTATATTTTTAGTTAGATGTTTGACTGGTATGTAGGTAAGTATGTTCGAATGTAAGTATGTTCATCTGTTTCCTCATAATTTTATTTTAAAACAACAACCATGTATTATTATATCCAATTTTAAGTGATATTACACTTTTAATGGCTATAACTACACATAAATTACTTTGGCTCTAAAAGCTATTCCTAGTACTAAGCGTTGGACGAAGGGAAATATATTTCTTAAAATTTCCCCGAGCGAAGCGTGGAGTACACCCCACACTCAAACAAAGCAACCGGCATAGTGCTACGCGACCTATTCGTAGAACAAAGTTACATCTGCCAAATGCCTACTTTAGAGGAGAGCGATTTGAAGTTTGACTTGCACAAATTTTGCCCTAACTTTTTTCTTAATTACTTTAGAGAATTGATACTTTTACCAACGTAATAAAACACTACTATGCGTTTATTGATACCATATTTATATAAATGAACCCCGTATTTTGGAATTTAAGGCGTCTCAAGTGCATGTATGACGTTTTTTGCGGATCTTTCGGTCGCAAGCTGGGTCATTTACACAAGTAACCTTATTCTTGGGAAACGTGTTAGAAATAATGGGTTTTATATCTTCATGTAACTTTGTTTTATGTTCCATCGTTACACTGTTTTCTGAATCTGGCTGAGATAAATTGCGTAACATACGCCTAGAACGTGTGTTTTTCATTTTCTGTTTAGTTTCTTACGTAATTATCATGTAAAATATGCGATAAACTGGGTATGCAAACAAAGCGCGCGCACAGCCGTCTTTCCGCCTGACAAAGGTACGACTGACGATGAAACCGACCTCTTTCGCGCCTGTCTCGAGGACACTAGTGCTGTTGCACCTTTGTCCTTCCGAGGAATAAGCAACATGTAACTTTGTTCGACCAGTATCTTCGGATTAAAGTAACTTTTCAAAATTTTTATTTTACTAGTTAAAAATATAGGTAATTGTAGACATAAAAATACAATAAAAGTGATTTGGGTTCAAAGTCACATGTTACTTTGTTCTACGGATAGGTCGAACGTATTATAATTATCGTATTTCTATGCTCCAGGACACCAGTGACGTTTCAAGTGACGTTTCCAGGATACAAGTGATTATTAAGGTGCCAACCCGAAACTTAAAATTATTGGTCGGATTAAGATGCTAATTTAGATTCTTTGAACTTGTCCCAATTTGTAAAAATAAACAATTTTGTATTCCGTTACTTAGGTACGTGTCTAAGTTTCTTCTGAAAAATCAAGTGACAAAATCGTTTAAGTGCGTGTAAAACTTGCTGGTTTCATCTTATCTGTTGCATTATAAAACGCTATACTATGTACTTAGTAATAAAAACTTGCTGACTTCATCTTATCTGTTGCATTATAAAACGCTATACTATGTACTTAGTAATAAAAACTTGCTGATTTCATCTTATCTGTTGCATTATAAAACGCTATACCTACTTAGTAGTAACCGTTGGACGAAAGGGAATATATTTCTTAACATTTCCCTGAGCGTGGCGCGGAGTGGCCGATATTCCGCGCTGAGTCCGCCGCTGTCTTGCCGACGTTCGCTGAATTCAATTTTATACCGTTAAACGTGAGAATTTAAAGAGAAATTACTTTCCAATGAAAATTGTGTGAAAACGCAGATTAATTTTATTATTTGATCGAACGTGCGTTTACGAATGGTCACAGAGTACTGGACAAGCATTACGGTTACAGCGTGTTGTGTATGTTAAGGTCTAAAATAATATAATTAATTATACGTATGGTATAGGTGCCCGGATTTTTTGGTTACAGAACCCTGACTATAATAGAAAGAAGCCGATGTCAGTTACGCCAGCTGGTTTAACACTGTGACATACTCGTAAAAATATAGTGACGTTAATTCCTTCCTTTCCTTATGAATCTAATTTCATGTCCTAAAGGAGAGCAGTCAATTTGGAGGCAGGGAATGTTCCATACAATAAACAATTTTGTATCATGTATTCTTTCTCTGCGTTCTTTACAAAATTATTAAGTGACAGATATTCGAATCGTTTACGGGCGTGCGAAAACTGCTGACTTCATCTTATCTTGTAGCGACTTTCCTTGAATTCAATTTTGCCACGCTACGATGCAACTTGAAAAGTCAGCGACTTAGAAGATCGGAAGATCATAGTTTATTCATAAAAACTTTAAACTCTGTAAATTTTAAGGTCTTAAGCTCTCGTGAGATTTAAAGTCCTGTTCAACTTTGAAGCTACGACATGAAAGACAATTAAGCTATTAAGTTTTTCGACTACTTAAAGTTAGATATAATATTGAAGAAAAAAGTTTGAAAAAAATATAATAACAATGTACTCGTCGATGTTTTGATTCAAAGCGTTAAAGTTTGAGATTACGATTATTAAATCTATGATTTCAATTAATAAGGTAACATTATATCGTATGATAATGTCTATACTGATGTCTGAAATAACTGCTTGGTTCATGCTACTGGGTTTTGAATGAAGACATCTCTAATTAGTCGACCAAATTGTTGACCACTTTTTTACATGTTTTCAACAGTCTTATCGTGTCAATAAAAGCCTTGTCTTATAAAAAAGTTCGTATACTGCAAATACATGCTGCAACGGACTTTATTTATGCATTAAACGTATAGAACGACCATTTCATTTGACTTCGCAATTAATTTCTTTTTAAATTTGTTGGTGAAATTTTAAAGCCGCGTTACTGCCTGTAATAACTTTGTTATACTGCACAGTAGTCAACACGGGCACACCATCTATCCGCATTGTGTATGCTAATAAAGCCTTTGCGTAAACACAATACCGGCTATAATGGCCTGCTATAAATCTAATAGATGGCTCGACCACAGTATAAAGATTATACAGTAATGTCTCCTCATCCAAACGGTCGAAACGCGTGTCATGCCTACGTGCCGCGTTTGAGCACTTCCCATGTCAAATAAAATTAATTTCAATAAAAAATATTATATAATTACGAACTACAAAACAAGAAACATACTGAAATTAGTCATAAATAGGTTGATGAACTTAAAATACTGTAGGCGGGCAGCCTTGCCAAATATCAACGAACTGCGCGGTTGTAGAACGTTTTTAAGGACAGGACCGAGTCACATTACTGTATAATCTTTATACTGTGGCTCGACGTTGTCTAACTAACCAAACAACCGTTAAGTAAGTAGGTACCAAAACAAACACTTTTCGAACAAGTCACAGGCTTAACAAATTTTGTGAAAATTTAACGCTAACAGTTTGTGACGAAAATGGGCCTCGTTTATTGGAGGGAACAGGGTTGTGTCGATGTTTCGAGAATCTTACTTAATTACATTTGAACGCATTATTCAACATACCCTCCAAAGTGCAAATTAGTAAACTTATTCACATGCCTTTGAGAACAATTTTTGTGACCTTTCAAGCATGCAAGTTTCCTTACGATGTTTTTTTCACCGTAACAGCAGGTGACATATAATTTAATAAAGCACACATAACTATTCAAAAATATACTGGTGTGATTCGAACCCGGACTTCTTGAGTAAGACGCCGAATTAGCCTATTTTAGGTTATCACTGTTGTTGTCAATATTGACCTGAAAATTGTATGTTACCAATAAATGCCATGACTCATTTATAGATCTGATATTCTTTCTGACTTTAGTCAACCCTGACAAAGAAGAAACTTTGTCATTTTGTTCCCAAACAATGGTTTGGGCGATGGAGCGTACAATTGTAACATTAACATCACCCTCGAATGACACTTGGCAACGAAACAATAAAGTCTATTCATGGCCCTTAGGGCGTCATACTTAAGAAATTCGTTTGCGGCGACAAAGGAGGGTTATTATAACGCATATAAATAACTTGTGGGTTTCTTAGTAAACAACAATAAGGGCTGATGTAACATGAATTTTTAATGAATTTTTATTTTTATTTTTTTATGTATGCATGATGTAAATTATTTTCGTTATTATGTATGCGTGCTCAAAGCCCAATGACTAAGAATAGGCATGATGACAGTAATCAAGTATCGCCAAAATATTTATCTGATCTAATGAAATAGGATTCAAAGATTTTGAAACACGTATTTAGTCTCTAATTAATGGCGAGATTAATAATTTATTTGTTAAAATAAATCTACAAAATACAACAATCCGCCATGATAGCTTAAACACCCATCAGTTCGTATTACGGCAATTTACGTCACGTCTCAGTAAACGTCATTTTTTTCGTAAGCATATTATAGGTACGCGATCTCTGCATTTTTTAATGAGCCGTGACGTAATGACAGACGCCATAACACGGGCGAGCGTTTTTGAATGAATTTGAAACTTAAAATTTAAATGTACGTTTATTGCACAAAAACCTTAATTTTCTACAAAAATATGATATATTTTAGACATAATAGAAACTTCTGAATATCATAGAAGAGTTTTTGAAAATTAGTCATCATGCCTATTCAGCCTACTCAAGGGGTCCGCGTTCAAATATCTAAATAGACCTATGATTTGCTTTAAAAAGTTATGTGCGCTTTACAAAATTGAATATAACCTTAATGCGAAAACATCGCATAAATCAAGCGATAAACGGTCGCGGAAATGCGTAGACATAAAATATGTATTCAACAATTCTGAAATCTTTCGCCCTGTCAACTACAACACATGAAAATTGGTCTCGTATCAGAACACCATTTTTTACCACCGACAGTCGAACTTTTCCCAGAAAGACTTTCAATAGATTTTATAAAAACGATTACTGATGTAGTTTGCATGACGAATGGCTCGAGGACTAAGAGGGTGTTGAAGATGCATTTCGAGTTCTATTAAAATGAGATTAAGGTTCAATTTCTTTTGAACCTGTGCGTTCTTTATGCTTTGTTATGCGAAACACTTTATCAACGGATATGCTCCATCGTTAACACGTTGTCAATAACATTTACGTTAAAAATGTACGACCTTTTTCAATGGGAGAAAAAAATTAATATCGTTGCACCATTTATGATGAATAAAAATTTGAATATTCCAATTTTTACCATCAAGTTGATTCCGTCAGAAAATGAGTGAATTTTTGAAATGAGTGAATTTAAGTTTTACTATATTTGTAGGCTGTAGTGAGCATTCGTTGTTCAGTCTACCTTATGGCTGGACAACGATGAATACTTCTATGCAACAAAAAACAGTCAAAAATATCGATAAGATTCATTCGCTTTCCCGCATTTAATCATCTCCACGAAACACACAGGGAGATAGAGTAACACGACAGTTTAATAGACGTCAAAATAGCAAAATTTATGTTGAACAGTGAAGGTTTTAGCTCGGTCACAGAGGGCTTTCCAACTGACTTAATTTGCCGAGTTGGCAACGCAACGTAATCAACTTCAGACAAAAGAGATTAGGTCCGCATCTCTATACTGTAGCGGTATTTTATCGTATATAAGTTCCACGGCCATGTCCTATCACAAGAGAAAGGATATAAGAGTTAATAAAATGATTTCTTCCTTTCTTTTAGCCCTAATGTATGACGTCACTCAGGCCGGTCCTGGACCCTTTGAATCTTAAGATTTTCCGATGTCTTCTTTAGTAGGTCTGTGCTCTTTTTGCCTAGACGTCGTCGCCATTCGAGAGCTGTTCTTCCCAAAAAGTAAGTAATCATAGTATTTGTAGTACCTAGTGTTCAGCATTTGAGCGTTAAATAAATAAATGCTTAAATATTAAAAAAATAAGCGTCATATTACGTTTACAGTACGGCGTTATTAGGTCAAATAATATTTCTTTCGTCTTAAATACGACATGTCCCTTACTGCCAAATTAATTTAGGAGTAGATACCTACTTCGCAAATAACCAAAACAGACGAATGATAATGATATTCATTTCGTAACGTAAAGTAATTTGATGGGGCTGTTTCAATAAAATATTAAACGCTACTTTTGTCTCACAATAAATGAATATTAATATGAATCTACATAAAATATTTTGTGTGACTACGATGGTTCTCTCGAATTTGTTTCTCTGGTAATCATATCTCACATTTATTACACGAAACTTGATAATAAGCTCCATTACCGCAATTTTTTTCACGGGCCTCCCTAATCGACTATCTATCTATAGAGTTTTAATGTTCGATATTCTCTCACGAAAGCATATCTTTCTAAAGCCGTGTTGCACTTGCACAGTCTCCGTTCAGACTGATGTCGGTACGGAAAAACGTTAGTCCATAGCTCGAACTCAATATCATATTCGTGTGTCCTGTACTTGCTCTATGATACGAAAATAAAGGGTTTATACTCCAAAAATGTGGTAGGCTGATATGTAAGTAGCAATATGGTTACATATGTAGAGGATTCCTGTACATTCCTATTTAGGTTTGTACACGCCAATAATGTCAGCAATGTTGACTTCGTCCAATTAGTGCAGTCTTGACCGAACTCTGAAATTGTTCCTTAATGGTTATGTAATCGCGCAGTTAGCATACAAATTGGTTGGCTTGTTTGCTCCTGCTAACGCTTATGTGTTAGGTATAGTTAATTGATCGGGTTTTCACTTAACTTTAGGGTGCAATCCACTCTGTCCCACTAAATGACACGGTTTCTCCTCACAATAAAGAGACAAAAATGAAAACCTGAACACTATCATCAAAGTATTCGTATAGTTAACGTGTGTTAGTATGGGAAGCCATTAGTATGGGAAGATCTCAAACATGCTGACATATAAATACTAGTGACTGACGTTTACCGTACGAATACATTTTACGTACTTAACATAAAGATACATTTTTTATTTATTTTCTTTGTTTACAACAATGGGCGGGCCTAATGCCGAATGGAATTTTCTCGCAGTCAACCATTGAACGATTGGTTAACATACATATAAGTATATGGTCGACTCAAACTGTAGGCTTCGATTCTGTCTAAAGTTATAGATAATAATAGACTGTCAGTGATCTAGACCTATAGATTGAACCTTCTATATCTAATCCTTGTTTATCAAGATGTAGCAAAGTAGGTATCTAAGTAGATTCTCTAGGTAATAAAATCCGTGTTTTAAGATCCTGACCGAACTATTTCGGACACCGGAGATGTCTACGCAAAGGACTCTAAAGACAAGTCATAACTACTTGTAATCAAACGAAAAGTTTCCGTGATAACTATCGAACCTTTTCGAAAAGACCTCGGAGTTACCAATAAGTTGTCGTTCCGCGTCTTGACTCTTGTGTGTGTGAATACTAACTTAGCCGTAACTTTCCTGCGACAATTATTTTTACTATGCCATTTATTTAACCGCATTTAAAAGAAGAGATTGGAATAACGAAGTCAACAATTTTATTGACATAGATAAAACAGTGCTGTGAGCATGAACACTAACGGCAAGGTATTCGTACGGTAAACGTGATATAATAGTAAGAGAAAGAAATAACATCTGTGCATCTTCCCGTACTAATGGCACACGTTACCCATACGAATACTTTGACGGTGGTTTTCATGCTCGAGGCACAGAAGTAAAGAGCAAACCGTTGAAACCAAACGTTGGTGAAGCGTTAGACTCATTCCCTGCTTAAGGGGTACCCTCTTTCATGCCAATCGCAATACCTTCGCAAGGATAAATCTAATAAGACCTAAATAAAACTATCCATGAACGAGTACGTTCGAACACGCCAGTACTTTTATTACGCGAAGCTTAAACGGTTGATCGAATTTAACGAGCACCGTATGCCAGCACTTACCCTCGAATTAGTTCGGATTTTATAGCGTTTCTACTTGTAGTTTCGGTCTTATTGTTCTCTAATAAAACCGTTTAATGGCACCCACTAAAGCAGATATATTAAATACTTACATAATTAAATAACCAGCTATATCTCTTGATCTAGTCTTTTACTTAACTTTAGTAGCACCTTTCTAAAAGAAGGCA
The DNA here is from genome assembly GCA_905147235.1 of Erynnis tages. Taxonomy (NCBI): domain Eukaryota; kingdom Metazoa; phylum Arthropoda; class Insecta; order Lepidoptera; family Hesperiidae; genus Erynnis; species Erynnis tages. The sequence continues at coordinate 4,046,683 of LR990079.1, forward strand.
GATTTTGAATTTGCTTTTACGTGAGAAAATCCATCATAGATACTTTAATACAACTTTAATACCTACCCTTTAACAAACCTTTAATATCCCTCTAATGTCTACAGTACAATGTCTACTTCATGGAACGAATGATATATATTTTCATTTAATAATTTTATTCAACGAAAAGTGCTTCAGACTCTTTCTAATAATAACGTTATGTTTGTAACAATAATACAAAATAATATCCTCGTCTTTTTAATATGCGACCAAGTAATAGTTTCTTTATACAACAAACTGTTATTGCAAATATGTCTCTATTATATAAAAATTTTGTTTATTTTAGTTCTATTTGAGTGACTTAGATTACTTTTCTAGATGGGTACGCAAATAGCAAATAAACAATCAATAAATTTGATATTTGTGTACAAACAGAAATATTCTACTGAGAAAAGAAATGGAAACAAACCTACAAAAACTAATGTGAACCATCAAATCACCTTTATGGTTGCTACAACAATAGTAATTCACAAAACCATCATAATCCCCTCAGCAGGAAACAGTTCATTTATGTAAATCCGTAATGTCGCGAATGTGCGTAGCGACGTGATATTGCGTAGCGTTGCCGTAGCACTCTGTTATGACCCGCAAAATAACGTAATTTGTCACTTCCTTATAGCGATGTACTTTATTTGAATACAAAAGTCAAAGAAGATATCGTTGTAAAGGAGATAACCTTTACAACGATATCTTCTTTGACTTTTCTGTAAATCAGGCGAATTGACATCCATAACAGTAATAAATATCTTGCGTTCAAAAAAAAATATTTCACTAGAAAAACACATGAAGACAAACTCACTAGTCGAGGACTAGTGTAGAAATCAATGGTTTCTACGACAATACTAATTTACAAGCCATCAAAATCCCCTCAGCAAACTCGACAAACATTATTACTCAGTTCATTTATGTAAATCCGTAATGTCGCGAATGTGCGTAGCGACGTGATATTGCGTAGCGTTGCCGTAGCACACCGTAACGACCCGCAAAATGACGTAATTTGCCACTTCCTTGCAGCGATGTACCTTATTTGAATACATAAGTCAGGGAGAAGATATCGTTGTAAAGGTTATCTTGTAAATCAGGCAGATTAAGCTCCTATTTCGACAAAGTGGAATGATGTTACTCGAGAGTGAGTGAGTGTATAAAATATGGTGTTTATAAAAGGATATTGATACCACAGAATTACTCGAAATTGCCTTTGAAAAGTTGAAATATATATATTGTGAATTGTGAATATACGTTAATGTAATGTAATAAAAATAATTTTAGGTTGTTTAAGTGTTCATATTTTGGAATTGAGGGATAAAACTTCTTGACCTACAAAATTTTGAAAGCATCTAGAAGAGCCAATTAAGCCAAATTAAGAGGAAAGCGGTGCCTGTCGAGTCAGCTGTTATAAAAATAAAATGGGTTCCTCTAATAAAATTCGATACATTTCACCATAAATGAAGTCGTGGAAACGGCTTGTTGCTCAAACTCGTCTAAATATCTTTCATCATAAAACGGAATGTCCAAAACATTGCGCTTTCCTTTAAAGCTTCCAAAATTAATACACAGGTTCAGGTGTGAAAAGAAAATTGTTATCTCACCTTCATGTTCCACTTTCCAATCGGCTGCATGTCTCTGAAACAAAAATAAATTGTCAAAATCTCCCTTTGTGTTAGTTTGCGAAACACAAAGCGTGAAGAAATAACAAATCTGTATCATACATTTTACATTTGGTTTTTGCTTATTTCACCACAATCCCTCCTTTCTTTCAACCTTTTATAATCTACTGCTGGACATTGGCCTCTCCTAATCGACACAACTCCGTCCAGTCCTGGGCCCTTTGATTCCAACGGTTTCTCGCTGTCTTCTTCAGGTCGTCAGTCCACCTGGTCGAAGGGCGGCTTGTGCTCCTTTTGACCCTTCGACTAAATGTGGTTGTCATTGAATAATTACCAAAATTTTTTTATTTATTCTAAAAGCAATCCCTAGGTTCTTTATGATATAAGCAAAATAAATATGTATCGGAGAAAACTTCAATCTTTAGTATATTTTAAAGCTGTATAGTAATAATAGAAGTACCTTCGTCAAGCTTATGGGCTTTCAATTCATTGTGAAGTAATGTTTTACGAACATCTTATGAAATTATGAGTTCTCAAAGTATTACTAAGTGAGTTCTCTACGTACCTACTTAGTATTTATACAAGTAAACATTTATGAACCCTCAGGTCTGTGGTTTGAATAGGGTAAACTCATTTTAATTTATATTTGAGATAAGCTACTAAATTTGAATAGTAATAAGTATTATGAATTATTCAATAATTTAATTATTTTGGATAAATTAACCACATTAGTGCGCCGATGAGACCATAATGTAGTTAACACCAAAATGAAATTAATATTCTCTTCATAATGAATTATGTGGTTGCATATTATTTACACAAAACGCAGATCGGGATTTAATAGCATATTAATAAGATAACATGATTCCCTGTCATAATGTGCTTGATAATGATAAAACAAATAATACTTTTGTTATTGTTTATTTTATATTTAACGTTTTCAATAATTCGTTTATTTTTGACAATCGTTTTTAATTTAAGCCCTACGCAGTGTATTTACTACTGAGCCTTCTGAATAAAACGGGTTCTCGGTGGCTTCTTCAAGTCATCACTTCATCAAGGCTGTTTGCCAACTGAAAATCATTCTTCCCCATCGGTTATCCGTTCTTAGCATAACAACCTGAAAGTTGGCCACGTTGTTAGCTCATTGCAACTATCTTTGTTAGTTTTGAGAGCTATTTTAGTCACTTGACTTGGAATTCAAAATAATATTCTAAAATCCGCCTCTGATAATATTAAAAATATCTTGTACAATATAATAAACCCATTACCCACACATTGCGCATAAAATATTGAAAATTGTTATGCAATTCCTAGTTAAAGTAGCGAAGGTAATATCGTAAATGGGAACTCACCAAAACAAATAACAACAATAAATAGCAATAACTTTTTTTATACCTCTAATAACACTATTCCAACAGGTAAAAGCCAACTCAATAATTACAGTATTTCATCACCGCAATATTTACGAGCAGCATAAAAAGCTCTTCGTTAAATGAAAGTAATAACGGAAAGCCTAATAAAACCTGAAATTTGTATTTTCAATTTCAGCGTAAAGCGAAATGGAATACCTCTGTTTATTCATTTGTCTTTATATCCGATTCATAAATCACTCTGGATGAGCCAAAATTAAGTACCTACGTTCATAACTCCACAGAGGTCTGAGTGAGCACGTACAATGAACATCTAACTTGTTTTTTTTTACTTTTTGTCAAACTTACAATGTTTGTATGTATAATGCACGTTCGAGTCAAATCTTGCAACTCAATTTACTGATAGAAAAGAAATTTTGCAAACCTGTTAAATTTGGATTGTCATCCAAATTTGTGTAAAAACAATTTTCAAATATCGTTCCCCAGATTCCCTCACCACATTTCGCTTTTCCTCATGGTTTCGGATTTCCCCATCCACGCATATTTGAAAAATTCTTCCTGTAAACTTTTGAACCTATTCTTAGCATTATAGTATTGGTAAAAAAAAACTAATAAGAATTATTCTCTGCTCCACCTGATTACAAGTCACCTTTTACTTTTCCTAGACGTTTAATGAAGTTATTTATGGAAGAACTCTCAGTTGGAAAGTTCCAGCACCAACTTCGTACACATGCGGGGATATTTATAAAGTATTGTAAGCAAAGAAACTAACACGATATGTAGTCGAAGTAAATACAGCTCACATTATTATATTTGTTTTTGTTATGAACACCTTCAAATATTTTTTTATAAAACATGTTTTCAAAATGTTATTCACTTGTCGTACGTCATGTGTGATATGGGGTAAGTATATTATGTAGTATACGTACATTCATTTCGTTAAGATTTGTAGAACTTTTTAAGCTTAGCTTTTCTCATAGAGCATTATAATATCCCTTGCTTTTAAATAAGTTTCTGAAACATTTAATTGGGCAAAAAAAATTGTATTTATGCGTCGCTAGCAGCGATTAGTGGGTAATAACATCTTCATCGTGCGTATGTTTTTATTTAAGAGGGCCACCCATGCCCAGCGGTGAAAAACATATTTTGTCCAGTTTAAAAGATGAACAAAGGGACAGACGAATGATTCATCAAAATTGTTTGCAGCCAAAAATAAAATATAGAATTCAAATGACAATTTTCAAAAGAACAATCGTTTCGAGTATTTCAGAATAACTGCACAAGCGACCGTATTAATAAAGAATGTATAGGATCGTGCCTCATGTTTGCGACGTTAAAATACTCTTAGGTAAGAATAGAAATATATTTTCTGGTACAATATGAACGGTCGTGTACCTATACAAATACGAGTGCCTGTATTAAGTTTTCTATTAGTTTTGAATAATAAAACAAACTGGGGTTAGTTTTCGTCGCACTCGCGCCCTGAGGGCTCAGCATATTTTGAATATTTAAAAAATTTATTTTCATGGAAAAATTTGTTGCATATTAGATTTCAATTTTCAAAGACATTCAGACATGGAAGCAGACATACAGGCAGACAGACATTGAGATATCGAGGAGTATGTTTTCGACAATAAAATTGGAAAAATGGCTGAAAATTTTTACATTGTCCATGTCTAGACGGCAATGAAATCCCTCTATCTATATGAGAATCAATTGAATAATTTAGTGTGTTTTTCTTAGCGCCTCAAGGTCATTTTTATTCTACTTCAATTGTAAGTCTTTTATTAAAATCTCCTTTTTCAGATAACATGTGCCAAAGAAAATAAAAGTACCTTCAACTTAACAAAATGATATTTGTTATTGGATCCGTACAAAACAATATATTAATATTTTGTATTATTATTTTGAAAAATTATGTCATAGTGATACAAGATCAAAACTTATTATTGCTAAATCAATACAGTGTGATTATAAGGTTTTTGTCTATTTCACAAATTCAATAACACTAATAACTTTACTTAATAACGCTGTAACAACTTCAGGGATTTGCATAGTTTTTAGTCCATTTCATAATTAGATTTACCCATAAACCCACCGGGATCATAGTAATACATAAGTTTGACTCGATTTATTTAAGCAAAACGCAGATGCAATAGGTTGTCGTTTTTACGCCTAATGGAGATCCCGCCTAAGGGCAAGTTATTAAATTCAGCGGGTGAACGGGGGTAATATCGGAAACTCATTAATAACGTTACAGGCTGCTTCTAATTTCATCGTGACTTGGGCATATTTTCTAAATGGATTTCGTTGCCCGATGCTATCTCTATTTTATCTATAAACAACCCCCGAGCACAGGATATTGTCTGTAATTAATTATTATACTACCTTTCCTTCGGAGAAGATAATTTAATAAAATGGAACGAAATGTTTAATTACAATTAATTTATGGAAAAATATTTTTCGTATTTATCCCTTCACCAAATAATTATTTTAATAGCTTTTAATAATTTTATTATAACGAAAAGAAGGTTTATTTTTGTTGTTGTTGTTATTTTTTAATTTTATTATAAGGTTCAGGAATGATTCTGTCACATGAAATATATTTTAACATTTTTGTACGTCCATTATCACAAATTACGGCTTGCTTCTGGGCAGAAAAATTGTTTAGGTAATAATGTTGGATTACAGTAATAAAGACGGTTATTGCTATCATTATTTCATAGTACAAAGTGTGAGATAACTAAATGTTCTAGAAATTACTGTAAGAAAAACCATGAAGTAGTACATATGTATTTTACTTTACTTTTCGTTGACAAAAACTACATACAACTTAGCGTGAAAAGAAAATAAATAAACGTTTTTTTATTTAGTGGTAGAATTTTTTAATAACACAAAGTGCGGTTTCTTTGTGCACGGACTCTTTAGAAAAACTTAGTATTATACGATACCGTTTTATTAAAGGATGACTAACATATCAACACAAAATATGTAGTGATAGTAAAAATTTACATTCTATAAATTCATTGTAGGAATAAAAATTATTTAAAATATTTAATGAAAAACTCAAACTGTCATCATCATTAATTCAGTTTAATAACTAACCGCCGTACATTCATTAGCGTTAAGGGTTCATTATAAAAATAACGATGACACTTATGTCAATACGAATAAAGACGATTTTATTTGTTTGTTAATGAACATTACGTTAAATGACGTCTCTGAGTGCGGCCGTAAGTGTGTGAATAGTGTAAAAAATACTATATTTTTACTCAATGTTTTTTTAATACTCATTTTATTAATGTTTTTATTTTCAGAGAGCCAAAAATAATACCTATAATTATTTTATTTAAATTTGCACTGATAAATATTTTTTTCAATCTATTAAAAAATACCATTCTCTCTCTCTTCAAATTTATGATTTTCCTGTTCGCATTGAAACAAAAGAAATATTCTAGAAATGTACCCACGCATTTTCATGTCACGAAGAAAATACATTTCTTTTAAAGTTGATTCAATATTTTTTATAATAAAAATGTAGCAAGCAGCTGTGCAGGTCATGTGAAAAGTCTAAATCAATATCTTCAAATTAAGTCATTAACATTAGGCACTGTCTAATATTGTGAACAGTTTGAAGTAGAAGGTATACTTTCACAACTAAAATAAGAAATTGCTACGAATATGTATAGCTTGAGCTTGATTATATGGGTATTTTTTACTTCGCCATGTTGCGGAAAAATATGAACTAATTTCTTTTACTGGTAACTGCTTGATAAATGACAATGTCATATTTTTTTCCAATGAGCTTGTAAGAAATTGACATTGAAAAAATTATAGAAGCCATATCAAAAGCTGAATGTGGCGTCGCCTTTGAAGGAGTTCAGCAACCGTGGTCAAGCTCCCCCACATCTCCCCTCTCATAAAAATCTATATAATATATTTATCTTATGAAGTTTTTGTTTACCGCAATATCCTAGGTACAAATTTTCATATGTTAAGATTTACCAATTTGTAGGACTGAAGGACCCAGCTATTGGGAACGTTAAAATAAATGAAACAATCCAACAATGATTTACAAAGAGGTCGCCTACGATTAATGTCAGTAGAACTGCTCACTAGTTGTACGTTCCATTACAACTATTACAGTTGTACATCTACACATAGCCTCACCCTATAGCCTCATTTCGATTGAACGAGTCGTTACTGTTGGAAAAGTTCTTGATGTAAAAGGGACTTAGTACAAAGTTATATGTCATAGGCAAGTAATATGTTGGTTACCCGATGTTTAAAGTTCAAAGACTTTGTCATCTCCTTTGTATACCTACATCTCTTAGTATCAAGAGTTTTAGTTTTTATATTAACATTGAAGTTAAATTGTCAATCAGATTATTATAACAGAGATGTATTCCATATGAAGCATGGATCACAAGCATTATATAATAGTTAACTAGAAGGGTTCTTAGTAAAAGCTCTCGTCTAATACTGAAGAGTTTTTGATGTCAGTTTGTTCATGATTGTGCGGTTTTACTGTACCCTTGAGACTAAAGTTTCCTCAGATATGGCATAACAAAACTTATTTGCACTTTCATACTTTCCTAAATATCTTTTGTTTTCTATGTCAGTTAAGTTTCAGAAAAAAATACTTTGTCTACTGATAATATTTGCCATTGTGATATCCGGATGTGCTTTTGTTTCTTATATACTAGTCGCTTTTTTCGAGACAAGTCACGCTTACTGCATGGCTGTTATTTTAACAAAAATTTAAAATAGACTCCTGTAGTCCTGTCTCGATTATAAGAATGTAGGCCTCCGCCACGAATGTATGTCCGCCACATTGTCCCCTTACGGGCTGGACAAGTCCAGCAGTGGACTTAAAAGGACTAATTGTGAATTTAAAATATAAATATTGATGACTTGTAATAGCCATATACCTGTGTGTGTATTGATCAATGAACTTCATCTTATTTCGTTATAAACAAAGGATCCTGCTGTAAAATAAAAATATTTATTGCCAAATTCTAATATATTTTCCCTTTGTATCGGTGATTTGACATTCTGACAATATTAAAACACTTTACAATATACATAGGGCAGAATTTCAATTAGATAAATAAAACCTGTAACGAAACGTATTTGCTACCAATATTTATTTTAAATCTCCATATAAAAACGACGGATTAATTCATTAGAATATAAATTGAGATGAGTACCACGAATCCAATAAATATTCTTGTAAATATTGTTTTTGTTGTGGTATATATATTCATATATTCATATTATAATTTCAGTGACCGCATTTGAATAACAAAATATACATGGCGGGATTTAATATTATAATATTATTATTAATATATGATATTATTTTTATTGCAGTTTTCAACTCGTGTACTGCAAATGGATAGTTGTTTGTTTTAACCCATTAATGACCCACTACAGGGTCGGGTCTCCTCTCACAATGAGAGGGATGTAGGCCTTACTCCAACACGCTGGCCTACTGCGGGTTGGTGGACTTCACATGCCTTTGAGAACATTTTTTTTGTGAACTCTCAGGCACGCAGGTTTCCTCACGATGTTTTCCTTCACCGTAACAGCAGGTGATATTTAATTTTATAAATCGCACATAACTTTTTTACAAAGTCATTGATGCGCGTGCCACTGGGATTCGAACCCGGACCCCTCGATTCGAGGTCGAATTCTAAGCCACTGGGCTATCACCGCTGTGGATGGATGAAATGGATAGTACCTGTATAAAACAATATTCCAGACTAGGGCAGAAACCGATTCTACAACGTGTTTAGACATTAATCACGTATTGTTAATCTAAATCCATAGTGTGACAAAACGGAAAAAGTTGTCATAAATAACCGTAAATAGATTTCAGAATTGGATTATCTTCTTTTCTATTGAAAGAATCCAATGCAATGCTATCTCAGGCCACACTGTGTCAGTTCTCAGAATAACATTTCTTTAGACGCCGCGACGTGACCTTGAATCAAATATTCTTTTAAGTCACGGCTTAAATGTTCTTTCATAAAATGTCTCAATTTACACCTCGAGGTTTTCCTTTAAAAATGATTGCAGTAAAGTTGTCGAAGTAAAACGTTGTAGGATTATTGCTTGTTGACTGCTGTAATTGAGCCAATAAGCCGAATAAATTAAATCCATGTGCTTTATATTTTAGATAAATAATATTATATTTTGGGTTGTTATAAATTGGTTTTGCTTAGTGAATGTTATTTCTAAATCAATTTTATTGTTGACTGAGGAATTCTTAATTTTTCAGAGAATTACGAAACATTTAAATGAAGTTAAAATCTTTTTTAATTGGTCCATTTTTAAACAGTATCTTATAAAAACTTTTCACATTAATTTTAAAATATTCTTCATAAGAATATCATGGTTGAAATAATCATAATATCTGCTTGATAAACCTTCAAAGTTACTTCGAAACAACAGTTACTTAGACTTCCACGTTTACTTTATACTGAAAGTTGTTTATTAAATTACCCAAGTTCTATAAAAACATTACTTTACAAGCTTAAGAAATTCTTCTGACATGGCTTGAAGTATTTATGAACTTAAGCCGAGTTAATATTAAAAAAGGAATTTTAAAGTAATACTGAAACTTAAATCTAGTCCATTTATTTTTAATTCGATTACAAACTACATTGTATACTTACAGAACATTGTATACTTATTGTAAGGCGCCAAAGCACAGACACTTAATCCTACTTAATGGAATTTAAATCAATAGACCGAATACTGACTAAGAGTTTTTAAAATTGAATTGCCTATAATGTCTACGCTAAATGTGGTCTACGATACTCGTAGCGCTCGTAGTATTCGTAGCGCTAGGTGCTACAGCGTAGACGGCCGTCCGCGCGCGATCTCGCTTGAGACTGATCTACACTCGATCGCTACGAAATAGCTTAGTGGAAGGTGTGAATTTCGCACCGTATGTAAGCCTGTATATTGGATTTGTAGTTTAAAGTTATTTTTGGTACACGAGACCTTTTAACGTTGAATAAGGTTTTGAAATATTTCCATTGTAGTTATTAAAATTATGACAAACGAGAATGTTTATATAAATTCCAACTAAATAATACATCGAAAATATCGTAAAGTATAGTTTTCAGCTTTTAATTCAAGTTGTACGTTGGATATTAATAATTATAATGAGGTATTCACAAGTGCTACCTTTAAACAATATTATACTATCGTAAGTCACTGCTCCTGAAATAAATTATTGAAAAGGAATTTGGTGAGCGAAGAGAACCGAGCATTGCCCTTTTATCGCCGATTTCGATACGTAATTTATTTAATGAAATAACTTTGAAACTAACTATTCGTATTCCATTTAAATTTTGAACAGGTAGGCCAACAATTAGGAACGATTTGGAGCAATATCGGGATTATTTTTTGAATCTTATGTATAGGGACTTTGACAGGTATAAAAAATATAAATAATAAAAAATCTAGTTTTAATTCAACATCAAACGACTTTTTTACTTTAACGAGAAACACACCTGGAAAGTACACAGATTTCTTTTCTCTTCGCAGAAATGAAGCTAAAGCAAAAGTTAATTTCTGATAGTGATCTAAAAGGCCAAACACCACCTGTACTTGCTTTCAATAATGTTTCGAAATGAAATAAAACCTGCAAGCTTAAATTGAATAATTCATTTAATAATACTTTAAGAGATATTAAGCTGCGGTCATTGAATATTATTATTTACATTGCTTTCATTCTATTAGTACGGTCGTATAAAAGTACTCGAAATCTCGCGCTCATATATTTTCAATATCCATCAAACATGGTTTACGTCGAAAACAAAAGTGACGAAATGTCAGCAGTGAAACACACACATGAAAAGTAATGACACGAGAAAGCTGCGGCTTAACTTGCGCCGTCGCGCGTACGGCTTCGTTGCAGCTAGCGGGATTCCCGGCGTAATATTATTTGCGTCATTTGCTATATTGTGTCATAGTTGAAAAGTTAGATAAAAGATACAAGAAAGGTTTTTAACAAATCATATAATGAATCCAAATTTATCGCATTAAATATTTTAATTCAATTACGGAAGTAATAGCCTCTAAACACAAACACTTTCAAGTTTTTTTCAGTGGTAAAACTTTATTAGATGTAGAAAAAGGGTTTTCTATTGAAGGTTCTTTTATAAAAATTTCAAAAAATTTAAAAAATTGTTAAATGTAGGTTTTCATAGGTAGAACTGTCTTAATTAGACTAGGTACTGACGCCCTAAACATAAGACTGATCTACGCTCATAGTCGTGTGATGAAAAACTAAAAGATTTAAAAAAAATAGTCTAAAATATAGTCACGTAATCAGCGTTTGTTTTTAGTATAAAGTTAGCATCTATGCATTAGGGAGCTCTCAACGCCTTCAATGTTCGTGTCCCATGAAAATGTATATGCGACGATTTATTTGAAGAAACCGTTCATACTTTACACTCGTACAAGACGGTATTGGATAGGAGCCAACGCTTGCTTTGATTCCACGCGGTCGCGTCCATTTTTAGAAAGTTTTACAAAGCCACTGTGTTATCTACCTGCAGCTCTTAAGAGCACTCATATCGTAGCTGAGAATAATATGCCATCTTTACGACTTTTCAGTGCATGTTTGTAAACAAAATGTTATAAATGCGCATACTTTAGCTGTTGTTATGCTAATTCGTCGTCATTAGTGACCGACTGCAGGGTCGGGTCTCCTCTCACAATGAGAAGGATTTAGGTCTAAGTTCGTCACGTTCCCTAATACGGGTTGGTGGAATTCACATGCCTTTGAGTATTATGGGAATCTCTCGAACATGCAGGTTGCCAATGGCTGAATTATGTTAGAGTAATATATAGTCAAGTCCACCTTTGTACCGATACATTGTGAAGAAGAATAAAGAGAAGAATAAAGAAGAATAAATTAAAAAATAGTTAGCCTAGTTACTCGATTACCTATAAATAGGGGAAATCGGTAGAGGATTTTTTTATTAAATAAGTAACAAACACGCTTGGTGATCATCTGATGTAAAATGAAATGCAACCCACACTCTTGCAACACCCTGATCAAAACAGCAATTTAAACTCATTATTCAAATTGCTGCTTCACAGCGAAATGAACCCAAGACTTTTGGTAGAGTGCACCACGCAGGTCGTTTACAGCTACTATTCATATGAAATAGCTAGTATAGCTGGAGAGCTAGCAGACAATTTACGAGAGGTGTTTGATGCATCATTGAATCATTTTGGATAGAGTATTTGTAATATCTGCGCACAAAAACTAAAAAAAATTTGAGGGGTTTTAACATTTTTGTTTAATCCCGTCAAAATGGCCTGTATTTTTTAAATTATAAAATTTATGACCTTTAGTTTTTTAACAAATATTATATCGCGGCAAACCGCGAAAGCAAGAACTTTATTTCGCAAAAAAAAATGGTTATTTAGTCTTTTAGGGCTTGACTTAAATCCATTATTCGCCAACAAGTTCTGCATTTTGTCTTCGGATAATACAAATAAACTATTCAAAATGCTTTTGTAATGCCTCAAACACTTCGCAAAAAATGTCTGACAGCTCTCGGGCTATGATAAAAAACACAGTTGTTATTCCGCTCACATGCGGGACTAATATAAAATGATTACCCGCGCGTCCCGAGGCGGAGAGACCCATTGACAGCGCGCTCCCGACACACCGATACGTTTTCATTTCATACGTTTATCTATTTTATCTTATGTTGATATAAACTTTTAAAATTAATTGTGATATTATGGAATGGTAGATCTCCTCTCCTGAATTATTTAATCTGTAGAAAAACTAAGGTTGGTGAACCTACCACCGTGAAACTACCACTCTCACCCATTGATCTAGTTACTTTCTCTTTTTGTTTTCTACCTAAGGTATGTCTGGAAGAAATTGCTACCTCAGCAATAAGACTGCCTATTGTGACATTTTAGGTTTAAAATAATTTGTATATTTCCTTTGGTGTACAATAATACGTATTGTATTGTATTGTATTGCATATTGGCTTTCAAAGTTTACAAATAAAGTGCCGAAACCACATCATTTGAAAGACCGATAACCGATAAGGTGACTGGCGTCCACGTCTTGTTGAAAAAGTCTTCTAGAGGATTTGATTATCTGAAGAAGACAGCTGGAAACCCATCAGAGAATCCAGATCCAGGTAGAATTGTATCGATTAAACTAAGAATTTACTAAAAAAACACAGGAAAAGAATAATAAATCTGAAGGTTTAGGTGTCGTAAAAACTTTATGATTTTTTTTAGATTACTGCACCTTTATTAGACTGTTAAAGGTTTTAATAGCCATTTGACAGACAGAGATGCTAAAGTATTTAAATATTAATATTTAAACAAAGTCGTACTCCAATGAATGTGATACGTTGGTACTTTATTTGCTTTGACATAAGATTAAGCCCGCCAAATGCACTTAGATGTTAAGTTCGGAAGGAACATGAGCGTACCTTCTTCGCGTCAGCATACATTATGAAGCATCATGAAACATTCATAGTTCTAAGCCGCCGGCTTACAGGATTTGTCAACTTAAATTAAGATGAGCGCAATCAAGATTTAGATGGATTATGGATAGATAGACGTACCTACTACGTAAGGTTAAGAGTGTAAGTAATTATTTGCGTTTAATTGGTGCACTGACTGAGATTTTTAGTAAATACATACAACTTCGGGAAATTGTAAAATATTTTTTGAAATATTCAGAAATCATATCTCACCAACGAAATATCAAGATTTTTTTGGTTACGTTTGACTATAAGATGATAGGTATTTTTTCAGACGAGTAACGACTCTCTTTATTAATATAATATAAATTTACTTATATACAAAGACGTTTTTTATAAGTGCCGTAATAACTACATAATTATAAACCATAAAGGTGGAACAAACAGTTCAAAATAGAAAAACAAATTCCACGGCATCTCTTTTCATTCGTAAGTACACTTAAACCTAATTTTTCTTCAAAATCACTGATGGTTTTAAATGTAGTTCGCCATTTCTATCAAGAAAAGGATAGCAATACAATTAGATCTATGTGTGAGCGAGACGGTCGCGCGCGATATGACGCGGCACTTTCCGACTCGCTCCCGCTAATGATAAAACTTACCGCTCTGTCCCGCTCGCCCGATTGACACTTCATTTATAGGCGTGTGTGTGTAAGTTACATTATGTAGTTGAGTCGGACTAATTTTTAGATCGATACAAGTAATCGTATGCCGTATCTTCCCTTTTTGATTTAATCTATGGCTGCTAGTAGTTTAAATATACTACTATTATACTCGTAAATGCAAAAAAATTGTGAGGATGGATGTTTATTACTTTTTCACGGAAGATCGTCTTAAAAGGTTTGGGTGAAACTTGGTACACAGGTAGATATAACCTGCAGTGTAAAAACATCCGACATGGTTTGGGCACTAGCCCGTTTCTCCACCAATCCGCATTGGAGCAGCGTGGTGTCGTGCACCAGGCCTCCCCGTGTTAGGTGGAGAGGCTAGTGCCGAACAGTGAGCCATAAAAGGGTTGCAGCAATGCTGGTGAATGGTGACAACCCCAAAGCGGAAGTGAACTAACCTACGTTTATTGTCAGTCGCATACAAGTGAAGTGAAGTTCCTTTAGTGCGTCATTCTCATAATAGGATGACAAATTTATTATTTTCAGAATATTCATTCAGTGGCCGTGGTAACGGTTATTGATGATGGGAAGCGCGATGTTTCTATTATGCATGGTGGATTAAGTGGTGACTTATCGAATTCCATGGCATTGATGGTCGTTCTTTGACATCTTTATAAAAGCTAAATAAAAGTATAAAAGATTTCAAGTTATTACTAAGTATAAAATATTTCAATCTATTATTTCCTTTATAATTCAACAAGAAAATTTGTAGTTAGTTTATCCTTTATTTCCAAGCAAGTATACGGTAAATTTAAAAAATATATATATTTTTATAACAGTTATAGAAATCTTTAATAAGGCGCATTTGTATATTAATTTCTGTCGCAATCTTTAAATTAACCCAAGATAGGATTTTATTTCATAAAAAATAAGGTATTATAAGTCTGAGTTTCAGACCGACAGATGCTCAGTTCGTAGCTATACAAGAATTCAGGAGAATTCTCACAAAATTGGAAAAACTTTATGTCCTAAATCTATGGAGACGGTTTCATGGAGACCGGTCCCATATATCTCTACGTACTGTATGCACCACCCGTATTGAACGACCCAAAGCTCATACTGGTTCTCGTAACTTTCATAAACACACAAAAAACAAGGAACATGCTCGCTGATCACATATATAGATCTAAATAGATCACGAAAATGAACTTCCCGTGTCAAAAAATTTGAAAAGTTTATGCAATGCGAAGCCATCGTTGTTGTTTCATTTAGTCCGCACTCCACCGTTGTTTAGGCGGGACGTCAGATTTATCACTCCTAAGATTACTATACTCGTCATTATTATTATTAGGTACAATTCCGAATCGATTCGAATGATGATGAATAATTAATAGAAGTCGTACTTTCGATTTAGACTCGGCTTCACGTTGATGTAGGATTCCTATCACCAAAAATTTTTTGTTTTATCTCAATAGGCGACAAAAAGCGGCAAGCTCGGTCTTCATACCGATGAGCGAACTTGCGTTATCTATTCAGATTTATATCTGTGTCCCCGACCTTAGCTTTGGGTTGTACTTATTTCATTTCACCAAGGCATGCCATGTAGACTCTATTGAATGTAGAATAAGGGTAAAATTTGACTGGCGTTTTCGCCTTCGCAGAAAAGCACAATAGTCTGTAATTTTATTGTGGGACAAGTTGACGCTTTCCAAACTATGTAGTTTGTTATTTAAGTTACAGGCAGTCTACACGGTACTTGCGAACGACACACTAACTTAATTAACTTCGAGACAAGAAGTTCGTATGTTATTTATAACTTCCAAAACTTGGTGTTGCTTTAAAACATGGATGGACCGTCTGATTCATAGGAGTTTCATTAAATTCTCTATATGAACAACTTAAAAAAAATTAACAATTGGTAAATTAGAAGAAGAAGGTGCTACCACCATGAACATTATCCTCAAAGGATTCGTGTAGTTATAAGTATGGAAGATATGAAGATTTGCCATACGTGTGGCAAATGGCAATAACTGACGTTTATTATTATGATGAATACATTTAAGTACGTACACATGTTATTTAGATGCTCGGATGGAAAAGAAATTCTAATTTTATTGTAGTTATGTGCGGGTTCGTTGCTATTTATAAGGACTAAGATATTATACCAACTAGAATTCCTTGTCTCGTGGGTTCGACGGATTTTGTACACGCACAAGACAAAAACTCCCACAGCCAAACCAAACACCAAAAACCTGCCCCTTAATTCAAAACCCTGTTCCGATGGGAATTGAACCCAGGGCTTCCACGCGCACGGCGTCTTACGACTGCGGTGCACAGGTGTTCGAATTCTAGGTGTATTAGACACCCAAAGTTGAGTCTTGGATGATATTGGAATTGGATGAGGGAGTGGACAAAGGGCCACGTTAAGTATCCCCGGATTGGATTTCGTGATTGAAACCTTCCCGAGGGCCCTTCAGCTTTGGATAAGACCGTTGAGGTGGTTGGGGTAAGTGGATTACTGGGAAGGTGCTTGTTACCTTAACTTACTTAAATTCGGATGAAATTCTTTGTATTGTTGACAGAAAGTGCTTTATTTCCTTACTTAACTACCTCTCTCGGTGTTGTCTGAGATTCGACAAGACTGAGATATAAAAAATGAAACAGCATTGCAAATTTTGATAGCGTTTATTGTAATCATCTATACTTTCGTAATATAAAGTAATAGCGGTGATAGCCCCAGTGGCTTAGAATTCGAGATTTGGTAGATACTGCTGTCAAGAATTAGAGCTTCAGAACTTTTAAAATACGAATAAGTAACCTTATAGCTGAAAACCGAACACTACATTTCACTTATGTGATATGATTTCAATTTGCTAAAACGCCTGCCGAACTTACTTTTCACGAGGACAACAATAAAATACATTATTTATATCGCCTATCGTAGTGTCCTACTGGGAACGAGTAAGCTACAGAATCATTAATAGACTGTAATTATTTTAACGAAGACAATCGCCTTTGGTTGGTACTTGAGTTCACCTGGCGATGGTCCAAAGTCAAAATTCCAAGCAACAAAGGCACTAAGCGACAGCAAAATTTATTCAGAGAAAAAGAATTTTACAAACAATATAACATTTGTATTCAGGGTAATATTTCCTGCTGTAATCTTTAACTATTTAATTGACTGATTTATTTGTTTAGCAGCTAAGATAACAAATGCACTAGAGGTAAATATAGATGCTTCACCTCATCTTGGCGCGCAGTGCCATGTGTAAATAAAATGAAAAATCAAGTTGAAGTTGTGTGGGTAATGTCACTACTAAACAATGCATGCATGCTTACCACACTCACACATGGCACTGCATGCCAAGATGCGTTAAAGCGGTTTGATTGTAGATCAGAGCAAACATATTTGCGGTAAGCAATCTTGTTTGATTTATATGTACCTATGTATGTGTGATTATGACTGTGCTTAGGAGTATATATCTATCGAATTACAGTAACACATTCTTATTTAGGTACGGTCAGAAGTACATGATTCACTATTACCATGTAATATTTTTTTTTTAATATTACCTGTGTTGTTATACCAATATTTAAAAATAAATAATTAATTCGTGAGTCTGGGCTACTTTATTACTTGCCCGGGACATTGCCCGCAAAAGAATTCGCAAACATCGAGGGTAATGAAACCATTTCCGGTTAAACTCCCGCGTATTTGACTGTGCTTACTATTGAGGGGTCAAGGTGCATTGGAAAATGTTTCCGAAGTAGAGTACATTGGGAAAACTCCGAAGCTCGGACGCGCACGTAATTTGCTTCTAGCGGTTTCACCTTTCCTGTTCGTAGTAGGTTCTGTCAACGCCTTACGTTACTTTACTTTTAGGATTCCTTAGTATACCTTCGAAGTAAATAAGGCATATAATAATTCTACGAGTTAAAATAGTAGCTTTACCATAAAAAACGGGTTGACTTGCACTCCGTCGGGTCGGGTCGGGTCTTTCATAGTGGAAATTACAAAGACTTTACCACCACGCTGGCCCACAGCAGTTATCTGCTATGTACTTGTAAGTTAACTTCACTTACTTTTTAGAACATTACGTAGCACTCTCAGAGATGCAGGTTTGGTAACAAAACTTTCCTTGATCTTTATAGCAGGTGATATTTATTTTTTACTAAAAGCATAATTATAACTTAGGAAATTCAGTGGCCTAGCATTAGAGCTTTAATTGATTAAGAGATCGAGTTCTCAGCTTCTGGGCTATCCGATTCCCTCCTATTATAAATAAATATTTACACTACTTATAACTCGCCGTCGATGTAACAAGTGCACGGATCCCACCGAAAAGTGTGTCATAAATCTGATTGTACCGCAGATACTGAATAATAAATGACAGTCGTAAATCTCGTATGAAAACCCAATAAATCTAAACGGTAGTTCTGCGCAGGTTAACCGCGGCGACTGACGGCCGGATGGAAATTTTAACCACAATCAACGGTCAGTTGAGGCTAAGGTCAGAATTTAGGATCATTCGGCTGTAAATTACTGTTAGTGGCCCACGAGCCAGATTTAAAATATCTATAGTTTACTGTTAAATGCGTTTTGTTGTTTAAACTAGCCAGATTTGAAATTCGTACAGAGAACTAACTGGAAGTTTCACAAATGGTTAGATCAGCTTGGAAAATATAGTGGACGAAAATCGTTTATAATATCTGGATCTCATTAGTTAACCATTTGCAGGGTCGAGTCTCCTCTCACAATGAGAAGGATAACGGACTTGGTTCACCGCGCTGGCCGATAGCAGGGTGGTGTGGTCCACATGCTATAAAGAATGCATTGAAAAACTCTCCGGCGCACAGGTTTCCTTACGATATTGCCCTTCAACGTCACAGCGAGTGACATTTAATTTTGTAAAACGCACATAATTCAGAAATTGGGACAAGAACCTGGACGTCTTGGCACCTATGAAACCTACCTACCTATTGATGTTTTTTTTCCATGCCGACAGAAAACAGGAAAAACGAAAACGAACCATCGCAACAACCATTGTTGTTTTACCGTAAGTAGATTCCGTCATTCATTGTTCAAACATAATGAATATCGACAGTGCTCCGTCGAATTTAATTATTCGTTATCTGAGAGTGCTCATTACACCTTTACATTGTAAATTCCATTTGGAGAACTGTGGGGAAGCTTTTATAACGCTGATAAAACTCGTTGGTTCGTAAAAGTAAAGTCCGTTTGTATAGAAGCTCATATTGAATTATACCTAGATCTGTCTATAACCTACAATTAATCATACTCTACAGGTCCGTGTCTGCACTCACAATAAGAAGGATATAGTCTTTAGTCCACCATGCTGGCCCATGCGGTTTGTTGGATTAGTTATAATTTGTGACGGAGAATATCTTGGAGAACTCTCAAGCACACAGGTTTCCTCACAATGTTTCCTTCAACCTCACAGCATGACATTCACTTTTGTTAAACGCAAAAATGTCCATCCTTAAAAGGAGGTGTGGTTGGTGGAGAAACTGTGGAGCAGCCATTTAGGTTTCTTTATAAGTGCATTCACTTGCAATTGCAGATATTGTTTCGGTCCTGTTTGGGGTGAAAGTAATAGTCCATGGATTGCAGTAACCCTGTGTCCGTTGGCTGCTTACAAATTATAAAAAAGTAAAGCTTCAGTCCATTTTGAAAACAAATTTCGAACGAGGGCAAAATCTTTGAGTGATAAAAAGCTGAATTCCCTATAATCCCTCCTAGTAGCAACCCAGAGTCGAATCCAATCTATCTAAGCATCCACATTAAAAGGGACGGCGGTCGTCTATCTGAGAAACGCCAATTAGTTAAAGTGAAAATTGAAAAGTATTCTCCCCAATGGATACTTCCAGTGTTCGTACATTCATGCCTTCTAGAGTTCCGTGACGAAGCGTACCAAAAGAACCTTTTGTAGACTCCATTCATCATCATTCAAAGACAGAGACAAAGAGACAAAACGTTTATTTGCATAAAGGTATATAGGTGTTACAAAATTAAATTATTTTGTTTTGGTCCTGTTTGGGATAAAAGTAATTGGCCATGGATTGCAGTAACCCTGTGTCCTTCGGAGAGCCGTTAAGCCGTCGGTCCCGGTTGTTATCGATACAATAGCAGTCGTTAAACCTTGTCGGAGGCATATAGGCGGTTTGAAGACATCCGACACGGGTTGGCCACTAGCCCGTTTCTCCACTAAATCGCATTGGATCAGCGTAATGGAGTATGCCCCAGGCGTCCTGTTGTGGGACATTTGAGGGTTGCTGCCAATGGTTTGCAGATCCACGGAACCCTTAATATACGAGTGAAACACGCACGTCTCTGGTTTATAATAATTAGCTTTTACGTTTTGTTGTTTTCCGCCCTTAATTGGATTATCCGAAGCTTTTAATGTGATTTTTTTTGGCTTACACGCACAATTTTATATTGTTTTGTTTTAATTAAAATCTGTTGGGCTTTAATAATGAAAATTGTTGCTTCATTTTTGGGACTTTTGTCTTGTTATTTGGAAACATTAATTTAATTAATATTAGGTGGTACATTCGGGGTGTACTTTTCTCTTATAAATATGGCCATGATCTTAAGTGGTCGCTATAACACTTGGGCACTCACTTTAAATCACATACGTATATAAGTCACATACCTATATAAGTATCTTGCGACCTAACCTTACCTACCCTTACCTGAGATTGTGTAGTTCTTGTAAATTGTTCTTATGAGGGCTAGGATAGTCAATTTAAATAGAGTATCTCACGTAACCATAGCTCCTCAACTAAAACAACAGACATGCTGGCCCACGACGTGTTATAATGGCGGCGGTATGTTCAGGATGTATGGCATTAAACTCTTTGTATTCCACACTACAACTTAAAACAACAAGGTAATGTACGAGCTTGATATCTAGGATACAGAAATAAAAACATAATTTAAAAGTCAGTCATACAATCCACATAAATGACTCTCTTTAGGTATACCGAGATCGTATTACTCTGAATGGGATTATTATTCCATTATAATTATCTAGAAGGAAAATCTCCACAAATCACCAAGAAAATTAAATTACATCTTTTTGTTCTTACGCTTATAAATGTGTCGAATTCATCTGTTCATTCTATGGTAAAAGCAAAGGAGACTTATTTTATGAGACGTTGTGAGAGTTCAAGAATTATGTAGAGTGTTGACGATGGTGACTAGTATTTGCTTGACTACTATTTGCGAACTATTTTACACTGCTTAACAACGGATATAGTGCGATGACTAACTATTACCATGCACTGTAACCATTTCTGTAACGGTGAAAGAAAACATCGTAAGAAAACTTACATGACTGACAGCTATAGATCCACGCTGACTTTGTTGAAGTCCTCGAGTAAGCATTCATCTACAACTTTTAGCTGCTTTTCCCCCAATTTTAATGTAAAAATCATGCAACCAGGTAATTGAAATCGAATCCTTCAAAACATCTTTCAAGACGTATAAGTATCACATTAGGTCTTAGGACCCAAATAACAGTAATTTAAAGATACTTAGGCTCGACTTAGCAAAACTTAACAGAAAGTTTGGACGTATTTTCTTCATTATTATACCGCGTGTTCATGGTATTACTTAACTATTTGAAAGCTTCCTAAATTTGTAAGTGACTTAAAAAGTATTAGGAACGCGGTGAAAAATGGATGTTGAAAGTTTTTGAGCAACAAAAACTTGAGTTCCAGAATTTGACGTTGGTAGGTAAATAAGCCTGCCGTATTCCCTGTACATTACCACTATGTTTGTTTAAGAAAGTCAAGTCAAACTGAGCTTAAAAAATAAAAATTCACTTAAAAATATATAGACAGAGATGCAATATTTTAGAATCCATACTCCAAGGCATGTGAAGTCCACCAACACGCATTAGGCCAGCATGGTGGTTCACATCTATCTTATTGTGAGAATTAATGGGTACAGACAGACTGTACAAAAAGGCATTTTGCACCACAATATTTAAGATCGCAAAACACCCCATATTAAATATGAAGGGTCTTTAATAACATTATCAGAGTCCATCCACCTCAAAACAGCACTTTCATCGTATACTTTAAAGCACCTGAGCACTAAAATTAATATGAGCTGACACAAACAAGCTTTTGGAGTACAGAGCTTTAAGCGGTGTCAGCTTTAGGCCATCTACACATTGAAAGAGTAAAAAATAAAAGTAACACTGTTGGTGTTTTAGTGTGCACTTGTGCAGTGCTCATAACTTCCCCAAACACAAAGAGCTAGCTAGAGTATACTCCATGTTGCTCCAACGTGAATTGGTGCTAAGTATACGGATTTATGATTTTGAGAGGGTCGCAGATTTTACAGACTTCGCATAAGGTCCTTCGCGTAAGAAATAAACATAAAAACTGCCACAACGCTGCAACGATATACCAATAACTATGATTTACCAATGTTGAATTAAATGTCTTCGAGGTTGTTATGTGGCTTTGATATTATTTATACCTACATTCTTGCTTAACGTCGCTATCTATGGCGGATTTTGATAAAATCCGCAAAAAACAAAGAAAAACTGTTAACGGCAAGCTCTATTAGATTCACTAGCTTTAAACATGTTTTATAAAACATTGTTTATTAAAGTAAGCTATTATATTTGACACCCATTATAAGGTTGTTAACTTGCACCGTGTGTAAACCACCTAAGTGTACTGGATATTGAATTAAACATTTTAGGGGCGTGTAATTAAGACGTGTTCGTACGTGACACGTTAGTAAAATTTGCTGTATCCACTTTAATGTGATTATGACTGTCGTATTATAGCTAATTAATGAACCTGTCTTGTTTCAACATACGAGTAATTATATATAGCAGTGTTAGTTTATTTGATTTTGTTTCTAAGCCTAAACTAGAACTACTTAACTGAATTGCTTATAATAATATAAATGATCTACCATCTATAAGCTCAAAATCACAGAGCCTTTCAACATCGCCCTCATAACTCACAGATTATGTACTGTGGGTAGGTACTAGGTACCTATTATGAAATGGAATCATCTTGGTCTTTGTGAGTAGTAATGTTGAGTGCATGGGGAGATATGATTTCTTTTGAGTAGGACTTATTTTGATTGGGTCTCTATCAAAATGTATTGGCTACATACCAACAGGTGGCCTAAATTCAAAACCAACTGTTAACGTAAGTAATGAAATCATAACTAACATTTTTTTAAAACCTAATTCGAGATATAAAGATGTTCTTTACTATCAATTCTGTTTAAATATTAAAGTGAATAAAAATGTTGAATCTTTGAATCCATTTTACAAGTTTTTGTATGTAGCTACTCGTGATAAGAACCAAGACATTATCTGCGGATTTGCTTGCACTAAGGAAGATTGTTTGTGTTGTGCATTGTCTTATTAAACTGTCACTAGCACAAACGCTAGCATTAGAGATTTGTGCATTTAAATTATATATCAACCACATTGTTTTCTATAGAAGATTTTTCTATACAACCTTTTAACCTTTCATGGTTTCATGATTGAAAGGATGGCTGATCTTGAACACATTAATGATGACCAACCGCTGGGTCGAGTCTCCTCTCACAACGTGCTGAAGCATCTAGGCATGCATCTGAAGCATTTTTTTGAAAACAATTTATTAAAATACTTACATCGAAATGATCCTCACAACAAAAACAATTTGACTTTGTTTTAAGATTACTTCGTAGCTTTACTTTTAATTTGGTTAACCAAGATGTGGTCATCCTTTAAATATCTTTATTCCGTAGTAAAATTGAAATTCTATTGGAATTTGAATCTGTAAGGTAATTGTACAACTCATGAATCTTCCGTGTCCTTCTTTTTCTTCCTCACCGCCAGTCAGTCCTATCTCTAGAATTGGCTGCGAAGGCCGTAGCTTCAGCCATCTGCAGCAAACTCCAAACTCGTTCTTACCTTACCTATTTTGCACAGAGAACATTTTATATGGTATACCATCTATATAACGTTCGTTGCCTCTAAGGAATATAAAGCAAAGTTCCGCATAGAGAACACACCAACAATACGTCATAACTCACTTACACGCTAATGCAAGTTTATGCAAGTTGCGCTCAAAGCCTATTATTTCCCTAAGTAATTTGGTCCAAGTTTCATGCGAATAAAGTTAGTGGAAATAACTAGGTATACCTATCATCGTTATACCGATTCAGCTTTTATTGCTAAGAGGGGAATAGGCCCTTTGCAACAAATATTTGCCAACTTTACCCATTACTTTAAGATGTGAAACAAGTAGTTAGTGCTATAGTTGTCTGTGATCCATTAATAACCCACTGCAGACCAATATATAGGCTGATATAGGCCAAGTCCACCACGCTTGGCCTATTGCGGATTGCTGGACTTCAGATGTCTTTGATTACATTTTAGAGAACTCTCCGGCATGCAGGTTTCCTCGCGATTTTTATTTTCACTGTTACATTTATTTGTGAAGCACACACTCACTCACTCACAGAAAAAGTTAAAGACGCATGTCATTAGGATTCGACCCGGCCGAACTCTTAGCCACTGGGATATTTTTCTTGAGCTGAAAATTTAAATTAACTCGAAATAGGACATGATCAAAGCCCAAGGGACGAGTGAATTATTTATGTGACGGTTTGAACACCTAACTTCCAAATACGAGTATTTGAGGCAAACATTTTTGGACGGAATTTTTAGTGGAACAGGATTTTTGCCCTTTCAGAATACTCTTAACCTCGTTAGCGCGAACGCACATTTCTTAGCACATAATTGGAAAAATATAAGGAAATAAATAAATCCCAAACTTTCCACTTAACATTTTTTTCTTTTCCCACGCAATAATTAAGGGGACTAAAGATCCAAGTCCATTTGCGCCCAAATTACGAAGTTTGTTCGAAAAGAATTTCTCTTAATCTGATTTGCACGGGGAAATATCGTTAATAAAGAAAGGCATGATAAAAATTTTAACGATATTTTAACGTGACAATCTTCTTCTGAATAAGTTTCATTATGGAAAGCGGCTAAAGGTTTGATTAAGATAAACGTTTCTACAAATATTGCACCTAAATGCCTTGTCGCATTTTTATATGGATATATGTGAGGATGTATGTTTGTTACTTATACTAAGAAACAAAGATGCATTTTGGTAATATTTTCTACACATAAATTATTATTATGGTTTAGGTATAACCGAGATTAACATGAATACCTACTCTCTGAACCAAAGTAATAACTCGGATCATGAGCTCTTTTGCTCGATAGATAAATAGATTTCATTGATAGCTAATAATATTTTAAAACCAATTATATTATTCAATAATTTGTAGGTGTAGAAAACATTGCAAATGAAATTTCAATTCAATGAAAAATAAAAACGGTATTAAAATTCAGCTGTAACGAATTTTATTAATCCATTTATTTTAGACTTTTGCAATATTTGCAAAAAACTTAAATCACTAGATTATTTATACAAATTAAAGTAAACTATACGTATGTGACTTAGTTAAACTACGACGAATATAAGCGTATATTTTATATTATATGGCATTATTACGGCATGTTTAATGTTTATACGAGTTCGTGTGTGGTAATGAAAAAAAAGTACCGGAAATGTGAAAAACTGTGTAAAATTTTCGTATAATTTTCCCCCAGGGTATACTCATTTGCAGTACTTTAGGCGGCAATACTCATGGGGAACACTCGTAGTTTATGCAATTCGTTCACACTTTTTAACTCGTAGGTAAACCACTTCGCAATATTTTTAACCGATTTGTGTATCGCTAAGGTACCTATAGAGAATTTTTATTGCGTGTTTGACAAATTTTATAGGTAGGTTAGTGGTACCCTGGTATTTTTTTTTCAGCATTTTTAGGTAATAACCAGCCAGTTAGCTAGCTCGTACGTTCACCCACAAACTCAACGTCAACATCAAATCAGTCGCGCGCATCATGAGCGCTCCCATAGTAATTCAAAGGACGGGATTGTTCTTGCATGTATACGCACGAGTTGAATTCATACGAAATCGCGTGGAGATCCACTGCTGTGGAGAAATGTGTGGACTACTCACTTCACTAGTAGATGCGCTAAATTCAAAATTACGTCTTGTTATTTTTTACACTCTACACGTCCAGTAAGTATACACAATAGTTAAACATAGGATATGAGTCACATGTATTTCACGGGACTGCGAAGTGTTAAACATGCACAAGAATAGTTATTTTTACTAGGCATATTCATTAGCTCATTATAAAAGTCAAAGTAAATTGACTTTGACTTTATTTGTATCAGAACGTCAATTTTAATATCCGTTACGAACGATGTTATACTCGTAAGTGGAGTTCTTTTGAGTTGTGTTTCTTCCAAGTCGAACCATTGAAAAACGTTTTAATTGTCCCGAACTCTTTGTCCGCAGGCAGATAAATTATTTGCTCGCGCGGACTTTTTCTTTGGGCATTCCTATCTAAATTTATGCCCAACGCGAAGGGCAGAAGGGGAATTTTATTAAAAAAGTTCCTTCGCCCTTGGTCCTTGGCATACGGCCACAAAGCAAATCGCCTTAATAATTACAGGAGTTTAGCGACATTCTGCCGGGTCAAGTTTTATTTCTCCTTTATGCAGAACAAATGTCCTGTGAGGGCTAAATTGTTAGCCATCATTTAACGGGGCATCCGAGTTTCCGTGCTAATGGCTGGACACACGGCTCATTTCAGGGGTGCCGATGAATGCAAGGAGAAACCTTTAACATAAATTTCGTAAACCAAAAAATCAGGATCTCTTAAACAGAATACCACATCAATACGTTATGTGCTTCGAAGCTGGCCACCAAATACCCTACGCATTCGCGTAGAAGCCAATAAAAGAAATATGAAGTGCACTATACTTAGTGAATCTCATCCTATCCCTAGATATATTATTATTACTTCATTCTCTTTTACTGAAATATTCATTGTATTTATAAATATAAAGATGTTATAGATCTAACATTAAAATGAAGATCAACCTGATTAACCTAACATAAAGATTGTATATATTCATGTATGTATGTTTTTTGTTGGAATTCAGTAGCAAACAGGCAATCAAGCCATCTGATGTTAAGTGGTCATTACAGCCCGTGGACATCCATGTCCAACCTCAAATAGGAGCCTCAACCTCAAAAATTCTTATCTGAGATCGCAGGTGCATGGATGTGACCCATAAGCATTAAGATATACGCCTCAAATGGAATATTTCTTCATAACCACTTACAGCAATGGGATCATTTTCATGATACATCATAAAGTCAACACCGGTAATAAAGACTTATTTATTACTTCTCTTCCCATTATTTGCTTGGAGAAGCCTCTTGAATACACGAATAAATATTTGAGACGAAATTCGAGGGCCTGACCTTGTTCGCACATCGTCCCTAGTCTTCGTAGAAACAACTTTGTAAGTCACGACACGATTATCGTGACTTACGATACCTTACTTACCTTACGTGGGGTACCTTAAAGTAGAATATTCTTTATGTCTTGTGTTTCGATTGGGGAGATATGGTTACCGGGAATACTTTATTTGAAGCTCTTAGTCCTCGTATGTAGCAAAGTATCCGCATACTAACTCAGATAGAATTTTCTCTCTATTTAAGGTTAGATGTGAGCGTCCATAGATTGCAATGACCATTTAACGTCAGGTGGCTTGTTTGCCCATTGGTTATTCAATTTGTTTAAACCATGAATACCAATTTCCATCCTTCCTTTCTTCACTTCGTAGTTCTCTGTTGAACAAGACATGAGGACATGACATCCATTGAACATGACATCCATTCAGGACATATTCCTTAATCGACGCCACTTTACCAGGCATCTCGATAAGAGTGGAGTGTGATTGATATGATGTAGAAGATACTATAGGTTTTCTATTTATCGTTTTCGTGATCGGATGGTGTAAATAACAACGTTTTCGTGATCGGATGGTGTAAATAACAATCTTCTGCCATGAGAATGAAACGAAGCGACAAATTTTAATGAACGTTACTCGGGTAAATATATTTTTTATGTCTAAATCAAAGGTTCCCTCTAAATGTGTGTCATCTTTGATGTTTTGCCTATTTTACGCCTCATAAATTCCAGTTTTAGGCGTAAATCACTAAATCATAACTAACTTAGTACCAACAAGTTACGCTGAAACGCACATAGTCCAACGAGTAAAGTAGTGGAATCGACATCGATGTAGTGTATGCAAAGACGAGACGAATAGCCCAAGGGCCGTCAGACAATATTTAAAAAGTTTTTGAGGCATCACAAAAGCGTTTTGAATAAAGAAATGTAGACCTGGCTGGCGGGTAATGGAATTTAACCATGTTTGAAATTTGATTGTTAGATTTATTATTCATGATATGGTGTGCAAAAAGAGTAATTACAATCTATTTTACATATGTACATAATTAAGTATATACTTTTTATGTATTTATTTCCAAACTGTTATAGGTACCTATATTTTATGCTCGAACGGGAACTAAGTTTAGTGCAATAAATAACACGCAGGTGCTAGCATCGACCGACCAGTAAGCAACATGTTTGATAGTGAAAACACGTACCTACTGCGAGGAAATATACCTGGAAAGAGTGCTGCTATACTAGTTTCAATTTCACGAAGATTTTCACCACATTTCTGGTTCAGGTTATTAAAGAGATTTTTCATTGCAAACGTTCGCAGTTCTGCGCGCTATTTACTCGTATGTTTGTCATGCTAAGTCCATACACATCGGGATAATGCAAACATAAGGATTGTCGCGTTATCTGTTCTGAATTATTATCAGCTGAACGCAAAGTTCAACACAATGTGGCCAAGGCATCATGTTATTTTGATAATAACCTTTAGTTCTACGGTGTTTTTTTGTGTGCGTAAGGTTGCATCCCAACTGAAAATCGCAATAAATCAGTCGCCAACTGGCTATCTTCTTTATTAGTCCCTTGAAATACTTTCTTGAAGAAAATGTTTAAGGAAATATTTATTTATGGAGATTGGTTTAAGAAATTTATTTATTCAGGTCATTAACGACTGTTCGATTGTATACAACGTTGAATTTATAAACAGTTTATAAACAATCAATTATAATAAATGAACATACAAGTTTAACATCGTTTTAAAATTGGAATATGTCAGTTGATGAGTTTGCTTAACACCAGTACTCCGATATGACAGTTTTCACCAATACTCCTAATTTCACCCCAATATCCATGTAAATTTTATTTCCTAACTATTTAGGTTAGGTTATATAAATTTTAATGAGACGCGTTTCTACAAAGTGTAAGCAAGAATAAGAAACGAGGGTGACCATTATTTAGGGAATTACGAGTACTTACGAAGGTCTGTCCTCGCGTCGACATCATTCCTTGATAATGGCCAAAACACCTCCTTAAGTAGATTGATATTTTGGGACAATTTATATTTATCCCACTTTATTTAGCGTGAATATTGCGTTGGTTCCACGGAAAACCTACAGAGGTTATCAGGAAAAAAGTTTTTTGTACCTATATAATTATGTTAAACCTAGCAAACAGAAAGATATTCGATCAGACATTCGATCAGATGACAATGATCATCGTTTAAAGCAACCACCTTAGACGGAAAGTGCCGGACCAAAGAAAGTTTAAGAGACCTATATCTTCTTTAGACCTGTAAGATTTGAGTTGTTTTCACGTGAAAAGCTGTTCCACTTGTAAACTTTACAGAAATGTGCGTCAAAACGAATAGCTAAATAGCAATAATATGTAATGTAATGTCTTTCTTTCTTTTTATGTGTAACTTGAACATACCTCCTCCGTGTTTCGGGGTGGGCGCAAACAGCTGCGACACAGTTTTACACTATTGCAGCTGTTTACGTACAACTAATAATTGTAATATTCTGTTTATTTGTTCAATAAAAAATCTTTTAATCTTAAAAAAAAAAAATCTTTTTCCTTGCAGCCCTTCGTAGTCCAATGCTAGGCATGAGCCAGCCCAAACCGACGCCACTAAACGGCTCCTAGGCCCTTTTAGTCCAACGGTTACTCACTGTCTTTTTTAAGTCATCATGAACGCATTCTTGATTCCTTCCTTTGGGCCTCCTTTAATCGACGTCTCTCCGTCCAGTCCTGGGCCCTTTAAATCCAACGGTTTCACGCTGTCTTCTTCAGGGCGTCAGTCCACCCGTTCGAAATACGCAGGTCAAGTTTGAGCGCCAAACTTTTCTAACTTCTTGGAAGGGCTATAGCCTTTACATACGACCGCACAAGGGACCAAAGACTACATTAAGAAACATAACTACATACGACATTTGATATTAAATATTCAACCTTCAAACAAAATGTAAACGAGCCAAGAAACGAGGGTCGCAACATAACTCTATCCCGCTGCTTCGTCGAATTCCGTATTAACATTATAAATTCATACAGAATATTATTATAAATGTGAAAGTGTGTTTGTTTGTTTGTTCTTAATTGGCGGCGAAACGGAGACTGATTGACGTGATTTTTTGTATGGAGACAGTTGAAAGGCTGGATCGTAACAAAGAATGCTTTTTATTTTGGCAAAATTTTATGTTTGTTTGTTTGTCTTTCACGGCAAAATAGAGAGACAAATTAATGTCACTTTTTGTGTGCAGATTGTTGAATAGTTGGAAATTGCCTTGAACTACTTTAATAGCGGAAAGAGAGTGTATGGTTCTGTGATGAAATTCTGCATGTATTTCATTTCTAATCTAAACGCGGATGTCACGGATAGAAGCTAATTCACTATAATGGTCGCACCTCGTAAACAGAATTTACATTTTACGCGGAACTCACAAACCGACGTTATGTCCCTTGTAATAAACATTTTTGGTTGCAAATTGTGACTCTCTTGTATACATTTAACATGAATTATGGTGCCCGAGTGCGGGTTATTGGTTTAAATTATTATGAAGCGCGATGTGAATTTTGTGTTATTAATTAAACTCATAAATTGTTAGGATCAATAATATCAAAATAATGATTATATTCATGAGCGCAAAGCAGAGGCATTTAATCTCTGCCCAAAAGTATTTATAGCCTGACGGTTTTTGCGTTGCGTTGCGTTTTTGCGTTGTTCAAGTTGTGGATAAATTAAGAAATAGTTTCTTTTACTTGTAACAGCTCGAATGACGACAATTTCATGTTTTTGCGCCCATGGGGTTGCAAAAAGACAACGTTATGGAAGACAGATATAATTGTGGCCATAATAAAGATGAAAGTGGCGCCCTCATTAAAGGTACTTATTATCGTAAAGCTACGAGTTTAATTGCATATAATAATATGATTAAATACGTATCTTCATTTTGATCATTGCGTCACGCAGCGCAGGTCCCCAGATTATATTTGAACGATCGAAGAAAGTACTCGTATTTCTAAGACCACAGAATTTACCAATATGCCTAGCCCAAAGAGTATTTGAAATACATTTCTCCTATCGCTTTCCTTTCTATAACATTACCACGGTACCTTAAACGAAATCCTTTAATTTCCTGATTCCCTCACACTGACCGGTTCCGATAAAACGGTGTAGGTACCCAGATCATAATCATTATAATGAACCACTCAGAACCACCAACTACGATAAAATCTACTTAAACCCTTACGAAGGTAACTGAAAGTAAGGGAGATAGGTAGCCATATATTTGAAGAGAGTAAACGCACCAGTTAATGCATGCATTCAAAATTATCTGCTGAATCGCTATTCGTGAAAAATGCCTACTTTCTTCAAACAATTTGTTAACTCCGAAATCTATGTTAACTTTCTGGAATGAGGGTGAGTGTTAAAAAAAGCGTAGGTAGCTCTGTTTGATTAGATAGTTTGATAAGCAAAAAATTTAACAAACGACGTGATTAGTACATAATTGGATTGGTGCGATCAAAAATTTTCGTGCTTTAAGAGTATATATGCGGAACGATTAAATTGAATCTGAATTACAATCTAGATCCTAAATTCAACCCTGAGTCCATAAACTTGACTTACCTATTCCTATTTCCTTGCCCGTCTGTATATATAAAGCGAAGAAACAAACCTTCCACCTTAGAAACCCGAACTAATAAAACAGCAGCAACAGTAATCAAGGTGTTCGTACTCACCCAAACCCCTGAGATCCTTATCAAATGCGCAATAAAGCGATTTCCCGCCAAATAAGCGC
The DNA here is from genome assembly GCA_905147235.1 of Erynnis tages. Lineage (NCBI taxonomy): Eukaryota > Metazoa > Arthropoda > Insecta > Lepidoptera > Hesperiidae > Erynnis > Erynnis tages. Next base: position 4,079,040 of record LR990079.1, read on the forward strand.
GCGCATAAAACTTTCACGCGTAACTACGGCGGCTGGCAACGGGTAAGGAAATGCAAGTTTTATTTTCTTGCCTACGACTAGAGATGGGCCTGAAATTAATTTCTACCGAGTAACCGAATACGAAACTTTGATCGGTTACGAATTTTTTTCGCTTTGATTTTCTGTCATGATTCGGAATGTTTGGTATTGCGCCGTAAGTGTGATGTGATATCAAAAATATTAATAACTTTTGTTGTTGTAACTAAAAATACTGTCGAAAATTATCATAACCAAATCAAGACTTGAATAGGAATGAATAGGAGGGAAATCGTTTGGTTAGTGGCAAAGAACACAAGCTGAGGATGATATCCACATGGCAATACTATAGTCTAAAGTAATTGTAGTCTTAACGTCTAGTCACCCTTCAGTCTCATAATCCACTAAGATTGGATGTGTCGTGGACATGCACATATTATTATACACGACAAAAACACACACGCCAAGAAACAGAAACTAAACTCATGATTCGAATCACTGCTCTATCTAGGAATCTATCCCAACGACACTCAGATAAGATTTTAAGTAAAAGACAGGATAAAGATTATGATGAGAATCGAATTGATTAATTTATCGAGTATACAGAGTATCGAATACTTAGCTCATCTCTACTTGCTATCGACTTTGTCCGGATAGACAATAATAGGATTAGAGTTGGGAATAGACATCAATATCTACCTATTGGGGTTAAACTTGCTCGTAACTTGGTGAACCCCTTAAGTGGGTTTATAGGATAATGGCGTTGTAGATCAAGAAACTTTGCATTTTCGGAAATTTGAGGTTACATGTCGAATGGCTAATATGGGAACATCCAATGGATTTGTATCTGATCTGGTGTAAGGCATTACAGTATAATAGTAGCTTTGCCTACGTAGGATTAATGGAGTTAACATATTATTTACTCCTACTAAATTTAACTACTCTAAATCTCTACTTTACTTTAGTAGATAAGTGTTCTATGCGGAGGAGAAGATAAGCGGTTTAGCAGCTTGAGCCATATTAACACAAGAAGAACAGGAGGAAAAGTAAATAGAGATAGATGGATTGTTTCAAATCCAAAAAATGTACTCGTAACTCATAATTCAAAAAATAATTAAAAAAAATTGGACCTATTTTGATGAAACTTTTACCATTCCCTAATTTGAACAAAATGCAAACAAACAAAAAAAGAACGAAAACGATATAATAATAATGTTGTTGATCGCTTAGTGAAAAATAGGTAGGACACTGATAAAAAAGTTAAAGGAATAAACCATCTAAGATTATTCAGAGACCGTGTAGCTGTAGACTGCAGGAAATAAAACGTTCATTACATAGTTCAGAGTCCAACAAGCCAGCAACAAAGTCACCCGGACTTCAAGTCTAACTAAAAGCGCTTTTTACTCCCTTTAGTTAAAAGTTGTGGCTTCTAGAAAATAGTGGCGCAACGTTTAACAAGTAGTTTCAGTTCTAAGCAACAAAAGTTTGTGGTATTTGGATTTGCAGCAGCAACTGTTGGGAATGTCTCCAATGGATTTAAGCTACGACCTTCACGGTCCATTCAAGAGCTAGCACTGGCTGGCGCAGAGGAAGAAAAAGAAGAAAACGTTGTGTTGAACAATGTTGAAAATAAGAATTGTCATTATAATAATGGACTTAAGTAATACTTAATGGAAATACATCAGATTCATAAGCTTGCACAATTTTGGTTATTATTTCCCCCTAAAAGTAGTTATGTACTAAAAATAAATAAATGCAAAGAATAGAAGAAATACTTTGCATTTCTTGAATAAATTTGGTACTTTATTGAATAAAATACCAGGTAGGTGTGTTCCTGTGGTATCACAAAACCCCTTTCTTTTATCGAAATAATATTCTCAATTCTAAGACAGAAAGGCTTTACGCAAGGGATTAAGTCGTGTTATTAATGAAGTACCCTCCAACTGTCTGGTTTACTGAAGTTTTGGGGAATAATAATTATATTTAAGTTATTATATTATTTAAGTCTTTCAAAATCACTAGGGTTTCTTCAAGATAATTAAATTTATAATTTTCTCCATGTTTTCCTTCGACTATTCCACAAGTAGGTATAGCCGCGCTACTTGACTAGATCGCAAGCGATCGAAAAACTTAAGGGCAGTTAGTACTTTGACGGGGCTAGTTCCGTACTTTGGAGAGCACGTTTAGCCATCAGTCCCGGTTGTTATCGATAAGATAGCAGTCGTCCCTTATGAGCGGTTTGTAAACATCCGACACGGGTGACTAATCCTATGGTGCCTATTTCTCCATCAATCCGTATTGGTGCAGCGTGGTGGAGTATTTTCCAGGCCTCACCCTGTTGTGGGAAGAGACCCGTGCCGAAGAGTGGCCGTTAAAGGGTTACAGCCATTCCATAAGTGGCTTAGTAAACTTCTTCGGTGAATACAAAAAGTCCAATTTTTAATAGTCACGGTAAAAATAGCGAGGAAACCTGGATGTATCAGAATTTTTCATAATAAATTCTCAAAGGCATATGAAAACCACCAAGCCACGATGGACCAGCGAAGTGGACTAAGGCCTATACCCTTCTTGTTATGAGAGAAAACCCTACAGTAGGTCATTAATGGGTAACAGACACAATTAAGCTAATTACTGTAATAGTACAAAGGGCTCGGATATAATTGAATCGTCCCCAGCAATTGCGTAATTAAAACTATTAAGAGGATTAACGGGTATTCATTTGAGTTGGATATGCATAATTTACAAATGGAATTACGCTAAGATAATTAAACGAGACGTTGCTGCTAAAATATTCTTGCTAGAATTCCCTATTTGTCTAATAAGAAAATTATGGTGAAGGTAAATAAGTATTTAAGATCAGTAAATTTCGGTGCGACGCAAATCATAAATGGCCTTAACCTAATCATCGGACCTCTCCTCCTGGGCTGGGTGATCATACCTGGAAAGCGGCCGTGCTTCAACTACGTCATGTCGGAGTTTTGTATATATGCCAGCGATGCAAAAACTTCGATATCGTGATTCAGGACTCCATGGCGCCCTATCTTAATGAGTGGTGGAAGTCGTCACACCTTTTTGAAAATTCGGTTCAGTTTTTGATGGGTTACAGTAACCTATCGGATCCAGTCACACTGAAGCGCATAGCATCGCTGCTTCAGTAGATCACAAGCGATCGAAAAAGTTAAGCAACGTCGGGTGCGGTTAGTAGTCAATATGGATGGCTGATCGCTAGTGGCTCGATATTGTACTTAAATTAATACAGCCTGTTTTATTATCAACGCTACATTTAATAATAGACAACGTACTTACTTACGTAGTCATAATAAAAATAAAAAATATTCTGAAGCTTATCCCAGTGTACCAAAAATTATCATATAAATGGAAAGCAAGAGAAAATTAATATAATTGATAGCTTTCTGGAAATAAGATGCGGTTTTTTCGTTATTCGCTATGGGACCGATAAATAACTAAATTCACTGTACACGACATCTTAGAGATTGGAAGAAAAATGTTTTGGTTTTTCTTCTAAATTTTATTTATTTAGTAGAAAGGTAATAGTTTTTACATGGGTAGTAATAAGCAGGTCTTATATAAAATATCTCTACCTAACTAAAACCCAAAATATGAACTACCGACCTTTTATATTATGTAACATAATTTATAAGATATTTTATTTAATCATAAATCTGCATCCGGCTTTACTAATTTGCTTAAACATTTCGCTATAAGATCTAATTACGTTTTTCAGACCGCAGCCAAGATCTGTAAGACGAATTAATGTTTCAATGTAATGTAGAATATTTGCAGGTTTCAAACGAAAGGGTTTGAAGCCGTACTTTAACTAACTGCCCTTTCAGACACCCTGAAGTGTAATCGCTAGAAAGGTTTCAATAAAACCGTTACCACTGAGTTAGTAGCTCTAATAACTGAGACCGGAGGGTTTTATTACGTTTCGCCCACTGAATAAATATTACCTTAGTAATTTATTTTAAAAGAAACCCTTAGGCAATAAATGAAAAACTTATAGCGACTAATAAAGACGTCCATACCTTTACCTTTTATTCAAATTTCGGAATCAGACAATTTTATCGCATTGTTCGTTATACATTGCTGACTGCGTGCGAAATGCCCATCCTGTATTCATAGTGAAAGAATCAATGGATCTTAAACAATTAGTAACTACTCTATGCAAACTATTTCGATGACGATAAAGGGTTGAGGTTTATAGAGCGTTTATCGACATTCGACATCCGCTTAAATGGAACTGCCCAATTCGCACATTTCAATCGCTGGACACGATCTTGCCATTCAAAACTTATAACTAGGTGTCTTCGGCAGTTATTGGACCTTGAAGTTGAGAAGGGATTCAAAGATAGATAGCATGACAGAGAGAATGTGTGTAATGTATAAGAATACGTAGGTAGGTATTGTATTATATAAGTATGTGTCTTCTTTTAAATACGTATAAATCCTTCCTTCCTTTCACTCTTTTGTAGTCCACTGCTGGACTTAGGCCTCCTAATCGACGCCAATCCGCCTGGTCCTGCTCCCTTTGAATCCAACGGTTTCCAGTTGTATTCTTTAGGACGTGGTTGTGGTTCTTTTACCTAAACGTAAACATACTCGTATACATACCAACTCCCATGAAAAGGCTAATTAATATGTCATTTTTATTCCCGATTTAGGTCTTTCATTATATTACTATTATAAGACTAAATATGAAGACAAAACGTTTATTTGCACAAATATAGGAACTATTTTGATTATACTATATTTACCATTTTCAGGTATGAATATTGTAAGCTACGGTTACATTAAGTTCATTACAACATATAAAGGCTTCAGGTTCCTGGCATAACTATTCTTGTAGCTTGAATTTGTGGGTAAACCCCTGGTCTACGATAAACCTTTCTCTGCAGACAGAATTATGACGTGCCAGCAACACATATGGGTAGGTACCAGCTAGTGAAACATTGCAACTACACAAAATATCTCTGTGGAAAACATTATTTGTCTCTTCTTGTTATTGTTCCAGCTTATAGCTGTTAAAAGCTATAAGTGATACTAACGTTCAACTTCAAGGATAATCAATTAGGACGTAAAAATAACAACACACAAATAATAGTCATTAGAATGTGTTTAGTATTTTTAAAAGATAATTAAAAGATACTAACTTTAACTCTGCTTTCAATTTGTCCCCAATATTTTCCGAATACAGCGGATCGGAAACACAAATACAAAAACCTTCCCATGCTTTACAAAATTTTCAGCCATAGCTAAAAATATGTACCTACCATTTAGACCTCAAATTGCAGGCTTAAACTCGAAGTGAAAACTAAACGATCCTTTACAACACAAATGTGCTAAGTCAAGCCCAAACTACCTAATTGTTTCAAGCTGAACACGCAGACTACACGGTACTCCGTCGTTCCAAACCTTATGTAAATTGGAGCGAGCTGAGAGAATGGGAACAATGGCCCAGCTCCATGTACGTGTGTACTTTGGAAGCAAATAGCCATTGGCGGGTTTAGTGGGAGTTTAGAAGGATTTCGATTCGTGGAAGTAGAGAAATTTTGGAAATGAACTGTGTTGTTCAAACTTTTAGCCGTATTTCAGCCATTCTGAGAATAAATGCATAAATCGATGATTTTACGAATAGTATAAAGTTCTGCAGTTCGTAGGAGCAGTAGTAGCTATATTTAATAGTAATCCATTATGGCAATAATATTGGAGATTCACGTGCTTACACAACGAAACCACTTAATAATGTTGTGTTAACATTTATGACGAAAGAAAAAAGAAAATACTTTTACATTACAAGACACAGAAAAATAATTAGGAACAAACAAAACATTAACACAAGAAAACATATAAGAAAAGGATCATTAACCAAAAATAAACATAGTTACTAATTAACTATTTAATTAATAGTGTGTTACTGAGATGTGTATTACCGAGATACAAGTCGATCAAATCAGAAGACACATTTTATAAAAGTATATACAGTTTACATAGTAAACTCCACTTCTGAATTACTTGTACGTAAACTTCTTCGGTTAGGAAGTAGCGAACTAGTTATAGGTCTTATATAGGGCTATCATTTCTGATTCTGTCGTAAAAAGTAATTTTTTTAAGAAAACTTTTATGACTAATTAGTCTGTATACATTAGTGAATATTTACCTTAAAACACTAATTGCATTTCTACCCTTTACTGGACTTTACTCCACTTGTTTAGACCTCCATAATAAAAACCAAAGAGCTTGTTTGTTTTTCTCTCTCTCTTGTTTTTCTTTCTCTCGAGAAGTAACGTGGTTTATATATGACTTATGAAAAACAACGAAATTTATAGGTACCATTCTTATAAAATTTTGATAACCAAAAATATTCGTAAAAACACCAACCCTAGTTCGAGCAGTAACATCCTTCTCTATTCATGAAGCAATTTAAATACTATGGCCATTACAACTGCCTGTTTATGAATTTCCAACAGAGTTGAAGCCTCACGCACGAAGTGGCCACAAATATTAACGAAACATCCCAAAAACGTGCGCAGAAATAGCAGTTGCATAGCGGAATTACAACAATAGGGTTGTGGACTAATTTTTCGAAATGCTTTTATCTTATTGATAGACCCTACTTAAACACGAAAAAAAATACGTAAATGTTCTAAACTGTCATCTGACATCACTAGTTGCTAAACAATACTCTCGATCTGTCAAACTCAAAGATTACGGTCCCCTGTATTAATACTTTCGTCAAAGTATTCTTCTTAGTTAACGACATAATTACATGACATACTAATGAATGATTGACATTTACCGTACAACAATAGTGTTCATGGCGGCGGCACTTATAGGTATTCACACTTAAATATTGACAGATACATCAGGACTTCAACTAGTTTAGCAAACAGTGATATCATCACACGTTTGTAGGCACGTGATAATGTGTGAGAAGTAACGTAATTAAAGTTAATTTTATTTAGTTTAGTTCACTTAATTGAAGTTGTTTTTAAAATAAGGAACGTTAAAGTGAATTTGTAACATGTGTCCACATCCCTATTCCGCGGTTGTTATGAGAACAATATTCTTTTTGAAACATGTTAATTCCCGGTTTTGTGTGCACAATTGTTCTTTCGCCCTCTTTTGTTTATTGTAAATTGTTCCTGTGGTTCAATACTACACGCCTGATTGCGTCGAAATACTTTGGTTGGAAGGGGATTCGTTTGTAAAGAAATGAATTGTTTGGCGTCAAAAGCCGTTAAGTTTTTTGTTATTATTGTTAAGTTTGGTGTAACTATTGCTACTCACTTTTTAAATTCAGATATTTCAGACACTACTATGTGCATTGAGATACAACTACACAAATGACACCAAAACTATTATTGACCTCACATTTCTCAAATTATACATTACTAAATACATTGTGGTGGGAACGATAGCCATTGAAGCCGTTCTCCCGTGGTTAATACTTCAAAAAATGACATGGAAACCCGGCCTTATGAAGGTATTTATAACTAGAAAAATAACTGAATCAAATTTACCTTTACACCACTGAACTGAAGCAGCAGTAATGCCACTGTGGAACAGGGAGCTGATTCTGTGTGACCATTCAGTTTTCGTGCCGACATCGTGTGACATCAAACCGTACGTCATTTCATGAACTCGGCACGACAAGGAACCTTAATGTCTGTACTATAAGGCACACAATAGATTGTAACGATATTTGACTTTAAGCCTTTTTTGACTTTTTATCACGGGTAAGACACGACATTGCCGCGATACGAGTGTGAATGGTCATACAGAATCAGGCCCCAGGTAAAGGCCTCGTTTCACGTTACAGCTGTGTACGGTTGTTACGCGCCATTTGCACTGTCTCTGAGGGAGCGGCTTTGTGGATAGCCCTAACGGTACGAGCTTGGGAATTTGGGATTTAGAGACACTTTGAGGAATAGATACAAATTCACGTAAAGTTTTGTAAAGTTGCCCGTAAATTAACTCTTAGAGTAAACCCTTTTTAACGTGCGTTAAGAATCCTTCAAAAAGAACAAATGAATTGCCTTTGTATGTCATGTATTCCCATGTTTTTTTAGTATTAAAAAACCTTTAAACGTTCTAACTAATTCGAAGAAAAAAAATAAGAATCCTTCAAAAAGAACAAATGAATTGCCTTTGTATGTCATGTATTCCCATGTTTTTTTAGTATTAAAAAACCTTTAAACGTTCTAACTAATTCGACTTCGAATCGAGGGATCCGGGTTCGAATCCCATAGTGGCACGCACCAATGACTTTGTAAAAGTTATGTGCGCTTTATAAAAAATTAAATATCACCTGCTATTACGGTGAAGGAAAACATAGTGAAGAAACCTGCATGCCTGAGAGTTTAGAAAAAAAAAGTTCTCAAAGGCATGTGAAGTCCACCAACCCGCACTAGGCCAGCGTGGTGGACGGCGGCCTACATCCTTCTCATTGTGAGAGGAGACCCGACCCTGTAGTGGGTCATTAATGGGTTACTGACAAACGTTCTAACGTGCGGTGAAAGAGCGCGAAGTCTATCAACTGAATAAAGATATTGTTTTTTTTTATATGTGATGCTATATTTGTAGTTTAAAATAACACTTTTTTTGCTAATCTTACCTATCCGTATTGATATTAACTTTTATTATTTGTTCCCGCCTCCCAATCACTTTGATACTACTAAGATCTCCAACTACAAAGGTTTGTAACACACACATACACAACACTGAATTGTACTTAACATAAAATTCGCATTAGTTAGTTGGAACTTTTTACCGCAAAAGTAAACATGGTCTTCTCACTACCAAGTAGAAGGTATGTATTTTTATCATAATTTCCTGAACTTATTTTTGGTACGTACCAAAGAAAAACATTTGACAATAAAAAGCGAATCCTTAAGATATAATAGCAAAACAATACCTAAGTATAATAGATCAAAGAGACAAAATAGTGGTTGACAAGGAAAACCTTTTGTCATAGGATATAGCGGTTTACTCGTATTTCGAGAAAGTGATCTTTGAACTATTGTGATTGACATCAAGTTTATTTGTAAGAGATTTTAAGAACTATCAAAAACAAAACAAAGCAATATAATATACTAACATAGTTATTAAAATATGAAAGTTAGGCTATAGCCAAATAGTCTATTAAAAAGACATAGAATCAATATTTTACTTTACTTCCTGACCTATAAAATAATAAAGGTACATATAAAATAGTAAAATAACGATAGAATTACCGAAAAGTAATGACAATAAAATACCAGAGCATAAGAATCCAAAAATTTATTCACAGCCAATTCAAAAATAATATACTTTTAATTCAATTTGGAAATTAATTAATTTCATCCTTGCGATATGTCACAGGCGCTAATTTTATGGAGATCTGCAAAAAGGAATAGAAATAATTATAAAAAGTAAAAACAATTTCTGTTGCTTAAAAATGTTTTAAATTTGAAACATTTTTATCAGTGGCAAAGCTATTGTTGATCGTCCGGGGAGGAAGAGTGCAGCTCTTAACCCTTAACCCATCGCAAAGCTGCATGTTCATGCCTTATGTGTGCTCTATTTGAACCGTTTGTATGAATTCAGAGAGGATTTTTGTCCTATTTTAGGTTGAAGTACGACTCAACATCAGTGCCGCGAGCATAAAAACACTATCGTCAAAGTATTGGTATAGTTCAAATTGGAAAGAGATAGGTCTGTACATCTTCCCATACTAATGACACGTTAACTATTGAATACTTTGACGGTGGCTTGCATACCCATTTTCTCGAATCAAATGAACCGTTCCTTACTTTTCAATCGCATTCTGAAGTCGGCACACAAACGCCAGCCGCATTCCTCAACATTCCTTCTTTACACAAACAAGCTGGCTGGTAGCAGCCCGGCGCTATCGAAGGGCAAGGTTTGTTGACCTGCAGATCCTTGCATTCAGTAAAGCATTGCTCCAGTGAACACTTGTAGTACACTTCGTTCTCGGGACAATCTGAAAAAATCGGAAAGTAACTTCTTTCATTCACATATTCTTCATCTTTAACTTTTAACTCATTATTTAACTTCATTTATTAAATTTATTTTTTTCTTATACACGTACACGTTCTTGTACACGTATACGAATCTTGCCGAAATAGGATATTGAATTCGTGGTACACGCTAATGTATTTACTATTTACGTACCGACACCAGTATGAACATAGCCATGCAACACCGCGCTATAGAAAAAACTGGTGAAATCGCAGGCTCGCTCTATAAAAAAGGAAGGATGGGATCCGTGGAAATACGCGCATACAATACACTTATACTCGTATATTGATGACTTCGCCGCGTATTTATACGGATTTAGTTTATATAAATTGTTTGTGAAGTGGTCATTGCATCTAACGTTATATGCGGGTGCTGTGCTAGTCATGGGGACTAAAATGTTCACCTCAAATCATACCTCACCAGCTGAAACACAAGACAGGAAGCACATGCTGCTTTATAACGGGTTAAGAGCCTGGTGGTAAGGTTGTGCCCAGCGAGCTACTAGGGCTCCACATAATGTTAATAAAGTTTATTAAAAATATTATACATAATATATCTATATACGAACCCCAAGGCACATTAGGATCCATAGATGACGAGCACACAGCCACAACGAATGTAAACAAAAGAATAGGCAACACAAATGACTTCATCTTGATTCTTGACCTCTGGCGCGACTGTACGTAATCACTGAGAATAGAAGAATATCATCTGTTTTTATATACCCAACACCTAAAGTACTGCTACTTGTATTGTAGATAGGTATCGATATGTAATTACTATAATCTGAGATGTGAATAACATGTCTTTAAAAACGTGCTTTACGTGGTTTTTTTTTTCATTCTTTTTTCCCTCTTTGCTAAATGCCTTTGCTAAATCCTGTTTGTTTGTCCTGAGATACCTTCAATATTCTTCGAATACAATTCAAAGGTGATCTATTTGAGTATTTGATATAGGGTTTGTTTTTTTCTGTAGTGCATTTATAATCGATATGGATACGGTTTTAATATAACACACTATCTACACATCAAACTGGGGTTTTTAATTTTTTTTAATGGAAAAATTCTTAAATTAAGTTTATTGTTATTTTTCTTAATTGCTGACAAACTAAATTTTAATCATGTATTTGTAAAATGATTTTCTTTGAATGAAGGCTTTTTGTTTTGTTTTTTCTTTTGTTAATTTTCAAGTCTATCTATTTTAAGTCATTGAGTGCTTAAAGATAACTTAATAGACCACCGCATCTCTGGTAAAATCCACTCGTATAATTACATCACGACCCGCTGATAATATCTACTTAATTATAAGTAAAACGGGGATTCACTTGTTTCGAAGAATACAATTTGGAAATAACAGACTTCAATCACCGAACGAGGATAACTTGTAAACAATAATTACTTATAATAAGCACAGCCTATACTGATCTGTTAATTAAAAAATGAAAAAAACCTATGAATATGTAAGCATATACAACCACAGAATTCAATCAAATGAGAGGCACTAGACGTAAATGTATGTGAACATTTACTTTAAAAAATTGTAAGTAGGTAGATAGGTATGTAGCTAGGTAACTATTTATGATTTTCCGCCGTCTTTATTTTGAAGCTAAAAGTTCAAGTAAAATTTATAGCCTATATCTATCTCTGGATATTGTATAATTCTTTTCTGGATGTCAGTAACCCATTAATTACCCACTACAGGATCGGGTCTCCTCTCACAATGAGAGGGATGTAGGCCTTAGTCCACCACGCTGGCCTACTGCGGGTTGGTGGACTTCACATGCCTTTGAGAACATTTTTTTTGTGAACTCTCAGGCATGCAGGTTTCCTCACGATGGTTCCTTCACCGTAACAGCAGGTGATATTTAATTTTATAAATAGCACATAACTTTTTTACAAAGTCATTGGTGCGTGCCACTGGGATTCAAACCCGGACCCCTCGATTCGAGGTCGAATTCTAAGCCACTGGGCTATCACCGCTTTTCTGGATACTGCATAATTATTTAAATCGGTTTTGTATTTCTGAACCCAAAATAGCCCGTGAACAATATTTTTGAAATCTTCTGAGGATGTATTATTGAATGAAAATATTCTTTGAGTAACCTTATTGAAATTAATTTTACTAACTTATAAATATTTTAGTAAAGGATTTTTGTAAACCGAATAATATCACCATAATATTAAGAGTGTCAAATAAAGTTTGAAACAAAGTATACACACTAATGTACGAGTACACACCAATGCACATTTTACAAAAATATAGTCTAAAGGTAAAGAAATAAAAAGATTATTATGTCATCGGCAAGTTTTTAATAACGGGCTCTGTTCAAGTAGGTACTTAACCGGTTGAAACATTTCATAGACCTGTTAATTTCATATTAAACATACCAACGTTTTTCATTATACGTAAACACAAGGATATTCATGTTTATGAAAAAAACTTTGCTTAAGTTAAGTTCACATTTGGAATGTTTTAGGTTCCGCTCGGGCTGAAAAAGAAATATAAATATTATATTATCTTATAATGAAATTAAACAACAGATATAAATACATAGCCGTTGACATGGCTCATCATTTCAGCCCTTCGTAGCCCACTGCTGGACATGGGCTTCCCCTAATCGACGCCACTCCACTTGATTCCTTTGAATCCAACGGTTTCCGGCTGAGTTCTGCAGGTAGTCAGTCCTTGGATCGAATAGCGGCCTGTACTCGTTTTGCCGAGACGTGGTCGTCATTCCCCGACCTTTCTTCCCCACCGCTCATCGGTCTTTCGATGGCTAGTCTTATACAGATTACCCGTAAAAAATGAGCAACCTCGCAGCACTAGGTAGGTAACACCATAAACAACAAATTTTGTTCTATGAGTTCGAACATAACTCAATACATAAAAATAAATGGTTAAACAAGTTTTTGTTGTGGACATTTGTAAGTCTACGAAAGTATGTTTCATTCATTAATGCTGGCATGACCGACGGTCGACTGGCGGGCGAATAGGTCAAGTTCAATCAAAGGTGGTAGCGCTGCTCCTCCCCCCCCCCCCCCCCGCGATGTTTTTACGCGGTTTGTTTACGTAATATTTGCGATGCGCGTAGTGTTAGAAACATTCAAACGGGAAATTAAATTAATAAATAATTTTGTATGAAATTAAAAATTAACAAATTACCAAAAGTCGTAGTACACAAGTTGTTGCTTATGGTGTTAGCTACCTAGTGCTGCGAGGTTGCTCATGTTTTACGGGTAACCCTGTATATTCTACAGCTACTTACGACATTTTGCCTCAGGCACGCAAACTCCTTCGCTGTTCCTATAGTACCCTCCGATACAGAGACAGGCTGGTGCGTAGCAGCCTGGAGCCAGTTGGGGACACGCAGGGAAGTTGTTCAGGTCGTCACAGTTCTTGTAACACTCCTCCAATTCACACTTGATGTACCTTTCGTTGATCGGACAGTCTGTGGGAAAACTTTTTTTATAACAGAGGAAGTGAAAATTTATGGTACAATTTACAGCTTTTTACACGAACGGAGTAGTTTGGCACAATTAAAGTTTATATGGAAAAGATGCGACGCGATTACATTTCGCGATTACATTTGATTCCTAGCTTTTCTGCCCTATAAGTTATCATAAAGAATATATGACCGGATCTATCGAAATTTAACTCTGTAATGTGCATAAACACACACATTACCTCTCTAATAATACACGTGCTTATAATAATATTGTACAAATACATTAATAACTATTTTACTAGATAAGAACATAAGTACATACCAAAGGGTTCACCGTCCTCTTCAGGGTACGGCCAGGCCGAAACAGCAACAATCAAAGCCAGAATAGTAAAAAATGCCTTCATTTTAATCAATTATTTAAACCAATTTATCGACCAATTAACGCGAACGGTGTCTTCCAATTAAGGCCAGTCGACGAATGCAAGTTAGGTATACCTACATCTTTCCTCCTATTTATCGAACCAATTTAATGAATGTTGTTAATAATAATGGCATTTATAATAATGTTTATGTTTCCTTCCATTAACTAAATTGATAAGGTAGGTTTAGGACTGTTTGTTATGCGTATTTTTAATTTGAAACACATCCGTTCACCGTTATAATAAAGGTTAGTAACGTGGCAGAAAAGTAGCGACCTAGTTTAAGAGGTAATCAGTATTAGTAGTAGGAAAATAAAATACTTAAATAAAATTAAGCAATTGTTATATATAAGCTTAAGGCCTAGTGGTACGTATGAGGGATACATCGTGCGCAGTCTGAGCGCTCCCATCGTACTTCTTAGGTCGGGATTGTTCGTACATGTACGACTGTACGTACGGATACGCATGAGTTAAATTCGTACGAAAACGCGTTCAAACTGAGCACGAATGAATGAGTAATGATTTATGAATGAGTTTTCACGAATTACAATCAATACGGAATGGGCAAATGAAAACTAATCCGTATATGAGCGTATGGTAGAGTATGCTCCAAACTTCTACTGAAAGTACTAATTCTTCTTCAGTTGCAGTCTCTGCGATAAATAAATACTGACATTCGTGTAATTGGGTTCAGTCTAAGCCGTGTATTTAACAATGACGTCTGAACAGTTTCAAACAATAACAAAGTTGCGCTCTGATAACCAACACTCACCACCTTCATAGTTCCCAAGAAGCTTAACTTCTTTTGCAAACTTTTGGGAAGAGCCATAACTGTTAAACCCTGCAACACATGTTGGTATACTTAACTGCTAACCGCATGTCACTTCCTGCACTAAGGGGTGTGATAAAAGTAACCACATTTTAACTAGCGCCATAGTCAGTAAATGGAATTGAACGCGCATAGACCCACGGAAACGGGAAAGTTAAACTGTTTTTGCATTTTGTTGGATTAATTATGTGCACAGCGTTGAAACAGAAAAATTACGTCTGTTAATTTATCCACAAAGACAGAGTTAAAAATATGTTTATGTTGGAATATATTTATTTTATATATGTTATTATTTATTTACGTTTATTTTGGTACGTCATATATGGTGGCATAGCATGGCGTAACACGACGTGGCGGTAAAACAAGTTAATTAAAATTTTACAATTTAAATTGTAATAAAAACCAACGTAAGTAGTGGCCCTCCCAAACGTGAACTTAGCATATGAAATTTGGAATTAATTACTTTCAACCGACTTCAACCTGGCATAATCATAAATTACAGCAGTAATACCGCTCTTCTGGACCGGATTATGTTCGTACCTTTAAGCCCGAATAATTAGTATGAAGTAGAATTTAGGACAAATTAAATGAGAACTAATGCACATTCATTTCTCCTAATGTTAAGTGATTCTTACAGCTTTTGGCCGTACTCGTCATTAGTAGGTTATCAATTCTTCGGCATTTCTTTTCCCTTTTGTTCTTTCTTACTTCGTCGGACTTCGTAAATATACAATTAAATCTGCTTTTATTTGAAAGAGTAATGTATACTTTCCAAGTGTATCGGTCATCGGTATCAAGTCAGGGTGAGATGAAAGGGATCTTGAAAAAACGAAGGATAATTCCTTTAACTTAGCGCACAAAGATAAATTACGATTATAAATTGGAGTATAAACATTGTAAAAAATCGGTTTAAACAAATAAATATTGCCAGTCGAACTAACGCCGTCTTTTCTTAGATTTTTTATACAAATTCAACTTCAATTATAAATGTGAAAGCATGTGAGGACGGATGGATGTTTGTCTTCACTATCATGCAAAAACGGCTGAACAGTTGTGGATTAAATTTGGTGTGCACGTAGTTTCTAACCGATATTAACATGTAGGATACTTTTTATCCCTATCTGGTCAAAGTTCTAAAATCCTCACGGATGAAGCCGCGGGCATAGTCTAGTGTTATTATTATATGCAATTATGATGATAAAGACACTGATGTAGGCTCACAAATAACAGTAAAATCACTCTCATATTCTCTACAATTTTACGTGTAGCAATAATGGATCAGATTATCCCCGGGGAGTCAGGTATGTCATAAAATTAACCAACATTTGATGCTCCCTGGATGCCATCTGGAAGATTACGATCACAGTATAAAGATTATACAGTAATGCGAATCGGCGCTTTCCTTGAAAAGAAATTTACAGACGCGCGGTTCGTTGATACAGGCGTACCCGCCTACAGTATTTTGAATTCACCAACCTTGCCATTACTAACTTGAGTATGACTCTAGGTATGTGATTTAAATATTATGTATTTTTTGTTTCATTATGTGTGAAATAGGAAGTGTTCAATTAAAGTACATGACATACAGTCATATTGTGTATTTTCATTAGTAATTTCAATTTTTTTTTTTTTATTATTGTCAGCATCAATTAAAACAAAATTTAATTGATGCTGTCAAATATTTGCGCATCGATCTATAAGTTGTAAAAAAATCCGTATAAAATCTGTATAAAAATCTGTATAAAAAATCCGAGTTTGGATTAAAAGTTTATGAAAGTTCGTTCGCCACTGCGACGCGCCTAGGCATGATTCGCGTTCCAACCGTTTGTATGTACACACTTCACTGTATAATATTTATGCTGTGTTACGATTCCCCCTACTTTTATCTGCTTTATATAGCTGTAATGTAATAACGAGCGGTAATAAAGCAGGGATCTTGTAGAACATGACACAATAAGGTCTAGTGTTCTTGGCAATCCCTTCCACTCAAACCATTTGAGCTACGACAGAATATTAAATTCTAGAAGAGACTAGGAAATGTTTAAGCTATTTATTTCAGACTAGTTTTTGCCCGCGGCTTCGTCCGCGAGGATTTTAGAACTTGAGCCGTTCATCTAATCTGTTCCGCCGTTTTTGCGTGAAAGAATACCAAACATTTACATTTGTAATATTAACAAAATGGCGCCTTGACGATTATTGTAAATGATTGCAAAGTAAATTAAGTGGTAAATAAGTATACCTATACAGGAGCAAACATTCAAACGGGAAATTAAATTAATAAATATTTTTGTATGAAATTAAAAATTAACAAATTACCAAAAGTCGTAGTACACAAGTTGTTGTTTATGGTGTTAGCTACCTAGTGCTGCGGGTGTAACATAAAGGGTTGCAGATCACTGGACGAATACCTTTCGTCTTTTTCAATCCACATTGTATTCAAAAGTGGGTACCTACCTAGAATTCTTTAAACAAAAATAGCATGTTCTTAATTAAGAACTTAGTCCTTTATGAAGAATTCTTATTACAGCCATAGAACAAATTTACTAAATAGGCACGCCTTTTTTATACATTAATGTATAAATCACCAACTCACAACAGACCAGGCAGCGTTGCAGATATCGACCTAATCAAATTTCACTTCTCATTTTAAGAACCCGACTCTACAGTGGGTCACTAATAGCTCGCAAATGACTCTGTAGTGGGTCAATAAAAGGTTGTAGACAAATTTCTTAGTTTCATAGAGAACTGGACTCTACAATGGGTACTTGCAGACAGCATTCAAGTCACTTCCATAATCACTTAACCAAGTTACATATTCGTGCCTATGTTGGCTCAGCGGACATTAAAAGGAATATCATTTCACTAATGGACCATTTATATGTAAGTAAGTGAAAACATATATCAGGTAAAAAACACGCCGTATTTGTACGCTTTTGTTGTCACCTCGGGTGTTGACGGCGAAATGGGAGCATAAATATGTATTATGCGATGTATATCTGAATTTATTCTAGTTGAGTAAAACTATTTAAATTTTTAACATTCTTTGCTTCAATAAAAGGGAATAATTATATCTATTGTTAGGTATCAGTCTTGAAAAACATACATTTCTCATAATTTGAAGAGATGTTTTTCAACCAAAGACCTGTTAACCTATAACTACCATATGAGCATATAGAAATATTGTTACTATTCAGAAATTGCTCTTCCTTCCTATATTTAATTTTGTAGTCCACTACTGGACGTGGGCCTCCACTAATCCACGCCACTCCACCCAGTCTTGGAACTTTTGAATCTAACGGTTTCCCGCAGTCTTCTTGGGGTCGGTGGTCAGCCTGTGATCCCTGTACGTGGACCTAGAAATACGAAAACCTTAATATTAGTTAAGAAATAAAAATTTAATAAAAATAGGTTAAGGCAGTATAAAGTCACTTGCTTAATAATGTGGCCGCTTTAAATCAGCTTCAACGAACTAAAAATAACTTCGAATTTTTAAAACTCCTTTACAAAACGTCACCTTATATTTCCCCATCAAACAATGGCGGAAGGCCTTGATATTCCACTGCTTAGTATCCGAGTAAAAGTAACAGTGATTTCGCGTGAAAATAAAGGAAATCGGGTCATCCAACAAAACGGCCACAGACAATGCCAGAAGAAATTCGACAAAACCTTAGATAAAGATGAAATATAATTTTGATAATGGATTCTTTATTACAGCTGAATTTGTTCTCACAGATTATCTTGATTTATTGGGCGAGAGAGATTTAAGAAGCGACATTAGTCTAATTGATGATGAGTGCCTCGGGTTTGCTGGGTAGCGGCGATAACCCTTGCGAATTCGTCAACCTTCGCTTAGATTGCTATCGTTGGAAATGTTTAAGTAATTTTAGTTCATTCTAGGATTAGACACACTTACATACTATACCTACGATAGGCTCCTTAAAACAAAAAAATCAGGTTTTGTCTCAGGTTTTTTAAAAATTAATTTCCAATCCAGATATGTTTGCATCCTAATGTGACGACCCAAGTAGCACAGCACTTAAGACACCGGTGCGCTGCGCGAAGGGACCTTAGTTCGATTCCCAGTAGAGCAGATTATTTTGTCTCGTTGAAAACACTGTAACTATGAAATTTTAACTATACCTTGCTAAAAACAGCTATAAGTAACGTAAATCAAACCGATTAACGTCTGCTCAAAAGCAAAAGTTTCTAAATAAAACATTAAAATTATACCTCAAACTAAGAAAATAACTCACATAGGTACGTAACTACGTATATAAATTACCTTCATATTCTAAAATAATACGGCGTTTTGATCTGCTGAAAGCCAGATAAAGCACGACCGTAAAATACGTAACCTTGTTTTACGAACGAAGCCTGTTATTTTACTTACCATAAAAAATTCAGTAGGCAACTCAGTGCTTGATTTCTGGTAATCCTTTACGTGAGGTTAAAGGAGAGTAGGACTTACAGCCTCCGAGTGTATAACAAAGTGTCTTTTTGTTACGACATGGAGGGTAATGTAATAAAAATTTCTTTAGCTTTACCTTTATTATCGAGGTTTAACCGGTGATAGTCTTACCTTCCTTTCAGCTCTTCGTAGTCCACTGCTGGACATAGGCCTCCCCTAATCAAGGGAACTCTTCCCGGTCTCGGGCCCTTTGAATCCAACATCACTAGTCCACCTGTACACGTAATCGCTATTCATTAAGGGACATTCGGTCGGTCCTTCGAATGATGTGACCATTACCACTTTAATTTAAAGGGTGATACCTAGTCCTAATAATTCAATCTGTTACGCGGGAAATCTGGGATCGAATCCCAGTGGCACGTATTAATTACCTTTCATTTAAACTATACTATATAAACATCAATAAAAAATAAGAAGGTGTGTGAAGGGAAACATCATGAGGAAACCTGAATGCGTGAGGGATCTTCTCCATAATGCTCTCAAAGGCATGGTATGTTAGTATTGTATGTTAATATTGTATGTTAATATTGTAGTTTTTTTAATATACACAGATGAAAATCAATGGACATACATACAATATAATGTTAATGTTAATCCATTCAAGGCTAAACATAATTTTTATCTTAATGGTTATACACGTACTTACAGTGTATAATAATTATGTTCGCAACACCTTGTAAGGCTAACAAATCATATAACAATATCTTTACGACGGGCGAAGGGTACAAAAAATATGGTAAAACTTTGAGAAAAGATATTCAGCGAAGCTTACAAGTAGTTTGGAACTTTTTAATAAAAAATCTTTGATTACTATAGTTTGGGCGCACATAAAAGTTCACAGGTATGAAAATTAAATTAAAGTGTAGCGAAACAAAAGGTTGACAATCCCGTCGACGAAGTTTCTGGACGTTTTATGAAATATAATAGAAAAATGGTAATATCTAGGTGTTGAACAATATCTTTTCTTATAGATACACACATTTAAAATATGCCTACAAATTATATTGTCGCTAACTTAAATTCATTCACTATTCGAACAATCATTTTTTTCAATTATTCTGTATTTACTAAGGGACTTCTAACAACAACAAATTAATAACGCTTCTCACAACACTTAAAAGACATTAAACTCGATTTGGGCCCAAAGTAAGCTCTTTGCCCACATTCAAAAATCAACTCTATTCTGCATTTCATAAGATCTAAATTCATTTGATAATGGGACATCTTTTGGTATTCGATAGTAAGTCAAGTGGCCGCGGGATAAACGTTTCCTTCCATCGGAGGGATCAAGACGCCATACATCCAGCTTATCTCGCGTCAGACCGAACCGCACTGCCTTATGTAGCCTGTTATGTACTCGTAGACTGTTTATGTAGCCCTGCTCTTCATCAAAATAAAACATTGTTACTGGTGTTGGGGGAATTTTCACCTAATTTAGCGAGAAAGTTAACTAACGTCCTTGTTGTAAGTAACCTGTAGATTAGTTGCAATAACCCCAAACCTACCATACCAAAACTAAACACGATTTCCGACGTTTTATTTTAAAACTATATCATTAAAGGCGCTCTTATAAATTTATCTTACGTATATTAAAAAGTGCAGCGAAAATT
This sequence comes from Erynnis tages, assembly GCA_905147235.1. Classification (NCBI taxonomy): domain Eukaryota; kingdom Metazoa; phylum Arthropoda; class Insecta; order Lepidoptera; family Hesperiidae; genus Erynnis; species Erynnis tages. Next base: position 4,099,867 of record LR990079.1, read on the forward strand.
TTATGTATGTACAATTTACAGCTCACTAGGCGTACGGAACTGTTTGGAATTTAGCACAATTAAAGATTATAATTGGAGGAAAATGCACGAATTCTAATATTTTTAAATAAAAATAAAATGCAGTAGAAATATATACGAATGAATATTTTTTTATGAATTATGAAATTCATAAAAACACACACACTATTATAAGTTTGCATACTTTGACCTGTACACATTGACAAACATGATGTGTACGTACATTCCGTTATGAGTCACATTCAAATTTCAATAAATTATAGTCGAATTTCGACCACTTGGCGATCTCTATTTCAAACTTTATTTATGCGAAGTGTCAAAAGGAAGGACTATGCGCCCTTTAATAATACACGCGGCATTTTGTTGATTTTTAAATCGACATACGTCATATTGCATACTCAGTACCGGAGTCAGTATTCGGCGTCTGAACTAAAAAGTATACATTTTTAATTGCGGCACAGACCTCGCTGAAAGGCAGTTCAAAATAGTAATGGATACTGAACCGAGGCAGTACTTAGCGGAGTAAACATTTGAATAAAATTTCAAAATTCCATTTAGTTGGGGAGAGCTCTTATATTAATGGTAACGAGGCAATTATCCAGATAATTGTGGTGGGTCGTCCGCGAATGGGACGAAATATAACGGGGACGTACCATTCGTTTTGTGCGGTTATTACTGTGTTTATGCGAATTTGGAACTTCAAAGACTTATTTTAAATAGCAATGTTAAACTGAATTGTAGTCGAATTAACGAAAAGGCGATTAGAATTACATTCTCGATGAATTTTAGTATCGAAGAATTAGAGGAAAAAAATAATTTAAAAAAATTAAACCGTCATCAAAAAAGTATGAAATGAAATTTGTTACATACTTAAGGCCTACTATTTTTTGAGTTTCAGCGGGTAAAATTTAATTTTATAAAGCGCACATAACTTTTTTACAATATCATTGCTGCGTGCCACTGGACCCTCGATTCGAGGTCGGATTCTAAGCCACTGGGCTATCACCGCTATAAAGATAAATTAGTACCGTTCAAATATCTCATTTCTATCTATCAATAATTAATTTATTTTTCTCAGAATTCACATAGTCAAAATGTTCGTTACGTTCATCAACACGTTCAGTATTATATTTCGAATTCATGTAATATTAATTAATTGTAATTAACGCGAATATCTATTGAAATGGTGGATTTGCATACATATTACTCGTTAAGCAAAGGGTATAAGGTTTCACCTATTCTGTATCTGAATAACCATTTTCAGCTTAATTTCATTTTCAAATTCTATTCAATCGTTTGTCAGTACTGACATGTCATTAGTTTAACAATACAATAGAAATTCTGTTTATAATTATGATATCTACTACAGTGTCATAGTATTAGACAAAATTGAAGGTAATAATGCTATAACCACCCCTTAAAAGTTTAGTGTAAGAAGATAAATTTTGAAATTGTTAAAATATACAGTATGAAATAAAAATAAGTTTTTGCTAAGAGATTTAACAATAAATCGCTGATTATTAAACCGTTCTATCAGCAATCTAGAGCTGAACGCAGTCTGTCATTCAGTGCTTACTCTGAAATATTCACACTAATTTCGTAAATCGTGTTCGATCTACTTAAAATAAATCCTTCTTACTGTTATAAACGTGAAAGTTTGTGGATAGGTTGGATGTATGTTATTCTTCAAGCAAAAACACCTAAACAGATTTGGTAAAAAATTGTTATCTACGTAGGTAGTTAATAACCGAGATTAACATATAGCATACTTTTGATCCTTCACTATGACGGCGGCCGGTAGGAGACTCGCTGTTTATTGGTCGATTTCGTCCCCCTCCCGCGTCCCGCACAACATGGGAGGCTCGCGCTTACGGTGGTCAACCTTTTGGTATTTTTTTATTATAATTGAGTAGCAAATGTTATGCAGGATGTAAAGTGGTCACGGCAGCCCATGGACCGCATCTAACCTTAAATGGAGAAAAAAATATTCTATCGAAGCTTTTATGTGGGTACTTCGCTACTCGTGACGACTAAGATGTTCGCCTCAAATAAAGTATCCCCGACAATCATACCTCCCCAGCCGAAACAGAAGACATAAAGAACATCTTGCTATACGACGGGTTAAGAGGCTGGCGGTAAAGCACCAACAGGCTATACTACCAAAAAGTAGTAAAATTACGTAGTGTGGGCTTCAAATCATCCTGATTCTCTCGCCGCGTCGGGCTGCGAATTATTTAAATTTCTCTTTCATAACAAACTTTCATATCGGAACCGCTGAGTAGATTTTTTGCGGGACCCATCTTTAATTGCATTCAGTTATGCAGTTCTGTAGCTGTACCAGGTCCCTCGAAGTTAGGGAAACGTTACAATTTATGCAAGTTAATTTGCTATTATTTCCATAATTCCATCTTCGGAGATATGGAGACTGTTTTAGCTTTTATCCGTAGCGACGCGATTTCTTTTGAACTCTTTTCTCATTAAAACATAAGATAATTGTTGTCGTTAAAGTTTTTTTATGAAATTTAAATTCCTTGAACTATTAAAAGACAGTATGCTATTGCAAATATGCTATTAGTTCCATAATTTTATCTTCGGAAATATGGGGACGGTATAAGTTTTATCCATCGTTGTCGATTTTGTATTTTTCTTTGTCGAAGTTATTATCTTTAGTCGAGAGAATTGTAAAACACATTTTTCATTTTTGTCGTCATTCATTGAAAACAGTCACAATTATTCAGTAGTACCTTTGTACCAGTGTATAATAACCGAATTGAATAAAAAAATAAAATACAATTAAGAGGAAAAGTAAAATTTTGAACCATTTCAAAAGCCTTTCACGATTCTAAAGCAGCGAGCAAACTTGAAGGTTCCTGTAAACAGCGGCGGAACCAGGCCTCTGTTTGTTTCTTTCTTTAAACTCAAAACAATTTTAATATCCCAGTCCAGAGTAATAAAGGCAAAGGCTCTGGAATAAGGAAACAGGATACATATTAGCTCAGCAGCTTTGTACTTTAATATCCTAGTCTTGTTTTGTAACACCATCATGAAGTTAGGCAATTTTTAATTGAAATATAGATAAAAATTGGTATTCATGATATACCTACCTGCTTAAAGCATAATGAATCTTTAATATTCAGCTTAGTTACACTAGTGGCAGTCAGTATCAGGCAGTATGTTCTGCAAAAATGATTAAAAATTACTACATTTTATGACGTTTACTTACATAAGTAGTCCCGATATGTGCATGATTTAATGATTATTTTATCATTACTATTATTTCCACTATGATGGAAAGATTCGTTATTTTTTGTACAAAACCTTTTTAAGACAATATTTGACTTCTGTTGAAACCCAATAAACTTTTGAAATTGTAAGGGACAACATTTATTTCGTAACAATTTAACCATTTTTCCTCTAAAATTAATAAAATCAACAACACAACAATTGTCACAGTTTCAATTCGTTATATCAACACAATAACAAAAGTTATGTTATTATCCCCGGGAAAATCGGAAACTTCGACACGAAAGCTTAAAATTGATATTTTAATATTCCCTGTTGTCAGTTTGAATCAAATTCCAAAGTAATCTGCGTATTATTTAAGTTTGCTCCGCTGTAAAAGATTTAGTACCGTGGTGATTGACTTTTAAATTCGTAGATTTGTTTATTAAATTTGTTCGTTGTTTCCGCAATAAAGAAAAATTGGTAGTTTTTCTTACTAATTGAGTGTCAGTGGCATGCAGGCCACATGGTGTTAAGTGGTCACTGCAACCCATGGATATCCAACAACTCTCACACGAAAAGAAATTCCATCTGTAGCTGTGCTTTTCTACTCATGAGGACTAAGATGTTCGCGTCATATAGACTACTCCGGCATCATACCTTCCCAGCCGAAACACAAGACAAGAAGAACATGCTGCTTTCTTAGACATTCTACGAGTACTTATTAGTTATATTATCGGTCGGGAAATGTCTGTCGAAACGACTTGCGCCTAGCTTAGGGACCTGTTGTAATAATTTAATAATTAAACTTCCAACATTTAGGCGCAGAAAGGATTTTCGTATGGGCAACTAAATTGAATTTCCGATATATTATATTTTAGGCACCCAACGCCAATATTTGTTCAGGCCGGCCGTTTGTTGTTTTGCGCCCGGAGTACCTATGGGCAGATTTACATACTCCAACAGCGTACATGATCGTGCCCAGTTTCTTTATTAACTGTACTTGTTTTAAGATAGGTAAGTACATTCAACACTTTTATTAAGAAAACGAACTGTTAAATACAATTTATAATGTATTTAACAGTTATTTAACATAACAACAGTTATTTAACATTTAACAGTTATTTAACAGAAAACGAACTGTTAAATACAATTTATAATGTATTTAACAGTTCGTTTATTAGCTAACAGCTAAATACTACTTATATTATCCCAACAAAACCATCTGTTTTTGAAAATCCGGATATCCTATCTGAGTAGGTATGCGAGTGATTTTCTACTCATGAGGACTAAGTATCTCTAACAACCATACCTGCCCAGCCGAAACACAAGACACATAGGTACCTAACATGCTGCTTCATATCGGGTTATTAAAGTGACTACATATTTTTATACTGTTCACTTTCCTACAGGTGTTTTTTATTTCCAATTCCAGTAAAACAACATTTACTAATATTCCTTGCTTGCTTTTCTTGTAGTGAGGCTTTTTCTAGGAAGCCGCTTCAGAATGCGAGTGAACTGAATATACCTTACAGAAAATAAATGTTATATAAGTACTCGTATTTACACTTACTTTATGTTTAGTGTTTAACTGTTTAAAGCCCAACTTAGATCCAGTACTTCAGCTTTCATTTCACGACGAAAATGAACTGTAGTTTTCAGCTTTTATTTAAACAAGCAACTTTACAGTGGTGTACAAACTTGAGTTATATTTAAATGGGGATTAATACCGCTCTGAATTATGTGAAGTTCTGGCATTTGGATTATTTTTGTAGTGAAACATATCAACATTTACTTAAATCGTAGAATAGTTATGACAAATAGATAGTTAAATGATTTGAAAACAAAATATCTCAAAGGCATGTATGTGAATTCCACCAACACGCATTAGGCCAGCGTGGTGGGGCCATTAATGATCAGAATACTGACTGCTCCATAGTAGCTTAACGACTTAGCATAGTAGCTTAGTTTGACCTATTTAACTTTCCCTCATTAACGTTCTGTCACAAAATTCCCAAAATGAAATTAATTAACAATTTACGTAATCAAAAGAAATGCTAAGACAGAGACAAGGGCTCTGATGGCTAACTTTTTGTAATCATTTGTGTTTGTTGTCTTGGGATCAAGTTTTTGCCCCCAAATCCTTTGTCCGCAATGAATATCACGACGCTGTAATATTTTATGATTTAAATCTTTTATCTGCGAATGTAAACAGTTGTCATAGTAAAGGATGGTTAATATTAGAATTTACGTTTTTACGAATTTACGAATTTAAGTTCTGATTGGTTGATTAGGCGAACATCTTAGTCCTAATGAGTGGTGCTCGACAGAAGTGATAACTTAAACTAATCTAAATTGAACTATTTAATATTGCCGGATAAATATTAAAAACTCATTCACAATAAAATAAATAAAAAACAAATTGAATGACACTATGTTTGACACTTTTGCTGCCGCTGCTTTGACTAGCTGCTCTGATATGTAATATGGGTGACCTTCATGTGTTTATGCGAGCCCAGTACTTTCAGCGCGATATGGTATGAATAATTTTTAAAATGTAGATTCTATCTTTTTTCTTTTCTTGAATTTAGACGTTTTTTATATGCTTATGTGAGCTTAGGAAAGCGTCTGTCAGATGTCAGACAGAGTGACACCGTAACGCGTTAGGTTAGCAGTTTACCCGTTTAAGAAGTTATCACTTCAAAAGCGCTATCAGATAAAGCACATATCGTTAGTCGTACATGTAAAGGGTGGGATCTGTAGTTACACAAAACTGTGAAAACCCAACATTAAACAACGTTCACGTACAAACATCGTTACGTTTCGGACGAAATTCAACTTCGGTAGTAAAACTAAACAAATTCACTCGACACGTACCGACCGAGCTTTTAATTTTGGTATCTCCAACCGCCTTTTGATGTCGACGTTGATAACGCAAAATATAAAAAAAACAGTGCCATACTACACAGTTGTAATAATTAAAAGAGCTATTTCAGTCAAAATGCCGCTATAGTTGCCGGGGTACTTTATTTGAGGCGAACATCTTTGTCCTCTAGAGTAGCATAGTACCCGCATACGACCTCAGAAAGGACTTTTTTCTATATAGGGTTGGATGCGGGCGTCCATGGGCTGCGGAACTCTCCGGAAAATGCCTCTATTACTATAAAAATAATCGAGATATTCACACCAGTAGTTACTTATCGCCACCCTCGTAACCCGCCATGTAGAGAAATCCTAATTTTCTTTCCTTGTATCTATGATCCACTTCTCTATTCTACTATTTTTCTCAATAGAAAGGTGTTTAAAAGTGATTCGTCTATATGACCTGGCACGATCAATCTTCGGTATGGCACCGCATCGATGCTGCTCCGAAACCGTATCGAAGATTGAACTCTCCGACACGCTTTCGGCCTTGTTCTTATTGGCTGACATAGTCGACCGTGCAACTAACACGACAAAAAATAATTCTAAAAAATTAAACCGACCTCAAAAAAGTATGAAATAACATTTGTTACATTGTATAACCTCCTTTCTTGAAGTCAGTAATAAAAAAAATTAACACATCTCACTGGATGGAGCTGTTCAAATTGAAATAGACACTGACATGCGATAAAATGTATGCAATTACAATGTCGTACGAGCAACGTATGCGTACGAAATGGCTATATGGCTCCAAATAAACTGGGCTGGTGAACACTTAAAAATGAGTCCCGACTTTCTATAAGTAGTTCATAAAACCTCGTGTAAAACGAGAGCTGAATTGAAACGAATCGCTCCAAAAACATGTGATTCTCAACTATAATGGATCCTTAAGTACGTGTAAACGCTGAAAGTTGCAGTAACAGCGCAAAAATACAGAACCGAGCGTCATCAATCTTCGGACCAAGAAAGGTGTTGGAAGTTTTTCTTTCGATTCGATCTCCGGCGCAGATAGATACCTAGCCTCTTTTTTTCTGAAATTTATAGCTTTCTCGAAGTTTCCACTGAAATTCCTCAACCAATAATCACTTTATTGAACGAGTGGCCCGCCTGTTCAGACTCAGAAGCGTTTCTGATTGCAATACCGTATTTAACAATTTATTTCGTAAAATATTTTATCTAGAATCGGATGAAATTTGTAGTACCCACGTACCTGTTGAAGGCACTTGCAATTTTATGCAGTTAATTGGGTTAAATGATACCGAAGGGTTCTAAACTCAAGCGGAGATTAGTTTTCTCTCTTTTAATCTCGTTTTTATACGCTTTTTAACGTAGGAAAAAGTAAATAAAGAAGTTACATGCCATCTAGAATAATACCGAGAAATCACAGGCATGCAGGTTTCTTCACTATGTTCTCCTTTACCCTTGTAGCTCATTTTTTTTTAAATTGCTAATAGTTTAGAAAAGTCATTAATGCATGCTATTGATATTCGAACCCGGATCTCTCGATGGAGGTGATCAGGTGAGTTATTACCTAGCAAGTGGGATTATAACTCAATACTATTGTCTCCGCCCATAAACGCCCATAAGCCCCCACAATCCGCTTCTGCCCAGCAAAGGGTTGCTTTAATAAGAATTAAAAAATTTGATACTTACAAATTATTATATAATAAGGGGGATAGAACAATTGAACAAATTTCCAGAAATAAATTTCATGAAAACAAGAATAACCTTATTCAAAACACAAATTAATGGAGTGGAACCTTGTATACAATTAAATTGTATTAAAGCAGAATAATTACAATTCAAAACTTTTAAGGATACAAGGTATTCTAATAACGAAGTTAAGGTACGTACCCTTGTATACGTTACTGCTCCCAAAACTCGGCGACTTTACGGCGAAATCAAGAGGGAACGTCAATACAACTTAATGGAACACAATGTAAAGAAAATTCATTTACAGGTGTCTAATCTATTTCTTATACTCGTACATATATAGAAATATAATATTTTAATATTAATAGTAAAGCTAAAAAGTTTATTTCTTTTTATATTTGAAGGCGCTAATCTCTGAAACTATGCTACAGGTGATTTGGCCGTGATGTTTGCAGAAAATTATAAACATATATAATTGATTTAATTTTAGCTAGCACTGGAAAACAAAAATTTATGAGAAATTAGATTATAAGAAAAAAAATTTTAGCACTGGAAAGTAAAATTTATTTAAAATTAAAATCTTCTTCTTTTCAGCCCTTTGTAGACCTTTTCTAGACATGGGCCTCCCCTAATCGACTACATGTTTTACAGCCGTAGCTGAAGATCACCGGAAGATAGTTCTCTTAAGAATTACATCAACTGAATGACGAAATTTTCGCCTAGTTTAGGAACGATACGGAACCCCGAAAGATCTTATACAGTTCCTATATCTGCGGCACTCTTAAAAACTTTCGTGAACTGCGATAATAATAGCACAATTACAGTGATTTTACCAATCGCAATCCGCTCGGTACAGTGTTACGGGAAACTTTTGTATTCCCGTAGTTTCCTCGGAGTTTACTGGGAAGTTTCCCGAACTTTTTGAAAAGAATCAATGAGAAAGAAAGTACGACGCTTTACTGAACTTATTGTACTGTACCTAAATGTAAAGTTGGAGCTGGTGGATTCATGGATTTATTCGAACACTAATCAGTCAATCAATATACGTCCCAGTATTATAAAGCGCTTTAAAACGAGACGAAGTTTTCCAATAACTAAAATAGAACCATAATTTGAAAAGCATAAGAAAAGAGATTTTTTCGTTTTAACTGTTGAAATTTTGAATGTGGATATACGAGTACATACCTTTGAGAACATTTTTTTTGTGAACGCTCAGGCATGCAAATTTCCTCACGATGTTTTCCTTCACCGTAACAACGGGTGATATTTAAGTTTTATAAAGCGCACATAACTTTTTTACGAAGTCATTGGTGCGTGCCACTGGGATTCGAACCCGGACCCCTCGATTCGAGGTAGAATTCTAAGCCATTGGACTATCACCGCTATAAAAACGCTTCCACTGAAGTTATTCTGAATGGTGATCACTTCTACCCCGTCTCCGCGCAGGTGAGGAGCGATAAATAGTCTCGTGCTCGGCGCCGTGCCAAATATGGGCTTACGCGAATGTTCCACTTACGTCAATCTCACCCTAATACCACCTTCAACTAAGGTTTTATGTTGCTGCATCTCTTTAATGGTCCTCTGTTGGGTCTCTCCTACAAAGAAGGCCTGAAGCATACAGCCTACTCCTCCTGGAGCATACTCCAGCACGCTGGTCTAATACAGATTGGTGGAAAAACGGGCAAGCGGCCAACCCGTGTCGGGTGTTTGCAAACAGCGAAATAAAAATGGGCTTGCTATTTTAGTTGAAAATGTAGTTGTGGGTTCTTTCCCACTTTCGTAAATCGTTTCAAGTTTGTCTTCAACTTGATGCTATCACGACCATCCCTAAAGTTGCAACCTCTGTTAGTAGTTTGATTCTCGGGCAGTCCCCGTTCTATCTGTAACCTCTTTGTAACCCACTGTAGGGTAGGGCCTCCTCTCCTAACGGGCAGGTGGTAGACCATAATCCACCAAACTGGTTAAAATGTGGGTTGGTAGCCCTTGAACCGCTAAGAACCTCTTAACTCCTGGTAGCCTGCACGCGCGTGCTCTTTAAATATTCCAAGACTCGAACTCGGATCGTCGGAGTTAAATACATGCATTTACGTTTCTTCTTAAAATGTTTGCAGAGACTGCTGTAACTTACAACTGAAGTAGAGCTGGCGCCGCGCCAAGGAGCCGAATTTGTTTGAACCTGACATGTGTTTAGAAATCTGCCAAGCAATTCCAACTGCCTACTTACAAACTTGGCTCACACTTTTTCTAAGATTGATTAGTTCGGAAATTGAAAACTTTTTCTCAAATACACGGTTTAAATAAAACAAATACGAGAAATCATGTAAAAAGACGATCATTACCTACTATACACTTTTTAGAGTTTCAGTCTTTCAAATCCTAATACAAATCAATTCCAAAATGTGTTCTAGGCGCCCGTAATTTAATCCCTAAAAGCTCTAGATCTCGTAAAGGTACATCAGAGCTAAGTCTTTTAGAAAATAGTGTCAAAGCTATCAGTCTCTTCAGTAAATTAATTCCCTAAATACATAAGCCTAAGCCAAAATCTATTTTCCACAAAATGCTTTAAAGTACGAGCAACGTTGAGTCCCGTTTTTGGGATTCTTTACTCAAATCATTGTAACAGAACCCTATTAGCGTTTCCTAAACTAATTTTTCAGGGGGTAGAGCCATGAAGCGATGATAGTCCAGTTGGCTCAGAATTGGGGATCTCACGCGAAAACCGTACGGTTCGAATACCAGTGGCACGTTATCATGCTGCTTTGGCAAATAGCACAATTTCAAAAAGATACCCTACCGCCAGCCTCTTAACATGTATTCGTGTCTTATGTTTCAGATGGGAATGATTGGTTGCCGGAAATACTTTTTTCAATCAATCTCAAATAATAATAAATAATCGTTTAATCGAAGGCATCAAAGCCGAAATCTACCACAAAACACTTTAAAATGTGAGTGCTTTTTAAAGTGTTCCCTTACCCGGCAAATCCGCACAAAGTTATTCGCATCCGATAAAATATCCGCGACGCCTAACATCCACAGATTTCCTTCCAATTTTCTTTAGTTGTCTCCGTATTCTTTCAACCTCTATCGGATTTTCTTTGGAAAGCCTCTTATCCTATTTCCGTGTACGTACGGCGCTTTTCGCCTTTGCTTGCTTGAATTTTATACGCCATATTTTTTTACCCTTTGCGTTCTGGTTAGACTTATGAGAAATTTCGGGAAAGGATGTGGAAAGTTACGCCACATTTTCAATGATGTAAAAATAACAGTTCTTATCGGGTTTAGTTACAAAAATAATGAGATTTTATACGAAGCGTAAGGCCGCGTTCAGTTTGGATATGATTTCGTACGTACATATACATGCGTTCACGCACGAACAATCCCGATCTTAGAAATACTTAGGAGCGATCAAGAGCGAGCGAAGTTGACGTTGACGTTGAGTTCGTTCGTGAACGTACGAATGGGCACGAGTCGATTGCGTACAAAATCGCGTCGAAACTGAACGCGGCCTAAAAATGAGAGATTTTAAACTATTTTACCCAGCACTGTGTGCATTTGACGCAAATAGTATGTTTAATAACTATATATTTTAGGTCATTTTAAATTCAAACGAATTTGTTGATTTTACTAATAAAGACTACTGCAAATGTAATTTTTGTGCACCATTGATAGGCACGGATTTTTCATCAAGTTTCACACAGGATGCCTAAACCATACTACGCCACAGTTCCAATATTAATTGGTAGCTAAAATCTGCATTAGTCCATATTCCGTACATATTGGAATAGTTATTCCTTACGTCGTAATCATGTCGACGCAAATTTCATTTACTTCATGTACAAGGCGGTGATTACATAACACTTAGCAAGAGTTAAGTCACCTTAAGTGTATGGTAAGCTCTCTGCAATAGTTTTCATATCACAATGGGTTGAATTTGGTCTTTATGGTGAAGAATATAAGGTAGAAACTTCAGTAAACCAAGAGTCATAATAAAAGGGTCTAACATTACCTGCATCTATGAACATTCACTCCGTCTATTAAGGCTCTTATATGGAAACCACAGCCTCATATTAAAGTAAAATAATTAACTAATTGTGGGACATCCTTTTAAGTAAAAATTTACCTGTGCCAAGATGTCCCAATCTTCCATATCTAATGAACAAAACACCCTATTTTTTAATGGGAACTTAGACCAAAATTAAAAAAGTCGATAAACGATAAGTTATAGGTTTTATTTAAATAAATGAAAAAAAGATAATCGCTCAGCATATTTTATTAAAATCACAAGCCACAGGTTTAATTAATGCAAATAAATTTAAAAAAATACAAAATGGCCGAGTTATTTGTACGAATGCTGAGTCTTGCTGTTTCACCAAAATTATGAATTGATGGGAGCTGAAACAAACAGTTTTTTTTTAAGTTTAGATTTTATACTTTGTGTACACTCATGGGCAAACATTACCATTACCATTATACTCACGGCACCGTTCCTCTGAAACGCAGTCATCGGTCCCGTTCCTGTAGAAGCCCGGCTGGCAGACACACTGCGGGTCGCAGGTAGCGCCAGACCCGGGCTGGCAGTCGCCGCGCGCCCGCACCGTGTATCGGTCCCGGCAGTAGTCCGAGAAACACGGCTCTGGACACGGATGCCACTCTTCGTGAGGACGGGTACAGGGCACTGGGGCTGAAAGGTAAGATTCGACATTAAAAACTGATTTACGGGAAAAAGTAAACGATTTTTGAGGAAGGCAAAATATGGCTATGACATGGGCAAAGGTTGTAGATTCTGCTTTTACGAATGTATGTAGCACTGATTTTCAAGAACGTGTTCAAGTAGTACTCGTCATAAGCAGTCCACTGTAACCTACTGGTTTTCTTTTATATTTAGTTTCTTCTTAGTGTAAAGAAATCTTAAGAAGATCACGGGACCCACGGTATATTATGTCCGGGTTTATAGTATAGTATGAGCTAGCGTTGTGACTTTTATCACGATGACTTATCACTATATCTTACGACGCGCCTACATAGGCCGCAATCAGTTGGATGCGATCTCGTTCATCATTAGGAACAATGGGGCTCACACTGCGCGTGCTACGTTAACGTACGATTAACTCGCACGCACTTTGATAATAATATACACGCGCTCCCATAATATTTCTAATATCGGGATTATTACGGCCGTTATGGTGAATGAAAACATCCTGAGGAAACCTGCATGCCTGAGAGTTCACACAAAAAAATGTTCTCAAACGTATGTGAACGTGAAGTCCACCAACCCGCAGTAGGCCAGCGTGGTGAACGACGGCCTGTCCCTCTCATCGCAAGAAGGACCCGACCCTGTAGTGGGTCATTAATGGGTTACTGAGTGACTTACGGCATTCCGAAGCCAAGATACACGTGTAATCGTCCACGCTCTTTCTCCTGTAGTGCCGTTGGCACGCACAGCCGGACGGGCAAGGGCGCGCCGGGTCGCAGATGAGAAAGCCGCGGCGGTCGTCCACTGGGCAGTAGATGTTCGGGCACTTGATCAGACAGCCCACGAACGTCTCGTTTTGTCCACAGGGGTTGCCGGCTGAAAAATATTTGCAGCTGTTTCAAAATGGGCCATATAATGTAACAAATTTCAAAAAAGGTACAAAAATAGAATTTGGTCAAAAACCAAATAATTAATAGACCAGGTATGAGTTTATAGCCGAAATGTAGCAAATACATTAAATTATAATCATTTTGACGTTACCATAGCATCAGGATCAAAAAGTCGGCTTATATGATGATTTCGCCCACATTATTCGTGGGAATTCCTTCCTTAACCTATCCGAGATGCATGTAGTCTTATTTTCCTTCAAAAACCAAATCAAATCTCAGTTTCATAAACTTTAACACACCTTCTGTCTTTCATCTATCTATTTATTTCTTTCTCTATTTATAGTATTCTGTCATACTGTATATACACTACTATTATACACTACTTCTACTACTCATTTCACATTTCTGTACTTTCATAATCCTGTGCACTCTACCTACAACATTGTCACTTCTAGCTTTTCCTTTTATTCCTTCCTCTTTATGTTTTCTTATAAACTGACTTTGTATGCATTGTGTTGTATTATTTGTTCGCACTACCTGGACAGTCCTCGGGCTTGATACAGTGCCCATTGATGTCGGAGAGGAGGTAGCCAGGGTTACACGCGCAGTCTGAAGTCCCACACTGAGTGTTGCAATATTCAGCTTCAGGCTTCGCACACGTAGAGGGGCACGCAATGGGACAGTCCGTCACCGTAGCGTTGTAATCTCCCTTGCAGTTGGAGTATACTAGAAAAGCATATCAGGTATATAGTAACTGTGATGTAGGTCTATGGTTATTTTTCTGTCTATTATTCACTTCTTTTGTTTCTTTGTCTGTCATTATATTCTGCTCTAATGAATGTGTCGTTTTATTAGATTTTTCCCTAAATTTCTCAGTAACAGTATCTTCTTCTAAGTCGCTACACTCTTGACAGAACACACTTTACTAATCGTCGGTACGGTACGCTTTCCTTAAGCAATTTACTTGTCGGTCAGCGCATTAGTGCCTTCCACGTTTCCTTGAACTACAAGCCGTTCCACAGAGACATCTCCGCGTCGCGAAACATGGCCAAAGAAGGTGAGGATCCGAGCCTGTAAATAACCAACGTCCACCAATCCACACCAGATCAGTATGGTGGACTAAAGCCTAGATCCTTCTCATTGAGATATGAGACTTCAGTGGGTCACTAAAGGGTAGCAAATGAAAGATTCCAAAAAGATTTTTATTCTAACAGAGCAAAATTTACATTGAGTTGATGGCAAGTAAAATGATGCATGTGGTGACCTGGAAAGCAGAAATTTTAAACCGAGGTTGTCTTTATAATGTAAACGAGAAATAAGGCTGGATTACCCGAAATTCCCCTGAGATAGAGAATAATATAAGGTTTACATTTTCGCTTTAAAGTTGCTTATTTGAATATAATCAACAATATTAACTTGCAATATTATTTTTCAATTACGCATTGTGTATTGATATAGGTACGTAACACGTATTAAACTTTCCATGTTGAATGGCAAAATGAAATATTTTTAGATTATAATTAGGAATAACGACTGAGATGAAAACAACGCTTTAAATTGTATTGCTTTTTAATAAGATTTTTGGTTATTTTTCAAACAATTTAAAATAAATATGTCACAGACAAAATACTCAAAGTGAAAACCTTAACGAAAAAAGGGATTTGCAAAAAGTAATTATCCTACACTCAAATCTACTCCTGCCTACGTAAACCTACCTCACAATACGTATGTTTAACTCAGAATGTATGTTCTTGTCAAAGCATCCTGTTACCCCATTTATTTATTCCATTTAAGTCCACCGTTGATCATAAGCCTTTTCTATTCAACGTCACTCCGCTTGGTGTCGGACCTTCTGAATCCAGCAACCCATAACCTTTTTCAGGATAGGCCCAGCTCGAAAGGCATTCTCTATTCCTTAGCAATTCAATACTTACTCTGACACTGTTCCCTCTGCACACACTGGCCGCCTTCCTCCGAGACTATGGTTCCTTCTGGACAATTGCAAGGGTTGCTACCCTGAGGGCAATCTTTCGGAAACGGCACCGAGCATGTGGGGGTACATCTATTGTATGTGCAATCCCGTTCTAGCCCCGGCTCTGGAACTGAATTCGAAATTGAAGCGTTATTCAATAGATATACGTATTGTAGGTTAGGCTTTACCGCTACTCTTATAACCCGCTGTAGAGCAGTATGCTCTAAGAGTCCTACATCACTGGCCACATCGTAATGTGAGGCGACCATCCCAGTATTCCTCGTGAATACTTACCACATACTCGTATTAATACCACAGTAAGGAGACTTCCGCCAATCGCCGAGAGATGGCGCCACACGATCCTGAATCGCGCTATAGAAGTTTTCTACATCGCTAGCAATATATTAAAATCTCGGTTAATCGTAATCGGAGCATGGCCGCTACCCAGACATGATCACCTAGCCTGGTGGGAGATCTCCTTTTGCCAAAGAAACACCCACTATAGACATGACTTCCAGCAGTGGACTACAAATGGCAGATAAGAAGGACGAAATGACCTCTTCAATTGTTTTCATTATGTTTATTATTAACTTTAATTATAATATTATAATTCAATAACTATTACATGTCAAAAACTATTACAATTCAACGCCAATGTAAAGCAATTGTGTCGAAATTAATTTGTATCGTACGCGATAAAATGAAGAGCAAATGTAAGCGAACGCCAATATTTGGATAATTCCAAAATTGAAACCATAAATAATTGGGCCCATTACTCGTGTTTGCCAAATAATTATAAAGCTGTACAATATTGACTGCTCAAATTTTAATGAGCAATAATCGGATGGGAAACTACTAGAAACATAACATTGAAATGTGATATTTATAGGTCTTGAACATTTAAAATGTATCAGCTAAGCAAGGATTCGTATATTGGTTGAATAGGGTTTGTTGCCAGATTAACAAATTAGATGCGACTTTGGTCCCCATAAGTTGCAGCATTAAAATTAACAAACTAACAGTTTAATTCCGTTTCATGAGTTACACTGATTGTTTTTAAAATTAATCTTATTCTATGGATCTTACGTGTAATTCATCCACTCATTTTATCCTGGTTTATCTAAAATTCATTTCCATGAAATTCAAAACTACTCATAATTTAAATCGTCCCTTTGATAACAGATATCTGAACTAAAATCTACTCACTGAAACTATTCATATAAACATACTAACACTCTCATCAACATTCAAATAAAGATAAAGTTTCTAACATGAAACACATTAGTTGAAATTAAATGTATTCTAAGTATTTACATGGGATTTATATATTTTATACACCTTTAACGGTAGATCAGTTAGAAGACTGACTTTGTGTTACGCTTTCAAATGTAGTACTTCATTTGTGTAAAACCACTGTTTCAAGGATGAATAGCAAACCGCGTTAGCTTTAATACTAGGTTCATGTGGAAATGTTTTTCCTATATTAAAGTTTTTATTTTCAACACATGTAGGTTTTAGATACAGGCTCTTCAGATTAAGTGATCACTGCACAAATAGGATGGGATAGGGATTGAAGACAAGTTTGCAGAAGCAGGCAGGAGGAAGCAGAAGATACATTTGTCACTGTTGCTAAATAAATGGGGGACTACTTTACACAGACATTTTGTTTGACGTTTTTGGTATAACTTTAACGCGAAATATGACTCGACTCTTGAGATATCTAAATAACTATATAGACTATATATGACCTGACCTGATCAGCCCGACCGAAGATTTTTCACCAGCAGTCCAGAAGTTAAAACACGCATACATGGAAGCAGGTGAACTAGTAGTACTTGTTGATCAGGACGTACATGTATATTACATAGATGTGTTTAATTAAAGATATATTACCGACAGGTCCAGTGCCCGATGAGTTTGAAGACGCATAGCTGAAAGAGCTTGAGTTTGATGAGCTCGAAGAAGCACCGTACGAAGAACTGGAAGATGAAGAATTGGTAGAAGAATTGCCATCATTTGTTTGGGATTGGCTCGCAGCGAATGCTGAGGCTGCCTGTGCGGCACTTGATGCTGCAGCCACAGAATTGCTAGATGAATTTCCATTAGCAGTCTGGGAGTTCGTAGCCGCATATGTGGAAGCAGCAGCACTAGCAGTGCTAGTTGATCCAGATGTTGTTGTTGTTCCTTGTGATTGTCCCGACCCTTGAGAAGGGTTTGATGGCGTTTCTGGTGTAGGTTCGGTTGCTGTTGGCGCTGTAAAATGAATAAATGTTAATAATTTGCTAAGGGTAAGAATACATTTAGATCGTTTATTAAAGGTGTTAAAGTAGTAGTCATATTTATTTCTCATCGAGAAAATAAAATCCTTGGATATTACGGCGTCCAAAACATAGCAAGTAAGTAAGCCAAACTTAGCTTCTTGGTAAATGTAAAGTCCACTAATGTAAAATCCACTTGTATAAATGTATATAATAGCTAATGTGTGTACACATTTATAGATGTGGGTATAGTCAGTAGTTTCATGTTTACACTTTAACTCATAATATTGTCATTACATATTTGTTGCCAGCAATGCACGTGACGTGTCTACCAATGATTTAACACAATTATTCAAGATTTTAATCTGAATCACGAATTGGGACCTGTATTCTTATATCTGTCAATCTTTATAACCATTTGTATTATTGGTTATGTCGTATATGTACCCACTAAAATCCCTCGGTGGCTTTCCTCTACGCACGTGGGGAGCTTCGTGATCTCCGGTGGAACGCACCAGTGCCGTTGATGGGCTCATTCCGTGAGAGACCAAGGTTAGGTGGTAGAGCCAGGAGGCGAGTAGAGTATGGCGAAAAAAAAACAACTTACGAGGAGGGCAATCTTCATTCAACACGCAGATTCCTTCGCGAGTTCTCAAGTAGTTCTGAATACAATTGCACCCCGCTACACAGGGTGGAGGAGGGTCGCAGGTGTATGTCGTGTAGGAGAAGTCACAGTTGTTCGGCGGACACGGCAGGCATGCCACTGCGGTTTCATTGGCGCTGCATTGCGTAGGAGCTGGGGGAAAACAGGATAGAAAGGGTTTTAGACACTCAGTGGATTTAGATTTTTGGTTGAGGAAGCTTGATTTCCAGAGTTTGAAATACCAAATTTGAATGATAAGTTAAAATTAAAATGATTGGAATATAAAAACAATTAATAAAATAATAAAATAAACTAAGGAAGTAAACGAAAGTTAAGCAAACAGGTGAAGTAGAAGCAAAATTTTCTCCTCTTTTTTTCTTAGAACTAAATTTAGGAAATAACTTGACAAAGAATAATGAACTGCTAGTCTCTATTGACTAAGAAATTATGAGTTTTTATCACAATACGTACCAAAAACTTACAGTAAGCACGCATAAATTTCAATTGAAAGCTTTGTTACATAATTTTTTTAAATATAAATACAGCTAGCAAACACAGACGGGCCACTTGACGGTAAGTGGTCACCGTTGCCTACTGACACGTGCAACACCAGGGGGGTCGCCAGTGCGTTGCCGGCTATGAAGGAGAGCTTTTTTATGCCCATCTTGAAGAACCCCATGTCATAGTCCTGCGGGAATACATCAGCCAGAAGACTGTTCCAAAGTTTGCATGTACGAGGCAAAAACGTAAGTGAAAAACGGACTGTGGAGGAACGCCACGAATCCAGATGATGAGGTTGGAATTTCAGCATCCCCGCCACTAATGAAAATGTGTCGATGTCAACTCGTCAAAATGACATTAGCGTTCTCTGTCGCTTCTAGTGGAATTAGAATTAGAGCGACAGATGTCTTTGCATCGCAAGGTTTACAATAAGAATCTACATACTACATACATCTACATCTACCTAAGATGGCGTTGACAACTCATAATACCAAAATTTGGCATAGTGACGTTTTGATTTTCAAGGTGCGATATGTGGAAGCAGCTGAACTAGCTGCACTATATCAGATTAGCGTTACAATTACAAAAATGTATATAATTGAAGATAAATTACCGACAGGTCCAGTGCCCGATGAGTTTGAAGACGCATAGCTGAAAGAGCTTGAGTTTGATGAGCTCGAAGAAGCACCGTACGAAGAACTGGAAGATGAAGAATTGGTAGAAGAATTGCCATCATTTGTTTGGGATTGGCTCGCAGCGAATGCTGATGAGGCTGCCTGTGCGGCACTTGATGCTGCAGCCACAGAATTGCTAGATGAATTTCCATTAGCAGTCTGGGAGTTCGTAGCCGCATATGTGGAAGCAGCAGCACTAGCAGTGCTCGTTGATCCAGATGTTGTTGTTCCTTGTGGTTGTCCCGATCCTTGAGAAGGGTTTGATGGCGTTTCTGGTGTAGGTTCGGTTGCTGTTGGCGCTGTAAAATAAAGAAAAAAAAATCGATTTAATGTTAACAATTTGTTGAGGATACATTCAGATCATCTATCTATACATATTATAAAGAGGAAACATTTGTATTTTTGTATGTTTGCAACGAATAAACTCAAAAACTACTGGGCCGATTTCAAAAATTCTTTCACCATTAGAAAGCTACATTCAGCCTGAGTAACATAGGCTATATGAAAAAAATGAAAATCCAAGATGGCCGCCGCCACAAAATGGCGGATGACATATTTATTCCGCAACTTCCTCAATATGGGTATCAAATGAAAGGGTTTGTTTAGTAGAATAGAGCTCACTATAAAAAAATGAAAATCCAAGATGGCCGCCGCCACAAAATGGCCGATTGCATGTTTTTTTCCGCAACTACCTCAAAATGGGTATCAAATGAAAGGGCTTGATTGTTAGAATAGAGCTCACTATGAAAAAAAATGAAAATCCAAGATGGCCGCCGTAACAAAGTGGCGTATTAAATATTTTCCACAACTGCCTCAATATGGATATCAAATGAAAGGGCTTCATTGGTTGAATAGAGCTCACTATGAAAAAAATGAAAATCCAAGATGGCCGCCGCCACAAAATCGCGGATTACATATTTATTCCACAACTACCTCAATATGGGTATCAAATGAAAGGGCTTGATTAGTAGAAGAGCTAACAATAACAAATGAAAATCCAAGATGGCCGCCGTCACAAAATGGCGGGTTGCATATTTTTTCCACGCCTACCTCAATATGGGTATCAAATGAAAGTGCTTGATTAGTAGAATAGAGCTCACTATAAAAAATGAAAATCTAAGATGGCCGCCGCCACTAAATTGCGGGTTACAAATTTTTTCCGCGCCTACCTCAATATGGGTATCAAATGAAAGGGCTTGATTATTAGAATAGAGCTAACCATAAAAAAATGAAAATTCAAGATGGCAACCGCCACAAAATGGCGGATTAAATTTTTTTTCCGCAACTACCTCAATATGGGTTTCAGATGAAAGGGCTTGGTTGGTAGAATAGATCTCACTATAAAAAATGAAAATTCAAGATGGCCGCCGCAACAAAGTGGCGCATTACATATTTTCTACAACTGCTTCAATATGGGTATCAAATGAAAGGGCTTCATTAGTAGAATAGAGCTCATTCTCAAAATTAAAAATAAAGTCAATAGAATGAGAAGTATCAACTAACAACAAAACTAAAAACTTGAAAATAAAAATTAAATTAATAAAAATGATGTGGTGTTATGGGACACCAAGTAGGAACGAATAAGTCATAGAAATAGAAATGTGCATGTTATTCATAACTTTTTATTAATCCTTATCCAAATAAATTATTTTGTATTCAAAATTGTTTCGATACCCGTAGAGTACTTTTTGCATTTTTCAAATCGTATATTCCTTTCAAAAGATATTTGGAGAGGGGCGGGCACATCTATGAAATAGGTAGGTAGCCGCGCGGCTCATTCGCGCGGTAGGTTCCCTACGCAGCATGGAGGATAGAGCTAAGGAGGATCATCTGTATACATGAAAAAGTGTCCGTCGAAATGCATTAAACTAGGGTGGCGCCACTTTATTGTTGTGCCACTGTATATTTGTGTGTGTGTGTATGTTTGTAATGAATAATCTCAAAAACGACTGTGCCGATTTCAAAAATTCTTTCATCATGGAAAGCCACATTCACCCTGAGTAACATAGGCTATATTTATTGCTAGAAAAGATTAGGGACCCTTGCTAAAACTTAAGTAACGTAACCCAAGGCGTAAAAAAGTGCCCTAAAACGTCTTTTGTCGCAAGCGCTGCGGAAACTATTGATGATAGAACAAAAGTATGTGGTACAATATTAAAGAACATAATTATTTCTACTGAAATACCGACCAAAATGAAAAAAATAAATAAAAAAAATAGACCCTGATATCCATGTCATGTCATGCAGCGGTGATAGCCCAGTGGCTTAGAATTCGTCCTCGAATCGAGGGATCCGGGTTCGAATCCCAGTGGCACGCACCAATGACTTTGTAATAAAAGTTATGTGCGATTTATGAAATTAAATATCACCTGCTGTTACGGTGAAGGAAAACATCGTGAGGAAACCTGCATGCCTGAGAGTACACAAAAAAAAATGTTCTCAAAGTGGACTTCACATACCTTTGAGAACATTTGTTTTTATGAAATCTCAGGCATGCAGGTTGTTTTCTTTCACTGTAACAGCAGGTGATATTTAATTTTTTATAAAGCGCACATAACTTTTTTTACAACGTCATTGGTGTATGCCACTGGGATTCGAACCCGTATCCCTCGATTCAAGGTCGAATTCTAAGCCACTGGGCTATCTGTTACTTCTGTTATTCATACTTTTGCTTAAATCCTTATTCAAATATTGTTCGTTGTAACTAACGTGTTAAAGTTGTTTGGTTTTCGCGATGGACTTGGTGGTGGAAAGTTCACTGTGTTTCAAAAAAGCTTTTGATATTAGTCAAATTAATAATTGGCAGAGCAAAGCCTGCCGGGTCAGCTAGTGTGTTATAAAGTAGAAACTTTTCACATTTGTTTCTCATCCATAAAATAAATGTATCCTTGGATATTACGAGGTCCCAAAGCAAGTAAACAAAAACTTAGCTTCTTGGTAAATGTAAATTCCACTTTTATGAATGTGTACACACATTAGCTATTCTTAGAAGATGTAGGTATAGTAGACAATTTTATGTATATAATTATACTTGGCCTAATAATACTGTCACTACATATTAATTGTTGCCAGCAAAGCACGTGACTACATAAATTATTTATGGCACGTGTCTACCAATGATTTAACACTTAACTTCACCTGAATCACGAATTTAGACTTGTATTATCATTTTTATATGGGTATACTTATTTCTGTCCATCTTTATAACCATTTGTAACTAGATATATGTTTATAAATATAACAAAACATAAACGACAAAATAAAAATAATTGATAAACAGATATTTTTTATTGGGTTAACCTATACCTTCTTTTTGTGACGGGGGGAAACCTTCATAGGTACTTGTGAGCCGTGGGAGTGACTCCAGGTTATGTGGTATATGCATCCACTAAAACCCCCTCGGTGGCTTTCCTCTACGCACGTGGGGGGCTTCGTGATCTCCGGTGGAACGCACCAGTGCCGTTGGCTCATTCCGTGAGAGACCAAAACAACTTACAACGAAAAAAACAACTTACCAGGAGGGCAATCTTCATTCAACACGCAGATTCCTTCGCGAGTTCTCAAGTAGTCCTGAATGCAGTTGCACCCCGCTACACAGGGTGGAGGAGGGTCGCAGGTGTATGTCGTGTAGGAGAAGTCACAGTTGGATGGCGGACACGGCAGGCATGCCACTGCGGTTTCGTTGGCGCTGCATTGCGTAGGAGCTTGGGGCGAAAAGCATAGAGAGGTTTTTAGACACTCGTTGGATTTAGACTTTTGGTGGTTAGAAAAAGCTTGATATAGAAAGCTTGTTTCTGGTCTATGTGTGTGTGTTGTCTTGTATGTGTTCATAGCACCTACGAAACAACGAATACCTAGTGTGTGAATAATGTGAGGGATTATTTTTTATTTTATTTTTAATATATCAATTATATCAATTTGAACACTACTTAGGCAATACTCGGGCAATAGAATCGTTGTGAAGCACTCACATAGTTCTGGTCAACAGTATCCTATTTACTGTTCATGTTCGAAGAAGGACTTTTCTAATTAGTTATTTAATAATACATACGTGCAACGTAGCTCCTTATAAAAATAAAAAAACTAATCGGTTCGGTTCGGTTGCTGCTAGGCTATAGGTTTTGAAACTGGAATCTTTGCGTCGCAGATCCACGTCATCAAATCTGCATCAGCCTCAAAATATATTTAAAAATACAAAACCTTTTTTTCATTATTATTTTAATAGAAAAAAAATTGCTAATGAACCAATGCATAACTTACTACATACTACTTGATCACTTGATCAGATTTTTTAAAGTCAGATTTTTCTACAGTAAAATACTACACTTGCCAAAATACAAAGTAATAAAAATGAGTCTGCAATCCAAATGTCGGTTTCAAAAACACATTCGCGACTAAAACCCGTCTCATTAGCGAATCGTAATTACCATTATAATGAACCGTCTCACGGTCAAATCGATAACAAATAACAGAATGACTTGTGACGTAGCTAATAATACAAAAGGTGAATTTTTAACGCACCTGTGACCGCCGCCGTTGCTGTGGCGAAAACATAGAATAACACCAGCACCATCCTTCAATAACACAAAGCAAATGTGGTGTGGTGTTGAATAACACTGTATTTAACGCCTTTGCATAAATACGGTTGAAAGCATATTAGATTTAATTTGTCAGAATTCCGTAGGCTAGATTTCTTAGTTTGAGTCTTTCTTGACTTTAAACTTGAAAATAACCCTCTATCTCAAAAACGGTTCAACGTACAAAAATCTTTTGAAATGTCACTTTGGTCATGAAATGTACAGAATGATATAATATATACAAATTCCTCGCCGCCCGTCTTTGGAATTCCATACGCAAACCCATCCGTGATGTAAATGACCACTCTTTAGAAGACCACTTTCAACATAAAAATATGAAGGACATACTTTTTTATGGCCGCTTCCATGTCCTTAAACTAAAACATGCCCTTTTGTAGATACAATGCGGGGCAATTGCCGGACCTTCATGTAAAAAAGTATAACATACCAAAAACCAATGATAATTTTAACGCACCTGGGACCGTGGTTGCCGCTGCCGCAGCAAAAAGATAAAATAACACCAACACCATCCTTCAGAAATACAAAGCGAGTGAGTTATGTTTTTGAATAACAACTTGTTTATATATGAAAAACTATGGAAACAATTAAGTACCTAACACACAAGAATTCCGTAGGCGATTTAATATTTGGGGTTCTTCTGTTTTAATAGTGTCAATGATACATAATTATGTATGCCGGCCAAGAAGAGACTATTGATCGTACATATTGTTGTAGGACCTAAAATTATTTTTTGTGGTAAATTGCAGATAAAAGGTCCCGCTTGAGAACAGTGCTGTTCTCAATCATACAACTTTAATTGGGCTTTAGATTATCTGTAAGGAACCCGAATATAAAATTGAATCGCAACACAATCAAAGTTGCATACAAATCCTTTAAATTTTAGGTGTAAAAGATCAAGATGTTCAATATTTTTAAATCCTGAACCCTATAATATCGTGACTCTTCTCTTATACCTATTCTCTAAATAAATATTGAAATTAAAAAAAACACCTGTTTAAATGAACGTTAAAAAACAAATAAGAGATGGTTTTAGTTGATCATTTTAATAATCGTTAAAAATACATTTTATTAAATCAATTGCAACCAATAAACTTACATAACGTTATTTTGCGGGATTACGGGAATACTTAAATACCAAAATTACCCACTGCGTCACGCCTGAATTTTCTTAAGGAATCAAAATTCAAATTCTAGAATGTACGTGTTATTCATTCACGTGGAACTAAGAATTTGACCCAGAAATGTATAAAAGTATCCTATATGGGCTATAGGTAATACGTTAATCCCGGTTATAATGTACCTGTGTACCATTTTTTCCAAATCTGTTAAGTCGTTTTTGCGTGAAAGAATAACAAAAACATCCACATTCAAACTTTCACATTTATTAGTAGTAGGATTTTTCACATTGGTATTGGTTATTCTAATCAGTAAACTGTAAGCTGAAGTGGATAGAGCAGGTCTTTTTACATAAATGCAATGGATAAACGAGTAGGTACCAACGCTTTTGGCTACAATCACTTTCAACTTTGAGCGGCCTTATTACTAGACGTTGTGTAATTTTATTTTTAACAGCGCCGTAAAATTGCAATCAGATACCTATTTTTCGTTAGGTACTTGCAACAGCTTTTCACAGTACAAGAGCTTTCATAAAAAAAGGCATTTATATTAAACGTTGCTTTTGTGAATCAACTGGCTCGTAACGTGACAGAATAATAACATATCAGCTACCTGTTTAAAGTATTTTTGATTATCTAAATTGAATGCATTTTTGGGACTGATTGTAGTCAAACACCATATGAGGTATTTGGAATATTCATTGTTGTTAATGCAAATTGCGGTGATAGCCCAGTGGCTTAGAATTCGACCTCGAATCGAGGGGTCCGGGTTCGAATCCCAGTGGCGCGCACCAATGACTTCGTAAAAAAGTTATGTGCGATTTATAAACTTAAATATCACCTGCTGTTACGGTGAAGGAAAACATCGTGAGGAAACCCGCGTGCCTGAGAGTTTACAAAAAAAAATGTTCTCAAAGGCATGTGAAGTCCACCAACCCGCAGTAGGCCAGCGTGGTGGACTAAGGCCTACATCCCTCTCATTGTGAGAGGAGACCCGACCCTGTAGTGGGTCATTAATGGGTTATAACAACAACAATGCAAATTATGTTAATTTTTATTAAGTAGAAATGTTTTAAGTAGTTACTTTGCGTTGTAATTATATTATTGAACAAAGTATATAAGATTATATATTTACTTGTGTTTCGGTTACAATTTAAACCTATTAGAGGTCCAAAAATCGGACAACGGTAAAAAAATTTAATTTGGGTAAAATACTATACTACACATAATAAGGAATACACTTCAATAAGTACACTCTTAGATGTTATTTGGACTACTATTCTGCTCGTAGATATGTTATAAAAATGACCACACCATTTCCTAACTATAAATCAAAAGGTTAGCAGAATTCACAGTATTCACACATCAAACCTATAAACGATCGTGAAATTTCCTGAATCGAGAATATCTTATTGTATTGAGCCACTCCGATCCCTTTAGGCGGCCAACATAAAGCTGAAAAGTGGAAATAAATCCTAGCTCTTCGGTAGGAATGCAAAGACTTACAGAAAATCCGGGACACAGATTCCCTATTTCGGAATAAGTCAGCCAGAAAGGGGAAGGGACTAGGCGTTAATAGAATGAGATATCTTGTCATTGTTTTTAAGTACGAATTTAGTTGGTTTTCGGGGCTTTTAAGTAGTATCTAGTTGCCATTTTTATTTCGCACCGAATGTTCTCGGGTCTTGTCAGATTATTTATAACTAGACTATGCCCGCGGCTTCGCTCGCGTGGATTTTGGAACTTGGTGCAGAGATGAATAAAAAGCACACCTACTAATTATGTCAAACCAGGTTAAGATCTATCTTTGTACTAAATTTCATCCAAATCTGTTCAGCCGTTTTTGCGTGAAAGAATAACAACATCCATCCATACAAACTAGTATTGTAGTTTATAATAATAATAGTAGTGTAGTTTATAATAGTAGATATGTCATTGTAATTTCGCATCGTGTTTAAGTGGTGTGTGTTCTTAGCCTCATTTGTATGAAGAAAAAACCGACAGTCATGCCATATAGTAATGACCACCTACCATCAGGTGGCTCGTATGCCTCTCTCCTAGTTTAACACATAAAAAAAGGCTACAGCCAGTCCTCCTGACTATTTATGGTTTACTTATAGCCTACCTTGTTTCTCAGAGATTTAGTCTTTATTTTCAGAGCTACATAGATCAGAAAGAATAAAGGATTTGCGGTTTTATTTCCAGTCATTATTTATTGACGGGGTCGGGTTCATTCTTAGGTTCGCGGCCGTACAACTCAACCTTAAAGAGCTTTTAAGGACTCCCTTTTAGAGGTTTTCAAATGAGTGACCCTGCAGGCCTCAGGGCTTCCGTTTTAATTAATGCCAGTACGGTCAAGCAACGTTAAACATAAAATATTCACGCGCAAGAATATGTAATGTACCTACGTACGAGTAACTCGTTCTACGGGCCCTGAAATTTTGATACAGGACATTTTCAATTTGCGGCACGAACCCAAAATATGAACGGAAAAGTTTACAGAATACATGGATATGGAATTAAATGTTCGCAAACAAAACACCCGTGAGAATGAAATGCACTGAATAAATTGAAAGCTTGTATGGTTTTATCCAATTTGAAATTCTATAACTTTTCGTTATAAACGCAATGGCGTGATGGCAATATCAATGTTTTACTTAAATTTTATTATAGGTTTAAGTATCTAATGCCCTATAAAGTGTACCTTATACCTACTTTAATTTAAGACACAAAGTAGATATTGGGTACACTTTAAGGTTTAAGTTTTTACGTAAACATCAATAGGCGTCTATCGTGTGTTAAATTATACTGAAATAGAATAAGGTAGTAAACGGTGAACGAGCCTAAATAAGGGCCTCACACTACTTAAGTATTTATGTCTACTACTGAAGGCCACAATCGGTATTGGTCATTAAAGTATTAAACTCTGGTTCAAAACTCTACAATGTAACTTATAAGTTTTAAAGAGTCGAGGTATTTGGGTATGTATTTTTTTTTTTCAATATTTAACGGTTAGCTTTACTTCTACTAGGAGTAGAGTAGTGCCTTCTTCTGCACCTACTCTATTGGGTGTAGTTAAAGTGACATTTCAATTTCACCTGGACAATTTCATGTTTTAACTTGTCTCAACTTCATATTTATATGCGGAAAGCGGTAAAATTCTTGAGGGACCGGGATACACATATTAATTTTATTTTAAAAATGTATAGGTACCGCGGCGTACGTGTCGTGTGCACGTCTACTTTCAATAAAAATATGCGTTTGATGACTACGCGCGCAAATAGGTACATACTTACCAAGATTGTTTTCTGAATTTTTGCACGTTTGAAAAAAGTAATGAATTTTAGACGATACAACAATGCCTTCAGATTATGGAAGCTTACTTCTCATGTTCTCATTGTGGTTGGACATTTTTTGTGGCGCGCTTTCGTTTTTTTTAATTTTTGTCGAACGCGGGCGCTACCTTAATTCAAATTCAGCCAAAGAATTATAAATATAGAGATTAGAAAAGGACACCGGCAAAACATCTAATAAAAAGAAAAAATACTTACAATATTATATAGCCTCGCCTACACAGCTGCCTACCCTGAAGGTAGAGGGAGAGCTTATGCCAAAACCAACAGTTTTTAAAATATTACAGTCAATAGCTTTGTTTAAAGCTATTGATTGGAATATTTTAGAACGATGTCATCGAATACGTGTAACAAAAACTCCTGATGTCGAATACCTCAAGAGACCGCTAACTTTCGAAATCGATATTCAATTACTGGAAGTTGTTTTTGTAATAAAGAATTGGCTTTGTATCTAGAAACGGAAGACATATTGTATTCTGAAAACAGTACACACTCATCCGCCCTTAGATCTCTTGGGATTATAAATCGATAAGGCGTATCCTATCCCGACGAGTAATATTTCATACTACCGATTGGGGATCGCATTGTTTATTAAATTTCTCTGCAAGTTTGACTTGGTTAACCAGTTAATTAGAAGTGTTATTATTTGGTAGTTAGAACTTGTGTTGACTTATATGATGGAGAGAATTCATTCACATATTTTGTACAATAGACAGATGAAGCGCAGTAGACCTGCGCAATAAATATATTTTATAAACCATTTTGGTTTCTTAGTTATTGTTGACTAAAAGACAAAGCAGTTGTGTGTATCTGTGTATAAAAATAAAAAGCATTTTTGATAAAAAATAAGAATTTATTCCAAAATTATATAAACAGATCTATCCACAAATATATTATACAGCATTTTAACATTGAACAAATATTAATTATAAAAATTTACAAAATTATGTTACAAGATATAAGTAGTTAGGTAACACTTTGATTTCAAAGCCAAATCCCAATAAATATTATAACGATTAAGGAATCAGTTATGTTTGGCACAAATCACTAACAGTCCAATAAATTTATACAAAAGAGAATAATATAATTATTATTATGAAAATTTAGTATCATCATTATGCTAAATTTAGCCTTCTCGACCTATTCTACAGTTTTAACGTAACTGGCACAAAATTCATATAAAAATGTCTAATAGTAAGGTATAGTGTAGAAAAATAGATTGTATTAATTTTAATTTATGTTCAGACTGGCAAAAATGTATCACATATTCATATTAAAACATTTTAAACAATTTTTATGAAGTTTTAATGAAAGACTTGTATTATTATTTTATTATTTCAAAAGTTATTTTTGAGTGTCAATTTACATTATTGGGCTATATTAAGAAAAGTTGAATATTAATATTTTTTATTTCAACCGATAAAAACAAGTACATGTTGGTACTAAAAATCGATTTTAAACCCACTCTATTCTCAGGCGTGATGATAGCCTTAGTATTGTCATATTTACATTACAATTTGTTAACTAAACACTTGCTAAAGTTCAGAACAAAAATGAAAATAAAAAACAAAACTCTGTACAAAAAATAAATTTGTACCTGCTTCACAGTTCAGGTACCTAAAATACACATTAACAATAATGCCTTTCATTATTTACAATTACACGTATCATAATAATTATAATATATTATGCACAATTTGTTCAATCGTAACGGACTAGCCCTTGCTAAGTACACGATTATATTACAACAAAATAAAGAAAAAAATATCTAAAAATTCGTTATTCACATTAACACCTACGTTTTGAAGCAATATTCAGTCATATTTCGTATATTCATAAAAGCCGACCAGGAAAATAAACACTAACATATAATATCTTTGTTCTAGCAACACTAATATATTAGTTTTTTAATGTTATCAAGTTGTATTATCAAGTAGTACCTAGTTATAATGCTGTCAAGAAACTAAGTCAGACATTGACGTTAGCATTACTTGCTTAGCACATTTACTTTACTTGCCATATAGATTGCCGAGTAAAACGAATTACTTCATACATTTCCCGCAATATGACGTGCGTAATATTCCTGGTCATGCCATACATTATTTTCGTTGAACACATAACATTCTTCATCTCTATCTATAAGCCGACATTTTAAAAATGTTTTGGACGGATGGTAAATCACTTTGACACTTAGTTTTTAATGAGATTCACTAAATTCATTACGAACTATAGTTCGGTGGTGGTTTCGACCGGCGATTGATCGTAAGAGAAACCCGTGAAGTTTCTCTTTCCGAAGGTCACGTTGTCATTGTCTGATGCTCTGAAAAAAAAATGAGGAATACCTATAGTCACATTTAAAATGAATATCAGATGATGAACTATATTTATCAATATCAAATTATATTATTTAGGTAGGTGGTAGTCACAGTAGCTCGCCGGAGAATGTACCATACCGCCAGCCTCTTATCATGTCGTAAAGTAACAAGTTATAGCAGCGCATATGTTAAACGAACAATAACAGAGTTTTTTGGTTCCGTAAATGTTTCCTTAGCTTTTACTAAATATTAGAATATGTTTAACTCTCAGTAGGTCTAAGTGGCAAACAAGCCTATGTATATATGTACTCGTATATTGTGTACAAGGGCTTCATAAATCACGAATTATTCCAAGTATTTAGACAGAATACCAAATTAATGTATTACGTTACGTTATCTGTTTGCCAGACCCTGTTTATTTAGTACTGAACCTAAGGCGTGTAGATATTACATTGTGCGTAGCTTGGTTAAGCAGGGTTGAATAAAGGATTTTAAACCCAATTTATGTTACAATAAGGCTTAATTTTAAATTCGCGGTCTAAATATATTAAAATTGAAAGTGTATGCAGTTGAAGAAAACAATTAAGGAAAATATTAGTTATCGGTTTTCATTTTGGAATAGATTTTAATCAATGGTGTAATAATACAGGCTTCATTTTTTTCAAAATAGCTGGGTTAGATTCCCTTATTTTTCAAAAATCCAATGATGCAGTTTTAGTTTTCATTAAAATCAGGCCCTTTGAATACCTACTTTTCGCTTTTCTTCAAAGCTTCAGGTTTTCTTCATGCACCTTGACGCAACCTTCATTCACCCTATATATTGTTTTATTCAATCTGATTAAACTCTCGTAATGTACGTGTTACGCTTTATAAAATTAAATATCAGCTGCTGTTACGGTGAAGGAAAACATCGTGAGGAAACCTGCATGCCTGAGAGTACGAAAAAAATTTTCTCAAAGGCATGTGAAGTCCACCAACCTGCACTAGGCCAGCGTGGTGGACTGAGGCCTACATCCTTCTCACTGTGAGAGGAGACCCGACCCTGTAGTGGGTCATTAATGGGGTACTGATAATGTACATGTTGCGCAGTAAACATTATTGACATTTCTTAATTATTTAAAAAAATATTTTTTCATATTAGTACACGAAGCATTTCGGTAATCACACCGAATTACTGGAGACTGTGGCTGGGTTCCAGTGTCTTATATGTCTTTCGATCCTCACCTTTGCAATCCAGGTATTTCGTCATACGCCATGATGGGTTGCGTCGATTTCTTCTTATGGTTGTTCCCGCCGTTGATTTTCCTACCGAGCGTGGCGGCCAGGAGCCCGCCGCCTACGTTGTTGTTGTTAGCTCGCGGCAACGTGCCGAGGGCGTTGTTCAATGCGTGGCTGGTGGGTGTTCGTCGGTTGAGTGTTTGTGTGTTGCGCGCAATGGACGCGTTGTTGGCGACGGTGTCGAACATGTTGTTGTGCATGTGGATGTGTTTTAGTGTTCCGCCGTTTTCGTTGACGCTCGACGCCCGCGCTGTGGTCGCCGTTTCTGAGAGCGTTGGGCTTCTTTCTCCTGTTGACACGGATGTTGATTTAAGGTATTTAATATAATGTATTTAAGTTATTTAATATAATGTAATTAAGTTATTTGTGAATTTAATTTGTTAGTTTTATCTACTTAATTAATATAAATTTGCATACCTAAAAATAGTAAATATAGATTGATCTAAATAATTTGTAACAACTCTATATAATAATATACCTATATTTGTGCAAATAAACGTTTCGTCCTTGTCCTTGTCTGTGTCTTTGTCTTTGTCTGTCTCTTTGTCTTTGTATTTGTCTTTGTCATACAGTCTGGTGTACCTTTGGCCTTGTTTTATTGATGACCAATGGTCATATTGATCCCAATTGATACCTGATACAAACGTTTGTTAAGCGTTACCAGTCTGTTATTGTTAGATATTTTAATTAATATAAAATTGCAAGAATGATCTTACAATGGTGTCCT
The DNA here is from genome assembly GCA_905147235.1 of Erynnis tages. Classification (NCBI taxonomy): domain Eukaryota; kingdom Metazoa; phylum Arthropoda; class Insecta; order Lepidoptera; family Hesperiidae; genus Erynnis; species Erynnis tages. The sequence continues at coordinate 4,132,699 of LR990079.1, forward strand.
TAAAAAGACTAGTGTGTTACGAAATGGCATGTCAACGGAAAGGCAAAAAGAGTGCAGGCCGCCCTCCGGTAAGCCTTCTTAGATTCTAGATTGCTCTGAATAGTTACATTGGTGTTTTAACTTTGAAATGATGAAGAGTGTGTAAAAAGCTTCCGGTCTTTACAGTATAGCGTTGGTTAGGGGAGGAAAAAATATATTACTTAAAATATTTTTATTAAATATTGTAAGTACTATTTAGTATTTATATATAATAATTACTAAATAATAAATAATACTCGGAGTAGACGACTGGCAGGAGATTGCGCAGAACAGGCTAAAGTGGAGTCTCTTATTATCGGAGGCCAAGATTCAATTTGGGTCGTCGCGCCATCCCACTAACTAAAATATTTTTATTAAGATTATAATTATAATGACAGTGTAAAAATGATAAAACTTACCGTTGTCTTTTGATAAATATTGCACACTGTGAATGTTGAACGCGTGGTTATTTGGGCTGAAATCTAATTGTAAGTCTGCATCTTCGACAGCCATATTCAGCACCTTTAACAAAACAAATTTAGTTATTATATTTCAACAACGAAATAACAACAAGAGAATTTGCAAACTTTTTTTCAGGCCAACCCAAGTGACGACCCAAGTGGCGCAGTGGTTAAGACGCCGGTGCGCCGCGCGGAGGGTGCTGGGTTCGATTCTCAGCAGAGCAGGGATTTGAATGATGAATTTGAATTTCTGTTTCTGGTCTGGGTGTGTTGTGTTCTTGTCTTGTGTGTGTGCATGGCACCCACGACACAGAGAATCCTAATGTGGGGCTATGAGTGTGAAGTGTTATTTATTTGTTTATTTTTTTATTTAACTTTTTTATTAATATTTACGACCTATCAATTGAAACTAGGCAAAGTCTTTGATTTAAAAAAAATGTTTCATTCATGTCTGTAACTGATTCAAACAAATCGTCTAACCTAACCTAACCTAACTCTGCAGTGGGTCATTAATGAGCCTATTAAAAGTTAGGTCTTTAGGTAAGAAACACAATTAAAAAGATGTAGGCCTTAGTCCACCACGCGGGTATGTGGATTCCACACGCCCTTGAGAACAGTATGGGAAACGCTTACGAGTTGTAAAACATTGTGCGGATCTCTCAGGCATGCAAGTTTCCTCACGATGTTTTACTTCACTGTCACAGCAGGCGGTATTCAATTTTATAAAACGCACATAACTTTTAAGAAAATGATTTTTGTGTGTCATTGAGTTCCGAACACGGACCGCTTGAATGAAAGGCCGAATGGTACTTTTCTATAAGTCTTACTTGAGTCTCATATCTCGGCGCAGGCTCGTCCTCGCTGGACTCGTATCCAGACGGCGGGCGGGGCGCCATACTCATGCTGAGGGTACCGTACTGCTGTAGAGCTTGTTCTTTGTGCTTCTTGTACCTGTGGAATAAATTAAGAAGTGTTCAAAATATAATTATTTGCTTATTAACATTTACAAAGTTTTTTCCTCATATATGTATTAGTTATGATGAGTTTAGATTTTGCATTGCACTTGGACCATAGCACCGCTCGTTTTGTTTAGAAGTGATCGAAAAATTTAAGCAATGGTTAATACTTAAACAAGTTATTTCCAACATCTTTTTTATGTGATACCGTGATATAAAAAATATGATTTAATATGAACTTTTGTTCTTGTATAAATATGCCTTTACTTTGCGATTGCACTATTTCACTATTTATAGACTTTAGATGAATTCGATTAGGAAAAATATTAAAATAAATAAATAAATGGACTGCTAAACACATTACTTTTTTGTCATTTAATATTATAATGTTAAGTACTAGTTATTTAAGAAATAATTATTGTATGCCCGCATAGGATATACTGTTCTTAACTTATTATACTTTTTGTACCATCTTTCTAGTGTAACAGTCAACAATAAACGCATTCTTTTCGTTTCCAGATCGAACAGAAAACGAACATCTTTTTTGAAAAACGTTAAAAATATTTTTACCTATTCCAAGAAGCGCATATATAGATAGTGGCAGCCGTGGCCGCCACTAACACCAGTGCGGCGAGCGCGAGCAACGCCGCGGGCAACGCCGAAGCGAGCGGCGCGATCGCCACGTGCGGCTTCTTCGGCGCCTCCGTCGGTGTGAGCGGCGCCCGCACTTCCGATACTGGGGATTTGAGATGCGCCGATACGGCGTTTTGGAAACCTTTTTCTATTGCGCTGTTGACAAAGAGAAATGGTATTAAAAAATTTAAAAAGTGGCTACAGACGGATTTGTAACAGCGTGGTGGACTAAGGCCTACATCCCTCCCCATTACGAGGAGACCCGACCCTGTAGTGGGTAATTAATGGGTTACTGGCAATTATAGACAACCACGCTAGCCTAGTCGGTGGACCAATGTAGAGTGATAACAAAACAACATCTATTTAAAAACTAATACATTTTAAATTAATATTTTAAAACAGACGACTTTAATTAAAAATTTACAGTAAGGTATGCTTAAGTTCGATGATAGTAACTGCAAAAGCCCAGGAATGTAAAAAAGCGAGTTAAGAGTAGACAAGCGGACATTCAGTACAGAAATTCACATTATCACTTCATTCTTTTGTATTTTTATATTATAAAAACTGACAGTTTGAATCAGAGGACAAAACGTACGTTTTAACAGATGTCGACTCTCTGGTAAGAATCTGTCCACTGCTCGGATCGATCAGGTACAACCAAAGGTCGGTCCCCTTGTCGTCGCTCTCCAACGTGCCGTTCTCCCCCAGGTAGTGTCGTGCAGTGAGTTTCTCTATGCCCGCCACCAAGCCACTGTTCTCCTCGATGGCCACCAGCAACGACCGCGCTCGACGACGCATCGTTTCCGGATTCATGTTGTTCACTTCCACCACTAATTGGTTGTCTTTTTGGAGGAGATTGATCTGGAAAACGAAGCAATGATCCCGAAATAACGACATAAAGGCAATATATTAAGGTTGTAGAGAGCCTTGTGTTCTTGTGTTGAAAGACAAATAAAAATTAAATAAAAACAAATACCTCCGAAACTATACCTGGTTTATATTTTATTTCGGGCAAAAATCTTAGTCATCGTGCATAGCAAAGCACCCCACCCGCATACCACTACCAATAGGATTTTTTCTCTATTTGAGTTCGCCCAGAGTTCAGTTGTGGGGAGGTGACACACGTTTTACCTTAGTCCAAATTACCAAACAAACTCAAATGTGACTTTTAACCTATTTGAGGTTATACTACGATGTCAAATGTGACTTAACCTATTTGAGGTTATACTACGATGTCTAATGTGACTTTTAACCTATTTGAGGTTATAATACGATGTCAAATGTGACTTTTAACCTATTTGAGGTTATACTACGATGTCAAATGTGACTTTTAACCTATTTGAGGTTATACTACGATGACAAATCGGACTTTTAACCTATTTGAGGTTATACTACGATGACAAATCGGACTTTTAACCTATTTGAGGTTATACTACGATGTCAAATGTGACTTTTAACCTATTTGAGGTTATACTACGATGACAAATCGGACTTTTAACCTATTTGAGGTTATACTACGATGTCCATATGCTATGGTGGCTACATCTACATAACTTGAGATGGGGTCGATTGCTATTTTCATTTACACAAGAAAAGTTTAGACAACTTACCACAACACTAGCCCTAGCGATATTGTAATCTTGCGCCGAGTTAGGGTTGTCCCTAGCCGATACACTGAATTTAAAGGGCAGCACATCCTTCGGAACGTTCTCGAAGGTCTTCACGTTACTGATGACACCAGTATCGGGGTCCAAACTGAAGTACTCCTCGGCAGCTTTCGTCCAAGAATTCTTGTTGTATTCGATTTTACCGAAGTCACCGCTGTCCTTGTCTTTCGCCTGGAGAAAAATGAATAAGGAGTTATTATTAAAAAGGAATTAATTACAGTTTTTTGTTTGTGATGTAACAATAGTATGTATTCGCATTATTATACAAATTTCTAGTGTAAACTAATATTGATTACAATGAAATCATTATAACATTTATAAAGCGTCAAAATAAAAGAGAATTTTGTTTCATTGATGAAAATTGAAAATGTATAAAAAAACTCAAGAAAACATCGTAGAATTCATAGAAGTTCTTGTGGACGAAAAATGTTAGGCAACGTTGAAAACAGTCAAATAGTCACAACACTAGAGTTCATGATTGTAAAATGTAGTCAGTAACCCATTAATGACCCATTACAGGGTCGGGTCTCCTCTCACAATGAGAGGGATGCAGGTCTTAGTCCACCACGCTGGCCTAGTGCGGGTTGGTGGACAAAAATGGTGGTAAATGTATAACATACCTTAACTTGCAACACATTGGTGCCAAGCAGCATATCTTTGGTAGCGATCGCGAAGTATTTGCCCCTCGCGCCCACAATGGTCGACTGTTCGGGGAACACGAATACCGGTGCGTTATCATTCGCGTCGGTGACGTGGACTTTTATCACCGCCTTGCTGTTCTCGGGGTTTATGAGACCTTGTATGGACTCTAATTGAACTTCCAGCGAGTATTCGGATAGCGTTTCGTAATCGAGCGAGCTCGTGTTGAGGTATATCGCGCAGTCGCGGTCTTCGGTCAATTTCACGTAGAAGACACCTGCAATTGAAACAGTAGTTAGGATTATTATAAATTGAAAAATTAAGAACGATATGTACAGTCACGTACGGATATAACTACGGGGAGTCTACTTTTACATTTGAGTCATCATAGTATCATAGAGGTTTCGTTCTGATTACATAATTCAGTTATAATTTAAGAGTTAACAGTTGTAAGCATTATAATGATTTTCAAATGAGTCGTTCAAGTGAGGCGTTTAACTACCAATATGGATGTATGGATTTTAGTTTTGATAGTTTGACATCATGTCAATAGTATTGAATTAGAAGGGTTTCATAATGGCGTCATTACATACAACGCTGTGAGAATTCATCTAATTGACTAGCACACTTGAAGGTTAAAAATTAAATGGTGATCCCAATGATCTATCTATATACACGTATTTATGTGCGAGTTAAAAACATTACTGTACAAGTAGTTATACCTTTTTGAGAAGATTCAGTAAGAAGACATTTCAAGGGTGTGTCCGGCGAATGCTCCCTCTTGTTCAGAAGGGGCAGTATCCTGACTAAAGTGCCGTTGGGGGAATTTTCTGCTATATGCTCCGTGTATACAGTATCTGCGAACCCTAGTCCCACCTGAACAGCAACAAATATTCATAATTAGTATTACTATTCCTTAAATAGTGTGGTTGATGTGTGTGCATGCTAGTGTCAATAGCTCAGTGGTTAATAATTCGGCCCCATACTTTACGAATCTCGATTCGAACCCCAGGGGCATACATCTGTCATTTCTTAAAAGTTATTTGCCTTTTCTCCATTGTTAACTGGCTCTCACAAATTATTATGGACACAATAAGTTCTGATGATTTCATTGTCAGTACCCCATTAATGACCCACTACAGGGTCGTAGGCCTTAGTCCACCACGCTGGCCTAATGCGGGTTGGTGGACTTCACATGCCTTTGAGAACATATTTTTTTTGTGAACTCTCAGGCATGCAGGTTTCCTCACGATTTTTTCCTTCACCGTAACAGCAGGCGATATTTAATTTTATAAATCGCACATAACTTTTCATTGGTGCGTGCCACTGGTATTCGAAAGCGGACCCCTCGATTCGAGGTCGAATTCTAAGCCACTGGGCTATCACCGCTTATGATTTCATTAATGTTTGGTTATTACATTAATGACTAAATTTAATATAACTCGATACTTACATCTGGAGGAACTGTGGCCGAGTGGCTCACGTATACTGTTAGGCTCGTCACTGAAGACATAACGGGATCGCCTTGGTCGTATGCTTGTATGTCGACCTGCAATCAAAATAACAGTGCTAGTAACGAGCCGTTTTTTTGTCATGTCAGTACCCATTAATGACCCACTACAGGGTCGGGTCTCCTCTCACAATGAGAAGGATGTAGGCCGCCGTCCACCACGCTGGCCTACTGCGGGTTGGTGGACTTCGCATGCCTTTGAGAACATTTTTTTGTGAACTCTCAGGCATGCAGGTTTCCTCACGATGTTTTCTTTCACCGTAACAGCAGGTGATATTTAATTTCATAAATCGCACATAACTTTTATTACAAAGTCATTGGTGCGTGCCACTGGGATTCGAACCCGGACCCCTCGATTCGAGGTCGAATTCTAAGCCACTGGGCTATCACCGCTGCAAATCATTCATACACACTGCAGATTGTTGCATGGTGGTTTGTGATGGCGGAGGTATATAATTAAGGACTGAGCAGACATTTAGAAGCACTTGCTTGTATCTATAGCACCGACACAGGGAATACAAGTAATGGACTATCGAAAGTAAGATCTAGAGATTACACTCGTATATCCAACATGATGCCTCCTATGCCACGGAGAAGTCGTCAATGCTAATCGCTTAAACTGTGTTTAACGAAGGTGATGCATATATATAATATATTCAAATGCAATCTAGTGTGCCATAGAGCTGGTCCAGTTACGGTGGGTTTCAATAACCGATCTTTGGATTCGGATTTTGAAAGATCTTGATTTGTTGCCGAGACACTCTTTTAAATTGCTGTTAATTAATAGATATTGCCTAGTCCAAGTCCACAGATTGATTAGGTACTGCAATCGGCTGTGTGTCATTTTGACATTTTGAGTAACAGTGACAAATGATACTCACAGTATATTCGCTGTCAGTCTCCTTCCTGAGATCATCTCTGACCCTCACAGCCCCGGTGTCGGGCTCCACGTGGAAGTATATGGACGACTTGCCCCTGCCCACTAGTTTGTACCGAACTCTGTTGTTAGGGGCGGTGGAGTCAGAGTCGGTCGCCACGACCGTTTCCACCAAACTGCCGATTGAGGAGGAACCCTCGATGGTGACCGGACGGATGAGGGACGTGAATATCGGTGCGTTGTCGTTTTTGTCCTGAAATAATAATAATATATGTTAATACCGTGTGTCCAAAGCACTCAGTACAACACAAGAAATTCTGGGTGAGTTGAATAGTTAGCTACAATCCTTTTATGGTCCACTGTTGAGCACGGGCCTCTCTCAACAGGGTAAAGCCTGGAGCATACCTACATACATACATACCACGCATACATATATACATATATACCACGCTGCTCCAATGCGAATTGGTAAAGAAACGGGTTAGTGGCAAACCTGTGTAGGATGTTTTCAAACCGTCAATAAGGCTCAGACAAGGTTTAACGACATCGACGGCTTAACGTGCGCGCATTTAAAATCGCCACTAGCGGTCACCCATCCAGATACTGACCGCGCCCGACGTTGCTTAACTTTTAATACCGGTTACTATCAAACATTAATACTCAAGCAGCCAGTTTATAGGCGCATTACTTACATCTACAATAACTTCAACAGTGGCAGTGGCGCCGTTGTCTTGTTCGTCGTTCTCCTCGGTCCCGACCAGCAGCTCGTGTCTCGCAGCCGCCTCCCTGTCCAACGGCTTCAGAGTGCGGATCGTGCCGCTCTTGCGCTCTATGGAGAATAGGTCGGTGTCGCCGCGGAGAATAGTGTAGGTTATCTCCGCAACCGTGTCGGGGTCGTCCGCCTACAATTTGATAGAAGAATAGTGAATGAATTGACATGCCGTGAATAACCATATTATTATAAGAAAATAAAGTTTTTGACTACGAAGATTTAATTTAATTTTTAATTCATGGATGTTAAAATATAGAAATTAGTGCATAAATTTCCCGCAATACAACAAAGTGAGTTCCAGGTTCTCAAATGATTTTTTTCTCGCAGACCTGAAATGCGCTCCGCAACTAGCCGTCATGTTATTCGAGACTTAAATATCCCTCTATTGTATGTGTAACTCATATTTTAATTTATTAAACAATATTTATCTGTGAAAATCTTACTCTTAAACTAAAGCCGGGCCAGAATTTTGTTTCAAAGGTGGCGCCACATTCGCCTTTGATTCAAAGGTGACACCTTTGATATGGCCACACCAGCATTTGCTTTTTATAACTTTTGTACTTTAATTATATCAAAAACGTAACGTTAACATTATTCAAGCTGTTTGCCAGTAAAATAAATTAGTTCAAAATTATTTCGCAACATGGTGTGCAAAAACTCCAGTCAGACTACCTTTCAATCTTCTATAAATACACACAAACAACAAAGACAGTCATACTAACATGAACTTTAACAACGGGGTAGTTGGGTGCATTTTCCGGTACATGCACAGAGTACAGTGTTTGCGGGAACACCGGAGCCTCATCCGGTATATCTTCGACTAGAACCGTCACAGAGGCCGTACCGAGGCGCTTGTCTATAGCGCCATCTGTTGCCGTCACTACGAAAGCGTAATCCTGGAACAATATTGAAGAATATTCAAGTTTTTGTATTGAAAACAATATAGTATAAAAAAGTAAGTGATGTGCCAAAGACAGAATCCACTTTTGTCAATCTTCAGAGGCCTTCCATCCATATATTAATAACTTTTAAAATGAATAGATGGATTAAGTATTGAACTCCACACATTACTCTATACTTTGTAAACTTTAAAGGCTTAAACCAAGAACCAACCAACCACAATACTCCAAAATTTTGCCCTTTATATTTTTCTTCATTGTAGTGTGCCTTGAAGTGGCCTGAGGCCCAATAGCCTCTCACTCGAAAGTTCCCGGTTTGAATCCAAGCGGCTTGCACCAATGGGTTTCTTAAATGTGCGCTTTATAAAATTAAATGTCACCTGCTGCAATGGTGAAAGAAAACATAGTGAGAAAGGCAATGGCAATGGCAAAGGCTCAAAGGCATGTCAATTTCCGCATTGGGCCAGTGTGGTGGACTAAGGCCTACATACTTTTCATGAAGAGACCCGAATTTGAAGTAGGTCGCTTATGGGTTATAAAAGAGAAAAGTAAAAAATAAACAAAAAGAAAAGTGTTTCATACCTTGGTATCCTCGTAATCCAGTTTAGTATTGGTGCTGATGAGGCCAGTAGAGTTGTCAATGGCGAACGGTAGATGCGATGGGATGCTGTAACTGATCATAGCGTTCACGCCTTCATCTATGTCTGTCGCGTGGACGTGGCCCACAAATTCACCCGATGCACCTATAAGATAAACATTGTCTTTAATGAGTGCATTATTTATGTCCCACTGCTTGGTGCTGTAACCAGTGATAACAGGCTAAGAACCCGGTTTTTCACTCGAGGGCAGGCAACAATAACTTTTCTAGAGTTATATGTGTTGCCAATAGAAGTTTCACTTACTGTAATGTAAAGACAAGGAAATTTGCATGAGAATTCTTTGTTATATTGTTAACAGATTTTACGCCAGTGTGAATTTGACACAAATGTAAGCTTCATAACAAGAACATTTTTACGGTATAAAATTAGGAATTACTTATCCTAATTAAGTGACATAGCCAAATTGGCAACAGACACGAAAAATGTAATATGTATGTAGGAAGGGGTCCAAATAAAAGATTTCGTCTCCTGAATTATTTTTTATTTTTTACAGCACCCGAGAACCATGACACACCCAATTGACACCATCCGTCATCTTACTTTTTTATTTTTAATTCCTACATGTATACAAAGGGCCTTGTATGGAGCTTTATACGACAAGCCAATTAGAACACGTGATAATGCTTAGAACACGGGTTGATGCGTAGAACACGGGGTAATGCTAAGAACACGGGTTAATGCGTAGAACACGGGGTAATGCTTAGAACGCTTGATAATGCTTAGAACACGGGTTAATGCGTAGAACACGGGGTAATGCTTAGAACGCGTGATAATGCTTAGAACACGGGTTAATGCTTGGGTAATGCTTAGGGTAATGTTTAGAAACTTTTAGCAACTCAAGTAGATAGTTTTAGTATTAAAATATTACCTTCTTTAACGCGGAACGTGTAGGAATCCTCGTCAAATTTGGGGTTGTTATCGTTGATATCTGTCACCTTGATATTGACGGTCGCTGTTGTGGACAACTTGCCCGGATCTTCCGCTTTGATCATCTGAAAATAATCATAGGTAAACATATAGTTTAGCAAATTCTAAACACTCTTGAATAGTTTATCAACTGTGAATAAACATCAATTTTAATGATAAAGTAGGTGACGTCGGTAACTTTGATTTAAATTCAATTAAACAAGGGGTTTGAAAGTAGATTTGATTGAGAAAAAATTGACTTCATCGTTATAGTTCCACGAATTTATAAATGCAACCTACGTCTTCAAGTACAGTGTTGCTTCTACCACATTCTATAAGTTGGCAGTAAGAAGCTTCAGTACAATTTATATTACAAAATGAAGTTAACATCTGTAATTTTTAATTTGTGCGTATCTCTGACGGATGTATAAAACACGAATATACTTACCAACTGATATCTTGTGAGGACCTCTCGATCCAATCTTCGGATAACTGTAATGATACCGGTGTTGGATCCGATGGCAAATTGGCGGAGATCGTTGCCGGACACTATTGAGTAGGTAACTTGTTCATTTTCGGGGTCTTTGGCCTGGAAATAATAATAAAATTTATATTAAAAAAATATATTGGGATTATTTTCTGCCAGATATTTTTGAAACTTTGTATTTCGAATATAATTCGTGATGCAAGAGATGCCTCTTAGTAGAGAGTTGTGCCTTTGTAGAGAGTGGTGTATCTGTACATCCAATAAATAAGCAACAGCCCAATAAATGAGGACTCGTGCCCAAGATTTATTTTTAGATAGATAGTATTATTGTGTTTTTTAGGATACCTGATGGCTATTGGTCACTGTTGCCTAAAACGCTTCACACTCCTAGCCCCACACTAGGATCCCCTGTGCGTGGGTGCCATGGACACACACAAGACAACAACACAACACACCCAGACCAGAAACAGAAATTCAAATTCATCATGCAAATCTCTGCTCTGCTGGGAATCGAACCCAGGACCCTCCGCGCAGCGCACCGGTGTCTTAACCACTGCGCCAGTTGGGTCGTTACGGACACGTGTAACGGATAACTTACGGAGACGTTGCAGGCTTCGAATGTGGTTTGTTCATTGTTAATTATATGTGTGTACATAATTAAAATCAACAAATCAATATTACACTTACAGTAACAGTAGTAACGGTCGAGTTGATCGCAGCGCCCTCTGATACGGGCGCGAAGTAGTCTCTGGACGAGAACTGGGGAGGCCTCGTATTGGGTCCCGGGGCCACCAGCAGCTCGACGATGCCCTGAGAGCTGAGGCCTTTCGCGTCCATCGCTCGGATGGTGACACTGTATTGTTCGCCCGCTTGAAGCCGGCCAGTGCTCGCTGGAAATAGGAAATCGATAAACTTAAATTTTATGTAAACATCAAATTAGTTTTTAAGTATGTGTTATGGTGCGCACTAGCATTTTCTAATAATAGATGTAATCTGTGCGAATTCAATTGTTTCCGTCGAATTTTTAATCCACTTGGGTTATAGGCCTCTACTTAATACTTAATATTTGCATACCTAAAAATGGTAAATATAGATTGATCTAAATAATTTGTAACTCTATGCCGATATTTGTGTAAATTAACGTTTTGTCTTTGTCTTTGTCTTTAAGTGGCGGTAAAGCAGACAGAGGACAGTCTTCTGAAACTAACGGTACTTAAAGTGTAGTGGACTCTAATATGCAATAACATATGGAACATACTACAATGTCGTGGATATGAAGTCGTATTTAGGTACACAGTACACATATGGACTAAGATTTCGCATCAAATTCAGTGTTTACGGCAACCCACCTTCCCGATCTAGACTAGACATGCTGGGTTCACGGCAGATATAAAAAAAGTCCTAACAAGGATGAAAGACAAATCCTTTAAACTTGTAATTTCTTTATATTTAGTAAAGAACACAGTGGTAGCTAGGAGAAAACCATGCAATATTAATTCACATTAGACATTTTTAAAAGCATGCAGTAATATAGTATTACACGGTGCACAATCAAAACCATGCATTGCATTCGGACTGAAAGTTTATAATCATACGGTTTGTCGACGACACTGCTTCCGGTTCATTGCTTAGTTTAGAACATAAGAAATCATGTTTAACACATCAACATTTCTGAGTTACTAGTTCTGTTGTCAATCATATTTTTTTTATATCATGGAAGTATAATACACTGAATAGTCCATCTGATGTTAAGTGGCGTTATTATGAAGAATTAACTATACATAATGAAATAAATTAATCTGAGCTAATTTCTTAAACTGGCAACAAATCTTTAGAAGACAGATATGGGTATAGCCTTTGAATGACTATGTACAAAATCTTGGATCAGGGTATAACCGAATTTCTTAAATAAAATTCTTTAGTTGTATTTCGACATAACCCTATAAACACTTTCTGCAAATATATTTGAGAAATCAATCGTTATTCTTAGTGTTAAAAGGTGCAACTCACAGATAATCCCAGTGTTGGGATCAATGGTGAACTTGTTCCCGCCATTGTTAGATACGTGATAGATGCTGTATATTATACGTGCGTTCTCACCCTCGTCGATGTCTGTCGCCTCCACCTGGGGGAATATTTAAAAAAAATTATAATATCATAAACCTCCAACGTGCAGTAAATGTAGTATAAGCATGCCACTAATCATCTGAGCTAATGGACGACCTGAATGGCGCAGTGGTTAAGACGCCGGTGCGACGCGCGTTGGGTCCTGGGTTCGATTCCCAACAAAGCAGGGATTTGAATGATGAGTTTAAATTTCTGTTTCTGGTCTGGGTGTCACACCCAAGACACACCACAAGACAAAAACACACACACCCTGGGTGTGCTTGTGTGTGTCCATGGTACCGACAACACAGGAAATCCTAGTGTGGTGCTCTGTGAGTGTGGTGCGTTTAATGACAGTTAATATAACAGAAGGAGCGACAACTAATGACGGTTAATATATTTACAACACTAGAAGGTGCTGTGCAGATACTCCTAGAGTCGATTTCGAGTAAAGCAGACCTTCGTTCGGTAATTTTAGGTCTAATGACACCTGTTTTTGTTAATGGTCATGTGGAACTTCAACACTATGAAAACTACTGGACACTAAAATTCTATCAATGGTATTTTAAAGCACTGGAATCTTTAACCGAATGAAGCAGGGTCCTATGCCTATGATTGACTCATCTCGGGATTCACTACACCCTACAGCACCCTTTTAGTTGCTCTATCTAATACCTAATCCCGAGTTACAGGAACATGTCCAGAACACCTACGATGCACAAAAATCTAGTGTGGGGCACACTCATAGGAGTATGAGTGTGAAGCATTATTATTGGAACGAAGTTCCTTATCGCGCGTTGTGAAAGGGGGCTAGACGGAAAAAATTCTTACGAAAAGTTGTCACGACACTTTTTGCTGTCATGACGTAAGTCATGACGTAAATGACAATGACTGAAGTTCATGACTACGTCAGTTACGTCATGACTACGTCAGTTACGTCATGACTACGTCAGTTACGTCATGTCGTAAATGACATTGTCATTTACGTCATGAACTTCGTTCCTTCCGGGTGTCCCTTGACAACTCTCAAGTTTTTTATTTTATAAAAAGGAAATTTTTTGCTATGACACACGTGAAAACTTCGATAGCGTGATTCAGGCAACCATTAGCGCCATCTATTGGGGCAGCGCATTAGTTCAATAAAGATCACCTTATAAACAGCAGTGGGCTCCAAGCTAGCGGGCACAGTGATGGGCTGTGTTTTGGGAATTACTGGTGCGTTGTCGTTTTGATCCAACAGCTGCACTGCGAGGGATAAGGGGGCCGATGCCGCACCGCCGTTTGCTTCACGGGCTACCACCTGAAAAGGTAATTTATACGAATGAATATATCACATTTTATTGAAGTGAAAACTTCTTTTAGCGCGGTACGCATATCTTTAGATGAAAGAATCCCTGGACTCGCTACACCGTTGACGCAGCTATAGAAGCATATAGAAAGTCAAAGCAACTATGGAAACTGTCAAAAGAAAACATTCATAAATAATAAGTATATTTTGTTATAGAAAAATCTGTACTCCAGTCAGATATTTTCAAAACTACACGAAGAGAATAGAAAAATACAATTCAACATTGTATTTCTATTGTACTGTGCTATTTGCAAACACCCAAAGCGTCCGTCATGTTAAAAGTATTGCACTTACTTGGAATCTAAACTTCCCAGGATTGGGGGGATCTCGGTCCAGCCTCTCATCACTCACGATCAGGTAGCCGTCCTTGTCGATGTCAAAGAAACTCGTTGTCAATTCAAACGTATACTTTGGTATCGGATCGCCTGGGCCCTGTAAGGACAAAACGTTAAACTGGACCTTCAAATTGAGATCAGCTCTCCCTACGAAATCACCCTGGGAATTATCTCTTTCTTTTGCCACTGACTTAATAGGTCTTAAGGCTTCAAAATCCAACAAGCTTCTACTGTCGTATTCATTGGTGAACTTATGTAGTTGGAACAGCCGTCATCCGTATCTGCCAAGATTAATTTATCAAAAGACTACACTTTTCCCGCGACTTCTTTCTTCTTTCTTTGCCCGCATAGATTTTGGAAACTGGTTCAGAGAGGGACAAAGGGTATCCTATACGTTAATCTAGATTATAAGCTACGTACATACCAAATTTTATCTAAATCTATTCAGCTGTTATTACATGAAAGAGTAACAAACACACATCCACCCACCCACCCATCCATCTCCATAATTTTTTTACATTTATAATAGTACTATGATCTTACCAAATCTGGATCAGAGACGCTGAGTCGTATCGGCTGATTGTAACTATCCAGCACCTTGGTTCCTTTGGGTGAGTTTTCCTCCACCTGCCCTTCATCAGACGAGGCCTCCACCACGGGTGGACTGGAGTCCACTGGTCGGACTGTGATGATTAGCTTTGCTGTTGTATACCTTTGGGCTTCTGATGCTTCCTCCGCCTGAAAAAGGGAACAAAACAGTTTTGATACAACTTATAGCAAGGGAATAGATTCCTTGGTATAAACAATTTGGCTGTTATGTGGTCTGCCTGCGTTCTGCCTTTCCTTTAAAATCGTTTAAAACCTTTCCCTTTTCTGTATTTGATTGAAGCTCTCAAAATCAGCAACAATCGCAAACTTCGATGCTATGGTTGTTACTAATGGAAACTACCTTACAGCAGTGTTCTGATCGACGTCGATCGATTTGGGTTCTATACTAAATACTTGTCAGTAACCCATTAATGACCCACTACAGGTCGGGTCTCCTCTCACAATGAGAGGGATGTAGGCCGCCGTCCACCACGCTGGCCTAATGCGGGTTGGTGGACTTCACATGCCTTTGAGAGCATTTTTTTTTTGTGAACTCTCAGGCATGCAGGTTTCCTAACGATGTTTTCCTTCACCGTAACAGCAGGTGATATTTAATTTTATAAAGCGCACATAACTTTTTTACAAAGTCATTGGTGCGTGCCACTGGGATTCGAACCCTCGATTCGAGGTCGAATTCTAAGCCACTGGGCTATCACCGCTTATGACTTTGTACCTACTAGGTACAAAATCCTACTCTTATTTCAAATTTAGTTCTTTACTTTCCTGACCAGCTGAAACTTTTTCGCAACCATCATATGGCCGCTATTCATTCAAAACCCTACTCTATTTTAAGTGCAATAAAGTCCAATTTACCTTGATAACAAGCTGGAACCTCTTAGCGATCGTCGTATCTACTGGCAACAGTTGTCTAACAGCACCGGAGTTCTGATCGATGTCGAAGTACGTAGTCCAGGAATCAGGCTCCCCGCTCTCGATACTGTATTTGATTCTAGCGTTCAACGTGTCCATATCTACTGCTTGGATCTTCTCCGGTTCGATTGTCAGGATGCCGGCTAGCACTCCGCTGTTTACCTGAAAATTATATTGAAAAAAAAATCATTGTTTTTGTGCGAAAACACTGCCGATTGAAAAACTGTTTTGTGACCTTTCGCCTTGAATAACTTACCGCATTAACGACATTTTACGAGAATACTGAGACAACGATGACATTTTACAAGACTTCTTTCTGAGACAATTTTAGGACATCAAAACGAAAATGGATACGAGTTACAGCTTGTTAACCAAACATTCAGAGATTGACCCCTTTACTTAGCTTATGTGACTGGACTATATTGTCTACTTCATACTAATAGTATAGAGCCTAAGCATGAATATTATTGTCAAAAGTTAAAAAAGTCAAGATAAGAAACTATTCGTACAGCAAATGTCATTCATTATTATGTCCTATGTCAGTCTATTTGACATTTTTTCATACTAATGGCAAATGACATACTAATGGAAACTGCGTAAGATTATGTTCGAATCACTGGTATAGAATTTTATTGATAAAATTTTACTTACATAGCTAGTATACTCCGGGTTAATACAAGCTCCCTCGTGGACAGTGCAGCCTTTGTAAATGAACGAGGGATCTTGATCGTCGTCGTCTTGAACGTTCACCGTCAGTGTGGTGGTGCTGGACAAGCGTCTCTTTGTATCACGGGCGCGATCCTGAAATATAAAAGTCATAGGTTTTACTGTAAACGATATTAAAAGCATCTCACAACCAATGGAGAAGAAAGGTCCTCGAATGGCGACCACGTTTAGGGAATTCTACCAGGTGGACTGACGACCTGAAGAAGACAGCGGGAAACTGCTGGATTTAGAGGGCCCAGGACAGGGTAGAAGCTAAGAGATTAACAATAAAAGAAGCAAATAAATAAATGGACCGCGGAAAAAAGCGGGCGGAAAAACTACTTTTTAAGAAGTGTATCCATGGTATAAATCATAGTATGGGCAATCAACTTATGAAACTTAAGTAACATGGTGATAAAATACTTAAGGATATCATGAAAAGTATACTTACAGAAGCAACGATAGTGACTAGATACTTCTGAGTGCGCTCGTAATCCAAAGTTCCGTTGACAGTGACTTGTCCCTGGTGGGGTAGTGGTATGGCAAAGAGTCGGTAACCATCTGAGGCCTTCGCAGCTTCTAAAGTCTTATTGTCTCCTGGTACTATAAAATATTCAGCTAGGCCGTTGACCCCAGCATCTGGGTCCATAGCCTTGATGCCGTCGAATATTGTCGTTCCTATTGGTACCAACTGCAAATTAAGAAGAAAAACATTAGTCACCACCTATTTGTCTGTGATGCAATACCTATGTTGTAACATACTTCATACTTTTGACTTTAAGTTACCGTCTATGGTACTTTTAAAGGTAATTCGAACACCTCATAATGTAAAGCATTTGATGAACGTAATGCCTTCTATCAACAAATATTTTTTTTCCTTATTTTTAGTTAAATTATATTATTTGAGTAATATATTTTAGTATCATGATTCTGTACATCAATAGAATATGCAAAAACATTGAAAATCTGCCGAAAAAGTTCAAAAGAAGATGAAAAGAGAGAGAGAGACATATATATTGCCAGTAACCCATTAATTACCCACTACAGGGTCGGGTCTCCTTCTCGTAATGAGAGGGTTGTAGGCCTTAGTCCACCACGCTGGCCTACTGCGGGTTGGTGGACTTCACATACCTTTGAGAACATTTTTTTTTGTGAACTCTCAGGCATGCAGGTTTCCTCACGATGTTTTCCTTCACCGTAACAGCAGGTGATATTTAATTTTATGACGCCCATAACTTTTTTTTTTACAAAGTCATTGGTGCGTGCCACTGGGATTCGAACCCGGGCCCCTCGATTCGAGGTCGAATTCTAAGCCACTGGGCTATCACCGCTTTAATACTTAATAACGTAACGACATATATATATTTTAATAAAATTATTTACATATTCAAAAGGTAATGTAAAATGTACAGTTTAACCTTTGAATATGCTGTTTACAGTTTACATCATTAAAACATTCCTATAAAAATTAATGCAAAATCAACTTTTATTTTATTTACTACTTAAAAACACATAAAACTCAATGAAACCCTATAAAGGCTGTAGTAATATACAGTTAACATCTCACCTCCGATATACTGGTCTCGTAGGGCGTGCCTTGGAAAACCGGCGCGTTATCATTGATATCCGATACTCTCACGATCACCGGGATCGTTCGGCGCTTCTTCGTGGCTTTCACTTGACAAACCAGCTACGGAAACAACTCAGTTAGTGTTAGGTTTAAACTTAAATAACGGTAAACACTATTTAAAACCGTAGCGCGCATAGCCCCGCTGCTTGAGTAGACACCAAGCGATCGAAAAAGTTAAGCAACTTTGGTTGCCGTCTGTACCTGGATACCGGGTGACTGATAGTGGCGAACCGTGCTTCGGAGTGCACGTTCAGTCGTCGGTCCATCGATAACATAGCCGTCGTTAAACCTTGTCGAAGGCCTTGTAGGCTTCTTGGTTACAAAAAAACTCACACCTAAATTCTAATACCTTATATTTTCTTTTAACTTATTGAAATTTAGCAAATATTTCACATTCAAATGTAGAACATGCTCCTTTTTAAGTTGATTGAAATAAACGATTTATACCAGTTGATAGTAACATTTAAAATCAGACTATAACATTGAATACACCTATAACCAAGGCACTAATTAACAACTATAGCCCGAAGCGTTAGTATTAATTCAACACACTTGATGAGAATGCAATCAATATTGCATACTAGCCCATACAAAAATACAATATAATAGATAGAGATCTCAAGTAATAAATATGATAGACAAATTACACGCCTATAGATAGATTCGTTGCAATATAAATAGTTTGATTCATTAATGCAGTTTTAACTGCCTGTGTTGAAACGTTCTAAGCAACAAGATTAGATTATGTGAACGCCATCAATTGTGCTACCGTTTGATCACATACGTTTCTCTTTTAAAAGTAACTTTAATATTGGTGTTAAATAACACTTATTTAATTTAGCAATCTCATTACTGAAGAAAATCGAAAGTTGTTAGAATAAAAGTTGATATAGAAATGCAATTATAAAGGAAGCAAAGATTCTTATCAAACCAAAAAATTACAATAAAAAGTAATAACTTGAGCAGATATGAACGATAGAACCGAACTGAGGATTATTTGACGACCCGAGTGGCGCAGTGGTTAAAACACGGGTGCGCTGCACGAAGGGTGCTGAAATTAGAAATATAAATTCGAATTTCTGTTTCAGGTCTGGGAGTGGTGTGTTTTTGCCATTTGTGTGTCCATGGCATCCACTACACAGGAAATCCTCAGAGGCTATGAGTGTAAAGCGTTCTCTTTTTATCTCACCTGAAACACCATATGCGACAAGTTGTCCGCATCTCTGTCAAGTGGTTCTAGTAGCTGCAGCCGCTTGCCGTCCAGCTGGAACAACGTGGGGCCCTTGGGGAAGACGGTGGAGAGAACCACGTCGACATCTGGCTCTCCGACTATTGGCAGTTCCGCTGGCACGGTGCTTTGGTTGGTTTCTGTTAGAACATGGTGTATTTTACAGTTCAACTATTTAAGAATTCTTGATTTGATTTTGTTCAGGATTATCTGACGGGGAGGAAAGTTCTTTGATTAATGGGTGTGGGAGTGGCGAAAGGAATATTGGCTCTGTATTCCTCTCTGGCTGGATGGATGACCATTATGGCACCTATAAACCCATATCATATGGTCATCCATCCCCACCCAGCCGAAATAATGGTTATGTATTCTAGGTAACATCGGTGATAGCCCAGTGGCTTAGAATTCGACCTCGTGGACTATGCAAGAAAACTAGAGATACTTACGGTCTCCTCTGCTCTCCTCTATGTCTACGATGATACTTGACTGACCAGTTTCCACCTCACATGGACCTGTAAACGAAAAAGCAAAGGGCTATTACATACATATACGCCACAACCGTTACAGTAGGTAGGTACTCCTAATTCTAACTTAAATTTTAATCGAATTTTGTGATGAGAATTAAGAAGAATCAGATGCAGGTTTTTAATATGCAATCTCGTATTTATGAGGTGAATGTTCTTTGTAAGCAAGATTTTTACTTTGGGCTACATTTAATTTGTAAATCACTCTGATCGCTATAAAAATTATATTTTAAATTTCCACATTTTTTTACAAGTGTTTTTAAAATGGTTTACAATTTTAAAATTAAAATATTCGCCAATTATAGTAACAATAAGCTAGGATAGAGAAAAATACATGTTTTAATTTATTATTATTTAAGGAATATTTTTTCTTAATATAAATTTATAAAGTTACCTAATATACTTTGCAGATAAAAGCAGCTGAGTAAGTGAGCCAATCTAAAGCCAACCTATTATTAACAACATCTTAACACTACGTAATATAAAATAAAATAAAAAATAAATTCCATAAAATACATCCACGCCACGTAAACAGAAACACCTCCCAGATCAGCTCCATTTAACTCATCTCTAAAGTCCCTATCGCCGTTAAGCCATAAATTTACCGCTTATAACTTTCATAGGACGAAACAGAACCTTATAAATAACGGAATATAACTTAAAGCCACGTCAGATTAGGGATGCTCGATCCAGTTGCATTGTATCGATGTTTTGGATCGCAAGAGATCGTAACATAGTGTTTCGATCCAAATATCGATCCAATCCTTTAGATCTATACAATCCAGTGGATCGATCCAGTACCGAACCAAATGTAAAATATAATAATTTTTGGCGAAGCGATACCTAATTAAAAATGTTACTAAATTTTGGTCTATCGGTCGAGCATTTGTATCGATACATCGGTGAAACGTATATTATCGCTGTATCGATACAAAAATCGAATGGATCGAATGCCATTCCATCGATCAGTTAAGTCGAAGTTAAGTATCGATACGGACGGAGCATCCCTACGTCAGTCAGATCAGTAATAAAACTTGCTTCGGATGATATAATCCTTCGTGCTCAGCTTCCAAGAAACCACTCTATTTATTACTACTAAATTTCAAGCCTACGATTACTATTAGGTTTTAGTGCCGCTTTAAATTAGCAACTTTCAACTTGTAGGCACTAGAGTTTATGCAATAACCGTGCGTTTCGAGTTCATAATTCAAAGTGAATCTGTATAGAGTGATAAGTACTGGTAGACATTTTAATTTATGAATGTATAATACTAGTAATATTTAAATATTATCTGTATTTAAAATGGAAAGTAACAAAAGTGATTACTAAAATATAACATGAATTTTTACTTCCGTCTTTTTTTTTTAATTTTTACGATAATGCGTATACCTACCACGTTTTTTAGCACGAAAACTATTTTTCACGTTCGAAAGGATTTTCCACGTGGTTCAAAATTTTAGGATATGAATAATGCCATTATTTTATCTTATATCCAGAAGTGAAAGGATCACAACCAAAAGTTGAGTTGAATAAGACTCAAAATTAAAAGAAAAGGTTGTACTGGTTAGAAAAAAGTTCACATTAATCAAGTAACACATCCGCGTTACTTAACATTGTGTGCACCCAGAACGATTTATCTTATCGGCTATAAAATCATATACAAAACGACCGGATTCCGTTCAACGGGTGTGCCTGGGAAACCACCAATTACAAAGCTATTTACTAAACACCGTGGTCCGCCATTCACTGACAAAATAAAGCCTTTTAGTCCATATAAAAGTATTAATTAGTAACTATGTTCTCAATAATCACATGTTTGATTTGCTTCCCCTAAAGGCAGTAGCGACTTATCGAGTCCTTTTACGATACGTTCCAATTAAGAAAGCACCTCTTAACTTGTTTCGGTTGGATATATTCGCGAATTGTTTGCGTGTTTGTAGTTTCTTACGTTCAATTAGTTAAGCAACGTTGTCGTCGCGAATAAAATACAGTAATGCTAAACTATATCGTTAATAGGATATGAATATTATGTATCATTTCCACCTACATTTTAAGAATTGACTTGATCATTTGTTAATTTGAAAACCATGGACATTAAAACATATTAAGACGGTGGTAGACAAACTATCTCATTTCACTGTTAAAATGAATGCGAAATACATTAGAATTGATGTTGATTAAATTAAAAAGAAAATCCGACTTGATAAGCCACTAACAATCAATAATCTATTGTCTTAATAGATTCATAAATGCATTGTTATAAGAACAAAAATTCAAAGCTTTCTCTGACTGAGCAACAGCGAATTAGATTATGCTTGTTGCTCTATTTGTACTGAATAAACAAACAACGCTATTGTGTTGTTGACCACTTCAGATATTACCATTCAATGAAAGAAATGAATGGGTGCTACGTAACTGCGTTAAAATAAACAACAAATTTGTTTACATTGACAAAAAGTAGACAAAAAGATAAAGTAAAGGAAAATAAAAGAAATATTGACAAAGAAACTACTAAATAGACAAAAAGGTACCTACTGATGGCGATGAAAGAGAAATATTTAACAAACTACTAAATTTTACTTTAGGGATAAAACGTTTCCTAATTTTAATAAACGCAATCAAATAGAAGTTAATTGAATTTAGTTTAAACCTGCAATTACATATTAAAGTAGCAATCACCAACTCATCACCCAGCATCGATTAAGACAAAGCGGATATTGGAATGATCGAATCTATCACGAAGATAACCATTCTAGTTAGTTAATAGGATTCAATTGGATCTAACGCTCTAATTATACAGAGGAACGAAGAGCAGATAGGGATAAATGGATTGTGCGTGTGTGGGAAAGATTAGAAACGGTTAAATCACAGAATACAGATTATCCAGTAAGGTGAAAGGATTATAAAGTAACTTATTAGTAGTGCAGTACTGTCTTTGAAAAAAAAACCATACCAGCCGCGCGGTTTGTTGATACCTGACAGGACGTTCCGCTTACAGTATTTTAAGTTCATCTACCTACTCATTACCTACTTGATTATGTTTTTAGTTTGGTGATTTATAAATATTTTATTTTTAATGAAATCAGTTGTATATGAAATAGGAAGTGTTCAATAAAAGTACGTATTGTGTATTTTCCTCTATAATTATAAACCTCAAGTAAATTTGTTCACCACTGCGGCGCATTTGTGTACCGAGTGTATACCGAACGCGCCGCGCATAACTCGCGTTCCGACCGTTTGTATGAAGACACATTACTGTACCTACAATCTTTATACTGTGGTTAAAAGGTAAATGGTGGAGCCGATAATGAGCGTGGAATGTATGTGCCTGGAAACAGTCGAGCAGGAAACGAAGATGTTATAAGTTATTACGTAGACGCGCTGATAGTTGTCGTAATAAGACACTTTAATTATAAAACGCTGCGCTGTTATTTACTTTCCCATTTACAATTATTTTAATATGTATAATATATTCATATCATAAGTGGGCATGTTGCATAATTATTATTATGATTTTACAAGCAACAAATATTAAAAATAAAATCGGATATTTTCTGTTGGAGTTTTAGTTTCTATTATTAAATTGCAAATTATTTATTTCCAAATAATATGTAGAAATCCTAAAATATTATTAGGTGATCCTTTTTAACAGTAAACTTTTCTAATACTAAAACTCGAATCGAAATACAATGTGACGAAATGTGAACACGAAAAATGTTCAGGTTCCAGGGTGTCATGATTATATATGTTAGCTGATGTAAATTCACTGAGTCAGTAGGATTGAAGGTGTCATTTTAAGAAGATCTTATCATCAAGATTTACTTACCAGGTGTGGCCCACGCGACGTGAAGCAGGAAGACGAGAAGCCAGACCGTTCTGTGCTGGATCAGCGCCCACCGCGCCATCTCACTGCAACAATGATTGCATATTTAACGTTATTGCTAGCATATGCAACGTCTATAACTACTTCAAACCCCTCAACACCTTCAAATTAAATAGTTAAATGCACACCTGACTTCAAATTCAATTGTCTTTTAACATGGAAAACCATGGGACCTAGTATAGCTCCTTGAGGCACACCGTAGCTGTATTATATGAAAGCTAAAAATTCCCACATCTTGGTACCTACTTGAAACAGCACTTCTTGTGAGGTTTTGTTTGGTACGATTTCATGTAGGTGGTGAACTGAAATGTTCAATCGATGTGTTTTATTCAAAAGGTACGTATAACATTTAAATAATTTTGTTTCTCATAGCGTGTAACAGTAGTTTAAATGCTCCTGAACTATAAAACCACTTAGCACACAAATGTATTCGATGAACATAAAATCAAATAGCCTTGCAATGAAAATGCTACTTAGACAAATCCGATTATCTAGCTAACGCAATTCGTAGGCGAACAAACATCATGATAATATGTTTCTCCTGAAAATTATTAGCGAATAATAAACCTGTTTCATAAATTTAATAGCAGACTTTTCTGTCGATTGCGATCGTCACTTTGATGAGTGACGTCTACCTATATTAATAATATTTTAAATTGTAAAAGTTCAAACCCTAAACTGTACTTTAGTAAAGTTATAATTAAGGGAAGAACAAAAAGCAAGTAGCGAATTGTTAAAGGATTGCGTTACTTTTAATTTATAGGCTTATCGTTTTGTAGAGATTTGTAAAAATCATAGGCTTAGCGTGCATCGCACGCAAACACGACTGCCATAGAATTTAAAAAATGAAATATTCTCTACACACAAGTCGATATTAAATATTTGATATTTAAGTTGCTCAAGCGCTCTTGGTTCGAAAGTCGTCCGCGTAACTCACAGCAAAAAGCGGGCTCGAATTACCCATAGACATTATCTCGTCGAGTAAATCATAGGAACGTTGGTATTACCTAGACTCTAGATGCAGGCAGGGCGTGCCCGCGATAAACCAGCGAAGTGACGATGTAAGACGGGTGTAAGCTTAACCTTTTTTAATTATACTAGCTGACCCAGCAGGCTTCGCTCTGCCAATTAATTATTTTTATTTAATAGCCTATGTTACTCAGGCTGAATGTAGCTTTCCAATGGTGAAAGAATTTTTGAAATCGGCCCAGTAGTTTTTGAGTTTATTCGTTACAAACATACAAAAATACAAATGTTTCCTCTTTATAATATTAGTATAGATTTAATCCGTTATCTCGGAAAATACATGCTATATTGAACTAGTTAAGTTTTCATAAAATTTTAAGTGATACAAACAAGCGTTCAGGGCACTTGGAATTAAATGGACATCCAACATCTAACTTAATCCAACAAACTCAAATAGTTTGAAACCCTTAAAACTTAAAATAATTGTGGTTAACAAGTCACTTTAAGTCCACCATCATAGTCTTCACATCGCAGTGCACCCACGGACAACTGCTAATAGGATTTCTATGTGCCTAATCCAAAAGGTTGAGCAACACTGACCTATGAAGCTGAGGGCGTGCCCGCAATAAGTAGACGATGACGTGACGACAGAAGAAAGGTGTAAGCTTTAAGATTAGTTGTAATTCGCTGTTGTTTGTCTTTTGGAAGAACATTCTGTCAATTATTTTTCATTAGTTATGTGAATTAATTACCACGTATCAGCTACGGATTAGATGAGTTAGAATGAAGTTTTAATGATTCTTAACAACATAATTTAGATCTCATACATAAAAAACGAGAAAAGTCATGTTGTTCTCGATGTAGTTACTTAAGCAATCAGTACTGTGAAATTAACAATTAGTAAACCACTAGTGATTCACTGCAGGGTCGGGGCTCCTCTCACAATGAGAAGGATGTAGACCTTAGTCCACCACGCTGGCCTAATGTGAGTTGGTGGGCAATGTAACCAGTTTATATTTCATAGAAACCATTGTAGAGTTCATAAAATCGCTGACTTTTTGGTGATATGAAGCCATTTCAATAAAGCTGGATATTTGACGCCCAAAACAACCCGCTAACGAGATATAACGGAGTATTATTTATGCATCATAAGCAGACACTTTTGGGTCAACCACCGACTAATCTTGTTATGCTTTTCAAGTCTTAATTTAAAGAAATTATTTTGAGAAACGAAATAAATAATATCTTACATTGGAGTATTTTTAGTTAATTGCAAAACATGTGACGTACCTAGCATATAAATTAAAAAGTAAATAGTACCTGGGACTAATGCCAGAATATCTAAACAATAAGTGAACAATATGTGAAGCTTTGTTTTTTCAATTTTAGTTTTTTAAGTATCTTTTGTCAGTACCTATTAATGACGGGTCTCCTCTCACAATGAGAGGGATGTAGGCCTTAGTCCACCACACTGGCCTACTGCGGGTTGGTGGACTTCACATGCCATTGAGAACATTTTTTTTATGAACTCTCAGGCATGCAGGTTTCCTCACGATGTTTTCCTTCACCGTAACAGCAGGTGATATTTAATTTTATAAATCGCACATAACTTTTATTACAAAGTCATTGGTGCGTGCCACTGGGATTTGAACCCGGACCCCTCGATTCGAGGTCGAATTCTAAGCCACTGGGCTATCACCGCTGCTTCTAAGTATCTAGGTAACTTAAAAAATAGCATTTGGAGTTTAAGGGTGTATGATTTTATGTGGTGGCAAAGTCGCTCCAGTTAAGGCCACTCAGGTGTTCCGAGTATCATCTCGAATATAATGGATGAATCGGTAATATTGGAAAACCGCAAGCAGTTAGTATCTGGATACCTAGCAATCACTACACGTTCACTTGAGTTAGTAAGTTACACAAAAACCAAAATGAATCCGATAAATTCCATGCCATATGTAAGTACACTGTAAATATTAATATCCATGCAATAAATTATACTGAACATCCCCGGATTAAGAGAACATACTCGATTATGCTAAAGACGGCAATAAATATATGTAAATAATTTCTAAGTACCGCAAGCTCGGAGTTTGAATTTACGATGTAATATTTAGATTTCTAAATATAAGGGAATAAGTAATGCGAAGCCATTGGGAGTCGAAAGTTGTTTCGATTCAATGCAAACAAATAATTTTCAAAGCGGGTATACCACGGAAATATCCTGAAACAAAATGCACGCAATGGGGCTTAGATAATTAATAATCAATATTTGAATAAATGAATATTTTCTCGGAATTGGGGCCTTCGTTAAAACAATTATGCGTGTTTAAGTAACGGCTTGGATTTCCTAAGCGCACCTACGACTGGGTACTCTGTATTCGTATAAAAGGTACACAACAATTCCGTAGAAGGTTCATATTAATTAGGTAAAAATTTTATAATATAATAAACAAAACAATTTATTAATACTAGACTTTATTTTTTAGACAGCGGCTTCGCGGATTTTAGAACTTGGTCCAGAGAGGAATAAAAATGCTTTTTATATATGACCTATATCTATGATAATCCGGGTTATAAACCACCTATACTTACACCAAATTTCAGCCAAATCCATTTAGCAGTTTTTGCGTGAAAAAGTAATAGACATCCATCCATCCATTCTCACAAACTTTAGCACTTATAAAAGTAAAGTAAGATTCTAGGATTATGGTATTTGCATTATTTCCTCTTCTTAACTCATAAGTTTATTTATCTTGGTAGTATTTTTCCTGATGCATGTATGGTGATGGAAGAATGGATGTGACAAGACATCGTTTTTAATTTACTAGAAAACCGATCTCATCTCAGTAACAACAGAGGCTATTTAAAGCCAACTAACAGGGACGTAAGCGCAAATCGATGACCAATTATTAATTCCTATTAATCCTAAAAACCGGTACAAAGAACCGATCTCCATAATCGAGGCATGTTTCATACGAAGCACCACATGACTCATATTTTATTGAAATGCACGTACGAATAATATGGGATTATGTACCTTAACGTAATTGGTGTATGGTAAAAACTTGATTACACTCAATTGCCTGTCATTATAATCCTGATTACTTGTATGGCCTTTTCACATGAAATTATTTACTGTCGATTTCCTTTTGAAAAAAGCTGCAAGCAATAAAATACGACAAATGACCTGCTTCGCATTAAAATAAATAATATAATAGTCATTAACATTTTGCGTTTTAATTTCACGATTGACATTATATTTAGATTAAAGGCAGACAAAAATTATTTTATGCGTTTACGTAACATCGTTTCCCTTGATTAGTCCGTAATGTACCTACTTCTCCAATTATACTGATAAATGAGAACACATGAAACATAAAAAACAATCGACATATCAATCTAAAACAAAGCTACAATTCACTTCCATTCAAGTAAAGTGTAACAACCACGAGGGCAATCTTTCGCTATCAGAAAGCGGTTCGAAATTGGTTCAAGCAGCCAGGTACATCTAAAACAAATTGAGGATTTACAATCCTAACGGTACGGTTATTCCTTGCTGCCATTCGCACGCGGAATTCTAATGAAAAAGGAACACGAAGAGGTGTGGAAAACTATAATTTTGCTCGGAATTTATATTGTAATACACAGTTACAGGCGTCCATTGTTTGGAAGAATAGCGGTTATTCCTGCACGTTCCTGTGTAAGGGCGAAGCCGTAAAACGATAAATGAGATACGGGATTACGTACGATTTCTGAAGTTATAATGCGGAAGATTTATAAATATAAAATTGCAGATTTCAATAAACTGCGAAATTGCCATTACAAGTGTGGACAAGAATCCATATGTAGCATCTTCACACGGGACGGTTTTACCTATTCCTATTTTAAGAATAGGGTCTACCCTGCGAGAGGAACTGGTGAATGCTCGACGAAAGAAGGGTCTATCCTACATATTCTATTCATTTGCGGTAGAGCCCTCCCTCCATCAGTGGACCAAAAATTTCTCCCAAACCAATCACTCCCAGCAGGAGCAGTTATATGTCCAATACATAAGTACCTATCTCTAACCACTGATGATAGTTATAGGAGCCACCTCGGTGCTCAAGTGCTCAAGTGACCAACATTCCTAAACTCTACGCACCTTAAACTGCCTCAATTACGGCCGTATGTGAATTTTCTAATCAACAACACAGTTAATGTAAAACGGCTGATACCTTCTAATGGAAATTGCTAGTTTCACGCGTACTCGAGGCACCAACATGCCATAAATTATTGCGCACTTATTGCGCTTAATCTTAACTGGTTTGGTACGCGGCTCATCAAGTTCGTTTTAATCTGTGGTCTGATAGTTTGTTCTGAGAAGCCGCGAAATTACGAGTAGGTAACAATAAAAGAAGGGAAGAAAATATTTAAGCATAAGGATGGCGAGTATGGCTGGGAAACTTAAAATGAAAAGACTCGAAAAATGTAGAGTCCAGGTTAAGATAATGTGTTCTAAATCTGTAAACCAAAATTCACTCAAACCAACTCAACGTGGTTTTTGCGTAAAATAGTCATCTGGTTAAGCGGTAGAAGTCAGGCAGAAGGAATCATGTTTCGATTTTAATTTAATCCTTCATTAAGTCTCTCACCTAACAGTCCTTTTAAATCTGCAGGAAGTCCATACCAGCAGCACTGAGAAACAGGTCCTTAAAGCTATAAAAAGGAATGCCCCATAAATTTATGTGTACAGTGTGCACCATGGTCCTGTAACACTGTGAACGCTCACGATTGTCGGGCAAGACCGACACGAACGAGCGGGACTGTACGGAAATGTACTTCAAAACAGTTACTTATAGTGATGCCAACTCGGTAAAAGGCTTTGGAGTTGAATGATAAGCAGAGAATTATATCAAGAAGGAAGAAAAAGAAGGAAATAACGGAAAGAGTAATATTTTTTTTATAATCCAAAAAGATTACAAGAAGTAGGTGTTTTCAAAAAAAGAAAAGGGTTTCAGCCAATTATTTTCAAGACTAGGTCATACTTTACCTACCAACACAATACGCGTGTGTTTTTGTAGTTTAAGTAATGTGGAAATTTATTTGTCTTTTCACTTTATTAATATATGTCAGTAACCCATTAATGACCCACTACAGGGTCGGGTCTCCTTCTCGTAATGAGAGGGATGTAGGCCTTAGTCCACCACGCTGGCCTACTGCGGGTTGGTGGACTTCACATACCTTAGAGAACATTTTTTTTGTGAACTCTTAGGCATGCAGGTTTCCTCACGATGTTTTCCTTCACCGTAACAGCAGGTGATATTTAATTTTTTTTTTATAAAGCGCACATAACTTTTTTACAAAGTCATTGGTGCGTGCCACTGGGATTCGAACCCGGACCCCTCGATTCGAGGTCGAATTCTTAGCCACTGGGCTATATTAATATATAAGTAAAGTAAATCTAAAAAGTTTCGAATTAGAGTTGTCTAGATTTTTACCCGACTACGGCGAAGAAAAACGGAGGGTTATATTATGTTTGGCCGGTATTTGGTGAAAATATCGAATCATATTTTGAACTGTGACTTTGTGACTAACTTAGCTTTTTATAGTGCTAATCTAGCTAATCAAGCCGCTTTTCACGCAAATATTCACAAAGTCGCAGCGTTGCGTTTTTGCTAAATAAGCCTAAAAGCGGTTAGTTTTAGCACCGTAAAAGGCTAAGTCAGCAAGTTCCGTTAGATTTGCGCTATCAGGAACATCTGCTTCCGTGTCCTCCCCTCGATTTACTTAGCTAACGGCGATGATTGTTCGAGCGATGCAAATGATAGACCGTTTATAATAATACCGGCTTTTATTAGCTTCGTGTGGTGTAAATCAGGCACGATTTAGGAAGTAACCGTATGTGATATAAAACGGGTGTGAAGTTGGGTTTTTTAAGGCGTTTACCCAGCAGAATGTAGTTTTAATTTTGCAGATTTTCGTAGTTAAAATTTAATTGTTAATATGCAATAGGTTCCCGTAACAGAAAGATACAGAGGAATAAAGTCAGCGCATCGGAGTTCACGCGAGTGTCATCGAAAACTATAGCTCAGCATAGTTCAGTGTGATCTTAATGAGGTCAGGTAAGTGTCACCGAATACACAAGTTCGCCACCTATGTATCGACTGATCGCAGTTGCAATTAATCAACAAGTGCAGCAACAATCAACGCATGTCAGTCTAAGTGCACAAAGAATCATCGCAGAGACATAAATAAAATTATAATTGTTTCCTCATACAAATTGAAACAATAAAAATTTGTGAGCGTTCATTCGAGAATAAGATGGACTAAGTATAACTAAGATTTCAGTACGTTACGGAACAAATTCCCACAAACTATTACATGGCTTACGAAGTAGCATTTGTCGCAAGTCCTTGATCAGCTCTAGGATATGAACACACCGTTGCCTCTGTTACAATGGGCCCCGCAAGTTAATATATTTATGTTATTGTCGCTTACACGTGAGGAGGAATTAATTTCTCTTATTATGCAAGCTGACAAACGTTGCATGGTGTACGTTTGGTATGCGATTCCTAGAGATAAACATTTTCTCACATTCAGTTATGACTATGTATGTGTATATTAAATGTATGTGACGTTATCTAACCATTTTCTCTAATGTGTCGTAATTAAATTATGAAAACGAGAAGTGTCTAAGTCGTGGGACCTTTTGTTTTAAATAAATAAATTGGCAAAAAATGAAAGTAATTAAATAAAAATAAATTTATCAAATAAGTGAAAAAGCGGCGATAGCCTAGTGAGTGTCTAAGAATTTGGTTTCTTACTCGTTGGGATTGTTTCTAGTACCTACCAGTAGCGAGCACCATTGATTTTCGTTTTATACAATTATAAATGTCAACTGTAACAGTAAAGTAAAACATCAAGAGGAAACCTGCATGCCTGATTCTCCATAATGTTCACAAAGGCATATGAAGACCAACCCGCACAGTAATGAAAAACTAAAAACCAATTATATATGTACAACCTACGTACGTTTGATATGGAATCCTGTACCAAATGGTAATCAAAGCACGTGTTTAGTTGTAAGACCTAATCAAACCTACTACGCCAATTAGTAAGCCGCACTTAGACCGAAGGTGTAGCTACATTTCAATGAAGTCGTGAAGTGGAAATGTCGATCGCAGTCTTGTAGCGTGGCATTTGGCTTTATCTCACCGATCGCATTAAATATCGCCCCACAACGCCCTAAAACCGCGATTTCTGTGGAAACGTATACACAAAGAGGCGATTACGCTGTAAGCTGGCCTTTAAAGCATGCTTACTTCGTAAGCCTTTACAGTACTTTTAAAACTTTGAAATCAAAGGTGTAAAAAGGTTTAATGTGTATTTTTATGTTTCTGTATATTTTTCTGTGGCAACGTAACTCGTAAAGGTATTGTTTTAATCATGAATTAGTAGTATTTAGTATAGTTATTTTAGCTAAAACTCACAAATATGCGTGAGTTCTTTGACAATAGACATATTTACATCTTGCTAAAGAACAATCAGTAGGTATGGGTAGATTGTTCAGTTAGATACCTAACATCATCAAAGCTTTGAGTATTAACTACGGGGGTTTTTATATACATATATCCTACTATTACTTGACTGGTAATACAAATATGCTTGGCGGGTAGTAGTAAGTCTTTAGATCCGGAAGGATCAAATTCAGCACTCAAATCATACGCTTATTATGCATTAAGTAAATTCTCGAGCCGGATTACAGTTTCTTGATTCCTGCAGAAACAGGTGTGGAGCACACCAATTCTACTACACTTAATACCTCCCTAATAACAAGGCACATAAAGTTCAATTTTGATTGCACTTACCTAAATTGACGTGTTTTAATTTCGTTTATTAGCCAACCGATTTCGTCAGAATCGTAAGATAAATCAAATTATTTATCCGCTTGCGATTGAGCTGCAAGCGATACTTTATAATTCAATATATCCTATTAATATAATAACTGTGAAAGTTTGCTCGGATGTTTATAACTTTTATGCGAAAATACAACATGAATATTTATAGCGGTTATTTTTATAGCGGTACGAACCGTGCAAATTTAATGAAGAATAGATACACGTATGGAAAATGTTAGCAAGTTACACCTACAGAGGTGTGATGTTAATAATGTTGTAACTTCATAACCATAAAGAAAATTCCTTTGACGTTTTCTGTGTGGTTTTCAGACCCTTATTTAACCCCTAGAAATTACACACAATTAAAACCACACTTAATTCAAACATCAAGACAGCCTATGTGGTTGCCAATAAACCACATGTCGAAGTTTCCGCAGCTTAAAGGGAACGATGACAGATCGACGAACGTAAAGAACGGGCTTTATGTTTGAAGTAGCCTTAGGATTTTGGTTATTTAAATATGTACTAATGAAAATAACATTGGTTTTCCATAAATAACTAACCAATACATTTAAACAGTTCAGTCAGAACCTTCCACCTCCCTTGTTCATTGTGAAGCTGGCATACGTCTGAGAATGTTGAGGATTCCTTTGAACTAACAATGCATTCGCTTTAAACGTCAAACTTTTTCACTATCTGTTAATTTCGAAGTCATGGCTGCAATGACTATAAATTTATAAAATTTTATTGGTAATGCTTTATTAATCTTCAGAGTTGCTCCAGGGCGTAGGGATTTTAATACATCTAATAAAAGTACATGCCCACTGGTTTCCTTTTTTAAATAAAGCATAACGATCAAGATTTTCGAAAGTGACATGCAAATTTCTGAAAGGCAGTGGAACTCGGTATAATTATGGTTCTCATTTCTGTTATACGGAACCCTGTTAGGGATCTGCTTGTAAAGCGACTATCGACACAACGCATCCGTGTCTTAGCCTAGCTATTAACGCTAAGTACTTGATATTTAGCCCTAACTCCTTTCAGCTTAGAACTCCGTTGCTAGTTTAAGAAGAATTTAATATACTATTTTCTTTTTATGGCTATGAATTAAGCATGTTCCAGAGGCAGTTTATTAGAGACACGCAAAGTTGCTTCCTTAATACACCTAATAATGTTCAGATTATGAATAAAGTGTTGATAAGCTTTTATAAAGTTTTTTGCATTTCATATTCTCTCACAATCGCTCTTGAATCAAATTGTATTCTACTCTATGCTCTACTCTATGACTTGTAAAGTGTGAAATACCGTCATCATCTTCAATTTATTGAGTGTTTTGAAATTTAAGAAATCGTTCTATCGAACTCTGTGAAGTCCGCAGTTTACCTCTAGTAAACGCAACTCGTAGGTTTGTTTATCTGGTAAGCATTCAGCTTAGATTGTTGTAAACCAGCAGTTTGAGTAGGTACTCTTTGGGTATTGGCTGAGTGTAGACCAGTTTTGTTGCTGAATTTTTTTCTTGCCTTTATTTTTTCCTATTGTATTATATTATCATGACAATTTCACGAAATAAACGTTTCTTTCTCCCTTTCTTTTATTACTTAGTTTTTATTTTATTTTCACATACTTACCTAAAAAAATTGTAACGTTATTAAAATTAATTAACAAACAGTACAGTCTTACGTAAATACCAATACCTATCTTACCACAGAAAGCAATATTTCGTAATTAATGAAGTTGTATTCGAGAAAGTGTTTACATAAAGCCGGCTCATCCCCGCTATTTGCATGACCTTACGTAATAAATACATCTCCAAAGATCAGCGGGTCGCTGCACTTCGTGAGTGTGCGTTGGTTAAAGCTCTAAGACCTATTCACATCTCCAACACGTGGCGTGTCAGACACTTGCCGTGGCAGCCAAAAAGTATTCTTTTGTAAAATGTATATGGGTATTCACATCTATTCATAAGTATACCAACCGGACTATTCATAAGTATATCTCAGGAACGGCTCAACCGAATTGAATGCAATTTATACTTTTGTACAGAGGAAACAATGGCAATGGAGAGACCTATGCTTGGTATTCTTTACGAGACAAAATCAGAAATGATGAAATCCGTAGAAGAACGAAGGGGACCGACATAGCAGAGCTCTCAAAACTTGAAAATTAAAATGGCAATGGGCTGGCCACATCGCTCGCAGGACTGACAACCGATGGGGAAAAACGGTCCTCGAATGGTTACCACGTTTAGGCAAAAGGGGCACAGGCCGCCCTCCGACCAGGTGGACTGATGACCTGAAGAAGGCAGCGGGAAACCGTTGGATTCAGAGGGCCTGGTGGCCCAGGACCGGGTGGAGTGGCGTCGATTAGGGGAGGCCCATATCCAGCAATGTACTGCCAAGGGCTGAAAGGAAGGAAGGACAGAGGTGAGATAACTGTGGGCAATACATAGGCTATAATAATATGTATTTTATTTTTTAAAATAGGGATCCCTAAGAAACTCCTTAACAATTTAATTTATCTACTATGTTAGTAGGTACCTACCTGAATAGATGATAGAATTTGAGCAGGGCGATCCCTGCCCAAATCTACTAGTTTATAATATATTATATAACTTTGTATGATGAAGATACAGCCGGTGCATCCTCCTGATTTGCATGACCTTACGTAATAACTTCATCTCCAAAGATCAGCGGGTCGCTGCGGTTCGTGAGCGTGCGTTGCTTAAGATACATCTAGCGTTGACAGCATTATCAAGATTGATGATGATTTATGTCCGACAAAAATCATCGTGATTTATACGCCGTTTATCGAGTTGCAGGTATAGCGCTGTTTGTAATGGATTGCGCTTACGAATAATTAAATATTTGTTTTAAATTTGTGTGTGTTTTATTCGGTGAATATGCTTGAGGCTTTTGCTGTCACATTATGTTATGACACAACCGCGATATTTGTCGTCGTAGTTAAAATAAGGGTTAATACGTTATCATGGGTACGCCACTTAGCGCTACATCCTTCGATTGTCTTTGAGCAGATTATTATATCTAACGGTGCTAGTAAATAATTTATTCAGCGTTCATCATATCTGTAAATAACAACATTTATGTATCGAGATGTATGAAGAAATAAACCTATAACTGGTGCATCTTTACGTCTTCGAGTATCTACTTTGTAACGTAAATTAACTTGAAAATCAATATTCATGAATTCACTACCACAACTTATTTTGTATCCGTTTATTGCTGAAAACTCAATAAACTCAAGACAATATTGCTAGTTATAGCGCTATAATAATAATTCTGCTACTTAATAATAAAACCAATAAAATAATATGACCAGGTTTAGTACCTCATCTTAGCTTTACGAGCGAAGATGACTTCCACACGCAAGGAGACCTGCCTTGATGATATCACTCGACTAATAAGCTTTTTGTTATCATTATCAAACATCACGTCCAATAAATATGATGTGAACAGAATATAATGAAAAAACACTCCTAATAGAATGTATGTTTATGTGAACAGATAACCCAATAACTACCAACTGCCTATCTGCGTGGTGCAGCCAGTGGTTAAAACGCCGATGCGTTGCGAAACGTCTTGGGTGCAAGAACAGCCCAGAAGTTTGAATGATGAGTTTAAATTTTAAATTCTAGTATGGGCTATGTGAAGCGTTATTTTTTATATAAACACACTTATAATACTCGCTAATCTGATCTTCGAGATTGATAAAAAGGATGGACTCCATTAAATCGCATGGCACATCCTCATTAGGAGTCTATTCCTAGAGATGCAATAGACACGCAACCTGATGCGAACGATAATCTAAGACAGCAGTTCTCAAACTTTTCAGCGGTTAAACCCTTTTGGAGGACGATTTTCGACGGAGCTCTAAAATGAATGAGCATTTTATACAATAATACTATTCTAATCAGGCTACAATATTACCAATATTGTCGTTGTCAGCTTTAAAATCCTATATCCTGTGTCCTAAATTTCGTCCATATCTAAATAGCCGTATTTGCGTCAAAGAATAATAAACATCCATACATTTATGAATTACCGTTAATTTTTATTTAATAATTTCAGTCTTCAAATCCCCTACACGGGAGTAGTGGAGGACAAGGAGATCCGTGTAACACTTTGAGTAGCACTGATCTAATGTAGGTATCTTCTTCTGAATAAAATTTATCGGGGAATATTCACGGTCCACGCCTACTTGGATTACCAATGCCTTTAAATTGATAACCTCCTGATAACATTCATAAATAGGCAATATCTTTCCACGAATTCACAGGGTAGAATTATCATCACGCATAGAGATCACAATTAATCAATTATTTAGGTACTCAGACTTCCGACCAGATCGACTGATGTATTGAAGAATACAGTGGAAAAGCGTTGAATGTAAAAGGCCCAGAATCAGACCTGAGAGGGCCCAGCAGAGGACAAAGAAGATCTGAAAAGATGAAGGAAAAGCCCAACAATTTTTAAATAGTCTCATACATAAATTACGTTTTCTTACTAGCCCTAGATTTCGTCCACTTGGATTAAAGAATTCGGTCAAAAATTAAATGTCCATTTTTAACCCTTTTATTAATCGTCGAATTATCAATACCGAATATCATCCAAGTTCATTGCGATATTTTTGCGTGAAATTGCAAAATATTCATCCATTCCATCCAACCATCCACCACTCACTCAGTCGCAATTAAACAGATGTTTCATTGAAATTCTCCGAAGTGATCTATAGAACCAACAACCTATGTTCCGTCGCAACGTTTTGATGTCGCAAACGTGACGCTATAAAACGAGCTATAATTGACAGACGGCATGAATATTAACAGCAATTGTCCTGCCACAATACATCTGATAACGGCCGGCTACTTCCCGTGTTGCTGTACATGTAAGCGCCCTTTAAGGGAATAATCCATTAACATTTCACCCGGCACTATATACTTAAGGTACAATTCCCAGCGGCAATTCAATTGCGATTAAAGAGCCTTAATTCTCACTCGGATTTGCGTTTCCTACTACCAACTTTGTATGGCCGCGTTGGATGGTAATCGCTCGAATGTATTAGCCAATAAATATTATACCATCGCTTATACTGATAGAGATCGTATGGGAATAACGTATCGCCGCATATAATGTTGCTGATATACATATCAAATGTTTTATTGCTTGATGTTTGTTGCCATTGATTTCAACGATGTGTTTAGATATGATGTTTTTGTATAGATATTAAAAGCATAAATTATGGTCTGCTAGCGTACACGGCACGACATAAGGAGAAGGTTCCATCACATACAAAACTGAAACTATCAGGAAATTTTATTTTTGTTGAATAATGCCAAGCACATACATTTTACCTAAATAATTGTTGCCATCTGTAGATACCTACTACAGGTACAGGTAGGGTAACAAAAAGAAAATTTCATATTAAGCAATTTTTTTTTTATTTCACAATTTCGCAAACTATGAAAATAGCTAAGAGAATGACTGTTCTTACCATCACAGAGAAGATATCTACCTACCAACCCTCTCAAGTTTCGGAGGTCGTTGCCCTCCCGTGTGTGGTACAGCACTAGCGAGTGACTAGTTGACTGCATTCCGCGAGAGTTGCAGCTCATTATCCGCGGAACAGGTAGCCGTGCCATTATTGCACGACGACGTGTAATTTTGGCCCAACGCGAACGCGGCTGGTTTGGGTTGCGTAATGGACAAAAATATTAACGTGGGAAATTGTAAACAAATTTTGCTTGGAAAATTTAAAAGGTATAAGATCAAACCTAAAGCATCGATTCAACATCGAAGTATTTGCTAAGGGAGATGAAGTCTATCAATAACATACAAAAACAAAATTGATAACATAGTACTTTTACTTTTGTAATGGAAACTTAGCAAACATGAACCATTATGAAAGTAAGATAACGCAGTAGGACACACTACACTGGGACGTACTCATATAAAAGCCGAAAGTTACTTAAGTGGGTGTCGTATTCAGCAAAAAGTGTCATTGCTTAAGAAAGTCCAGATGTTCACAACCTTGCTGAACTAAGCTTAAATAAACTTTTATAAACAAATAAACACATAAATTTCCTTACTTCCATTCTACTGTCACTGTAGATGCAGATAGGGTTTGAATGCTATTTTTGTATGAATATTAATTTGATGATATTCATTGGCACCATCATTAATAATCCCGAAATACAATATTGTGCCAACTAACCGTGACAAATACAAATCTAGCCAAATGGAAACTAATGAAGTAAATTAACATTCGGACATTAATAACGTACTTATAACATAAATCAAAGACTTGGATCGTAATTGTGTCTGAAGTGAAATAATAATTCATTTGTATTGTATCGTAGGTAATGAGTTTCAATCCGATTGTGGCTGAGTCAATCACGATTTGGCATTTTCTGTGCTGTTGAGGTAAAAGACTAAATACGGAATAGGTATAGAAGTGGCATATGAATCAATTCAACCGTTGTCTTTGTCGCATAAAATCGAGAAGACAAGATCTATGACAAGTACCTACAAAGAAATATAAACGTGTAATTTTTCGTTAATAATATTGTGCTTTTAGTATGTTTGTCATAATCTCTTTGCCGCATAAGCTGAATAACTAAATGCGTAAAAATCTTCATAAAAAAAACTGTTATCTATTTATTGGTGTATTACATTCGTTGCTTTCTAGGGACAGACTTTTCATTACATCTTATTACAGCGTCTAAACATGTATTGATTTTTGTCACTTTGAATAACAGTTAAATAATAATTGAAAACCGATGTGAAGTCCATTTATTTCTAACTGATACCTATCTCTGTGGCTAATGAAATATATCCCAAGTCGGAGTACATAAGGTTCTAATTTATGGATAAATATTTAGCCTGTCTGTTGTGAAATAAACGTAGACTGACAAGTTTCAGCTCCTAGCAGCACCACAAGCAAAATGTAAAAGTAAATACACAAAAGAAATAGTAAGGTCTATAATTAAATAACGCTACATAAAAATAGCAATCAACTAACTCAGGAAAGTCGCCTAATTTCAGAACAGAACAAATCCTATAATGATAGTATACTCAGTCACTATAGAAATTAACCCTAGGGTTTAGAAAGCAGCTATAAATTATCAGAAGACGGCATCGGCGAACGACACCCATAATTTGCTACAACCTGTTCCTATCTTGATACTGTTGGGTGTCGGCTTAATAGTTATATATTAGTTTGAGATATTATAGCATGTTTAAGAAGCCCCGTTGGATATGACGACGAAATAAAATTACTAGAGCATTTGACAACAAATAGCTGGTCTGGCAGAAAACATTAATGACAATTGTTGGTTTGATGTAGTGTGACCATATTATGTAGTAATACTATGTGAAGCAACTTAATATGAATCGACTGGAGAACCGTGATTACTGAATATTATAAAACAACGACCTCAGGAGTAGTTGGCTGCTACTTGCATT
The DNA here is from genome assembly GCA_905147235.1 of Erynnis tages. Classification (NCBI taxonomy): domain Eukaryota; kingdom Metazoa; phylum Arthropoda; class Insecta; order Lepidoptera; family Hesperiidae; genus Erynnis; species Erynnis tages. The sequence continues at coordinate 4,172,781 of LR990079.1, forward strand.
CACTTGAAAATCCTGTTTGTGTTTAGGTTTAATTAGCCATTATCACATATTTTTAACATACAGTAAAAAGGTGACGTGAAACCGTTTTCTTCAAATAATTATATAATTTGCTAAATACATATCTCAAATGTCTAAAACATAGTAAAAAAATTCAACATTCAAGCATTACACTTGTTTGAATTAAAAAAGCTTACCTACTTCTTAATATAGGTTAAAGGCTTCAAACGCACGAATTTCGCTTAAATTTGAAAAGGTACACACCACCTTTCGTATTTTGCTTAAAGGTAATATAATAATGAAATATCACTTACTTTCACATAACGTCGCATATAGCTTCAATATATCAATTCTCGTTAATAGGAATGATTCACAATGGGATCCATACTAGCTGGAGAGAGTTATCTTAAATAGGAATCGTTGAAGACGACGGATTATTGTCTATTGGTTTCCGAGATCAGAGGTTGTATCCATCAGATTAATCTCGTTAAGTTATCGGTTGACAATCTGTCACATTAGCATTCTACTATGGATTGAACAATTGCTCTATCGATAAAGCGCCGTCATATCAAAATACAGCAAGTAATTTAACCTGAATATTATAGATGTTTGGTTACAAATAGGCCGCACATTTAGGTGCTCAGCCTCTATTACGAGCGCCGGGTTTCTGCACTAAATCTTATGTTATTACATGAGTATTATTCCTGAAACGCGACTCGAACTTTTTAATTAAGTGAACAAAACTGCAGCACAAAATATCATACATGAGAGCACCCTTCTTCGCCCTCACAGACAGGACAACATTGAGTTCTGCGCAACCATATGCCAACATATTGTTATAAAGAATAAAGAAAATAGAGAAATAAAAAAAATAAAAAAATATGCCACACCGTTATGCCATTTCTAAATTATATCTAGTCTATGTCTAAAACCCATATGTAGTCTGTATCTAAAACCCAAATGTTAAAAGCAGAAGCTCAAATGCCGTATATTTTAATGGCTAACGTAAATCAAGATTATAGAGAAATATTAGCTCGACCGTCGAACTGTAAACTTTGATATGTATTTGGATCTGTCGTGACTTCTTTTATTTGAATGTATTTATTGGGTTTTAATGTGTTGCTTAACAAATTTCTGGCAGCCGTGACGACAGAATGAAAGGTAATGTGCGTGTGTGTTCATGTGTAGATGATTTAAAGTTGGCGCAGAGCATCATACTTTAAATAGGTACATCATTTTTGATAAACCTATAAGAAGATGTAATTAATGCTGATTGTCATCATTAGAATTATGGATATTTCTGGATGCATATGATATATTTCCATCCACGTGAAATTTTCGAAACTCATAAGAAAAATTGCGCGGTTCGCGATTTAAGAGAGATGGTTTTGTTTCCATGGATGGTCCTTCAGAATATTGCAAAATAAATCGTGATTTAAGAGAGATGGTTTTGTTTCCATAGATGGTCCTTCAGAATATTGCAAAATAAACCGTTTCTTGAACTACCCGCATAATTCGTACAAGATTTTTGGCCTCTTTTAATGAAAGTAAGCTTAAATATTACATAACTTTCGTCACAAGTATTAAAGATACAGGTAAGATTGTAAGGTGGACCAACACAATCAATAACATTGGAGGTTATTTAAGCGGTTGGTCCAGCGTAGGTGCAGACTAGTAGAACAATAAATCGCAAGAGTAGGCCCGCGATCGCCGATAATTTTGACATGGCCGACTCGTCTGCGCATAAATTGCGTATGTTTGGTGAATTTTCTTGTTTTTGTACTGTCCAAGATGTTTTGTTATGTCGGCAATACGTTTTTTTTAAGTCGGTTTATGAATTACAGACAAATAAGAGCAACATTACTGATGGAAAATTGAGGGCATGCTGTATAGGAGGCGCTACCTTTAACAATAACTTCCTTATCGAAGGTGTTATAGGATGCTTACTCGTAAAAATATCGACAAGGCGGAACATCTTTTAATTTTTTTATTGAACACTTATGCCGGTGCTGCTGCAAATCGACGTGTTATGGGAAGACGTTTTTTCCCCAATGAAAAGAAAAAAGGTGAAAGCTATTCTTATTATTCATATATTTAACATAAAGATACAAAACATATGTAGCAGAAAAATACTAAAGAATTCTGTTATACTTTTTACTACTAGTACCTACTTAATGTCGAAGCAAAAAAGTATAAATAAATACTCCATTCGCTAAACCTGATGCTATAAGAGTGCATCTCCAGAGAATAATGACATTTTTATACGCAAGCGATAAAGTACCTATTTAAAACAACGTGTCTATTAATACAATAAATAAAAATAATAATAGTTGTAAACTATAACGCCGAAAGCAAAACGACAGACAACTAATCACACAAACCTTTCGCTCAAATTAGTTTAGCGACGATTGAGTTTGACGCAATACTAATGAGAAAGAAAATTGGTTATGCTAACAAGACTAATACAATGGTAACAAGTCAATCCCACGTAGCAAACTCATTAACGAAAGAATAATATTTAATATGTTAGAGTACGATTAGATGTTATGATTTTTTCTGTAAATATCTTTCTCATAAAAAGTGTACATTTTTTACGAGTGATAAAGTGCGCCTTAATATCTCCCAAAGCCCTCAGACCCTGCTATAAAGCATCCAACAAACACATAAGTGTTTCGGTAAGGGAGGTTTGGCGGCGCAGTAATTAGGGTTGACATGATAGTCTTATGGGTGACAGTCTATATAGCTAGAAATTTAAACAGAGAAGGGAAGATTACAATCTATTATGATAGAACAAATTCTTGTGGTAAAATTAAATTGCAATATCAGGAATTCACTTGCGGCGACTTCCACCACTCGTCTACAGATGGCGCCTCGAGTAAAGCGCTATCGAAGTATTCTAAAATGCGGCTTAACTCATTTACGCCGGAAATTAAAAACCGATCTTCAGATTATAGATAGGGGATCTATGATGATGATGTTTGGTCGCCAAGCAATTCTCAATTCATATCTTAAGATCAATTATTAATTTCGGGCGTTAGAGAAGCTGTTGATAACGAACCCTGGTTAGGTAAAATGGTTTTTATGCTATCTTGAAAATAACGCGTAAATACGTAAGGTGAACCTTGTTAGAGAAAACAAAACGAAAACTGCATGTTGCATTTCTGAGAAAACTATCGTACTTTTGACTGACAACGTGCCTTGCATATAATGCAAGAGATATTCAAATTTGTCGGCTTTTTTGAAGAGCGGAAGGATGCAGTTTACGGTACCTACTTACCATTTGAATTGCATTATCGATTGGCAACGGTTCTGGAACATACTTTATTTTTTACGGTTTTACTAAAAAATATATGACTTACAGAGTTACAAACTAAAAATACTGAATGCAGTTTCCAAAAAATATCCCCATATCAATCTCACGTTATGAATACAAAATCCTTATGAATTTGCATGCTAAAATTCCACTAATGATAGAAATATATCAAATTAAATTATATGATTTTTTTATGGAGCGTAGTTGTTTTAGCTTACGTAGAGACCAGAAACTTACTTCTTGTGTCTAAATGTACTTCTTTTTATTTTGGATCATTTTTGATAGTAAATCACTATAATTGAAATAAAATCATGTTTGTTAAGGGATTTGTCTATTACTTAAGAAGTAAGTACCCTTACTCATTTGAATAACGCAATCTTCATTATATCTAACTACCAATTTAATTCGTTTTATGATGTAAAACTTAGATGTAAGTGTGTTAATTACACTAACAAGCCAGTGACAACTATTATCGCTCCTATATATTATATCAATTAAATTGTAATTAGCAATCTTATCAAGAAATGTTTGACTGAGAAGGATGCAGTAATAATAAATACAAATAGTATAAACTTGTCATTCCGTTCACTAAAACCTTTAATAGCTGCGCAATAAATCACAATCTTTATACCTTTCATCTAATAAAAGACACGTTCCAATTAAATCAATTAGTCCTTCGCATACATCGACGTTTACGATTGACTATTTACTAGCATAAGATAAACCAACAATTGCTTAAACGAATCAATTGTCAAGGAAATCATTAAACCCCAAGCACACGGCCACAAACGTAATATGGCTGATCAAATATAATGATCAGATGGTATCAGATCATCGATCTTCGGAACAAGAGATTGAAAGATCCGTATCAAACGAGTTGAGATCTAGAAAATGGCTTTGATATTAGTGATGCGACCTGAGCCCTTTACTCGAGTCACTTGAGTGAATTTGTAAAACTCATACTCGATTGAAAAAAATATTACTCGAATCTCTACATACTCGAGTTACCGAGTCAACTCGGTGAATCAGCAATAATTAATGTGTAAAAACTCCATGACAATGGCAGAATTTTAAGATACATATTTGTTTAAAATTGCTTAAAGAAATGTCACTCGAATTGCAAACTTGCAACTCAAGTGAGGAAGTAAGATTGCTCGAGTGACTCGAGTCATAAAATCCTGTTCGAGTCGCATCACTACTTGCTATTTCCTCTTAATTGTTCCCCGTCCGCGCCAAATGATTTATGTGCGTTGAGTGTTTTTAAACAACTAGTAAATTGTATAGGATCGGTTGATAGATTTTTAAATGTACACTCGCGAACAGCTGACTTTACTGCCAATGGACTTTCCGATGTAAAATTACAGGCTTTTAAAATGAATGGAAACCGATGCTCTTGTTTGGTGTTCACCATTTATTGATTTGGAGATAGTCAACTAAGAAGTTGTAAAAGTGAGTGAGTGTGTGTGTGTGTGTGTGTGTCTGTGTTTCTCTGTGTGTGTTCATGTTCAGTTCATGGGGACTTTTAATCTAGGGGCACGGCCCCCGCCAAGTCGAGCAAAAAAGCGGCACGTAATACTATTTTCGTTTTCCGCCTTTAGATACTGAGAAGGAAATTTAATGCATTTCTAAACGAAGGCTTTTATAACCCTTCAATATAGCCCTATGAGACAACGACGAAGGTCTATTTAACGACTTGATTGGCTTTAGAAGAACAATGTATAAATCTTTAAAAAAACTATTGAGCACACCCTTTTTACCGCTTAATTAACAGCAGCCAGCCTCAACAATCCAAACAATTAAGTAAGGTAGTGAGTAAAACCGAAGGTAAATCTTTAATTACCATAAGCGTGTTAATCTTTTCATCTCCCGGTAATAGCTATAAACGGAGGCTTCAAGTCTATGACCTCATGGCATGTACCAAGTCATGCGATCGTTGAGACTCATGGGAATTTGAGGAATAGAACCTGTGGAGAGGCATATTTTGCTTAGCAATATTCTCCGTGATGAGCCACAGTAGCTCGTCCGCCGAGGTAACTTACCGTCAGCCTCTTAACCCAAGGGACATGTTGCTTTACGACACATGTCCCTCATGTCTTGTGTTTCGGCTGGGGAGGTATGGTTGCCAGGAAAACATTATTTGAGGCGAACATCTTAGTCCTCATGAGTAGCAAAGCACCCGCATGCAACCGCAGATAGGATTTTCATCTATATTTGACCACTTAACATCGGCTGACATGTAAATTACTATTAGGCACTTTTATATAGAATTGGCCTTAAGTAGAGTCTCTACCAAGCCTTTATAGTATGAATGCGGAAATCCCATACAACACATCGCAAGCTGAACCGCCCGGGTCTCGTACAACTCGTAGAAGGCATTATTAGCGAGTAGGTTCGCTATTTACCTTTCTTATGTTTAAACTTTCTACAGGAAGCAGAAGTGCTAATACCGCCGACCTCGATTACTCATATTGGTTCTGAGAAGCGGCCAAATACGTAGATATTTTTATAGTGGTGTGACTACTACTGATCGACGGGAGATGAGACGAATCGGCCAAAAATGGCTTGGATTTAGTTAAAATATTTTATTTTTACACATAACATTTATTTTAAAATCGGCTAAAATAAGATACATTACATTATAGTAAAGAGAGAGAGTATGATTATTTAACCAAGGCAAAGACTTCAAATTAAAAACAATAACTAAAGCATTACACACATACAAAACATACACACAAAATAATCTTTTTAATCTTCACTAAATCGAACCTTACAAATTTACCTCTAAAATACCTCCTCTCAATCATAACATAATAAATAAAGAGGGATCCCTTCCAGTCAACACTAATAAAACTTGCATGTTTTCAACCAATCTGCTAACATGAGTAGAAAATGGTAGAAACCTATGGTTGCAGATAATAATTTTTGAGTCAAAGATTCAATAATGAGCTTTGACCTATGACCCCTTGCGCACAATAGGTACTTAGCAACGGTAGCAGTTAGAATACGATTTGCAATATTTTCTAATTTTAGAAACAATGCTTTTAAAACGCAACAGTTTAGTAGCTAAAGAGAAATCGATCGTGTGTCATAAAAAATATTCCTTTCGGAAACTTGGTTAAACTTAGTTTAGGTTCTACCAAATTACTCAAATTAGTAAATTTTGGTTTGGTTAGAATATAGTTTTAAGTATTTTTTCATCATAAAGACAGGGTAGAGTTGAGTACCTCCTTACTATCCCAGGACTTTACTAGTTGACATAGAAGGATATCATGATATCCTTTAGTTAATTATGTGATTCTAAATAATCTAATATCTCACTTAACTTGATAATATTTCATCATTTAACACACAGAGTGTACAGTGTGTGATAATACTTGGTCGTACGTAAGTGCAAAGTGTGGCATTGTCACGCAATCTTGAAGTCGTGAATTCTTATAGGTAACTAACAGTCAAAAGTCGCTAATATTGTGCATATTTATTACCTTTATACGATCTTTGTATAATATAAAGTGATCGTGGTTTGACGTATTCAATTTGCGATCGAAAAACCATTAGAACCTGTAGAAAAGGTACGTCCACTTACCGCCACTCCCAAAACCCGTCGCGAAGCAGAGTATTCTTTAGATCTTGTATTCGTTGGTAATAGTAGCCACGCAAGTCTACTTGTGCAAGTTTAGACTTAAACTTGTTTGTTAAAAGAAATTTGGGCAAGTATCTTCCAGCAAACGTGGAGCGGATTTACCGGAATTTACCGGAAATATAAATGTGACTTCCAAAACCAAGATAATTATAATATGAAGTGCATTTCTTGAAAAATTATAAGATTACATTATTATTTCTTCTTTCAAGAAAAAATATACAAATGAATATAATAAATAATTATCTTATTCCTTATGACCGTAACTCATGAATATGCATATTTAAGAATATATTTGGGCTGTGTTTACGTAATAATTTTAACATAAATGGTTTTACATAATCTTCGCCTAAACTTAGCCGTAGCGGTAAAACTACAAAGTTTTTTGTCTATAAACTACTTCATTTACATAAGTGAAACATATTATTATTATTATTTACATCTCAACTCGATTAACATGACAAAGGCAGTTACGACATAGTTTATATTAGGTTGCGTGTACAATATACTGATACAACCAAACAGTATTCGATTTATTTGAAAGATAATTAAGTTTATGCAAGTCTGTGTACATGTCTTATTTTAATTTTTTTACCCGACTGTGACAGAAGGAGGGCTATTTGTTTAAAGTATTAACCTGTGTAGGTATACGAAAGCTATGATTTTTTTTTTAAATAAAAGGTTTTTATGAATTCTCCTGAGTATATGACGCTGATTGGTTATTTGTCAGATTAGGTTAATATTTGAGTCCAATATCTAACTAATAAGCAAAATTATCGTTGAGTGTTCTCAGGAAAGAAAAATAATGATTTAGCGTTAAGGCAACCTACGCTACAGAGTTATAGTTCAACCAACTCATTAGCCGAGCCAATAAGTTTAAGCACCTATCATCTACAATAAAAATGGCTTCTATAGGAGGCTAGAGATTATAGCTTCAGGCGATATGCCGTAGTAGGCGTAAAGCAACGATGCGCGATAGTGAAAATCGAAAGTGTCTATCATATTATAAATTACTTAAAGCTTTTGCATCACACGATTGCACTCGTAGCAGCAAATTTTCCACCTTATTATCAACGATTTATGGCTATCTAAGATGTCTTAAAAAGAACGCAAAAAAGTAAGCCATTCAATGAGTTTATTACATTTTTTTCAGCGACGATGAGGTCGTGACCGCGCCTCGTAAGGTGCATGGAGTTATTGTAATGTAATCATATCTGGACAAAACCTTCAAGCGAAAATAACGGTATGATACGGATGATAAGGTGATAATTTTAATGATCTGAAAATAACCTAAAGATATTTTGTTTCACAAACGCCTGTAGTTACTAAGCAGTCAACATCTAGTCATAAAAGCACGTTCTTCTATAAATATAAGATTTTAAAAATATCCTTATTTTATTACAGCCTTATAAACTCTAATATATTTCTGGTCACGATCCACTACAAAATTAATTAAAAGATCGTTATATAACTGTAATTGAAACCATTCAAAATTTTATTATCTGATTCTAACATTATATAATAAAAATATTTATTTTAGTAAAATCTTTATATCCTTAACAAAGTATCGTATTAAGTAGTAAAGGTTAATGGGCGCCTTAATTCGAGAATCGTGTGAATTTACATACTTACATGTATGAATATTGTCAGTAACCCATTAACGACCCACTACAGGGTCGGGTCTCCTCTCACAATAAGAGGGATGTAGGCCTTAGTCCACCACGCTGGCCTACTGCGGGTTGGTAGACTTCACATACATAGGTACCTATGAAAAAATTTTTTGTGAACTCTCAGACATGCAGGTTTCCTCACGATGTTTTCCTTCACCGTAACAGCAGGTGATATTTTATTTTATAAACCTCACATAACTTTTTTTACAGTCATTGGTGCGTGCCACTGGGATTCGAACCCGGACCCCTCGATTCGAGGTCGAATTCTAAGCCACTGGGCTATCACCGCTTATATGAATATATATTTATATATGAATATATAAATCTTTGTAGTGCAAATTAAAAAATCGGTTGAGTCGTTTAAAAGTTGTGGGGGGTGTGCGGAAAAAGTGCGGGGAAAGTGCGGAAGAATAACATATAACATAGTCATATTATGTTCAATGAAAATCGGTTGAGCCCTGAAAAAACGCTGGGGGTAAAAGTAGGGAAAATACCCAATTCCTGCAAATATATTATTGTGTCGGTGGTTTTTTTTTTAATTTTTAATTTAATTGATTATGACTCCTAGATCATTTACTGTTAGCCAGCCAGAACGCCCATTCGATCTAGTATCGTAAAAACCGTATTATGGCCAATAGGTCAGACCGCAAGTCAAATTTACTTTCGGTGATCCAAACGAAATCGATAACACAATCGATAATGCAATCGATTTCGTGGATGTTTTCAATTCGGCATTAGAGGTTAGTGTCGGGTTCATGACTGCGTTCGTTTTATTGTTTGATGACTATAATTCTCCTACTTGACTATCTTAAAAGTCAATAAATAGTACTCGTCGGGTTTATAAATTATAACAATGGTTCAAAGTTCATTAAGACAGCACCGAGTTTTATGTGAAGTAAAACCTTAAACTAAGAGATTCTTAGTTTGTTATTTCGCAAAGGGACTTTGCGAAATAACAAACTAAGAATCCACCACGCTTGGTGATCATGCCTGGGGAGCGGCCGTGCTCCAATTACCAACATCATGTCAGAATTTTGTATATATGCTAGCGATGTAGAAAACTTCTATAGCGTGATTCAGGATCGTCCCATCTTTTGACGTGTGGCGGAAGTCCCCACAATTAAAATACACAATAGATAGACAAAAATACAAAAGATATGTAGATTAAATATAAAATTGAAAATAAGATATTAAGTATAGACCCCGAGTGCGGCATCATATTAAAGATTAACAACAAAACCCAGAAACCAAATACGACTGCGATTAACAACGCCATTAAGAGTTGTCAAGATTGCGCAATAACGGCTACCTACACTTAAAACAAATATCGTTCGAATCCAGCTAATTCAACTGGAAACATTACAATCCGGTCTGATTTACCACTTGTGTCTTGACATTTCACCAAATACAGAAGCGTAACGAATAAACCTGTATTTACTTGGAGCCACTGGTCCTGGTAATAAATAACCGCTAATTGTATAAATTGTAATCTCTTGGAGATAAAAACCTAGGGCCTATGCGGTCGTCAAGTTTATGAGGGCTTCACCATTAATTAGGACCTTAAGTTGGCTTTGTCTCGATGGATAGGTCGTTTACCTTGTAAACAGCGGGATAATACGGCCCTAAATATTTATTACGTATCCTGTTCACATTCCGTTTGTATTGCCTTTGTTATTAGTTGTTTAAGTTCTTTACTTATTTTGTATTATAAATCATCAGAAACTAAATTTGTTTATTATTTTTCTGAAAATAAAATAATTATAAAATAATATAATTGAATACCTTAAATAATAGGTGTAAACATAACCAAAGTGTTTTACTGTACACCCTATCGTCGTTTAGTAATATCTACCTACATCAATACATGCAACAAAATTAAATAATCAAGACCCTAAACCATTTTTATTCTTTCAAGTTTTTTTATTTCTCCTTTCCAGTATTTATTCGTCTACGTCAGTTTTTATTCGTTTTGAGGATTTGCGGGTGCCAAATTGAACTAAAACCGACACAAAAGTATTAAACCAAGCCGTCAAAGGTATTTATAATCAGTTCTCTAATGACATGATAAATCTCCCAGACGTAAACAGATCGATGTCTAATTTCGCAACGTCCCAACTGAAAATCAAACTGATTGAGTTCGATAATACTGTACTGTAAAGCAAGATTTTGCAAATGTTCTCGGGTAAACATTCCCGTATCAAATAGCACTAATGCGGCCGGACAACAAATCTCGAATTGCATATTCATTCCGTATAATATTGGGACTAAGTAGGGCTGTCACTGAAGCAAATATTGGACTTTGTTCTGTCATAGCATTGGGATAAGCTGAGGCCTAATTCAGAGTAGGTATAGGCGATGGAATGCGGCTAGTCGGCCTAGCTGTGACGAAACGTAAGGCCATATTTCTATATGTCTGCTTCATATTTGTTGTTAATATATAATAAACGTTTATGGCTAATTACTTAAAATTCAGAATGCGATAACTAAAATACTTTAAATTTATAATTCGATAATTTATTCCCAAAAGACCGATACAAATAATCCTGTACCTAAGTACTTTTTACTTTGGTGCCACATACAACATAGCTATGACATGTATCTGAAACTATAGTTGTGTCAAGTAATATATCTGTTAAGTTGGAACCACATAGTCAGGAGATGATAACAATTTTATTCGTTGCACTCCGAAGGCCCTCTTTCATCGAGATGTATTATGTTAATACATTAACATTGTGTTGCAATTCATACAAATTTAATCATTGATTGTCACCCGAATCAAACCAAACTCAAACTCTGCAATATGCATTGAACTAGTTGCGGTTATATGGAGTGCAAAGGAATGCAATAGCAATCTGATGTGTGGCGAATCAGTCGTACGGGTACCCTAGAGATGCTAGTCATGATATGTAACGTATCCGCCATGAAATTTATAATTTCTTCATTTGTCATATATTTCCTCAACTGGTGAATATCATTATAATGTAAGTATACAACACATTTTTGGCTGCAAACCTTTATATCCCACTGTTGGGCACGGGTCAATCCCCGCAACTGGGGGAGGCCTGGAGCATACTCCACCACGCTGCTCCAATGCAAATTGATGAAGAACCGGGCTAGTGGCCAGCCCGTGCCGGATGTTTCGAAACCACCCATAGGGCCTCCGACAAGATTTAAGGACTGTCTACCTTGTCGATAACAACGGACCGATGGCTTATTGTGCCCTCCGAAGCACAGAAGTATGCATTTAATACGCCACGTACCATTTCGACGCAAAATGTAATATATAAAATTCTCGTGTCACAGTTTTCGTTGCCATACTCCTCCGAAACGGCTTGACCGATTTTGATGAAATTTTTTGTGCTTATCCGGTATCTATGAGAATCGGCCAACATCTATTTTTCATCTCCCTAAATGTTAGGGGTAGTCCACCCCAAAATTTTTATTTTTTAATTTTTTAGACAAAATTTTTAATTTCTATTTTTTTATGATACAACATACAAAAATACATCCTCAATTTTCACCCTTCTACGATCAACCCTTCATTGGCAGAGCGAAGCCTGCTGGGTCAGCTAGTAAAATATAAATAAATACTAAAGAGAAAACTTAAATAGATTACAAAGCAGTTATTCACTAAATACCTCACCGACAGACTTAACATAAATACACTCGCATCCTGTAATAAAGCGTTTAAGTCGGGACTCAATACTCTTGGACGTTGCCACAAAAAAGAAATATTTCCTTCGACTGGCAACCCACCCGTGGCGTTAAGACCGAGCCCACCTACAACAGGACAGGTGTATGAACTTCCATTACTAGCTCGAGAGCTAGCGGATAATTTTCGAGAAGTGTTTGGGGCATTATAAAACGTTGAATAGATTTATTTATGACCTGGCTGGCGGGTTTAGGAATTTAGGTAAACGCTAAGAAAATGTGTGAAAATTTTGTCTGTCTTATTAAAATAGTTATTTTTTTATTAATATTATGTTTCATTTTTCGTTTTTTTTAAATTATTTTTTGGCTACGTCTGGCGAGGTTACAAACCCGTCTTGGTATTCAAGCTAATTTTTTTTTATTTCTTAGATACTAAATTTGATGTTGCTAATCGTTTTTTGTGTTCAGACATTACAAATAATTTATTAACATGCTTTTACGATTTCTTCCTTTTACGATGCCTCAAAAGCTTCTCGAAAAATTCCTGACAGCTCCTGTGCTATAAATCAACAATCTAACAAAATCACAACACCCTTATTCCGAGGACCTAAAGTCTAATTCTTCCATGTATGCTTATGCCTTACATAGCCAATGCATTTTCCTTTACCTTGCCACTGCACAATAAGGTTGAAATTACCTGCAGATTTCGGTGATACTGCACTGTTTTTTCCTCCAATAAACACCATCCAAGTAATAAACAGTTACCGCCGATGTGAATAATGTATGGCGGAGTCAATAAAGTATCGTTACACGTATATAAATGCGAGAATTAGATAGTTTGTTGAATGGTAGAACGCGGTTAATAGTTTTTAGTAACATTTATGGGCATAACGATATTTATGTACGATCGGTAGATGATGCTGTGATACGCCATGGGAATACTCGTAAAGTTAATATCAAGATATACGAAAGATGCCTTTTAAGAATGCACTTTACATAGGGTTGTCTTTTTAACTAACAGCAATGGAGCTGAATATAATATTTTGTTTCACGAAGTATAATGCGGTTTACTTGTGGTATCATTGAAATTTAATAACAATGTCATAGTGTGCGTTGTCAGCAAATTTTTCTGCAAATCTGCAGACTTAATCTGCAAACAGATCAAGTTGAAATTCAAAAGCTTTTATTCATTATTACGTACAATTTATGCACACTTAATGAACGTCATACATTTAAAATTATACAAGCATCCGCTTTAATCGCCCCTCAGGCAAAACGTAGACTGGGAGAAAAAAGCGGGACAATTTTATGACGAACCGGCTTAACTAAGCTGATACAATGATTTCTTCTACAGAAATAAGGATCACTTCATCATCAATGCAATTATAAGCTTAAGTAGCTTTACCTGAAACACAAGACATAAATAACATTGTGCTTTACGACGAGTTAAGAGGCAGGCGGCAAGGTACCTCCTCACGAGTTACTATGACTCTCCCACTATGAAACCCCAATACTTATTACAAGAGCCCCGGCTTATTAATTTTAAAGCCGAGCTTATTAATATTGCGTAGGTCATTCAATTAACATAAACATAATCCAATTAAAACATGAACCGAATACGAAATCGATAAACAATATTTAATTAGCATTTCAATAACAACACGGTGTCGATTTGTATCAGCTATCGCTATCAGTGGGTGTCGCGTCAAAGTGAATCGATTTCGTTATTCGATTACTATCGATTGGACATAGCAGGGCTGATCTGGGTCGCCCGAGTAAGCACAAGAGGTGCCTTATTTAGGCGTTCTATGCCCGCAGTTTCGTTCATATTCTTAGCGTGTTGTTAAATAACTCACAACTCATCACAAGAATTGGTAAGTAAAATGCAAATATTTATTCAACTCTAACTTAAAGGCAGACCCATAGAAGTGCGTTCAAACAAGAAACATATTTTATTATAAGTATTTTGAATTATTGCTTTAACTGTCTCTACTTCGAAGGTATAAGCCTAAAACACTATACTGAGTGCACATTGTAAGGAAAATCCAGCGTCGAAGAAATTCCAACATGAGTTTTTATTTTTGAGCTTTCTTCGTAAAATAATAGCCGGTCGGGTCTTCTCTCATAATGAGAGGAGACCACTGGTGGACTTCACATGTCTTTGAGAACATTTTTTGTGAACTCTCAGGCATTCAGGTTGCAAAGTCATTGGTGTTTGCCACTGGGATTCGAATCCGGACTACTCAATTAAGAGGTCGAATTCTAAGCCACTGGCTATCACCGCTTATACATAATTATACTAAATGGTAAAAAAACTTTAAATTAGAACGAACAAAAACGTGTAAACACCCTTTCTAATCCCACTAGCGATCCGCGGTATGAACATTACCGTACACAAGTACACAAGCTCTGCATGAAACACTTGATAAATTATTGTGCCATCAAGACACGTCCGACTTGGCCAGTATTTTTTAGGGTTCCATGAGCAGAGTCGAGAACGTATTAAAACCCCTAATGAAGCGTCCGTTATCCATGCGTGGGTATCGTTGCAAGCCTTTGCAACAACAATGACTGAAACCCATTAGTGTCTGACGAAAGGTCGACTCTCCTCTCACAATACGCAATATGTAGTCCTTAGTCCACTATGCTGGCCTAATTTGGACTCCACTGCCTTAGAGAACTCTTCTTACTCCTTCACAGTTATAAGAAAGTCATTGGTACGTGCCACTGGAATCCGGACCCTTCGAGTAAAAGACCAATTTTTTGCCACTAGGCTCAAGAATAATAATAGTACGTGCTATGTTTCCTCACCAGGAAGACATAAAGACGATTTTCGTTTTAAAAATTTTAAAACGAAAATACGGAACCTTTCATAAGAAATGTCAGTTCTCATGACCGATTCTTTCGAATCAACTTTCTCCGTACAAGTCCTCGATACTCTCACTCTTGTTTTG
This sequence comes from Erynnis tages, assembly GCA_905147235.1. Lineage (NCBI taxonomy): Eukaryota > Metazoa > Arthropoda > Insecta > Lepidoptera > Hesperiidae > Erynnis > Erynnis tages. Next base: position 4,188,003 of record LR990079.1, read on the forward strand.
TTTTAAGATAACCGCAAGATGTAAATGTAAATGCACTTACGATTGCACGTTAATCGAAGAGCAGTGACTCGGAGAAATTGTATGTGATTTGGAATGTTATTACTACAATATTTACGAAGATTAAGTTACGTTGACTCGGTATACACTAGCATTCTTCATGGTCAATCTATTTGAAATATGAATAGTCTTGAAAGACGAATCCTTAGTTGCTTAGTCGCTGTGCTTATTAAATGTAAAAATTGTAAATGCGAAGGAATGTTAGTGTATGAATTGATGATTGTAATTAATTTTGAGACGTATAAAAGTACCTAACGATACATGTGATACACCTGGGTGTATTCAAGTCAAGAATAGTTCAAAACGAATTTTACCATTCTTAATCCAATCTTTGTACATACATACTTTCCGAGTCTGTTTTAATAGTTGGAAGTCTAACAGTTGAATGTTGATCACAATTTTTATTGTTTTCATTTGAATTTAAGCTGGCCGTTATTGGTGCACATCCCACGTTCTGTGACGTTCTACATTTCTGACTTTTACATAAATGCAATCGACTAGCCAAAACTTAAACATATGAATAAAAAAATAATTCTTAGTTTTGGCATATAGCCAACGAGTGTATTGTATAGATGTGAACCATCAATCAGTCGAGCCATATACAATCTCAAACAGGGCTGTTTTACTAAGTATTTTCAGTCTATGAATGTTGAACTACTTTTTGTTTTGGTTTTCGGAAAACAAAATTTCATTCTTGGTCCTACCATTATGTTTTATAATAAAATATTTAATTAAACTTGGTTTTTGTTCGCTTGCCAACAGGAATTGGTGTCAGGTTTAAATGCGGTCGGCCCGTCGGATCCGTTTGCAACCTCACAGTAATTTAATATCAATCAGAAATGAGTCATCCTTGTTTTTATTTAAGGTATTTTTAATAACCTAACTACCTTATATCGTATCACTTAATAAATAGCGTTTTTTGTTGGGAACCTATTGATTACACACAGTTTCGCCCGAAAAAATATTAAATCAGTCATATTTATCGTTATGATAATACGAGTAAACGGTGTAATATTGTAAATGTTTCATTTTGCATCCCAAGTTAAAAATGACTTCCAATTCGCGCTTCATACGGGGACGGTTCAAGATTCGATTTCTAGGAAAGCAGAAGTTTTAATGTAGAGTTTAAAATAGTGTTATGTTTGTGTGTTAATGTTTTTCTAATATTAGCTCTTTTCAATCAAAGTAGTAGCATACAGACACAATAAGGATTAAACATTTCACTAAGATTAAAAAAGAAATTAAAAACCTTTTAAAGAACACCATAAAACGCTTCAATAAAATGGATTAAATTTGTTACGAAATAGTTCCGATAATTTGCATAAGTCGATCATGGAGTAAGATATGTCTTCGTGAGCCGGCTAATTTAATAAATCTATCATCTAGTAACATTTATCTCGTATTAGATATCCTACGCGCAACCCGCGATAATAGTAATCTCTAATCTGTTTTATTAATAAATGTTCACTTTCACTGACTTTGTAGGGTCTTGTTTTAATCTGCAGGAAGGCGCCAGTGCTTTGATTCTATTTCAAAATTCTTGAGGCCTTAAATTAATGCTGTTTCCAAGAGGTGCATTGCTCTCTTCATAATAAGATTATGAGATTCTTTTGTGTCTCTTGTTTCTGAGTTTGGGTTGAAGAAATAAGTATGCAGGATAGAAAACTAAAGTTGATCCTTGAATGACCATTTCAGGACTGATTAGCGCGCTATCTGAAGCTTTAAATGAATGACTTGCTTCCATAAGAAGTATTCCCTTGAGTATCGACCTTAAAAAAGATCATAGCGCTATTTAAAATTATTAATATGACTATGATCTTGTGATCTTAACTGCTTTTTAAAAGAACTAAGATAGCCACTAAAATTTGTCTCGTAAGCCACACTTTTTTCGGCGTGGAAAAATTCATTATGAATATCCGCCATCACCACACTTCCCTAACAGAACACGCTTGCTTCGCGGCGGTTGATATGAGGGCTTGTAGTTTACAATTACCTATTAAAACCCTAAAGGCATAGTTTCAACTTATACAGTTATAACACAGTTAAGATTTTTATTCAAATTGTACATCATTCCGTAACTAATCGCAACTATTTTTTGTGCTAGCATTTTACGAATATTTGAAAGATACTGGCACACTTATTTCGACCACACCTGGAAGCTATTAAACTAAATGCCTCGTATAAAAAAACCACCACTAGTCCTACTTACGAACCTGTTTGTCTTAGTACACCTCTAATTGAGGCTTAATCTACAAGTGAAATGATTGAGTTATGCGAATGGTTTGATAAAAATGTATTTTCTGGGATCGTATCTCTTACCTGGTAGAATATTAAATTTATATGAAAACTAAGTACTTAATTTGTTAAATTATTTGCAATTAAAATCTAACTTTAAGTACGAATAAAAGTCCTTTTTTTACTTACCTCCCGTTAATTCTATGCTTGTAATAAATTTATCCAAAACTACATTTTTATAAAATTAGGGGTATAAAGTGTGCAGTAATCAGTATCTGTATTATAAAATATTTTCATTCTAAAAACAAAAAAAGAAACTTGTTATTGTGAAACATTTAAACCTTCCAAAAACTACGAGTACTTTCATTCGCCCATTTTCCTGTAAATGCACATATTCTTACCGTCCATTTTTATCACTTCACTTAAATATTAATAAGCCACTTAACAAGTGAGCCTGTCATCATTTCACTGATGATGTCATAAATCAGCCTCACAATTAATGATAAGTTAGTTCGCATGACTTGATGTATAATGGAACCTGTTGATAACTCCTTACTTGACTTTACATCGGGTAATTAATCGCTTTTGGAACGATAAGCTAGCTAGGTAATACAAATATCCATAGAATCGTGTACAAATAATTACGATTCATGAATCAGCTTTAGGATGAAATTTAATTATTTACCAAAAAATATAAAAGAAATGTTATAGTAGCTTAAATATTTGTAATTAATTGATACCTATGAGCGATCTGAAGATTAGTATCTACAAAACGTTATAGATTGTGTACAGACTTGTTTTGTAACTAATAATAGATGTGATTTATCTAAATATTTAAACGGTAGCTACTGTTCAGCTTTGCTCTGTTAATATAATATTCTGAGATTCACATATAGAATATATTTTTCTTTACGGTACTACGGACTTGTTACATAACAGATGTAGTGACGGTATACTTACGCAGCAATAATTACGTCGACGTACTCGCATTCCTTAGATCATCTGTTCCACATTCTCATCTGAAACAAAAGGAAAAAATTCATTATTATTTCATAAAGGGTAAGTCATAGTTTTACGAACGACGGGTTATCTTATTTGAAAAAGTGATATGGCCCTAAGACCCTAAATATCGATTTTTATACAGCTCTTCCACATTAAAAGAGAAGGATGATAAACTTTAGCTAAGGCATTTAAGGCAGGTACCTATTTCTATTTAATTTTTACCTACTTACATTTATTTTTGACCTTATACAGTAGTACAGATTAGAGAATTTATAGAGTAGCATTACATTAAATTAAATGGTCAATAGTGTAGTAAGTATTTAACGCGACCCGAAAACGCTTGATAAAACACCCCGTAAAGTCTAAATTGAGTAAAGGCTTAGAATACTACTACACAGTACTTATTACTCACGGAAATTAAAGGAATATCCATTATTGTTTATAACACTTGTAACTTCACACTCTTAGCTGCGATAAGATATAGTTATAGCAATTAAATTATATATAACCGATTTATATAATATACTCTAACTACTTCAATAACAACAACAGTAAGTAGTTACTCCCAGTCAGATCACATTCACGACAAATCACGCAAATCTTATTTCACAACCCCACGCGCAAGCGCGGTTCCACGCATTGTTTCCTCAGGGACTATCAAGAGAATCTGGAGACGGCGCATATCTGATGCTACCTTGCATTGCAACAGCCAGGTCAGCTCCCAACATTGTTCGGCCACAATGGCAATTGTGAGAAAGAATCGCCACACAACAATAGCGCCGACTCAGTAATTAGTAATGCCAATTACACATTATATTGTTTCTGTTCAATTAGACAAACAAACAATGATGGCCGAGCAGGAATGCCGTGGATGTGAATCAATGAGCAAAAGATCATGAATTTTCATTTTTGGCGCGCTCACGGAATGTTACGTATGGATGAATGACTTCAGCAGTCAGCTTTTATAATAGTTATCTACATTGGGCTCGATCTTTTCCGTTTCTTACATACCGTATAAGTTACATACATGCAATAAATGTGATATTGTTTAATTCCATTACTTAGACCAAGATAGGAATGCAAAGGTTAGGAATCAAAAAGAAAATAAAGTTTATGAATTATTTTTGGGATGTATATGAATGGAATTGGATGCACTCTTTGACTCATAGGGTCGGATCTAGTCCATAACCCGGTGATTCTTTACCTATAACTGAGATATACTTAAGATAGAAACTGAGATTGAAACTGAACCTCTGCATTATTTTTGAAAAAAAAAAGTTCTGAAGGCATAATTATAACCCTTAGGCTCTTAACCAACGTCCCATAAAGCAAGCATAGATGTTTCCGTTTGGGAAAATTTGGTTGCAACGTGAACGAATGTTTGTCTTACACATCCATTTGCAATCTCACACAGTACCTACTTAATTCGATCATTATTTGAAATGTTATGCATTCCGTTACACCGTATGCGTTTACGTCGATTCAAACCAGGATTAAATTTGAGTCATAAAGGACTCAAATTTAGGTCCTCACTACAGAGAATCAGACCAGGAAACTGAAAGAACCAATATCGTGTGATAATACAGGCCTACTGCACCATTTATTAGAGCAGTCGTAAAATTCACCTTAAGCGTCCTCATTTCTTGGAGTGCTAAAGTTTTCAATATCTGAACAGTTTACAGCTAACGAGCGCCCCGATGTCAACTGCCCAGTGGAGCGTGGGCTTCAGTGGGCGTGGGAACCGGTCGCTTACATGACTCGGTCGCCATAATTTTGGTAGTTCCAGATTGCATCAGAAATGTATCGGTCATTTAGTGAATGAATGGAAGCGATGCCAATTAATCATTCATTGTTATTTTTTGCTGCTCGGTAGCACACAGTGATCGTGATAAATGGGCTTTAGTGCAGGTCATATGACCATCTGTAATGTGAAGAGAATGTTAGTACGGACAAAGTAGCAGATCGTCTAATTTTCATATGATATTTAGGATTTGAAACTGTATGGCTGTAAATGAGACTCTGTTAAATAAATAAATAAAAAATAAAAATTGCCTTTATGTCTCTGAACTTAATAACATACATATTAATTAATTATTTTATCCTCAACTACCGGTTCAGGTTGTTCTCCGACATAGGCCTCCTCAAATTTTCTCCACTTGTGCCGATCTAGTGCAGTTCTCCTCCAGCCCTTAATCAAGTCGTCTTCCCACCTTTTAATCTGCCTTCCTCTACGTCTTTGATAGACTCTGTTACTAAGCCTCAAATAAAGGCAACAAAATACCTGGGAACAAAATATGTATAACCAGTACCACGGCTGCAACTTTGCAACTAAAATAAAAAGACTAACGTTTGAAATCAATCTCGCATGTTAATTAGCAAAATTTGTCTGAGGAATCCAAAACGCAAAATCTCGTGCAGTATATGATTACCGCGGCCAATCAACTATTGTTTCATTACGTAAAAATAGTATTGTTTTAAATTATGATGGCGACGTTTCATATAAACCAACATTTCCCTAAACCACCTTCGAACCATAGAGTACCTATATTCTGCCACGTGACGTCCCACAAAAAGGACGGATAATACCGACCTACATAACTCGAGACATCACTTCCTTGTACTACACGTTTCGCTAAACTACCTTTAACACCTGTCGTTACCCGCGAGCGATCTTCACGAAAATCTTTGGTAGTTAGTTCAGAACACTCTGACCTCTATCTACCATCTTGTGGCATCTGAAAGGGATCTGGATTTAGCAACGTGTTACCCATCTAACCTTTTTAACCTCATTAGACGAAGCTTCGGGCTGGCCCTTCACTAGATAAGAGCCTATTAGTTACAGCCTATCAAACCTACCTTGATTACTTTTATGATCTGGTATCGTTTTGAAAGTAAACCTTACTTACTTATCACACTTCCTATTTTCAAGAGTTTATTCGATATTTTACAGTAGATATGAGAATTTTTCTTTGTTCAAAAAATTAATTAATCGAAGCAAAAGTTTAAGTCATGCATGAATGATGTTGCCTTAGTGTAGAATTTTTTAAGGCTTACATTTTTCTTTCTGTTTTCTGTTTAATTGTTTATTAATACAGGCTAAAGACTTGTAATTATTTTTAATAATATTTTACTTTCCGGTACGTCACTCTGTCGTCAGCAAGAAAGGCTCAGAAGACAGAAACAGCATGGGTACAATCAGAACCACATAAAATCTGCATATGAACAAAACGGTTTCACTTCCCAGTGTAAGCCATTAAACGGCCCAGTCCTTAAAAACGAATGCCCCAATTTCATAACCATTACACTCATACACAAAGATCCAATTGTCTCTTTCCGAGAAACATAACAATCGATCAGATCTTGCGACACAAGCGTAAAACGTTGCTGTATATGAAATCGATTTGTAATATCAACACAGCGAATCAAGTCATGTAATGGGACGATACATTGGACACAGAACAAAAGTTGGTACATGATAAAGCACTATGTTATGTACAATCTACTTTCGCCATCTGAGCGTGGGCAGTGGGATATGACAGGGCCCAAAATCGGCTGAACAGGTTGCTGTTGCGATAATGATACAAAGTCCTATCGCGTTGTAGCTTACTTAAATTAGCCAGCTCTAATCTAACGCAAAGCTTAATGTTACGAAATCGGTATTATAGCAAATGCAAGGTTGTTTGTCTCGTAAATTCCTCAATAATTTAAGATATTACCTTGCGTAATCTTTTATGGCTGAGCCGTAAATATGTCTTAGTGCCTTTGTTTGTTCTAGACTCCAGAACGGAAATGTTCAGTTTAACACTGTAAATTTATCGTCCAAATATCACCTTAGGCAACTTAATAATGACTTTTGTTATGGGTATAGCTTATTCAACGCTGAATGATAAAAGCAGATTCTTCTGTACACACCTCCATTTTATAATTATCGTGTATACATATTATATGTCTTCTTACCTGATAATAATTATGTTTCGGTTTAGATGCGAGTATTATGTAGTATACGGCGCAGTATGAACGCGGTATTGCCTGTTACTTTTCATACATTTGTAAAGGCAATTTGAATTTTCTAATGCGTTAAACACAGCACTTAAAATAGTTACAGGTCTCGCAAGAAAAAGTCCATTGTTTTCGAATCGGTCACGAATCGTGTCGGAAATATTGCGTTATCGTTTTAGCTTTGACGAATTTGTGGCACGAATACTGTTCATGTGTTCACTTATGAAGAGTCATAATTTCTCTCGTTTTTGAATAGAACTACCTAAATAAGACCTCAGAATCACAGATAACGAATTTGCCTTGTATATTCTCTAGAAGACACTTTCTGTTCGATAAAAAAATAATACCTATTAGATAGACTAGGTACTATAGGCAGTTAGGCAACGATTTTTAATAGTTAGAAGTAGCAACCGCATTTAACCTCAATCTGGATTAAAGGGTTGTCTAAGATTGAAAGGGTTGTCTTTATAACACTTGACAACCACTGCGAATCTTGTGAACTAGATTTCGGGTACCTTCATGTAATAAATCATTAGAACTGTGAATTTTACCTACTACGAATGTACATAATTATAATTCCCGATATGAAACTCCTTAATCAACATTCAATTCGTTATCCTCGATCAATATTATTCAATGTAGATATATGCTCGCTCTCCCATAAATCCCTCTTATACCTGTAATCATAAAATACTATAATTACTATCCCGGGATGTACCCATGGTCATTACGAAGCGAACACGATTTCATTACGCCCGTCGTATCTCATGCTGAGAATTAATAAAATATTATCAATATACGTTGCATGCTTGCTACTAACTCTAATCCTATTAATTCCTATTACAAGTGATTTCATACTGCTTCTGTTAATTATAGCGTAGTTTTAACCAACGGGAAGATAAACAGTTGCTTGCTATAAGTTGTTTGGTTTGAATTTTAATGCTGTACTACGGAAATTTTATTAAAATGGTAAACAAAATTGTTTAAGCATGTCAGCAATAAATATGCTGAGCAGTTCGATTTATTTATGAATACTACAGTTATAAAGAAGGAACCGTGTGAAAAAATCATAGCATTTATTAAGTAACATAATAAAATGTAGCAACTTACCGACCGACTATTGTGCTCTACGTGAATTTCATACCAACAGAGTAGTGTCATGTCAGTCTTTGAAACACCTAATATCAATTCAATCATGGATAAATACCATCAAAAAACCGTCCAAACATGTGCGTAACATGTCTGTATTTTTTTATACTCGTTTATTTTAAAACTCGACTATGGGTACGTAAAGTAATCCAAATATTATTCCGAAAATTTATCAGACTTTGATTAATCATCGCAATTACAGCTCAAAACTTGCGCCGCGTATGTAGATGTTATCGTTAAAAACTCGACTCAGCTTATTGCGCAAAGTTATCGGAGCAAATAATAATAAAAACGACAGCAAAAACCTGAATATCGACCGTTCACTTTTTACTGATAACATGTGTCGAGCCTACAATACCCTTTTATGGGTAGACGTAAATTTGACTTGATTGAAAATAATTACCAACACGACTACAGTACTTACGTTCGATTGATGTAATTGATTAGGTAATTTAATGAACCATCTTTCTGATGATTAGAGCAGAACTCGTTGCTAATCTCAACAAAAAGACGATTGGACGTTTGAAGGAAACGATAACGAACTTCAAAGTACGAGCGCATTAAATAGTAATTGGCCGTGTGGAAAAAGGGCAATTACCAATGAAGACGCAGGAATCTTGCAGTAACACTCGTTTCATTAGGTGCTAAAAGGAATTTTACGAGAGCAATGAAAGACTTGAAATATTGCGATCGCATTATTTTTACAGAAAAAAGAAAACATGCGCTCGGACAACATTTTTATTACACTCTTATGATTTACTTCAAGTTATGAGTTCTTTCCTTATCAACTTAACAATCACTTAGGTACCTAGTGATGAAACGCAGTAAAATTTTATGCAAAGCGAGGCTAAAAGCTAGGCTAGGCTACCAAAAAGGTAGGCTTTGTGTATATGGTATGCAAATTCCACACCCCTGCTATACAATGTCATCGTTCCTCTTTCTTTATATCAACCTTGCCATTTAAATAAAAAACGAGACCCTTCAACAGATTTCGAAATAAACTCTAACAAGGAAGCTGTCGTAAGGCTTGTGATCTTTAAAGTGAAGTGGCGAGATATCTAATAACCAGCAATTTCTAGTAAAACGCGAATCTCCCACGTCGCCGCGACCTGACTTGCTGTGACATTTGAAAGGAATACAAACCGTCTTGGCGCTCAGGGATCTTGAAAATACTGATGTGGTACTCAAATATTTCCTTTGATTTGCCGTAAAAATGAAATCGTATTTTATTCTTTAACTAACACTAGTTTAAACAGAAGCGTCTGAAGAGCTTAAAATGTGAGTAAATCATTTAATGCCCATGCGGACTTCAAAACTCATTGCAAAATTTGATGTTACATTTGTACCATCAAATTTTGCAAAATTTGCAACGTTGTCTCTCTACTCTCAGTAGACTCACAACGATGCACAACGCCTATGACTTTATGAATAGAAAAACCGACTAATACACAAGTTAAAGAAAGAAAAGGTTACACAAATCTAAGCTTCCATTGACTAAGATTGAGAAGCCCTTTCCATAGATGGCCAATAAATCTTATTTGGGTACAGTTCTTCCTGAATTCACCATATTTGAATACATCAGATGGATGGTACCGTACGATGAATGCTAGTAAAATATTACAACTGGGTAAATTTAATTCACATCGTCGAACGTTCAGCCTATCAATGTATAGAGGGATCCATCATGTCTAATGAGAAACATCATTTTGTGACTTCTGTTTGGTTTAAAATTCAATGGGATACCCAGATGACATTAACCTTTTTTGGTACTATGTAAGAATGGAATAGAGCGGTGATAGCAAAGTGGCTTAGAATTCGATCTCGAATCCCCTCGACGCGATGTCCGGGTGACCCGGGTTTTTTACAAAGTCATTGGTGCACTGTGACTCGACCAATGACTTTGTAAAAAAAGTTATGTGCGCTTTATAAAATTAAATATCACCTGAGAATATACGTGTTCAAAGTTCCAAAGTTTGCATGTACGAGGCAAAAACGTACGTGAAAAACGGACTGTGGAGGAACGCCACGAATCCAGATGATGAGGGTGGAATTTCAGTCTCCGGCGGGTGGTGTAGTGAAGAAAGGGCGATGTCGGCATCATCCCGTATAGCTTCGCGGAGCACTCACCAAAGTAAAGTCGGTAGAACACACAGAGAGAGCCGACATCGCGACGAAGGCTCAGTGGTTCTAACCTATCGGTCGATCTTGGGTCATTGACGATTCGGATAGCGCGTTTCTGGACGGCGTTCCTCTGTCGAAACCTCCTTTTTGAAGTCGGTAAAAAGGGTTGCACTTGCAGCCAATCATTACTTTAACACCGCAAAAAGTTGGACCTTCTTTACAAACTGAACTATAGCGAACTTTCTAAATAACTCTCTTTCATTTTTTATTCAGAATAATACCAAGGTATTAAAGTAAAGTACATAGTTAACTTTTTGTCCTATAGCAAGTTTTTTACATTGTTTGGGCCTATTTACGTTGTTTTGGTGATTTCGCTTGGGCAATTGAAATTTTACTCTTGATTTCTCCCATGTAAAAAAAATATACGGCGTTGTTTATTACATAAAGTTTAATAGATCGAGACTCGTGTCAAGATCAAAGAGAAAGTATATTGACAAGATCGATCATTCATAGTCAGTTTTAGGTTTACTGCGTGTTTTAATTAAGTAGGTATTTTTCTTTTCTCAAAATAAATACATAGTTATATTGAGTACCTAAACATTTATTTTACACCGTTGGCCAATAAACTGGTTCCAAGTACAAAATGCTAAAGTTCTCCCGTGGCCCTATAAGTTCCTTTATTTATTAATATTTTATAATGGTTACAGTAACTAGAGAGACGTGAACTATAAAGTCAACCTTCCGAAGATCCCGTTATTAGGATTTACTCTGTCCCACTAAACTTAGTCGTGAATAAAAAGGTCGTATGGACAGGATAGGAACATAGAAAAAGGAAGGAAATAGAACGGCAAAAACAAAACTCGTTCTATATAACTCTCACTCACGGTTGCGATGAGCTTATTTGAGCAGAATCTAGAATAGGCAAGCCCCGCCCACATTGCCATTCTATCTTCTTCCTATTTCTATGGATAAGAATAATGGCTGCGATTTCTCCGTTTGTAGGTTTACGATCTAGTCAAGGTCCCTGAGACGCCGTTATCAGGACACTGGCGTCACGACGGACCCGTTCAAAGGATCCACAATCAAAGCTGGATGGTTGAGAAGCATTAATTGATTTTGTAAATTTCAAAGACTCATTAATTGCAAATCAAAACATTTATAGTAGGTATTAGAAGTATGTGACTCATATTAATATGAAAAATAAAAATAAAATATATAGGACAGTCCGAAACAACGTTAGAAATAAGGCAGTACTTACTCGGTTAAAGTCTTTAACTAAACCTGTTTAGTTAATGGTTTAGCACCATAAAATTAGCGAACATCAAAGCTTAAATAAAGTCCTCAAGCAGGCTACACATGTGAACGTTTGCAAGTAACGATAACGTGAGTAAAGAAAGTTATTTTTGACGTCGACGACTCATCAATAATCCCTTTGCGATCAGCGACGGAAGACCATAAATATTAAAAACAAGTATCCCAAGCGGTAAACGATAGCAAAATAGCCTTAGGTAATTATCTTTTAGTATTTATGTTATCCTTATAGCAACACAGAATTGCTGAAATAAACAGTTTTGAATCTTAAGACCAGTGTTATTAAGGTGCTATGAAGAGTCGTTATGGCGTTTGGTAAATTACTACATGATGGATGCAATGATGTTGACGTGCAAATGGTTTTTCTGCAACGTGTGGTAGCTCATTTAGGGGATTAACAAGAGAAGTATGTTGTTTATAGTTACAAGTTTAATGTAATTCTTATCTCTAACTTTTATCGTAAAGAAGTTTAAGCATTTCATGTCATTGCATTAGAAATGGTACCTACTTACGGACTATTTATCGCGATGCATTCTGCTTCGGAGTTTATGTTTTTCGGCACTGTTACATGAAATTATATGTTCTTGGGAAGACAATATCCGGCAAGTATTCGTTTAAATGAGTGGTTTGGCAGCATCAATTTGCATTGGAGCAATGTGGTGCAGTGTGCCCAATTTTTTTTGTAAGAAAGTAAGAACGCTACAATAAGGCATAAAAAAGCGTTATAAGCTTAAATGGTGATTGGACGAGCTCCGGAAAATGAGACCATGTTTTTGCAAAACATTTCTAGGCAGAAATAACACAAACCATTCCAGATACAACTATGTAAATTTCAATCTAAATCTGAAAACAAGTCTTCTCGCAATTTGCATCATTACTATTACTTACAGCGCAAATGAATTCTAACCGATGTTGAATTTTCTCTATCTAAACGTCAATTTCCATTCCTTTACCTGCTGCGTTATTGGTTAAAAGTCTATTAGCCTAAACTATTACGTCGTCAATACCTACATCTTCCGTTGATTCTGATTAGTTGGTCCATAATGTATAGTGCGGTTTAAACTGAGCTTGGATAGTGTTATTAGAACATTACTTGATTTATGCGTTTTATCAATGTGGAACGTTAACGGGATATTTCTGTATGGGGCTCAGCTCATTTATCAGCGATCCTTGGAGGTTAATTTGCAATATTATCGCTCAGTTTATTGAAGATGCCTTGCATTCACTGTTTTATAAATAAGCTTTCCCTGCAGCCATCTGAACGTTAAGTACTAAAACCCCCGGGCCAAGTCTCTAGAATATTCAAGATGAATTACGATTTAATATGAAATTTGAAGCCGTTAAAATTCTTTAAGATTTTACATAGCAAGTTAAATCTTTAAGGTTTTCTGCAAAACAAAACGCGACAGTCTCGATTGCCACTAGTCTTTTAGTTCTTTACCGGAGTCAATGAATAATAACAGCTTCTTGTTTAACATCTTCGTCTGAACTGTTGTTCGCGTATTTTTTATTAAGGAGTTTTATTAGAAAACTCACACGATACAGTGCGCAGAAATAAGCCCATACCCAATAGTACGTGTCATGGAAAATGAAAGCGAGCACATAACCCAGTGCACCTAACACTGGTCAATGGGATCTAACTAAGCGGTTTCGATTTTACTATCCAAATAAGTCGAGCATAGATCCGATAGCCTTTTCTGAAATAATACGGACGATAATGGTGAAAGATAATGATCTTTTTCCAACGAAATGGTAAGTGGTGAACGGTTGGGGCATCCATTTGGGTGTGCAATCATCGTACCGTTGACAGATGCCGTATAATAACTGAAATTGAATGTTCCGAAGATGGAAAGATAGCACTGCTTGACTTTCAGATTCTTTAAAGAAAGAGTTATTTGCGAGATACGATATATCAATATAGGTACTACGACAATCCGATCTCAATTTGCACAGAAAAAAATAGACGCGAAGGAAAAAACTTCGTAAGGAAACCTGCAAGTCCGATTCTCCATAATTGAGAACATTATGGAGAATCGGACTTGCATGTGAAATGTATTAATCAGCAATTGGCTAGTATGGTAAACTATAGCTTTCAACGTTCTTACTCTGAGAAGACCATTTCTCACATTGTGTAACAAAAGTGTTGCCGACTCTCAATGAAGATTTAATTAAATGACCTTAAAACGTGAGGGGATTGTTTGTTAAATCTTTGTCACAGACACGTCAATAAACGAATCCAGCCATTTAGAATGCAAAGTCACGAATATTACACAAAAGAACATCACAAAACCAATCTCCAATCAAAACATCGTCCCTACTTAGCACTTTTGACTTTTGTATGCCGAACGTGACGTCTCCATAGTTTTTAGCTCTTAACATTGTGGTCGCATATGTTTAAGGTCTGAAGATTGTTCTAAAGTATACTCTTACATTAATTGCGGAGTTAGGAGAATTAAAATCAAATAGTATTGCGTATTTATCAAGTCCAGACAAAACATTGGTACCAAACATTTTAAGGTTAAAGGCAAAGATCTTAACATGAAAAGATGGAGTTTCAGGATATAAACCTTAAAGAAGGGGACCTATAGTTTATAAAAGCAACCTGCTTTTATTTTACCGGGAACTGCTGTCATAACACTTTTTAGTGATGCATAACCTCTACCAACGTACTTATTTTTTCCAAGTGTCAGAGTAATTTTCTTTCTATAACGCTTTGGCCTTCTTTTATTTTTTTAAAGTTAACAAAGTTGGGTCCTTTGTTACTTTTCCCTAGAAGCATTAATATCACTTCGTCTTTCAAAAGTCTTTGATTAAAGACCGTAGTTATTGCATACAAATCGTTTTCCGAAGCATGTCTTCCACGTTATACTTTTCGACTGTACAATGTTACAGTGCCAGTGGTATAGAATTATAGATAAATCGGGTTCACGGTTCAAAAACTTGTTGGTTTCATTTTCGTTAGGCCTAGTCTCAGGTTTCCCCGAGTTCACGCCAACCGAGGTCAGGCTGCGTTTTGGCGCGACACGTAACTACAGTAACGACACTGTATTGCGAAAGTCACGCTCGCCCTAATCACACTTGTGGGCAAAAACTTAGAAAATTCAACAGATAATTCGCAAGACATAATCGCACAACGAAACTTGAACAAAAACCGTCTTTTCATTATTTGTTTGCTGTTTTTGTGGTATCGCGAGAGTTTATGATCAAGGTTAAAATGCATGTTGACATAATAGTGTTTTAAGACAAATTGTAAGGTCGAATAATATCTAGAGAAATATATGTTAGACGTAGTCAAGACCATCATTCTGAGTGGATAATGATTTTTAGTATTTACAAACATTTCGAATGCACTCTACCCTTGCTTCATCTCTATCTTCTCCTACGCGTACATTTTTCGTCATTATCTTTCTTCCTTCCAGAGCTGAAACCCTTTGTTCGCTACGTCCGGTCCTGGAGCCTTTGAATCAGGTCATCAATCCACCTGGTCGGGGGGTGGCCTGTACTCCTTTATTGTATTGTACGCCATTCGAGGGCCTTTCTTCATCAATTTCAGACATTGTGTATTTATTATTTATAGCTACTATTTTGACAGAGGCGCCATTCTTCTTTGAAGCGCGCCGTTGTGTGTGCGGGGGCAGTTTTATAATCACAACTGTAATACCGAAATTCGAATCAATACAATTTAGTCCATTATCAGTTAACAAAACGCCCGATCTGTATCTATCTCTAAGCAAAAATTTTCGCAATATTTTTATACGAATTGCCAATTCTTTATTAACGAACCTAAGAATTGACAATTTCAATTAAATATAGTGAAAGGTTTCAACGGTATGTGGCCTCAGTTCTTTCAGAGATATGAAGTAATCAAATAGGTATTCGAATGCCTTATAAAGGTGTCAACTGTTATGTCGTGTTATGTTCGAATAAAAAGGAGTTTGTGCAATTGTTGACCGATTTATAACACGTTCATATTTTTGTAATCAAAAGTATAACGGATATGTAATTCTCATGTTGCTACCCTGCTTAATTTAACTATGCAAGCGATGCAATCATAGGTTTGCTAAGTAAATCGCATTAAAGGTAAGCTTACTCAAACCCACGTTCTTTAGATATTTCTAGACTCAATGTTTCCTATTTTCTTATTATTATGTCTCTTATTTTTCGATGAAATTTAACAATTGAGACAACATTTACTTATTTACCATTACCATACTTATTTACCATCTGAAGCATGTACGTGTAATGAAGTACCAGACCCCTTTGACTAATTGAAATAGCAGCCAATACTAGGTTTAGGTTTAGCAACATGTAAAATAATATTCAGTTATTAATCCAGCAAGATTTCAGCTTACGTAAAAGGCAAGCTGACATTGGAAAGTCTCGTATTATCGACAATTCAAACCAAGTGTCTACAACTAATTGCTTACTACTCGTGTGACAACTTTCGACTTCACTTTTGGTCAACTTGCATATCATTAATTTATGCATCCACTTTAGTCTTATCGGTAATATTATTCTTGTATGCACGTGTCAATTACAGTAAAATATCTTTATTATTATCGAGTAAACTCAACTGAATACTGGCCTCAATAACGCGCCTTGGCTATAACCAGCTATAACCAGCAAAGTGCAGTCTTCCTAAACACCTTAGGTAATAAGTAATACAAGTGCAAATTAACAGTAAATTTAAGTACCTGGGTAAAAGCGATCACTCTTTGCTCCAATTGAGAATTTCTTCCAAGACGACGAGATTTGACATACATACATTTACTTTGTTTTAGTTAGACTAATGGAATCTAATGAAACGAATCATAGCAATCTGAACAAAGGACTTATAACGCTTACGAAATTAAATGTTCAAGTTCACATGAAATTGCTTCAATACCAATTAAAAGTCCCTATTATTCTCTACTATTCTTTATATTTCACTAATGTAGCGACAAAGTCAGCGTATTGTTCCAATATTTATACTTAGGTAATAACACCTTACATACTAATGATGAGTTTCGTACCAAGGTCTTTCATGATTCTATCTTTATTAAGCAATGATTTTATAAATAGGATTATCAAATGGAGAGGAATCTCCGAAAACACTCAGCCGAGTACAAAATTTTATCGCCCACCAAGGAATATATTGGGTATTTATTTGGGTACCTATTTGGGTAACAAGACTAGTCCAAACATTGAGAAGTAGAGACCTTTTATGTAAACATATTATCTCATCCAAAATCGACAAAAAACAAACAGGTAGTGCAACTTTAAAAACATCCTTCACCTTTCTCATCCGACTTACTGTAACCGAACAGACCGCGATGACCACGGCGCACGGTTCATTGAATATGCATTTCTGCATCGCATCTGGACTTGTACGAGTATTATGATTTATATTGTGCCGTAAGTTCCCATGTTTGGATATCGTTCCGGATTCTGAACAGATGCTGATTTAAAGGCATTGTAGGCTTGCTCTTGTTAGCTTATTAACATTGAATCTTCCGACGGGTTTGAGCATTGAATTTGAATGTTGTTTAAATGAATAACGTTATAACGGTTCGAATATTAAGAACTATCGGTTTACTGTTCCTGCCGGTACTGAAATGTCTTAGATAAGACTGTATTAACTTATTAGAAAACCATAACTTCCTAATATTCTTGTGCTATCTTTCTTCTTTCTTAGTTCTATTACCCAAAACTAACTAACTAGTTACTTACTAACAAGCAAAAAAGGTTTTTAGCTCTGGTAAATGTTTTTGTTATTGGATTAAGCGTGTCATATAATATAACGATAGGCGGGAATTTAGGATTATGGACTACCTACGAATAAGTCTAACACTAGACGGGCTTTTCTAAACAAAAAAAAACCGTATAATAAGTACAGCTGTACAATAATAGTAAATATCTTTTTTACTTTACTACGAAATGTACTTGCCGGCTTTTAAATCGAATCAAGTCCATTAGTACCTACGAGTTATTTTAGTGTGGAACACACTAACTGAATAGCTTATCCGGTAACAATTAATTTCCATTGTACCCCGATGATACGAATTTCTTTACAACAATAGCGTACAGCAATTGAATCCTGAATTGGAATACCAAACAATACCTTACTTACTTTTATGATACTGTGAAAGTTTTTCGCTGTAAAAGTATTTGTCAGAACAAATTAATCCTTTCAAATCGATGTAGGCACTAGGTCGTAGATTATCAACTCTTTATTTCTTCTTGAATTGTACGTTTTATCTTTTTGCAATACACAGAGCAGGAAAATAAATAACAAATAATTTATCTGTAGCCAAACTAAAAATCTTTTGTTTGTCAGAAGTGCAGCTAGACAACCAGAATAATTGTATTACGTATTCTTCGATTTGTGTGTAAAAAAGTAGTAGGAAAACTTTAAATTTATTTATTTCATCGTCGAAAGTATTTCTGTTTTCATAGACTCCGTACAAAATCAGTACCTAAGTAAATTAAATTATTCTTGTCCCTACTAAACAAAACCTTTTGATCACCACACTACAGAAGGTTCAAGTGTACTAATATCATCCGCTTTATTCGAATTTTCAAGGATAGCTAAGTGTCCTGTTTTTTAAATTGTGAATAATTAGATAGTCACTGCACTCCGCAGACACTTGCACCGACCGATATTTTGTCAGTACCTATTCATATTCAATGTTATGTATTCAATTGGCTCCCCACGAGCAATAATTACACGTTCAGTTGGCTGTCCGGTCATCTCACTCAGTGGATTAGAACCCGCGGCTATGCCGACTCCCGCTGCGTAACTACCGACCAACACTGTTTCATTAACAATCTCGATTCCTGACTAATTGTATAAACAAGGAAATGCATTTGCAACTATGTTGTACCATACTCGCGTGGCTGTGAGACTGCCGTGGTACTCTTAAGAACTGTTGCGGGCTTGGTGCCATATCAATTTGTTTTAACATTCTTGATAAAATGTACCTCGATAAATTTTCGATAAAACCCGCTGTAAAGCAGCATTTTCTTCATATCTTGTGTCTGGGTTGGGGAGGTGTAACCACGCACCCACTTACGACCTCAAATAAAATTTGGTTTTTTTGTGGGTTTAGATACCCCTTACCACGATACGGATAGCTTCTACGCGAGAACCATGTCTACATTTAGGGCAGACGTCATTCTGCAGCTCTTCCTTCTCGCTTTTTTGTAACAGTCACCAACAGAATGAGTGGCGTTTTAACCGAAAACAACTAGTTTGGCTCTAATCCTTTTATGGCCCACGGTTAACCAAGGGTTTCAACAAGGGGAGGCCTGGAGGCCATCACGCTGCTCCAATGTGTTCTTCCAATGAGCTACCTATCAATAAGCCTTCAATGAGTGCACTCACTATGCTACGTTTGATAAAAGAATCTTATACCATACTAATAAACCCAACGACGATTCCATTCCATTACCTGCCATGTTTTCGCCATTCATTTTCCGTAACGAATTGTCAGATTGGAAGTATACGCTCGAGGGCGGTCTGGTACAAATGGACACCTTTCATGGCGTAGTGGAAGCCGCCACGCCTACTGCCCACCACGAATACGGACGAATAAATAAGCAATAAACTGAGTGAAATATTCACTAACACTTTGGAAAGCTCCGCTGCCTTTATTATACCGAATCGGTGGCGTTTATTGGACAAATATCGAGGTTTATGACAACGGAATCGGGTCGGTGTAAACTTGTGTCGTAGTAAACGCCTTGAAGCGCGCATAGTCCCGCTACTTGAGTAAGTTAAGCAACGTCGGGCGCGGTCGGTACCTGGATGGGTGATCGAAAGTAGCGAATTAAATGCGTGCTTTAGTGCTTCGGAGGACACGTTATGCCGTCGGTCGCGGTTGTTATTGATACGATAGCAGTTATTAAACCTTGTCGAAGGCCCTATAGGCAGTTTGAAAACGTCCGACACGGGTTGGCCGCTAACCCGTTTCTCCACTAATAAGAGCAGCGTGGTGGACTATACTCCAGGCCTCCATTGTCCAACAGGAGGTTTTGCACACCTCGCCATGTTGCGGAATAATTTTCTAGGTTATGTGCGTCTTACAAAATTAAATGTCACTTGCTCTAACGGTGGAGTAAAATATCGTGTGGGAACCTCCATGCCTGAGAAATATCTCTGAAATACGTAAAGGCACGCGCAGTATACCTGCACCAATCCCTAATTGACCCACTTAATGAACTAACCCTTGATCACACACTAGATCTAGATATAATATTTTTAGAGATAAATGTAGTAAGATATAGAACGTTTTTTTATTGTGCTGGTCAAACTTTAGTCTTTTGATTCGTTTAGTTTTAATTACCGTCGGTTAATAGGGGCGTTTTAAAGGGAGAGTAACAGAGCTGACATAATGCATTTGGACTGTAGATAGCTGTGAAGCCGTCGGACCAATTTCATCATGTCACTTGTAAGATAAAATCGTGAAAGGAATGCTACTTTGTATTGAGTATATTTTAATCCCATGCCACTGGAATGTTTAACCAATTAAGAAAACACATTCATTGATTATTATTATTAATGTATTTACCGATATACCTATCTAATTTCATGTACTAAAGAAAATGCGTATAAAATTTCCACAGCTCCAATTTCTTATTTCAAAGAATTTTCAATATTTAAGACCTACGTAACTGCTAAAAAGCATTCACCTACAATAATCCAGAATATTTTAATTATTATTATTTTTTTAGAATGTTATTGGAACGCATATTTTAATATACCAGAACAAAACACCAACAGGTGATAGACAGCCATTCTAAAGCTACCATTTTCATGCGTAACCGAACACAATGAATAGCGCCAATGTTAAATGAAACGGACGTGATGCCAAGATGAAATCATGCAGATATTGATTTAATACCAACCAAACGGTATTGAGATGAGTTTTACGAATTATAACGCCACGTTCAAAGGCCACGGATGGTATATCAAATTGCAAATTGATTCATTACCTAAGTATTTGATGAACCCCGTAGAGATATCCCGTTTTGATATGCAAAATACGACACGGTAACTAATCAAATGTAACTGGCATCCGGGTCGACAATTGCCATATTTGCCATATTTGACAGTTTTATAAGGTTATGATATTTTGGCATGTCGATAGGATTGAATTGGAATGGTTTCATAATGACATCATAATGGCATCATTATGGCAAATTAGCAGACTCCCCTGGTTGATGGTTTGTATAGTGACGCAGTGTTATCAAACATAACAGCTTTGAAATTATAGATAAGCTTGCATCACTTAATTTAGGATTAACAAATTATATAAGTCACGTTCAAAGGTTAGGACAGGTATTACAAATTGATTCATTAAATATTTGATGAGCCCCATACAGATATCCCGTTTCGATATGCAAAATGCGACACGATATCGGCGAGTGGATAAGCCGGATTTGCATGTACACGGCCGCATAACCGTAAGTCGCCGTACGCCACGTATCGTTACTGGGAGCCGGTAACGAAGACCCACTTGTCAGTGACGTCACGATTGTCTACTGGGAACTCTGCGAGACTGGAATCAAATCGAGTCTTTATGGTTTCATAATAGTTTAATTCTGGATAAGTAGTTGTCATATTTGATAGTTTAGGTACATTACGTGATAAGGGCATTATCAGTTTGATTAAATTTGACTTCAACAGGATTGAATTGGAATGGTTGCATTGTGGCTTCATAATGGTAAATCGATTTGCCTGATCGACTCGGTTATGTTTATGATAATCTCGCACTATCTTGTTTGATAGGAAAGCTTGCATCACTAAATCTCGAATGAATTTACCTACAATGCTCAAGCCAAAAAGAACTCCTGAGCATGTAATTTTTTTATATCTCTAAGTAATTATGTAAGTCTTTAGTTGCGTTTTAAGGTTCTATTATAAATGGACCTATCTTTCTTCACGTCTCCTTTTGAACTGCAGAAAATACCAAGCTTCATCGAATTGCTTCTAAATGTTGTTTGACGGAATTCGAAACTAGAGATTATAATTATTAGGCAACATAAAAAATCTTAGATCTTAAATTAATGCACACTATAATTATTATTGTTACTTAATTTTACCTAATAATAAATGCTGATAGTACCTTCTAAAGCCTCATACAAGTTTCAGTCGAAATACATGTCCGGAGCTTGTTATTGCGAACTTTCACACTACAATTAGCAAGTGGCCACTCCTTGTAACATGATAGCGCTACTGACATACGGAACGAACTACTGTTAGTCGAATTTTCGATGCTAACAACGCGTTCGCTAATTGGTCCAATTCGCAGACCGTTTGACCACCGTTCCAAGACAATGGTATCGCCCGATCTCTTACGCAATAGTAAAAATTCGTGATTAAAATGTTTTCTCAGGCAGCGGAATGTCACGGAATCACGTTTAGTTTGAAAACGACGTGGTCTATTGTTGCTGTTGACAATGACGGTGACCGCGACGCTGGTTTTGGGCTAAAGTCTGATATTAAAACGATTTTTAGATATGGCTTTAAGCAACAAGCTTGGTTTTCGATTGAAAGCGTGTACAAACTTGAATGTGTGTGGACATTTAAGATTAATTATCATGTAGCTAGGAACTGAAGACCTTAAAATTTACTTGATAAAATAGATTCTTAACGCATTGAAAACAAAAGATCTTTACACAGAGTTAACAGTAGGTACGTGGAAGCATTAAAGCTTAAAAGGTTATTGGACGTCAGTAATTAACTTGAGACTGCCATTACGGATTCTAGGGTTATTCTGAAGGTTTAAAGCTTTGCCAGCTATTTCGAATTCAAATGATACATGAAAATCTATTAAACACGTCCTACTAACTGTTGTTAGATTTATACTTACTTCTGAAGCTACTCAACAAAAACCCCGTATAGCTACAATAGGCATGATGACTAATTTTCAAAAACTCTTCTATGATATTCGGAAGTTTCTATTATGTCTAAAATATATCATATTTTTGTAGAAAATTAAGGTTTTTGTGCAATAAAAGTACATTTAAATTTTAAGTTTCAAATTCATTCCAAAACGCTCGCCCGTGTCATGGCGTCTGTCATTGCGCCACGACTCAGTAAAAAATGCCAGATCGCGTATAATATGCTTACGAAAAAAATGACGTTTACTAAGACGTGACGTAAATTGACGTAATTCGATCTGATGGGTGTTTAAGCTATCATGGCGGATTGTTGTATTTTGTAGATTTATTTTAACAAATAAATTATTAATCTCGACATTAATAAGAGAATAAATACATGTTTCAAAATCTTTGAATCCTATTTCATTAGATCAGATAAATATTTTGGCGATACTTGATTACTGTCATCATGCCTATTGTCCTACTGCTAAGTCGCTAGCAAAAATTGCTCTTACGACAACGTCATTGCATACATTTTGTTGTACGCGAGTATGTCAGTGTCATGTTAAATTAGGACAACTTACTGTATTGAGCCCTGTGTTTAAATTTTGTCGTGTTGGTTGGACGATTATGTAAGTCAATCAGGACAAAGCCTAAGAATAAAATTAGCGTCATCTAATAGAACTATTGTTTTCCCCTTGAATACAAACGGATATAACATGCAAGCAGACAGTTAATAACAAAAGCAACAAATGAATCTCCACGAACTAAGCAGTATTGTGCATCAACAAAGAATACAATAAAAGATTACACGGAACATGTAACGATCAATCAAATTTAGGACGATCAGGTCACAAACATAAGGTCACATTGAGAGCCAATAAATGCAAATTTAACGCTTTTCCACGAATCGTTTCTCAAATTAGATTTTAACAAAAGGATGACCTTAAAATTTATTGATTTAGATAACTCAATTCGTTGTGAAGGAAAATTAATGCTTCTAAAAAATGCAAAGGATCTAAAGATTAGCGCATGGCGTAAATAAATCATTTAACAAATTGAGAGATTTGTAACTAAAGCGATTCTTTAATATTATGGTTTGTTATTGAATACTAATTAAATAGGTTTTTATAATATGTGACTGCTATAAGGTTTTTTTGTAAATAATGGCAATATTGATGAAAATATTATTATCTACTTTTTTTAGATTTCTTGTTTTGATTGAACTCACGACTTCAGGTCAAAAACTTAATTTACCTATCGTTTTAAAAATAATTGAGGATTGTTACGGTACCTATTTGACAAGCAATTACCAGCAAAAACACAAAGAAACAACGAAACCCATGACATAATGGAACTATAACAAATGTTTTTGCTAAGATTAAAGAAACTGTTTGAAGTCTAGGATTTCAACGTTTCAAAATAATGAGCACAAAAACGTAGCACGTCACTTTGAATCGAAATACTTTGCGAATTGGATAACAGTTTTTTTATTGCTTTAATTTTTGTCCCATTAATGATGGGTATCCTAATTCTTTTATACAATTGAATAAGTCAGGCATAATTGAATTTCATTCAAAGAAGGCAATGATGTCATTATTTTAAAGTGGGCCAGTTTTGTGATCGTTTTGACATTTAAAGTTGCCTTATGTAATTAAGTTATGTCATGTCATTTCAGTAACCCATTAATGACCCACTACAGGGTCGGGTCTCCTTCTCGTAATGAGAGGGATGTAGGCCTTAGTCCACCACGCTGGCCCACTGCGGGTTGGTGGACTTCACATACCTTTGAGAACATTTTTTTTGTGAACTCTCAGGCATGCAGGTTTCCTCACGATGTTTTCCTTCACCGTAACAGCAGGTGATATTTAATTTTATAAAGCGCACATAACTTATTTTACAAAGTCATTGGTGCGTGCCAACTGGGATTCGAACCCGGACCCCTCGATTCGAGGTCGAATTCTAAGCCACTGGGCTATCACCGCTATATTTGTAATTAAGTTATAGGACTGATGATTCAATATGTAATTGGTCTGTACCGTATTAATTAAAGTAAAATAAATAAATAAATAAAATAAAATAGTTTAATCACTAATTTAACAGAGATATTTTCTACTACTACGAAAATAGAAATGTTGAAAATCTACATAACACCTACCTATATTCGATTTTCGGCATAGAACTTGTAGTTTGACGGAAGGTACTAACCCAGCACTGCTTTTTCGTCCGTCATGGACTGAAAACAAATGCTTTCCCGCACACGAAGAAGGTTCGAAGAATACTATATCACGAATTTAGTCGTCCATTAGGCCTCAAAAGATAATTAATGAGTGATATCTATTAGAAACGGATATATGTATCACAAATACCCTCCTAATCGTTGAAGCGCTTCTTTGCCGGACTTTCATTTAGCGAGAATTACTTTGAAAGTTTACAATTCAAACTAATATTCATATTAATTTTCAGCCTCATTACCATATTTAATATCATATCTGGACCGAATTCACATCCGCGCAAAGATTCATCCTAAACGCCATTATGTCGTACCGTAATACTGGTGCAGTAGCGAAACGTGAACGATAATTTAGCGATAGAACTTCGAACGGTACTCGAGCCGCGATCAGTTTACGTATCGCTTATCTGCAATCGCCACGAATGGAATTTAGAGTCTGAGGATCCAGCAACCAGACGGGACAGGGTTATCGACTAGGAATTCTTGAGTTAGCTCAGGGCCCTGATTCACCAAAAGATTTCGTGCCGATATCGTGTGACATCAAACCGTACGTCACTTCATGAACTCGGCACGACAAGGAATCGTAAATGTCTATTCTATAAGGCACACAATAGATTGTCACAATATTTGACTTTTTAGCCTTTTTTGACTTTTTATCACGGGTAAGATTGGTATTGCCGCGATACGAGTGTGTCATTAATGGTCATACAGAATCAGGCCCCAGGGCGTACAAGGTAAACTAAATAAACGCTACACTCATAGCCCCACAACAGGATTCCCTGTGTCGTAGGACTCGTAGGTGCTATGGGACATGGGTAGGTGCTATGGGACATCTACACAGAATACAACACCCCCAAACTGCTCTGCTCCACTGATAAAATTGAAACAAGACGCTCCGCACTGCGTATTAACCACTGCGCCACACAAGTCGTCGTCGATCTATCCCAAGGCGATGAAAACCCAAGGGTTAATTTAGTAACCTATTAAGTACTGAGCTGGAAAGAGGTGAAGGGATACAAGCTATGTATGTTCTCTAGATAAATATTGAAAGCAATAAGAACGCATTGGATTCAGAACAATCACAGCTGTTCTAATTGAATTACGCAATGACATACAAAATGTGTGCAATGAAGTTGTCGTACGAGCAACTTAACGTGCGACATGACAATTACGACAAGGGATAAAACATTGTGTAAATATTCGAAAATCTGTAATAAGTGTAAATATTTAGATTAGGTATAAATATTAGCTTTTGACGTATGTATAATATCCACTCTACCCATACGATCCGTAGTTGGATCGTATCTATGGATATTTGTGGAGATATCTGACAATTTTCTCATTATAAGACAGCCCTAGCTATCTGACGCTTAGGGCTCAGTGGCTCTAATAGAGTTATTTTCTTAGCCAAATAATGATAGCTTAGCCATGCTAACTTTCCGTCATAAGATTTGCGAGATTACACATGATTATAAGCGAGGTGTAAACTAAGGAAAGTATTATATAAAATTACTAGGATGTGTAAAACCAGCCGCAAAGAATGGAGAATAATTTTTCTCCATAAACTGTTTAAAACCCGGCGTACCTATAGTTTTAGACTCTATAAAAATGTTGAGTTTGAGAAGTGCTGTTACGATAATAATAGGTACCTACCACTTTTTCATGTAGCAATTAAAAAAACTGTAATATATCCATACAATTCTGAATTTTAGCTATCCATTTTCCGTAGTTGTTGCCATTCTTTTATCTTTAGTAGATATTTCTGCTCTCATTACGAGAAGGAGACCCGACCCTGTAGTGGGTCAATAATGGGTTTACTGGCAGATATTTCTGGAAGAAATTGCTAAATAAAGAAAAATTTGGTAATTACTTTATGATTTTCCGTATATAATAATTGTGGTGTACAATATTAATTGTAATGTACGAATATAAACTCTATGCTACAGTACCAACGCATTTGCATACATAATGTGACAATGTAATTAACCAATAGCAAGACCATCTTCGTACAAAACGTATTCACAACTTACTACGTACGAGGGTAAATAAATGATAAAAACTCTCGTACGTGCCCAAAACGGGCATCGAACTCGTTGAGTAGCGGAGATCGTGTTTACGGAACAGGTTGGGACCGAATTTGGTACGGCGACCCGTCAGACCACTCATAACAAGCATGTCTCTATTGATGTTCAAACATTGATCTCATCCTACGAATTCTGTATGCGAAAGTGCGGTTAGTTCTTTACGATAGATAAAGCTTTCCATCCCAAAAAAGTTAGCCGATAGTTGCAAGAATTACTTTGCACATTAGACGGTGTAGAACCTTTTCGATATTTTACTATTTTTAGGATATAAGTCACAAACTTACTTTTTTACTGAATAGCAAACTTACCTCATTGACTACAGGACAACCGATACAGCGTACCTACAGTAACAGAGTTCCCTTTAAAATAAACACACTAAAATAATACTGTTGTTTTGCAACACTAAGAAATAACTGGCTACAAACACTAACATTATAAGACTACTAAACAGTTTTTTAGTTGACTAAATTTATTGCAATCCACGATGAAAGATTCTCTAAAGCAAATTTGCGAACATTGCACCCAAAATATTGCAAAGATTTCTTGCGAAAAGATTGGGTCTAATCTTATTTGCAAAACATTGTCTCTCAGACGAAAACATTTTGATTTTAGCTCAATTTATAGCCTCAAGATGAATAGAACTAAAATCATTATGTATTGAAAGATACACGCCTTAATAAGTCTTTATAACCGAACTAACGTCTATTCATTTTTAAATTCATAACTGGAAATGAAATTCGATCCGCAGCTGAAACGGCAATATTAGTTCAAAGTGTGATAACGGTAGATTGTCAGTTCTTTCGATCGCAAATAGAAATACAACCAAACAGACGCTAGGCGTTCAGACATCTATAGATAAATCTCGCTGAACACAATACGCAAAAAGTTTCAAGATGTCTTTTCGTAAACGTTGTTCTATGACTTGTAAAAAGTACAGAACTGGCTCAGGGTGATATTTTTTTAGCTTTAAATACATAATTGAACTTGAAAATCGCATTACCGAAACAAAATCCTTGTCTCAGAAGAAAACAAAGAAAAAAGCATAGAAATGAAATAAATGTCAATAGTATTATCATGCGTTAAAGTTAGTACTACAAGTGAAGTCAACAAAGAGGATAAAGTTGTAGTCAATAAAAAGCGATCAGAACAATACGCTACAAACAATCCTAGATACGGCTACCATTGTGATATACAATATAAATAAATCCCTAGCGAGACTGACATTTGCGAACAAAATAACCCTTTAAAGGTTTAAAACGGCGATGCTGAATAAACTCACCGTTAGGAGAGAAGTAAAGATGTAGAGCGACAGCCGGTTGAATTGATGATGGTGACCATTGACAAAGACAGAATGTACGGCGACCAGAGAACGACATGACATAAACAACGCGCACGCTAGCCAAGCGCTAAATTACAAGGAGGAGAGGATTCAATGCGGTTTAACATCAGCTAAGAGATGATTAATGTTAAAGAAGTGCCGACATGGAAATTGATTGGGGATTGCTTGCCCTGACCTCTCTGAATTTTGTGAGAAATAACATAGGTATGGTCAATGGATTTTGACGTCATGTAAAGCAGATTATACAGCGTGCGATACATTAAGAAAAAAATATGTTCATATGTTTGTATATGGAAAATTTCTTTCTTTCGCTTTGAGTTGGCGCTTAGTGTAAACCAGAAGAAAAAAAATCTTACTAATACTAGCAATATCCATTACAGTGTGGATTAAGCTCTATAAACTTAATACGTCAATTATTCCGATTTTACTCTTAGATGTACTGTTACTTTTACAACGATTGCTATAAAAAGTTTATCTCCTATTAAAGCTTACAAATAAGTACCTACTACGATTGTAAGACATTAAAAACCCCTGGCCATTATTAAGTAATTAACCCAGTGGAGCTCTAGATAAGCTCACATAAAACAGTAAGCAAGTAGATAATGATAGAAACGAATAGAACTGAATCTTGATAAATATTTTGTAGTAATATACAGTATTGCTGTTTTATTATCCAATTGGTGTGCAACTGCATTTCAAGTCTTATTGGCCAATCAGTTAGCAGTATTCAATTTATCGGACCAATTATATAGTCCCTTTGCTCCTTCCAATCAAGAGTGGGTTACAGAAGCATTATCACGTCGGAACGGGGGCAGCTTTAGTACCGTTAGCAAGAAACCTGAAAATGGAAACATACGGGCATCTGTTCCGAACTTGGACGGTGACAATGAATGCTACCAATGATTAGCTCCAAACATGGTAGATGACAATGAGTGTACAGATGACAGTACGGGCAATAAAAGCAGGTTTATAATGGTCGTTAATAATAGCATCGATAAGGCTTATTGACAGAATAACTCGGCTTAATAGAAACTCCGTCCTATCTAGCAATCGATGCTGGCAAATCTGTATTAGAGCTAAGCGCTCTGAAATACTACGAGTACGTTTCCGTATTACCTATTCTTTGATTTTACAGCTTCATGGATAAAATATTCTTGTTAAACTGGTGCAATTTCCGCTATTGGAATATACACATGTTCTGGGTAGTGGTTAAATTTAATCTTTTATATTTTAAGGACACGGATATGCACACAGTAGCACTCACAAAAATATATTTATCGATTAATATATTATCATTTATAGTATAGGATAGCGCCAAGATTATCTGAATTACAGATCTACCAAATTAAATTTTCAACTACATAAATTATCCAAACAAGAAAACTAGAAAGTAAACACTCTTCACCCATATATTCGCATCGAGTCGAGTGTCGCAGTAGAAGACCTTATTAGCCCGAAACTCCGTTGTAGATTTACTCGATTCGAGAATAGCGTGCAGAATTACGTGTGGTCTGGTGATTTGGTAGTCAATGAGGCAATTTAACTGAACCATTGTTCGCTGATATGAACGTTAAGTAATAAAAGCGGGTGTTATGATTTAATCCTTCACGTTTCAACGATAAATCTTTTCGGGTCGACCGGAGCTGGTTTGCTTTGATGTTAATCAGATATGACGTGAATAACTTCATTTGCTATACGAATGTGGAAATCAATTATCGTTCGACAGACAAATAAAAATCTATGTAGAAAGAATTTTTTAAATTTTATTTATTTAGCCTTTATTGAGTTAACAATGTACGAACTTAGTGCCCAGTGGCATTCTCTACCAGTCAACAGGCAGGAATGTGGATTCTTAAAGAGGGATTTTTGATTTTTAATTCGCTTCACACCAACTTAAAATAAAGAAGACTCTACAATGTAAGGACAGAATAAGACACGGTCAGTCCATCAAAAGTATTTCATTTCATATACACTCTTATGGGAAGTAAAATATGCATTTCTAAAGATGAATCAATTACGATCAAGAAAGACGGTTTATACTAAACTGTGTTGTGTCAACCATACCTCTCCAATCGAGAAGCAAAAACTCCGAAAGACGTACTTCAAGCGATGATTCAACTTATAAAATCGATGTTAATATTACGAACGTGCTTTAACTTAATATCTCAAATTGTTTCAGATTACACTTCAGCAAGACCTTTCGTGTTGCCAACAATAATAGCTTACTGTAAGATGTAAGCTTTCGCCATAGTGATGTTCCCGTGGCGTGTTCAAATTATCTTCGTTGCTGTTGCATTAGGTATACCATCACGCGAAGCATTGTGTAAGCTGTTTAAGTTTAAATAACTCGCGTTTGACTCAAATGCCATGCCACCTAAACCTTTCACGTAGTTCTCGATTAGTTCTGATCTGAATTTTGTTCAAACACCGTTATGTATGTATGTTGAAAATTTTCTACGTGAACAACAATTTTATAATGCACATTGATACATCATATAAAGTTAGAATCTCAAAATTACCTAAGGGCTTCGGTCGGCAGAGAAAAGTGGAGGAAATCTAAGTTAGAAAGAGTAACAAAAGAGGAGAGAGTAAGACAGGAGTAAGAAAGCTCTTATTTTATTTGTTCTAGGTATACCGAATATACGAATAAAACTCTGCCGTTTTGTACGACATCGTGTAATGAGTTCTTTTTAGAGTCTGGTCATCTTTTTAGAGTACAGTCACACAGTGTAGAGCTACAGTAATCAATTATTCACGTAGTCTAAGTGTAATGAAAATCAAACCAAAATCACTAGGTGTCAACATTTTATTGAAAATTTCCGATTTTTTAGCAAAATGCAATTGAATGTTAAAGACCATGTAAATTTCTACATATTAAACAACAAAAATGTCATTCACATTTCAAAGGTCCGCAGTCCTGCCATCGTTTCATTAGCGATTCAAAACGGGTGCTACTTGTTGCAGCTATATGTAGAAGCGTTGGATGCAAAAGTACAAATCGTGCAATTCTTCAAAGTACTTAAAGGTATTAGATTAACATATGGTAATAAGACCGCTAGTTAGATGTGGTATTCATACTAATTAAGGGATTTTATACCGATTGTATTATTCGTCCATGAAGGATTTTTGATGGCAACTATGTTTATAAAAGTTATTTTTACTCAATATAATAACGTGTATGTCCACTTTAATCAATACGGCAATGTTTCATAGGTACTTATATGATTATAGGTATAGTTCCATCTCTGATCCCATCCCAACTAAAATATGAAGAAAATAAAGGACAATTTAGACCTATTCCGCCATAATAAACGATTTAAAACGAGAGCCGTTTGTCGCAACCCATAGAACATACTCGTATATTGTTAGCCGAAGCCTCCGGGGCAGAATTCGTAACACCTCCCACAAACAAGCGAAGAAACCGTTCTATGCCAACACCAATTTGTTCCTCGTTGGACGTGCTTACACAACTAAATGTTTGAGGTAAAATAGATAATTTTCTGTAATATAATCTAAATAATATGGCCTATATAGGAGGAGGTAAACGCAGTGTGCGCCGTTCACCTGATGTTGGATCTTTATTACACGTACGATAACTACCTATATAAGATGCAATTGTATCTTTCCACAAGTTTTCTATAAGATGGAATCACAAAAACAGCAATTACAAGTTAAGCTAAAAACATATCACATACATTATAGACATCCACAGCTATAATGGTGCGTCCTTATCTGCGGCTTAAAGCAGTAATTTACACGTTAAGTACCGATGTGTACGACGTTAGCGTCTAAAATAACAAGAGATATTAGCGCATACTTGCATATTAACGTTACCGTTTATGCAGATGTGGACGCATCATAAGAATAAAAGTACTCGTATAAAGTAGTATAAACCTAAGTAGGTAGTATTTAGAAGACATATCTTTTGATATCTGTTCGATACAAAAACCGGAAACTCGAACATTGAGCAATAAATTACGGACAGTAAAGTTTTCTATATCATTATATTTAATTAACCTAATCTTGATGACATTTTATTTCGATCCTTATTTGGGTATAAAGTCAACAGATTCCTAAATGTTGTTCAGAAATAACCTTGGAACTAATTAAGGCAGATTAAGTTATTTTTGTAAAAAAGATATGTGCGTTTTATATAATTAAATACCACGGCTGTTACGGTGAAGGAAAATATCGTGAAACTGCATACCTGAGAGTGCACAAAAAAAAATGTTCTGCACTATGTGAATTTCACCAACCCGCATTAGGCCAACGTGATGGACTAAGGCCTACATGCCTCTCATTGTGAGAGGAGACCTGACCCTATCATTAAAGGATTACTAACTGAAGTTATTTGTAAGTATCTTAAAGCTAATAAAATGACACATTCAAATTAGTTTTTCATTAACATAAATACTGCAGATTAGAAATTCTGTTCCGAGATTCATTGCGCTAAAGAATTGCGCTAACGTCTAACCGACAAAAATGAATAGGCGATAAATTGTGAATTCAAGCGCAAATATTTCAAAACGTTGCCGAGACGCAAATCGGAGACATAATTTTCACTGATAAATGTTAACGTGGGCTTTTTGTCATATGGTTGTGAAGCAACACACAAATGGTAAGGCATAGGCACCTTGCGATAGAAACGGAATCGAGTTCGCAGCTAATCGAGGCAACAAAGGCCTGTACCGAGTTGTACCCATGTACCTTTCACGGACATTGAAGTAATAAATAGCACAATGGTTGTTCTGATACAGTTTGAGACAATCTCTGGTTCTGTCTCTCTGGCAAGGCAGCAAATTCTTTCCCTTTAATAACCCTAGGATACCTGCCTATTCTCAATTTGGATACGATTTGTAGATACAACGACAGTAGGTACCTATTGATTTCCGCCCGTGTCCTAATTACCATATCGCACGCAAACGTTGCTCGTACGACAATGTCTTTGCATACATTTTGTTGCATGTTAGTGTCATAGTCAATAAGGACAACTCAATAAAGAGCTCTGTGTTTACCTATATTTTGTCGTGTAAGTTGCTCGGTCGGTTGCCAGCCAATTGTTACAAGGCCCCATACACAGTGTAAAAAGAATAAAATAATCTGAATAAAAAAATTGTCATTAATAGACAGACTGATGGAGACAGATGGAGAAATTATGCACACTGGTTGATTTGGGCAGGTCTAAGAACATGTATTTAAGAAGCCTGTGTTGATCGCCTATGTATCTTTAACAATAATCTATTGATCACCCTAGTATCTATAACAATACTTTGCCATCACACTCTAGTAGGTTCGTATATTCTTGCGACCATTCCCGTTACACGAACTCAAACAAGCTCATTATAGAACGATCCTAAATCTT
Organism: Erynnis tages; assembly: GCA_905147235.1. Classification (NCBI taxonomy): domain Eukaryota; kingdom Metazoa; phylum Arthropoda; class Insecta; order Lepidoptera; family Hesperiidae; genus Erynnis; species Erynnis tages. Next base: position 4,221,758 of record LR990079.1, read on the forward strand.
CGTCAGAATGTCACAGTAACTTAATGACTGTATTATATCGGCAAAGAAGCGTGGGTTGCGAACTAATTCCTTCCTTACAAATCGCCGCCACACCCTTCACAAGACATATAGAGTACAGAAGGTCTCCAGCACAGTTATAAAAACATTTATTTATTTATTTATTTATTTATTTATTTTAGGACACCCAACACAGGTTACATTAAAACATTAATTATAATAAAAACATAAAGTCTTTGGTTAACAAATGTACCCATAATTAAAGGATGCCACAGCATTCAATATAATGCAGCTAGACAACAAAGATAAACATTACAAAAAGGAAGTAGTAATAGTGTACAATGTGCATATAATAATACTTAAGACCTACCGCGTTTTACATTTTATGAAGTCTTAAGTCGCGTTTCAGTTTTAAGCAATGATATTTAGCGCAGTAGCACACCTCCGCCGCGAAATCGCGAAATGCTTGAATGCTTCACCCAAGCTTTACCCGTATTACAACGGACAAACGGTGGCAAACTTCAGCGGTTTCGCTAGTTCGCGGTTTTGCGGCGGATGTGTGCTAACGCGGTTAATAAGTTGATATTTTTGAGTACCCTGAGTTCTTCAAAGAATCGCTTCGAATGACAGCTGTTTACATAATTAATTGAAATCGAACCTCACTTGGTAAGTTCGCGTAATTGACATCGTTTGATTTACAATTTGATGACAACAACTTTTACCTACATGTGAGCAAATAACGTTTTCTTGATCATTTCTTAGTCACTTTAGTTATTTTACTTTTTGTAAATACAACAAATAAAAATTAAGGTATATTTTGTTAATGAACACTAATAATTATTCGGAACACTAACGAGTTACATGAGTGCGATGTTAAATCGAACATTTTACAAAGTTTGATTTCTGCACTCTCTGTAATACTGCCCTTAGGTTTTCACAACAGGCTGCTCCATATACATACTTTAGAACGTCGATTAATGCCAGAATACACCCATTATGTGCTTATGGTAAAACATGTTTGCATAAGACATTTGCATTCCGGACTCACCTGAAGGTTGCTTGCCGTCCTCATAATCGCGACTCCATCTTCGAATCTGTGAACAATAAAAGATGAGATTAATATGAATCTGGTATTAGTATCAGTCGAAATACTTAAAATAAATCTTACAGATATAATATCCGTCACTCTATCTACTCCATCTCCGTCATGAGAAAATAATTATATTAACGGTGACAATGCATGCCTTACATCATGAATAGAATTATAAGACAATGCGTTGCTTATTGTAAAGGTGTTGTGCAGTCAGTTAAATGAATCAAGAAAATACTAAGCAATAGCATATAGCAATAGCTCAAACAAGAAATGATCACTCAAGCTCAACAAAACATGATATAAAATAAATACGACAGCTCTCTTCTCAATCAACACCTAAGATATAAGGGCTTTTACTCATAACTTCTCCAATTCAAACAACTTCAATTTCAATAACTCATCATATATACTTAAGATACATAGATACTTAAGATACAAAGGAGATTATAGGATAAGCCACTGACTTTAATTTCAACAAACTACCTTACTGTAGCCATCTTTGCATCACGGCACGCATCACGTTTTTATACTAAATCCGGATCAGAACCACATAGAATGTCGCGGCACGACATACTTGCGTCAACTCATCCTGTTCTATAAGGCAGTCTGTTCATACACAAGACAAGTGTTTTCATTTTTTTGTGACGATCAACCGTCGTGTAACCCAAATGCGACTGTCCGCTCAGAATCGAGAATGACTCACTGAGTTCTTCATTTATACCTTTATCTCACCATCTGACCTATCAGATGCCTTCACGTAAGTAATTGCAACTATTCAAAGCAGTGATTCGACTAGAAATGCAGCTGAATCCTTTAAATTTATTGAAGCAATATCGACTAAGCGTTCTATAAATTGTTCCGTAATCGCTTCCCTACCATATGCGAAATATTGAACAGATTACTGTGAGCGGGGATGTTCCACGTGGGATCGTAGGACGATTGAAATACATTAATCAGAATGCATTTGATCAAGAGAAGAGTGCATTCAACAGATTACGTTCGCAAGACGAATTACTTTTTGCGTCATGACGTTTCCTTTCGCGGTTTGTAATATTACTGAGTAATAGCTCAGATGCAATCTGCGGCGTCACAAAACACTTTTGCTGGCAAGCATTTAAATCGGTAGATAAACCCTCGCTATAGGTTAATATTGCCACACCAATGTGCTATCATTGCTTAAGGAAATTGTTCAAATATACCGTTGCGTCTATCTTCAGCTCCAAAGCAAATTTAAAAGCATTGAAAACGAGCACATAAATTAATTTCTGATTAATAAGGCTGATTTTTTACTTTAGCACTCAGGAAACAACACAAATTATCACAAATGGCAACAACGAATATTCTCTGTCTGTGAAATGAAAAAAAGGTGCGCGAAAAAAGATCTATGACATTGATCAACTATTGTTATCAATTGGCAAGTACGCCCATTTGATAGCTGTTATTCTAAAAGAAAATATAAAGAAACATTTATAGGTTACAATTCTAGAAGATTTGTGTCACAGATGCATGCGTACCTACACACTCGAGTCTCACCAAGACACACTAAAGTCCATTGATTGACTCTGCCAATTTCATGCAAATTTACCACAATTGCATGATGGCACCTGACTTGCAACTCTTGCGAGGACGAAATGCGTTCAGAGGTAATGTTTTTGATTTTGCCGGTCACGTCGCGTCGTCGCCGCCGACGCACGACATCGCGTAATTGGAAAGCACCGTGTACTTGCAACTTGAATGGACAACGTAAAGCAGATAGCTATATTATACTCACTACCATTAACTTTGCTTAATAACACCGTTATGTTGCTTGGAGCTAAAAATATCGCTTTGTCAGTTCCACTCAGGATCGGATTGTTTATTAGGGATGCTATCAAACCTAATAAGGCAACTAATTTAAAATGTACCTAGCTTAAAGAATGCTCTTATCACTGTCATCTATTCTGCTATATTCAATCCAATGCCATCACAACTCCAACGCCTACATTCATAATTAAAAACTGATCTTATCAGATCATAATCTGGGATCAGATGGAATATGTTTAAAACATAATGATGACGCATCTTAAATTCCTGAACGGAGGACAATCCCACAAAATTTTTTGCTAATTGCAGAACCAAGAACACAGTTTACCTCGAGACGACCATCTCGGCAATTCGTGATCTCTGCTACGTGACTAACGCAAGCTAGTGTAAACAATCGTACGCGGAAAAGCTAAGCGAAGTTCAGTCCAGTGGTTTGAAAGTAATTTAACTTAATTTAAGTCATGAGCACCGTGGCATAGTTCGTTCCTTTTAAAGGAATGGCTGCAACTGTTTATGGCCCACTGTTGGGCGCGGGTTCTCTGTTCTCCTCACAACAGGTGGAGGCCTGGAGCATACTGCTCCATGGCCAACCCATGTCGGATGTTTTAAACCGCCCATAGGGCCACCGACTAGGTTTAGCGACTGCTATCGTATCGATAACAACCGGGACCGACGGCTTAACGTGCCCTCCGAAGCACGGAAGCGCGCATTTAATTCGCCACAAGGGGTCACCCATCCGGGTACTGACCGCGTCCGACGTTGCTTAACTTTTTCGATCGATGTGCGCTGAAGTAATACATGACACAATAGCTATAATGATAACTATTACAATATACTATTTTATATCGTATATCTACTTTTTTATTGTATATAATTTAAGAAATTTATCCAAAAAAAATTAGATGGTTCCTTTCGATGATTTGTTAGGACCACGCAACGTTGTGTAATAGAAGTAAAATTATCGTTATGAGCAAACTGAATTTGTTCGCGTCACCGGAAATAGCCACAGCTCACCACAGGTCGAACTTGGGTCAACAAATCATTTTCACTTCATATTACCCGTACTTTGAACAGATACTTGACCTATACCATTGACAAATAGCCCAACAATGAACGGGGAAGTTGGTGCGGTCTTGACGAATGCTTCGCTTAGCCGGGTGTTCGTGCCTGCTATCCCCTATCTAAATGTTCTCCCACGATCGTGATTTCGTTATTAAAATCATAATGATGGTAAGCTCCAAAGCTCCAAGCCGACCACCTAACTGTTATTGCACACCTACGATTTAATCTGAATTGAGCAAATTGCAATCAACTTGTCCGATGCTTGTAGTTTCAATATTATAATTTAATTCGCCGTCAAGGATATCGCCATTAAATATCACTTTTACTTCACAAACTGCTTTGAAAATCATCCTCCTATTAATATTAGTACGAACCAAATTAAGGCCACACTATTTTGTATGGATATGTTTATCTGTATTCAATAGCATTTTTATACGACGAATAGAACACACTAATCGATCATTACCTTGTACGTAAATAAATGCCGCGCAACATCCATTACAAGTTCAATTATAGAAAGCTAAGAGGTGGAAAGATCATCGAAGGCAACCTGTTACAAATGATAATTACAGTTTCACAATCACGCATTGGAAATATGAATTTGTTCCACGGGAATGACAGACGACTCCTAGCTGACACGAACTATGTGTGTGCAAAAATATATCTACGGGTTTCATAATGAAGTGCATTGGAAATTATTCTTTATTACTCAATGAGTAAAGACTATACTGAACTTTTTGTGTCCACGAGTAATTTTGTATTGAATTTCATCGGGTCAGCAAAGTAAGGCATTATGTAAAAGTAAACGGTAATGACGTACCATTACCGGAAAGATTATAAGATAATGTTGTTTGAAGATTAATTGTAATGACTCGTACAATCGTATATTGCTGGCCTGATGAACGCGTACAATTCGTCTAATGAATTTATGATAGAATTGATCACGAACACGATAAACAAAAATGTGATTATTCAAACGCTGCCCTAACTTTTTCGTTAGCATTTATCTAAGAAAGTGATAGTTATATTGGCTTGAAATAAGACAAAATTTTTGGACTATGGACATTTAGATTGCCGGAGTCAACAGGCCCAGGAATAACTATCGATAAAAGTAATCATATTCACAGCACTGAACCTAAATTAAGAATTCTGTAGCTGTTAGGAAATTTACACAAAAAGTTACTTGCATTTCAGTTAAATACCTAACTTGTAACTACTTCTTGACAATTCACTGATTAATTGCTCATCTACATCGGAGCGTCTGATGCTTTAGCTGAAGAAAGCGGAGAAGCCTAACCTAATATATTGTCTTGATAAATTGTTAACCGTACCGAGATCACTTTATTGGGATAGCTACAAGACATCTTAAAAGCAAATAATCGTAAAAACTAATAGTAGCGCCGGCTTGCGGTCAAGTATCTATGTAAATAGTGGCTTTGCACGCAGAAGAAACTGCATCCGTAATGCGTAAGCGAACGAATCCGCAGTTTTCAGAGCGTTTCTTTCTCACAGGGCTCCATTATCACTTACCTGATCATTAAATAAAAAAGCAGCTTCCATTCTTTTGTAATAGAACCCTATTTGTTCTATCGCTACTTCAAACAAGATTTAGCATCACGTGCAACCGATCTCAATGACTCCGATATAAAACGTGGTTTTAATTGGATTAACAACGGAGTTTAAGACCTTTAGAAACGACCGCGGTGCCGTGGTCAGGTTTCCCAACTACGCAAGTAAACCCAGCCGTTTAATTATACATCGGACAGCGGTGAAAATTGTACCACGAACCGAGATAAATATCGCAAGCTCTCAACACAATAACCATTTCTCCGACCGAAATACCGTTCAGACGTATCCACCTTGCTAAATATTGGGAGTTCAGGAAATGAATTATTGTTTATATTTACGCCCCAGTGATAACAGTCCGCTGATAAGTAATTGGAGAACAATTGTGAACTGTTACAGGAAGCTAATTACCGGCATAATAGTATCTTTGATCAGCGATCCTAACGAGATTTGTTTAGTAATATTGTTGCTAAACTTGCTAATAAATCGTGAGGGAAGTAAATTGGACCAAAAATTGTATCTGATACAAATGAAAATGAAAATCCTTCTAAAATAAAATAGACACGTATTCCGTTCCGCGTAAAGGTTTAACGAAAAATCTATTTGTATATATTTGATGGCACAATAAAACTATTTTAGTAACAGTAAAATAATAATGGTATGGGCCGACTAAGACACGATTGCAACAAATTGCTTCAATCATCGACTCAAGAACATAACCCGTAATTAAATCCGAAAATGACAGCCAACCAATTGGAGACGGAAATAACTGGCCGTAGATCATAGATATGGAAATTCTGAAGCCCCATCGAACCCGATGACATAGAAATAGCAGTTGGATAGCGAACGTTGAAGTAATCTAGTACAAACAAAATTTATCAACGTCTGTTCGCAAGTGTTTTGCTCGTAATTTTGTTTCGAATTCAATATTTCAATTGCTGATAGTGGAAATGGACCATTGAAAGTTTGGGACTCAGAACTTTGTGTTAGTACTTAACATACTGTGAAAACATTGAGCTATCAGACTCCTGTGAATTTTCGTCCATTAACATATTGGCATACATAATAGATTACATTTCTACTACAAGAGTATATTAGCACTCTCTAGCTAGACAACAAGAGAATGTGAAAGACCTTACTAACATCCATCCATTACGTCTCAAGAACAACTAATGAGGTTTAAAATACGTTAAGGGCAAAAAACCCCCACTACAAACCATCTGTAAAAAAATATCCTTAGGTTTACTCAGAAGTATTTAAATAAATAAATAATCACAAAACATGCTCCACTCCTAATCTAAATTGAAAGATTTATGCCTATCGCTCACAACTCATTCACGAAATCCATCCGCGGCGTACAATACCCAAAAAAGCTTAACAGCCATAAAAATGTGTTAGCTGAGATTCTTCAACCCATCCGCCAGTGTCACTGGCATCGGAACTCGTAATCATTAACTTTTATGTCAATAAGAAATCAAGTGTGCCAGACCGTTACATGCACAAAAAGTTGTTGTGGGTCAACGGCACAACTCGCGTCGCTACGTATTCGGATACGAGTTAGCCTTTCAGTAATCCACACCGAATGGGATGTAAAACCATGTGTAAGTGAGAATATTCTCTGGGAGTAAATTGTGAGGTGTAGATATTGGTCAATTTTTTAGGTGTTTAGATTTTGGCAAGTCGATAAAGGACTTGTTAAATTTAAATTTAGGAATAGAAGGTCAATTAATTTTGCAATGAAGAGGTTGAGTGAATGTATTTTTATGAATCCTCTTACAATGAGAAGCATGAAGACCTTTGTCAACCACATGGAAGTAATCACATCTTAGTACGTAATGTGATTAAAATATTTTCAGTAAAGGGTATAGGTGCCTTAATGATTCGTAAGACGAAGTACAATGCTATAGCTGTAATGCCTAAAAAAATTACCAATAATAAAACGAGTTAGGTAAATAAAATAAGTAAGGCTATGTTTTGAATACGGAATTAAATGGACTTAAACCATTTCATCCATTACAAACTTTCCATAAAAAAAATTAAATCCTGATAATCTGGTTACAATCCAAAACGTTTCGTGAAAAGGAAACGAAAATTGGTTGCGTTCAGCAGTTGTATAACCAAAGGTGATACCGTTCTCACAAAGACTTCGAAATAGTTCCATTGTAGTCGTAAGTATCACGTAGCTTTTATATTCTTGAGTCACGCGAACGATTCAAGCTTACCCCAAGCACTTAAATGTAGTTGACGATATTGTGACATTAACTGTTAATAGGTAACAGGTAGCTGTACGCTTAGTTACAGTTCTTCCTATTCAATCATTACATCTTTAAAAGAAGCAATCGTTCTAAATTTTGTATTCAAAACATTTAGGTTTTCTTTAAATGCTCATTATTATGGCTTCGAAATTGACATACTTAGGAATAAATTGGATAAGTTATAATAATTATAACTGATAAGATTTTACCAGCCGTTATTTTACTGCTGTTATAAGTGCTATTGTATGTATTTTTGTTTTTAAATACAAAATTTAAGGATTTTTTGCCCAGAGGTTGTTAGTGTTCAGAAATGCCTGAGCATATAAAAACTTAAGTTTATGTTAAGAACGTGACTTCAAATGCTTACAAATTGTACGCTATTGTTATGTATTTTTCAGGTCATAAAACAATTGTAGTCGAAGCTGACTAGAATACTAACACTTGTTAATATTTGCATAGGACATTAGTCGGTCCATTTAAATCAGACGAGGCAAACGAACTCGGCACAATATCCGAATTTACATAAGCGAAACCCTTTGTTATGGTACAAGACAGGTGACCAAATATTCATATTTGTAATCTGTTATATGTTTTTCTTATTTCTAGTTATGCAGTAGTCACGAGGTGTTTTAGATGAAACTGTTTTACTTAAATTTGGTAAGAATTGTCATCTTACCATAAATTAAATATCATTTTTATTACTATTAAATATCTAATACAAATAGGAAATATTAGTCAACAACATGAAATAAGTTACAACACGTTTAAAACTTCTAATAGAATGTTTTTCAATTACTTAGATTATTTTGATATTGAATTACATTTACAACTGTGTACAAAATTGCGAAATATTAAAAATCCAGATATAACATAACCATTTATGGATACCGAAGGATATTATAGATTTGCATTATTCAAACGACTTGATATATATATAGAGACCACAACACAAATTCAAACTTATCAAATTCAAAGCATCTAATCCATAAACATACTATACTGGAAAGAACAAGAAACAAATGTCACATAGTCTGGGAAAGCAGATTGAGATACGCGCACAATGGCTATTGAATACCAAACACCAATTCGGGATCAATAGCCCATGATGCCAGAAAACGATATCAATTGGCCAGTCTCATTACCGTCAGTGTATCGTATATTATGTTGGACATAAAGTTTTCACGGTCAAATTGGTGTTTTAAAGTTCTGTAGTTCCCGTACCCTTAGGGTGTCTACGGGACGGTATTTAGTTATGCCACGCTGTTCGTTTCCCTACGGCTGTATCTTAATTGGCTGACATAAACCGACCAACAAACACGACAAAAATTAAACACTGACTCTTTCTGACTGACTGGCTCTGTATTGAGCACTCTTCATTGAACATAAGACTGACATGCAACAAAATGTACGCAAATGTCATTGTCGTACGAGCAACTATTGCGTGCGACACGGCAATTAGAATACAGGGTTATAGAATTAAGTAGTTTATTTTGAAACGTGATGCTTGAGATTTTCACTAAATGTGAAACGCGTTAAAACATCGTACAAGAAAAATACCATGAAGTAAAAATTTTAAGCGGTCGCATACAAGAAACATGTTATTTTGGAATTTTTGGCACATCTACTTGACCTTATTGGGACGAACTTTAACACTTGTGAACAATAACAAGAAAAACACAAAAACAATTTTTTTTGTCATTTTGTTTTTATTGTATTGTGGGCATTTATGTTTTCATGTTTGGTGTTTTATGAGCATGAATTCTTGAACGAAACCTTTCGCATCAGGGTTTAACTCGCACTTGCATAACAAACTTTACATATAAACAAATTTGCATGTTCATGTGACATTCATTAAAGATTTAATTTAGCTTCCATTTTGCAATGAACATACATACTCATATCGCTCTAGGTACTCATACAATAAAATGAGCCATTTACCTCATATTTATTACATTAAGCGAAAAGCAACAAGCTTAAATTTGGCCACTCCCAACATTCAACACATATCTAAGGCGAATTCACGCTTTGTCACCGACCGAGACAGTGTAAGGCTTGGTTCGCATTTTCAGTGACTGGCATGCATCACGAAATTTACAAATGATCGGCAAACAAGCAATAAAGCTGTACGAAGTTGACGTTCGTGAATAATGAGTTTGCTCGAAGGGATCAGCCATATTTATTAGCGCTAAATCGATTGGAGTTTATATCGAGTGGTGGTTGTAAAAGACCATATTGGTATCCGACTAGTCGCTAGCTGTTATAAGCCCTTATAACAGCCTTGACACAAATACTTCAAAATAAATCAACATACTTAAGATAAGTGAATATTGATTTAATCATGGTGCAAAAGTTACTCACACGCAGTTTATCGTTTTGCTTTAAAATACACTTAAAAATAAAATAACTGATTGGTTCGTCTGTGTTGTTTTGACCATCATGAATTTAATAGATACAGATCCTCAGATGTTTGAGCAAAAACGATATTTTTTTTAATTTCGAAAACATTCACACTCAAAAATGTTATTTGCTCAAAATTATTCGTAACCTATAAACCCGTTGTGAGTTTAACAAATGTGGAGCCTCCCAAAGGAAACTGTCACAGCGTTTAGAGTAACTCACGAGTCTGAAACGAAACGGGGTCGAATCGACCGGTCTTTACCTTCAAGGGTAGCGCACAAAAGCTGTTTGTGCTGGAAAACAAACAAGTTTGCAAGAAACGGTTAAACTTACGTTTTCTTTGTTGATCTCTCTTCCTTTAAGCTTTCATGGGACGCCGTAGTTGTAATTAATAGTGTCTATTTAAAGCAAGCTATGCAATCTTACCGGTTCTTAATTCCGATGAATAAATATTGTAATTATTAAAACATGTTCATCTTCCGTTTCAAATACTAGATATCAGTTTCATGAGCGGTAATTAAACTTCAAGAGTCGGTACAAGAGTAAATAAACTAAACATAATTACCATCCAAAGTAGTAACAGGAGATTTAATATGAAGGCTTCGCTGGTAACCGCGTCTCATTTACGAGATCTACAACTTCTATACACAATTAATAAACCAATGCATGCCTCGATATGCAAATGAAACAACTAATAGGAGATAGTTATCTCTTATATATACGAGTTACGTGACAACCGGGCGCTTAGCTTGTTGGATTTGTTTTTCTTGTTTAATACGCCAGTCTAGACTTTAGCCACGCTACCTACAATTTCTCAGTCTACGCCTCCCGCCCACTATCGTTCGCAATTGTTTTAATAGCCACCGGGTTTCAGCTGCCAAGGAAATGTTTGCTTTCGTTAATCGTGGCATTTAAATTAAACCCATCTGACGTGTGTTTTTATCTACTATGTTTTTCTTAAACTTCAAGATATCAACATCATTTTCCTTAATTTTTTCTTCAACTTTAACAGTGTGAGCGCAAATTAAACTGAGCGCCGAACGCGGCACAGCGTATCACCTTATACTGTTGGATCGTCGCCAAAGGAAACCTGATTTCCATATTGTTGATAGCTTTTCTATCACTTTTTTACCGTTTTCAGTACTTGCGGGATCACACCATAAGACATATTGTAACTACACCCCTAAATTCCTAGTTGTAATGTTTCTAACACTTTCGAGATCTGTCGTACCTTCTCCTACTTCTATTTTTACCTCAATTTCCTTCGATATCATTTTCAAATTTAACTTTAAGTAGCACTTAACTATCCTCGTAATCCAATCGTTAGTCCTATTAATATTCCTTCAACGGTGTACAGCTGCACGGTACAGTTAGCAAAGACAGATATTCCGCTGGGTGGCCTCACGCGGCGCGGTCACGCCCACTCCGGCCAATATTGTAACACGACTTCGATGTTATGACGGTTGTAATGAGGGTTGGGCTAGAGGACGCTGGAGACTTGATAAATTGAGCCGATGCAAGCCAAGGCATATTTGAGCTTAATTAACGGTGGGAAGAAACTGTTTAGATAAGGAAGAAACTGAAGACAGTGTGATAAAGCAGGTAGCTAAAGCAGACAGAATAGCTAATAACAACAATAACGTTTCACGTAAGTATTTTCTATGCTTTGACTGCCATGGATGCACACACGGCAAAGCACACAGCCTGACCTAAGCAAAAGAAATATAACTGATAAATCAAACTTCGGTTTTACTGGGAATCGAGCTCAGATCATGCACGCAGCATCATCAGAGATCGTCAAATAATATATAATATGAATTTTTTTATAGACTTCTTTAACCGAGGCGAAAAAGTTTAATCGACAAGTACAACTACCCATAAGAAAAATGATTACGGCCAGCAGAATCCATGAAGCAATTTAATAAGTAGAATTCCCAGCATAAGCTATGGGATCGCAAAAACGAACCACACCCTAGGGCTACTCCGTCGTAATAAATGGAAATAAATTGAGATAAAAACGAGACGCTGGCTTCCTAGAGCCAGCGGGTATAGTGGACAAAAAAAATTAACGTGACTAAACCTCGTATCAATGGAGCAGGTGGAGGAAGGAGTTATAAAAAGTTTGATACCACTCCGTTACAAAACGGTTAGGACAGAGACCATCGTCGTTTCTTTGATGGAGCTTAAGGTTGTATGACAGAATTTCTGTTTTTTACACAGTCCGCATATGACGTCTTTTGAAGGAGAATCAAATTCTAACACAAAGACTTGTTAATCCACGAAAATATTATCTAAATGTAACTAACAAAATTCACCAGCTATCTATATGAATACAAGATAACATTTTCTATTTACCTTTGACACTATAAATAAATATAACAACGTAATGGTAGTCAATAGAATACTGAATTCATTTTTGAAACCACAATTGAAAGTACAAAAGACAGTTTTTTTAAGTTTCTTTGATTTTCAAAAACGAAATATCTTTTCAAATGAACACAGTATTCGCCAACTGAAAGTAACACAATGCACATACCTACTGACATAATGTCGAATAGTTAATGAATAACAAAACAAAAGTTTTGACATGCTCTACAAAGCACGGGAGCCATGACATAAAAGCTCATTTTAGGCGGTCACATTTCTTTTGCCTCTTCAAAACTACAAACAAGCACATCAATGATCCGACAGAATTTGATCGTTGAAACGGTTTACATTCACTGTATCTCTAAAGACCTTAACCTAATGTCATGCTTACTGTAAACGCGTCGATAATAGCGTGGAGTGCCTACGTTAAAGCATCAACTTTGACTACATGCACGATCGACGAAATTTACTCACAATCGTGTATCTAGCGGATCCCACATAGAACCGTTCAGTGACACGAAGACAATGACATCGACTCGGCTAATTTGATCAAATAATGAAATAAAAACAATGTTTGTAGTATGTGTATGTGGCTAATAAGAACAGGCTAGCGAAACTGCGAGACGGTAAAATTAGCAATAATACTTTTTGGACGCCAATATCAAAAAGGGGATACAATAAACTGTTAACAATAAAGTCATAAAATTTAATAAACAAAAAGAAATATACTAAATATAACTGTTTTTAATTTAACGCGCAAATTATGATATATGTACACTTACCAACTACATATACAATTATAGAAATTTGGTAAGTATTTTAAACTGAAAATAAAATTATAACATTTTGATATGTTAACCGTATGTACTTATTAACAGTAATTTAAAAAAGGGCGATACTAAACAAATTGCTGATGAGGTCATCAAAAGCGGAACAATAAACATTAGTCAGAATAAAAAAGTAGGTAGGTACCTATACAGTCCCATTGAGTATGCGGGTGATAGAATGAAACACAATTTGGAACACAATAAAAACATAACAGTACAATTTGTAGCACAATAACGAACCAACGTTACGAATTTGTAATTGCACAATGCACAAAAATGTTACATCACGAATCGATAAGCGTCATTGTGAAGCCCTGATCGATTCAGAGGGTCAATGCGATGATCTCGATATTCCCGAATCGATTTCAAGACGGGTCATTAAGATGTCTGCAATAACGTCAGAAGCCCTAGCAATCTAACACACAATGGCGTGCTTTGTGCAATATAATGAATTCTGCCATCCAAATTCGAAGTCTCATTAAAGCCGTGTAATTCTTCATCATCAAAACCTTCATTAGTCAATTTCATAATGCAATTACTGCCACTTATTTGAAGAGTTACCAATAATGCAATTTTTAAACAATGCATGCTATTGAATATAAAACCAAGCAATTTTTATCGTGAATAATTTTAAAAATCTGATAAAAAAAACTTTTAAGTTTCATTCCCTTGATACACAAACGTAATAGTTCCCACGGTTAAATTAACATCTCCCAGTGAGTTAATTAGAGGTGCCAATAAAACACAAGTTTACTTATATGAGGATAGAAATTTTGTAAAAAGGTCGGTTGTTACAAAGACAACCAGAGAGAGCACAGCTTCAATAAGGGTGTGGTGTTATTCCTAGTAAACTAAGGGACATCTTATTCAATACGAGAACACTTAACCCCGGTGTCGAGTATTCGATTTAAACACGATGCTCGAATCGATTTCCGTTAAGTTTCGCGTCCACCCACGGCCTGCACCGTTCATGGCGAACAGCGACCACATTATTCCATGTGTCGGGACGAAGATATAAAATAAATCATGATTGGATACAACACGCCCACGTCTCTAAGTACCTTTTTAAGATGATTTGAATAAACCACCCACGCGGCTAACTGGAAAAGTCCCAAATAGATTCAAGTACCTATTGCCAATTTAAACCAATCGTATCCATTGTTATGGATGTTACGATAACATTAATAAATACATTCAAAAGGTTCAATAGTCAAAAACAAAAAAGATATACATTCGCTGTAATGGATGATTCAAGGAGCTTAAAATAACCGCACACACTAGAAAGTCCATAGTTCACGGGTTAAAAGTCGATGAAGTTGCTTAAAGGAACAGAGTATTCGCAAACATTTAGGACAGCATACCTCGACGCTTCCAGTAAGTGAAGATCCACGATTCCCTGTAGCGAGAGCCGAGTTCAGCTATTAGCATAACTAGAGAAGCGCGCGCAGGTGAGCGAGCGGCTAACGGTACCGCGCATGCGCATATCGATGACGCATCTCTCATTTCCAATTCGTTTCAAATTCAACTTTGTAGCTGACAACCTAAAAGTCATTATCGAAAAATAACAGACCATTTAAAACCACTTTAGATAACAGTCATAAGGTCAGTTCGCAAACACAAGAGACAGAACGTCGCTGTGTAGACAGATCTCCGTGTCACAATAAATTGTATAGAATCTTCATCGCCATTCGATTCATCTTGAGTTATAAAAAGTAACAAAGTTACAGTCTCGGGTAATAAAGTTTGATTTATTTTATTTCGATAATTGAAAGGGACACTCAAGATAAATGTTCATTGTCTGTAATGGCGGACCTGCAGAGTTTGATAATTTTATTGCTTTTAGTCATGTAATTTTGAAATGTCAGGTATTTGTTTCATTATCCTAATCTTACTTTGACTCAAAACATTCAACAGGGTTGACACTATTCATCTTTGAAATTTTGAAGAGTTAAAGTATTCTTACTCTTATTCAAAGTCAAAAGACATTATGAATACGAAGACAACCATGACGAAAAACGCAGTTCCGAAAGTAAAACTCATGATCTCGAAAGTGAACGCACGTAAATCATATTATCGCAACGCCATATAAAGTGACATAGCTAAAGTACCCCTAGACCAGACGTGCATTACGTGACTCTTGTATTTACGATTTGTCATACAGCTGTTAGATATTACAATAAATATACATAAACAGTTCTGGAAACGCATAGATAGAGAAACAATGCAATAAATTCTTTTTGAAAATTTAATGAAGGTAATTTCAATATTATTTCTATTACTCATAAAACATAAAGTATTTAGACTCTTTGGGGCACTTGACCGAATTCTTGGCTGATATTTCGATTAATAGAGTGGAGTACAATCAATTCTACATAATAATATTGCCAAGTCTACTAAGAGAGAAATTATGTCTTTTCACTTTGCTGACACATAGCAAACACCACGAATATATTTATTAGAATAGAAAATATGTCAAACGTCTCTATAGTGTCTCAATGTGAGCCATTACACGGTGACTACGCAATACTTCATGTCACGAGTTAGCGATTTTGAAAACACGGCTAATATTAGAACTTGGGTTACAATACGCCAGGTTTGAAGTATCGTCAAGTCGACATTCAATACGTCCATATTTCGTGCTTAATCTTATGGTGCAACACATTCAAAGTACAACAGTGCGTGAGCCAAACTATCAAGTCAATATGAAACGATTTCATATTTTGTCTGCCCTAGAATCCTCGTTTGTTAAATACTTTTTAATTTAATAATTCTGTTACTATCTTGTTGACCCTGTCCAATCAATATAAATATTAATGAGCAAGTTCAAAGCATATTATTTTTGTGTTCCGAATCAATTAGTTTCTTTTCCAAAAACGTCACGTAGATTTATTCGCCATCGAAGATGGTGGACGTCGATTTTTGTGATCGTCGGTTACTGATTTTGTAATGAAATATGAACGATCTAAAATATTAACAAAATTTTTTGTTCGGCACATGCTGGGTTGCGAGAACCCTGAGCGTTTGTAAAATTTTATTTTTATTACTACTTCTTAAAATTTCAAAACTCCATTCCTTTTCGTCGACATCTTATAGGGGATATTAATGAAAAATCATAAAACTCAAACGATATGTAAAATAATAAGACCCCTAATAATATTTAAGATACAGTTAGGAGTCCAGTGCATACCAGAGCTCCGTTTAATACAGGATTAAGTTATATAGCAGCCGTAAGTAAGGATTATAAGATGAATCTACAGCGAGCGGGCTCGGCTATTCATGTATTGAATGTAAAGGACGTGAAGTGCCCTTAGCTTGTGCTACAATTGTTCGAGAAAACAATTCTACAAGTAAACCTCGAGGCGGAAGCGGTAAACCAGGAATACATTTGAAAGCACACAATAGGAGTATAGAGATATAAGAGGAACTATTCGATCACATGTTAATGACTGGACATACAAAGACAGGTACAATGTACGAGTAGATTAGAGACTTATATTAAGGTGTTAGTTTTTCAAATTTAAAATATTTTCTTCGTTACAAAAATTGAATGTAGGTATCTAACTTTAACATAACAATTATTAACGGCGACATAATCCTTAAAATCGTATTGATTTCTTTTTATTAAAATACTTTATATAACAGAGTACCTAATTTAAACCAAAAACATTTTAAGTCATTAAAAGCGTTACATAGTTCAGAAAATATTTACATATTCTCACAAGCGTGCATTGTCTTCTATATAAAGTACATAAATGGTCAACAGACACTAATCTAGTTCAACACTAGGACAGCCTAACTTGGTAACAACAAACTCACTATCACATGCGTTGACGTCGTTTCTCCCATTAACATCACCTGACTGGAACAATGCAACGCAAACCTCCTACATCGCAAGTGTTAACCAGATCGGTATATCCGTGTGGTTATTGCCGCGGAGTATTTGACAGCGAATGGGCGTGCATTAGACGTTGCGCTAAGTAACAGGCGAAGAGTTATTAATTTTATTAACAGTGAATATGTAAGTAGTTTTCTAAATCGTCATAAACAATTGTGCAACCAACACTTAATAGCAAGCAAAACACAGTTTAGTGCAAGCAAGCAAGGAACACCTTAACGGTGTTTGGAACTGGACTAAGCGTTTAGAACAACGTATCTACTATCAAATGCGTTGACGTCGTTTCTCCCATTAACATCACCTGCCTGGAACAATGTAACGCAACCTTACATACAGACATAAATATGTAATTGAAAAAAAATATTACATATATTTGCATTTACTTGATCCATCTCTACATTAATTGAAAACTAGAATTTCCTTCGGAAGTAACGAAATTCCTAATTTTCCCAGTTTTATATTTTTATTTCATAATGTTTCTTAGTGCAAAATTTGGGTTTGCATTAACCAAAAGTTGGGCGTTGATAAGACAGCCAGGTAAAACTTATCGATAACTCAGCGAAGATTCATGTCTTTAAAAAATTACAAATACGCTTATTCTACTCTTCATTTGAACCACACAGCACACTGCATGTAGTAGGTACATACATCTGGTGCGGTATGGAGGCAGGGGGGAATTTATAGCACAAGACGAGGGATGTGCTCCGACCGTCATACTTTAACGGCTGCCTTAACGTATTTTCCCACAGCGGTTAACCGCATTGTTCGAATGGGTATCCTTTGCTAATGTAAAAAGGATAAAATATAGATAAGATGCAATGTTGCCTCACAATTTAGCAGCTAGAAATTCTTGATGTGTAATGTTGGAGGAAAATGTTCATGTATGCAGGTATGGTATGGACAGAATATTTTTGTAACGTTTCGCTTCATATTCCTCACTTAGAAATTTTATTCAACATAGGGATTACAAAATTATGTTCTTTGCAATATCGACTAAGATATGTTACAGTAGTGGACGCTATCCAACACGATGTAACAACCAAATGACACCAAATTTCAGTATAGTGGCCGGTGGCATCCACACTCGTGTACTTATAACATCTAATAAAAAAGAGTATTATTACTACAAAATTGTGCGTTTTTCTTGATACTTGGCGCTTTCAAATAGACTTCTACATTGCACGAGAACAGCCGGTACTGTAGGTAAAACCTAGGTACCGCCTGTACAGTCGAACAAAATTTACACAAGTAACGAGCAGAGTTCGCAAAGAAAACTAATTATCCATAACATTAGATAGCTCGCGGTAATCACGGAAATAATCGCGATATAATGAATTGGAAAGCAACTTCTTTTTGTATATCCACAATGCAATCATTGCATAAACACTTTCAGTACGTTCCTTGAGGCCAGTCAGCGATCGGGAGCAAATTGCCTCCACTATCTTATGATTATGTTGCACAAGCAAATATATTTGCCGGCATGCAATAAACCGCTGCTGCTATCAATTTATAATAAAATAATTTGTCATTAATTTTAATTAATTACACCTATCACTTTAAAATTGTTTTCGATGATATTGACTTATGTAACCTTGACTAATGAAATTGCTAATCGACATGATTTATGCAACCATAACCATCTCGTTATAAATTTAACGAATTTATTAGATGTGAGCACTTACGTGCGAATCTTATGATATAGGACCTAGGTTTAGCGTCAAACTAATCTTGGTAACAGGAAAATTATACCTTTAGGTAGGTACGTAATAACGTAGGAGATTACGGGTGATAAAAAAAATCTACGCATGTAAATAAATGTTTATAATATTTAAAATTTAGCCATTGAATGCAATTTGCACCAATGTACCTATACGCCAATTCTTCACATACAATACCTTCACATACAATAAATTATGTAACATACTGGTATTCACGAGATTTTATAGCCCGACACAAGATAGTCACAATAAACATTAACCCAAGAACAATAATCTGCATAGCAGTTGCAATAATTTACACGACAATGTGAACTCTAATATAAACGATCATTAACAGTTACGAGTGGTCGTCCTCCCAAAGTACAGTCTGCCTCACATAGAGGATAAAGATGTGGCGCAGTGGTTAAGACACCAGGTGCGCTACGCGGAGGGTCCTGCGTTCGAATCCCAGCAGAGCAGAGGTTCAAATCATGAATTTGTATTTCTGTTTCTGGTTTGGGTGTGTTGTGTTATGTTATGTCTTGTGTGTGTCCGTGGCACCCACGACACAGGGAATCCTAGTGTAGGGCTGTGAGTGTGAAGCGTTATTTATAAAGATAACAGCTTAAATAACCCATCAACCATCCAGAAACCACAGATGTGTGGGCGTCGGTACGGTACCTCCCCGGAATAGCTAAAATAGATCTACCGCATAATTTTAGCACGTATTTTTATTTAAAAAACGCTTTTTTTATTTTTAACATCTAGGTACCGATTGTTTTCATGAAGCTGACTGTACTACAAACCTAACGGAGAGTCCTTAGTATTCAGTGCTAATAAGCCAGCGAAACTATAGGCCAGTCGTATATTTTATTGATACTAGGAAGGGAATTGTAAAATCACTATGCTTTTGCTAATTAATGGCTTTATGGCGGGTTAAGAGGGTGGGCTGATGGTCTGAAGACGAAAGCGGGTAACCGTTGGTTGCAAAGGGCCCAGGATCGGGTGGAGTTGCAGCGGTGGACCAGAAAGAGAAAGGGTAGCATTAAGGTACCAGGCGGAATTATTTAGCTTTACCACCTATAAGAACCTACCAATGGTTTCCAAGAAACGTATGTACAACCCTCGCAATTTGCTAACGCGCCGCTGCGGTGACGTTGTCTGGTGACCAGAGCTGCCAATTATTCTACAACCTATAGTATATAATATCTGGTTGGTATAGGCCCTATACCAACATAATCATAAATAATATCAACAAATTCGCTGATATGAAATATTTTGTTGCAAGCCCTATTTCTGTTTTTGATTTCGTCACAATGCCATTAATGTGACAAGGTTGCAGCGCATTAGCAATTTGCGAGGGTTATACCTATATTATAAAAGTCACTTCTGACTCCCTTATTCTATAACGTCCGTAACATAATAATATTAATGCGCAAAGGAAGCGCAGTAATGCGATTTATACCATCACAGGAACTCCCATAGCTCATGGAGAGACGTTAGACTATTTTATAGGTCCCGGTTTACAGGTTCAGACTTCAGACGTGCAGGTTAATTCATGGGTACAACGGCATCCATATTACAAGGAGCCTCCTGTACAGATATCCTAAAACTGTTATCGGTAGTTCTTTTAATGTTCTACTTTTTGAAATGGGACTCACCCCATACCTAATAGAAATTGGTCTACTGTACAATGCAACTTGGTAGAAACACCTATCGGTTTCACTATTGTCAATATTACAAACTATATTGATTTTATCTTTATGGAAACTTTGGAGACGCCGATATACGAATATAAATATTTAATAATGGCCTTTTCTTAGAATATACTTAATACGTTACACCTTTATTGTTTTTAATGATGATATTCCTCTAAAATAGCAATGCATTCTTTTACAACTGTTTGAGATCGGAAACAGTGATTCAGTGACCATTTTCAATCACTCTCAGTAATATATGCTGCATAGTTTGAGAGCCAGTTGCTAAGATGAACGCACGATTAGTTCCATGAAATCGATATTTATGGGCACCATCGACCGTGATGTATGTGTGTGTCCACTGTGACAAACTGGCACATACCCGAAGAATGCATGACGGACATGCAGTCATGCAACTGCATTGGATGCAGCATGCTGATATTGTTGCATCAAGATTGACCTGTGGTCGGTTAATGACATTCAACCTGATTATAATTCCTTTTGGTTGTTTCTTAAAATGTATTATATTAGTTTTACTGATAAGTGATAAGACAACGAAAGGTTGTCTATCTCTGACATTAACTTAAACTTGTTTATTGCGTATTAAAATTAAGTAAGTACCTACACTCAGAATTTATATTCAATTAATTGCATGTAATACGAATACCAATCCAAAATGCGTGGTGGAAGGCTTATTAATCCTTATTGTGAGAGCACTCGAATCTACAGTGGGTCACTAAATCAAAAATGTGTCCACAAAACCTGAAGGTATTGCCCTTAGTATGGGAAGATGTCAAGACAGACTGACATAATTATCACATGATTATGATCAATCATTATCATGTGATATGTCAGTCTGTCTTGGTTGTCTATCATTTATTGTTCATGCTCACGGCACAGATCTGGCTTATATTTTTATCGTGGGTTCGTACACTGAGAAACTTCCAATACCAATAATTCCTTACTATAAAGTGTATAACGTAAAACATCCATTCATCAACAATAACTATTAAGTCAACATAATTAAAATGCATTAATAAACTTTCGTCGACTTCATTTACTTTGAAGTCCGATACTATAATAAACACGATTCAATTTGCATATCAATCAAGCGAGTCACATTTCCATAATTAACCAAATGTGTTAGGCTTAGTTCGTTATTTATTCCAATAAGATAGATTTGATTTATTATTACTTCGGGTGTAATTAACGAAATTCGGTGTACAGTATCGATATTATTTGAGTAGTAAATCTATAACAATTTCCCTCTGCGATAATTGCTTTTGTTTGTAAGACACAGGCGCACGAATAATGTATTTAGAAGCTAAAACTTAGTTTGGTTAGATTTGGCTATTCAAAAGTTAGTTTGGTTAGATTTGGCTATTCAAAAATTAGCAGAGGTGATAGCCCAGTGGCTTAGAATTCGACCTCGAATCGAGGGATCCGGGTTCGAATCCCAGTGGCACGCACCAATGACTTTGTAATAAAAGTTATGTGCGATTTATGAAATTAAATATCACCTGCTGTTACGGTGAAGGAAAACATCGTGAGGAAACCTGTATGCCTGAGAGTTCACAAAAAAAAAGTTCTCAAAGGCATGCGAAGTCCACCAACCCGCAGTAGGCCAGCGTAGTGGACTAAGGCCTACATCCTTCTCATTGTGAGAGGAGACCCGACCCTGTAGTGGGTCATTAATGGGTACTAACATTCAAAAGTTACGTGATTGAAACAATGTTTAGTTTTGGAATTTATGATGATAACTATTTATTTTGTTAAAATATTTTCGAGATCATTAGATGTTGCTTAACACCATAAACAAGTTCGCTATTAGCAGTTCTAGAACTTAACCATTTAACGTCAAATAGCATATGCTCGTTAGCTTCTACAGCATCAAAATAACACTCACGACAGACAGTAACGTTGGTATCTTACTAGTTGAACCATACGGGTTCTAACTGGCAAACGTTTACATAAACGTCGAGAGAGCAGGAAACAGTTAGTGCCAGTTGGTATGTCAGTGTACGAACCACCTGCGTCCACATAAAAATTCCATACGCCATTACTTTAGATATATAAATCATACAAGACTAAAGATAAGTGCTTTAATTTTTTCACCAGCTTTTTTGTTGCCGTATGTTGAGTGGTCACAACAACCATTGAAGCACGCCCCTCCTCAAATAGGATAGAAATCTTATTTGAGGAGAGGACATAGATGTTCGCCCTTAAATTGTCTGTATATCGAATAACGAAAAAACTCAAACACTTTGGACAAGTAGGTAAACATGTTAATTTATAATGTATGTCTATAAAGTTAAAAGCTATTTTATTAACTAAACTTTAGTTAATAAAATAGCTTTTATTTATTACTACCTACTTTAACTACAGGTAGTTTTAATCGTAGAGATAATTATCTTCTTCTAAAAATTTGAATATCAAACAAAGATAAAGAGACATGCGCACGCACACGGAGATGATTAAGTACATACACATTTGAATAAAGTTATATAATCAAATGACTTCGTAGCTAGTCGCATGACTCGCGTGTAATCTCAATTACCGAAAGTACTCGTAGGTATCAGTGTGAAGATAGGGCCAAGTCCGAGATAAACGATTTCAGATTTAGGATTACAATTGTATCAACTTTTAGAGTTGGTTCTGAATCGTATCTATAACATTTTCAACGTACTGAAACTCAAGGCAATTTTTAAGTCGACAAAATATGTGTAAATTTTTGAAGCTACTCTTACTGAAGCTACTCGTACTAATTGAGTAGTGTGAAAGAAATCTGTTCATATTTTAACTAGACAAGTATCAACAAGTTCACTTTATTGTGTTGAACATCAAAAATTTCAAGTTTTAAGGTGAGCCTCTCCAAGTAGTTACACACGGTCGTCTTTCTTTTCTAAACTTGGCTAAAACTCTGCTGTGCGTTGAGATAGAAGTTCGATGCTCACACGTGATACTCGTATGTAGTAAGATAACACTTGTACTTGATAAACAAGAGGTTTGAGATACAGCCAGTTTGATAAGATCTTGTAGATAAATGTATGAGCTTGTCACAAATGAGGTTGTTTGAAAAGGAAAGCTGATGTACTTTGACAGCTAATTTTATAAAATGCTACAAGTTTTTCAGATGTTATGTAAATAATTACAGCTTTACATAGGATACTCCAGTTAGCGTTAATATTTATAAAGACAGACTTTATATTATTATTTCTAAAATGAAACGAAAATCTTCGAATATGTATAATCTGCAGTAGTGTGTGGTTTTCAAACGGAACAATATCAAAATAATTCTTATTAAAATAGCATCGATAAAAACTCCAACGATGTTACGTCTATACATCTTACAATTGAAGTAACAATCTAACCATTAGCACAAGTCGGAAACAGCATTTTTGTATTACTTATGTCTTTATTCCTTTAGGGTTATAACTCATCTAGGAACGTTTTGAACTTTGTTGCTTTCCCGAACACTTGCACAAGCCAAATATCAATAAATAATATTAAAGGCCAATATTGTTGTAGCGGAAAAGATCATAGCTTTAGTATCGGGCAGTTTCTAGCGTTACGGCGAGCTTATTATAATACTATGAGATTTATCGATCTAATCTAAATATTTCACTCGAAGTTATTATTAGAGCCAGCTTTATGTTAAACTAGCTGACCCGGCAGGCTTTGCTCTGCCAATTATTAATTTGACTAATATCAAAAGCTTTTTTGAAACACAGTCAACTTTCCACCACCAAGTCCCATGCGAAAACCAAACAACTTTAACACGTTAGTTACAACGAAAAATATTTGGATAAGGATTTAAGCAAAAGTATGAATAACAGAAGTAACAGATAGCCCAGTGGCTTAGAATTCGACCTTGAATCGAGGGATACGGGTTCGAATCCCAGTGGCATACACCAATGACGTTGTAAAAAAGTTAAGTGCGCTTTATAAAAAATTAAATATCACCTGCTGTTACAGTGAAAGAAAACATCGTGAGGAAACCTGCATACCTGAGATTTCATAAAAACAAATGTTCTCAAAGGTATGTGAAGTCCACCAACCCGCAGTAGGCCAGCGTGGTGGACTAAGGCCTACATCCTTCTCATTGTAGATTGATCCGACTCTGTAGTGGGTCATTAATGGGTTACTGACATGGATGTCTGTACCCATTAAACAACTCCTCTCACAATTTTTTTGTGAACTCTCAGGCATGCAGGTTTCCTCACGATGTTTTCCTTCACCGTAACAGCAGGTGATATTTAATTTCATAAATCGCACATAACTTTTATTACAAAGTCATTGGTGCGTGCCACTGGGATTCGAACCCGGATCCCTCGATTCGAGGTCGAATTCTAAGCCACTGGGCTATCACCGCTGCATGACATGACATGGATATCATGGTCTAATTTTTTTTAATTTTTTTTTTAATTTTGGTCGGTATTTCAGTAGAAATAATTATGTTCTTTAATATTGTACCACATACTTTTGTTCTATCATCAATAGTTTCCGCAGCGCTTGCGACAAAAGACGTTTTAGGGCACTTTTTTACACCTTGGGTTACGTTACTTAAGTTTTAGCAAGGGTCCCTAATCTTTTCTAGCAATAAATATAGCCTATGTTACTCAGGGTGAATGTAGCTTTCCATGATGAAAGAATTTTTGAAATCGGCACAGTAGTTTTTGAGATTATTCATTACAAACATACACACACACACACAAATATCCTTCCTTCCTCCTCCTTCCTTTCAGCCCTTAGTAGTCCACTGCTGGACATGGGCCTCCCCTAATCGACGCCACTCCGCCCGGTCCTGGGCCCTCTGAATCCAACGGTTTCCCGCTGTCTTCTTCAGGTCATCAGTCCACCTGGTCGGAGGGCGGCCTGTGCTCCTTTTGCCTAAACGTGGTCGCCATTCGAGGACCTTTTTTCCCCATCGGTTGTCAGTCCTGCGAACGATGTGGCCAGCCCATTGCCACTTTAATTTGCAAACTTTGAGAGCTATGTCGGTCACCTTCGTTCTTCTACGGATTTCATCATTTCTGATTCTGTCTCGTAGAGAAATACCAAGCATAGCTCTCTCCATTGCTCTCTGGGCGACTCTGAGCTTGTGCATTAGGCTCACAGTAAAGGACCACGTCTCGGCACCGTAGGTCATCACTGGCAACACACATTGCTCGAAAACTTTCGACTTCAGGCACTGAGGTATATTGGACGTCAAGACGTGTCGTAGACTCCCGAATATACAGTGGCACAACAATAAAGTGGCGCCACCCTAGTTTAATGCATTTCGACGGACACTTTTTCATGTATACAGATGATCCTCCTTAGCTCTATCCTCCATGCTGCGTAGGGAACCTACCGCGCGAATGAGCCGCGCGGCTACCTACCTATTTCATAGATGTGCCCGCCCCTCTCCAAATATCTTTTGAAAGGAATATACGATTTGAAAAATGCAAAAAGTAATCTACGGGTATCGAAACAATTTTGAATACAAAATAATTTATTTGGATAAGGATTAATAAAAAGTTATGAATAACATGCATATTTCTATTTCTATGACTTATTCGTTCCTACTTGGTGTCCCATAACACCACATCATTTTTATTAATTTAATTTTTATTTTCAAGTTTTTAGTTTTGTTGTTAGTTGATAACTTGATACTTCTCATTCTATTGACTTTATTTTTAATTTTGAGAATGAGCTCTATTCTACTAATCAAGCCCTTTCATTTGATACCCATATTGAAGCAGTTGTAGAAAATATGTAATGCGCCACTTTGTTGCGGCGGCCATCTTGAATTTTCATTTTTTATAGTGAGATCTATTCAACCAACCAAGCCCTTTCATCTGAAACCCATATTGAGGTAGTTGCGGAAAAAAAATGTAATCCGCCATTTTGTGGCGGTGGCCATCTTGGATTTTCATTTTTTTATGGTTAGCTCTATTCTAATAATCAAGCCCTTTCATTTGATACCCATATTGAGGTAGGCGCGGAAAAAATTTGTAACCCGCCATTTTGTGGCGGCGGCCATCTTTGATTTTCATTTTTTATAGTGAGCTCTATTCTACTAATCAAGCACTTTCATTTGATACCCATATTGAGGTAGGCGTGGAAAAAATATGCAACCCGCCATTTTGTGACGGCGGCCATCTTGGATTTTCATTTGTTATTGTTAGCTCTTCTACTAATCAAGCCCTTTCATTTGATACCCATATTGAGGTAGTTGTGGAATAAATATGTAATCCACGATTTTGTGGCGGCGGCCATCTTGGATTTTCATTTTTTTCATAGTAAGCTCTATTCAACCAATGAAGCCCTTTCATTTGATATCCATATTGAGGCAGTTGTGGAAAATATTTAATACGCCACTTTGTTACGGCAGCCATCTTGGATTTTCATTTTTTTCATAGTGAGCTCTATTCTACCAATCAAGCCCTTTCATTTGATACCCATTTTGAGGTAGTTGCGGAAAAAAACATGCAATCCGCCATTTTGTGGCGGCGGCCATCTTGGATTTTCATTTTTTTATAGTGAGCTCTATTCTACTAAACAAACCCTTTCATTTGATACCCATATTGAGGAAGTTGCGGAATAAATATGTCATCCGCCATTTTGTGGCGGCGGCCATCTTGGATTTTCATTTTTTTCATATAGCCTATGTTACTCAGGCTGAATGTAGCTTTCTAATGGTGAAAGAATTTTTGAAATCGACCTAGTAGTTTTTGAGTTTATTCGTTGCAAACATACAAAAATACAAATGTTTCCTCTTTATAATATGTATAGATAATAAGATGAAAATTTACATCCATTAGTAATAGTAGTAGTATGAAATTGTAGTCGTGGTCATATGTTTTGTCAATTTGCACTAAAGCTTATTTTACTAGAATGTTTTATAATACATACATACATACCGGTCAAACAAAGGGTTAGCCTCATTTTTGCATCGCCGTAGTTGGGTTAAAAGGAGACGTGTAGAAACTTGTGATGAGATCCGATGTAATGTGGACACTATTATCCGGGAGCCGGTTTCCGGCAAATCTTCGGATCCGTAGTGGGAACCCAGCCTACCACCCAGAATTGGGCATAAACGTTGTTTATGCGGCTAAATGTCACGAATTTCGATTAGTAGGTACCTACACGCGGGAACAATTGTTTCAAAATTGTCGGATTCAGTTCTCATGTTGCTCTGGGTTGAGCAAGCGCATTGTGGGGTAAAGTAAATGCCTTTTAAATGGTTTATAGGCGAGCTTAATCTGATCTTCTGCGAATACGAAACTGTCGCCCGAGGCGGTGTGTCCTTTACTAAATCACGCGGCCATGGTATCGCATCTAGGACTGATAGGGATGTCTCTGTAGTACCAGAAAGGTACAATACCCATTATAGATACCTATGTACATAAGGGTATAGAGCTACAGAGTATACTTTGTTAAATTGAGCCTCTGTAATTGCAAGTGGTAAGCAACAGATCAGTAGTAGGTATTAAAGAACTATGATAGTGCATAGGCTAGCACGGTGTGGCAAAGTGATGTCAATATTCAGACGGGTTTGGTGCAGGATTTAAAACGAATATTAAATTTAAACTGATATTAATGAATAGATTGCGGCAATTCTTGAGGTTATGGGCGGTCATAGTTCAAGCACTACTAATAACAAAGACTACTATTGAACAGAAACTTTAAGAGTAAGATGAAGAGACAACTTATTTATCAAGCATTAAAAACACTTAAACGGCATATTGCAGTGTTTGTTTCTACAGTGTTCCATTCTATGTTCGTTTTTTACGATTAACATTGTTATTGCTTTGTATTGGAATGTACTTATCCATCAATCGCATGCTATGACACACACAACCCTGAAGTGATGATCATTGCTACTCTCCTCAGGTTTGCCATAGGCGGCTAGAACACATCCAACTTACGTGCGACCGTTTGCTCTGTAACGCAAGTACTTGTATATCTGTCCTTTTCTTTTACGTTCACTTTTATAGTTCCATCCCTTTTCTAATAAGCAATTCTATTTCGCTTTACAGCGTCAGCGGCGTCGCCTTTGTTTCAATTTGTCTCTTTATGTCGATGTATTGCCTGCTCAGAAATATGCGCATGCGCTTGGAATTTCCCTCAGCCTCATGTTTCAATGTATAGATTCCAGTGGATTTTATGTTTTTTTACATTGTTAGACCTTAAGGCTGTGGTAAATTTTATTGAGTGTACCGTAACGTTTAGATTATCCCTTGTTATTAAAGGACTTAATGAGGAAAACAAGCTTAAGAGGGAGTTATATATCATGAGTAAACAGGTGCCTTGGATTTGAATTGATAACTTACAATTAAATATATGTATTTCAAAACATTATAATCAACACAGTCGATTGTGTACTGTACTGAATAGGTATATTACTTGAAACTAAACGTACTTCGTCAGTGACTTCCATCCTTTTTACACTAGTGACCATAACGTAGGTGCAAACGAGAAAACTAATAATACTATATACTAATATACATTAGTATAAGCAGCTGGTGTCATTACAAGAATTGTGTTGCGCGTAAAATGGAACGAATGCCAGTATCAGCCTTATTTATTGTTTGTATAACTGTCTTGAAACCAATCGCTTTATACATTATAAAAGATTTAGATATTCACATTATATCAAAGTTTTGACTTTAAGTAGGTGAAATGCTACCGATTTAGTTTGTTATTTATTGTTATTTGAAATAATTTTGGATATAATAAGATTAAAGCTATAAAGTGTATAATGTATATCTATCGTTTCTCTTATAGATAACAAAATTAAGGTAAAACATCTTAGGTTTGTGACCTTACGCTAAATAAATGATTGCAATAATATGATTGAAATTTCAATGGTACAATTGTGTCCCAAGCATGAACACTATCGTTACAGAATTCGTATACCTAATTTACGTGTGCCATTAGTATGGGAAGATGTCAGACAGACTGACATAAAAATGCGTTTTAAATAAAGAAAGATGAAGTTTAAATCAGAGAAAAACTTTCATTTTCAATAATGTATTAATTTATTAAACGCAATTTTCACATGACACACAATTCCAAGAAATCGAACAACAACATTTTAGTTTAGTATAATTAAAAGCAAATGTTTAATACGGCGATATTAAATTGATTTTAAAGATTATTTACTTCTGAAGGAACTGAGACATTTAAATCGGATTGGTTTCAACACTGACATTATTAAATCCATGTCAAGTTTGCGACATATGACAATGAACGGGTTTCATCGATACATTATGTAAAGGTTCCGTGTTTACTACAGCTTACGTTTCTAGCTAGTGATGCCACTAATCCTTTACATGGTGTGTTTGGTAGACATAAGAATTTTGGATAGAGCTTCTTATGGCTTAAATGATTGCTTTTATTTACTTAGCGTGAATACGTCACATAACAAATCACCCTGTATATTGTAAGTCACGGTCGTGAGTGCGGAGACATAACATCATTTATACTAGGTACTATTTACTAATAGGTAATAATATACGAAAGTTAATAGAACGCAGAATAATTACTTCCTACTCATGGATCCCTAATGAAGTGCAATCTAGTTAGGTTTCCCTCGTTACATAGGAATACTGTGAAATGTCAAATCATTAGCATATTCCATAATAATGTAAGATTACAATAGTTACGTGTATCTAGCGATCGCGTGCGAAATCACCCACTCATCTGCTTGCAACACCCGACCTATGACATCTAAACCAAGATGGCCGACTGACAAACAAAACGCTCCTTTCCCTGCTGTTAAACGTCATGCTTCCGATCGTAGAAGCATAAATTATTTTCTCGATATTCGGCCACAACGTCTAGACTAGTATAGATAAGAAATGTAACAGAATACGATCTACAATGTTTGCTTATTAATTTATCCACGAAATATATTAAAAATGGTCGTCGAGTAAACTTTTTTTTAATTGAACGTTTATAAAGAAAGCCATTTATTTAAATACAGTACGCACGTGAAAAATAACATATAAACTAACAATAAACTCTACAAATTTGACATTAACGAAAAAATTACAAAAATGAAGACACAAAAACCAAAAATGAAAGAAAGAACCAAGAAAAAAGAATCGAGTTAGAACACTACTTTCAATTGTAACTACTTATACGTAGGTACGTACATAAATACATATTGTAACAATATATATTTGCCGATATACCTACTACAACCACAATATATAACTAATATAAACTACCTGATGATCTAACTCTCAGACTCTAATTTACAATAAATAAATAAATAAATAAATAAATAAATAAATAAATAAATAAACAATAACTTCGCCAACATCAAGTCACATTAATTCCTTTTATGCCCGCAACACCCTCCAGGCCATGCAATCCAACCGTACATTTTAAACGAATATTGCGAACGTTATAAAAACAAATGGTAGGACAGTTAAAAATAATACCATAATTATTTATTACACTCAGCCGTCTCTAATTTACAAATAACAACAGTGTATCGTAGGAAGACTTGAAGACGTGCACTGGGCGTGTTATTTGAGAACATAAACCTTAAGTAGAGGCTAGTTGCTAGTCTCTACTTCGTTCTGAAAAGCTATTGCTATAGAAATGACACATGAATTAAACTGATTAATAATTAACTAATTGTTTAATAAAGCTTTTAATCTACTCATTGTCCTACCTTCTCATATTTCTCTGTCATATAATTATTTCTAATACGCTGGGAATTGAACCGAAGATCCTTCGAAAACCGCACTGACATTCTAACCACTGCTCCATGGAGGTTTTTTTATTGTGGTTAAGCATGCAAGTTTTCACATGGGATCTCTCAGGCATGCAGGTTTTCCCACTATGTTTCCCCTCACCGTTACAGCAAATTCAACCAATTATTCAAATTCAACTAATTTAACTATTTATTTAATTTCATAAAGCGCATAGAACTTAAGAAAGTCACGGGGCGTGCCGATGGGACTCGAACTTAGACCCCTCGAATAAGAAGCCGAATTTTGAACCACTGGGCTATCACTGCCAACAAAGATGTTAACTAGGTACATACAAATATGGTAACTATTTCTAAATATCAAAAGTTGTATAAGGGTTCAATGGAAGAATTAAGAACACTGTTCAGCATTTATAAATCGACGGAGACAACAGTAACCTAGTCCAGTATGATAATACACATGATACCCGCTAAAACCTTTCGGTTCATTATCTTTTATATCTCTCCACTTACACCTAGAGCCCATAATTTGCTATCTCGATGCAATATAATTACCATAATTGGTAATCGGTCTCTCAACTTAACACATAATCGCGAGGTATCTACTAATTTGGCGCTGGTTACGATATTATTGCACCTAATAATTATCAATTACATAATAGTGAAATATCTCTGTTATAGATCCTAAACGCGAAGCTCCGCCGGGTTATATTTAGGAGCGATCACTGGTGTTCCTATTCAAATCTTCACCGAAACTTAGAGAATTCGCCGCTAAAATATATGTACATTATAATAATATCCCTTTCTAATTCACAGCTTAGTGGCGGGTGTGCGATATGAACCGCCTCAAAAAAAAAAACAAAAAGTCATTTTACTTTTAAATACTTGAAAAGTTTCAACATGAACACCGTGGCTCATACCCACGTTTGCATGCTTGATGTGCATTATTTAGAATGCTCCTATACCTACCTACCTACCGATTTTAACTATCTGATGTTTGAATTTAACACAGACCTACGCACGGTACAAGCCATTCATTGTAATATTGCTTGATTCTACTACACTACATTAACATTAAATCCTCAACGTTTCACGTATTCCCTGCATTTAATTGAAATGATTGCTGTAGGTACACCTCAATCAAAGAAGAGATACTCCATTCATTCAGAAGCTCGTTCCAATTCCATACTAATACCGCTCATTCATTT
The DNA here is from genome assembly GCA_905147235.1 of Erynnis tages. Classification (NCBI taxonomy): domain Eukaryota; kingdom Metazoa; phylum Arthropoda; class Insecta; order Lepidoptera; family Hesperiidae; genus Erynnis; species Erynnis tages. Next base: position 4,254,333 of record LR990079.1, read on the forward strand.
CTCAAAACCGTTTATGGTACCGAAAATCGTTTGTCCAGTTGCATTCACGCCCCAAATATGGCGCTCGCAGAGGAAATGCGAGTTCACGGGCGGTGACCCAGCGAGCCCAGGGTACCGTGACGGGTCTGACGGAATGACCATTGGGATGACTGAAAAGAAATTATCTTAGTTCGAATATGATGAAATTAAGTGGATTTTAAGCCGATATACGGATAAAAAAATAACTGAGAAAATTAAACATATTTCAATAGCAACCTTGCAAAGCAATGCACGGCTACTATTCATTCCTAATGAAACGTTGCAAACGTTGTATTATACATGTCATGAGGCCATCCATCTACTAGGCGGACTGTTGACATGAAGAGGACAGCGAAAGTCCGATAGATATAGTGACAGGTGGAGCGGCGTCGATCAGGGGAGGCCCATGTCCAGTTGTGGACCACAAAGTAGCAATAAAATTATGTGACTAATCATTAGATTTTATTTATTTTAATTTCATTAAAATCATGAACACCAAAATAAATAACTGTAACAATATCACTCATATATACCTTGTCAAAGCTAAAGAATAATTCAAGTTTAACGGAGAAGAAGCGTTACAATTTCACAGAAAAGTTAAATGCGGAACCGTTTTACCACTCACGCTGGACCTACAGGATACACTCATATCATACTTTTATCATACCTCCCAGCGTTTACTCTAACGATGCAGCAATAGAGGAAACGAATCATAAGAAACACCGGACTAATGAGACCGATTAAATGCATCCGTAAAATACTAATGAAAAGTCCTTGAACTTGAAGCAATTTGAACCTTATACCCAAGATATTAAACCTTAAAATTATTTGATAACAGTTACAGAGTAGCAAAGTTGTTAGGAGTAATTATAATAGCTCTTATCTCGTAGGGGTTTAGGTTAATATTGTAACAACGAATATAAGCAGACTTCATACTTCGTGGAGACGCAAGACCGGAAAGTGTTACAGAAACGTGCTTAAATAATAGCAATTTTATAAGCACGTGACGTATCTTAAATTATGTGCAATACATGTAAGTATAGCAATTGATTTATGAGGTAAGTTGCTCATAAGAAGATGCATTTCCCGTCATAGCGCGTAAGTTACGAGTATAGTAACTACCTAACTGGACCTTACTACCTTCAGACACCGTATAAAGATAGCGAAGAAAAATTGCCTATATTAAAATATAAGATAATTTATATAGATTAAAATAATTGGCACATTAGGTACCTATAAGTGACCAAACAGTGCACGTGTCTCTTCCCACAACAGGAGGAGCATACTTCAACGCTGCTCCAATGCCGCGGTGGAGACACGGGTGGTCAGCCCTTGCCGGTTGCTTTCAAACCGGCCATAGGGCTTCAGACAAGGTTTAACGACTGTTATCTTTTCGAGAACAACCAGGACCGTCGTCGACGTCCTCCGAAGCACGAAAGCGCGCATAGGTACAACTACTACTCGGTACTAGCGGTCACCCATCCAGGTACTGGTCGCGCCCGACGTAGCTTGACTTTTTCGAACGCATGCGATGTACTCAAGCAAGGCTTTGTGCGCTTCACTCAACAGTAGGATACAAAAAAGAGTGGCAGCGACATTAAATCAATGTCCTCTAATATACTTAGACAAGCGTAGTGCGCTAGAAGTGTCCCAGATATTATCGCATCGTGTCGCGTAAGGCGCGTCGCGACTATTAACTACTATGGAGCTGGGATTATGTAGCGAGCGACGCACGCGCAATATTAAGTAGCCGATGCTTGCTCGTGTTATTAGATTACGTATCACGGTAGTAATAGTGGATACCGACAAATGTTTAGGGTTACACTTTAAAAAAATATGAGATTTTTTAAAAATGAACTCTTGAAATTATAATATCGATATTGCATATCAATTAGTCGTGGGATTTTAGGTTTCCTTAATATAACTCCAGTATAAACAAGATTAGGGGTTTAAGTTGTTAAAGTTCCAAGTACCTATTTCTGTATTTCGTTTAAGAATATTTATTATAAACCGACGCATCATAAATCATAAATTAAAAATATATTAAAAAAGTGACCATTCATTTTTAAAACGCTTATGTAAATCGCGCGTACAGTAATATAATCTCGACTAAGGCATCGTTATATCGATATTTAAGGTTGGATCTAGTTCAATGCAGTATTCTTTACCAATCCGCATAAGTGTAAACTCCTTAAGCTTAAGCTCCTTAAGTAAATTTCCAATATCCGTGGGCTTCAAAACAAACGTCAGTACTCACTTATCTACTTCCTTATTCGTAAACAGTTTTAGAATTTTAAAGTTGGTTTTGACAGCCCTAATCAGGTCGCGTGTGTAGTTTCGCTAATGTGGTGTGAAACGGATAGTACATATTATTATAATAAATGAAAAATAACGGTTCGTCAGCTTTGTATTTAGAATTCTATTTTATAACGTTTAGAAGTACCGCTTAGTGGCGCCATGTCACTTTAAATTATTATAAACGAATCTAGAAGTGGTAAAAGATTGTATGGGGCGTCAAGTCTGGTGACATCGTTGTGATCGTCTAAAACTTTGCCCGAACTCTAGTAGCTACTAAAAGCTAGTAAGGACTTTAGGAAAAATAATAGCGACTGGTTGTCATAATTATATGTCAATCTATCTGACATCTTCCCATAATTATGACAAACGTTAAGTAAAGAATACTTTGACGAGTGTTCCCCTCGGAGCACTGATTACGTTGCCTCATTCGAGATATACTCCAACCGCAAAGCCCAGCGCGATTCATAACATATTCAGAATCAACAAAACTAGTTCTAATAACAAGCGCATTTGCGCCATTCCATTCCGACACAAACAGATACAAGTCCCACAGGAATGTAAGTAGAGTTACATTAATTGGTGCTTAGCATACACCGGAGACCTCATGAATGGCTGCATCGGGATTTCTTTAATTCATCGGCTGACTGCTACCGTTAGTACTGCCTGTACCAATTACACGTGTCGAGTGGAATATACAATTATCTGATTAAGGAACTTGTTGTATCGTGGGCCTGTTACGGTTAGAGATAAGTGGGGGGAAATACAGTGCGTTTGTTGTGCAACTGATGTAAATGGTGGTTTGATGGATTTTTCATTAAAATGATATTTCAAATCCATTCGAAAATAGTAGTAGATTTGCAATTTAATACCATATTGTATACAGAAATTAGAAATTGTAACATCATTTGAAACGACTGTGATAATGTATTTAAAAAAGAAAATTTGCAAAAAATGCACTCATTTAAGGCAATATAAGAAAACCTGAGTTTTTCTTATATATAAATAAACAGTTTGTATTGTAGTTCAACGGCAACTTAAAAAGCGGTACAAAATCAATATCTCTTAAACGAATCATCTCAAATAAATTAATCTATAGAAATAAAAAAAATCGTTTACTAGTTTGAAGTGAAACAACATGATGAATAAAGATTTATTCACAATAGATTCCGATGAGGCCATAGATTGAGTCATTGAATAATGTAAGGAACCGAATAAAGAAAAAACTCCGAGGTTAGGTAAATATATAAAAAGTGAATACTTTGTATACGTACGTAGTGGGATAAATGACAAAGCGAGAAGTTATGTCCGGTAGTATAATGAATGAAATTAAACATAATATTGAGATCGTAGATCATTTAGTAGTACCTACATCAGTAGAACTGTTTGTTCACAAATCACGAAGTAATGAAGTTAACTGTTAATTTGGCATAAAAAGTATAGAAATCAGATACAAAATGTCTTTCTTGTAGTACCTCCGATCATCAAGTCATGAACCCTTAAAAATGAAAGTTTAAACTTATAGTGCCTTCGGCTTTGAGCTCAGCAAAATTGACAGGATAGTTTTAACGAAAAGGATTTTCTTACGTCGTTTATAGAATATGGTTTGAGTAAATTGACGTAAATGTGATGTGGAAATGATCTGCCTACTATTTAGGGTCCTTAATTTTGTTGATCATCCAACCGAGTCAACGTTAACTAAACTCAATTTTATTATCAACCATTGCTAATTACGCTCAGAAATCCACAAAAACTGAGCAAAAAAAGTATACATCTCATTCCAAGTTCAAAGAAAATCCCCTTGCTATCGTTGTAAATCATTTATTTCATGGTCGACCGAGCCCATTTATTATCCTAATATTGGTTTTGCCAGTATCAAAACAGGTGTCGTGGGAGCTATTGCTTCATTGTATTACGGTCGATGACTTACGGTGGCAGTTTCTTGCACCATTTAACTTTTCGTTGAATTTGACAGGTGACGCCGGGTTCTGATTACTGGTACACTTACCTGGAAAAAAAGAATAACATAAACATTTTAAAACTTTCCTTCAATATTTAGAAATTGTTGTTTTTTGAAACATTTTTTGTCATCCTGAAAGTACTTTTGCTACTGTAGAAGGTAAATGTAATTTTGAAAATTATAATTTTCATGATAATTCCCATGCCTATCAGGAACGGCGACGTCTATTGACGTAGAATAGAACGAATCTGACAGCGAAGAATAATCACGGACTAACAGGAACCGACTGACTATTACAAGGGAATTCTAAATTCATCCATGTCTATCGACGTCATTCAAGTCTAATTGAAAGGGTATTTCTGATAAAATGTGTTTTACATGAAGAGGAGACGGTTCAGACAGATGTCATCTGTCAATCGTTATCAATTAAGGAAGCTGTCAGAGAGCTGTGGTTTAATTCTTGGTTTTTTGTTATAACGGTAATGTTTGGTTGCACGTTACTTATTGTTAATAATATTTGGGAGTCCTGCAAAACGACCTTCCTCCAGTCACTGTCTTAACCACTTCACTATATCATGTGACTCACACTCATATGTGATACATAATTACATACCCATAGTTTCACAATCGTGTCTACTTATTGGACAGGCAAAGTGTTGTCACTATTTGTTAGTCCTGTCACAGAATACATAATAGTACAAGTACAGTGGGCCTTCCACTTCGAAAAGTCATTTAAAGAAATAATATACACTCTAGCTACAATACGATTAAGTTCAATTCAGATCGCGCAGCGCTTAATAAATCATCTACGATAATGTTGCGTCTCTTACTAGCGCATAAGCCTTACCTTTTCCACTTTTCCGCTACCTGTTGCGTCTCTTTCTAGCGCGTTACTCTTACCTATTCCACTTTCCTATCTAGCCGTTTATACGGGGCCGCTGTGCGTAGGTACATTTTTGATACCGACACGGGGAGTGGGCCAGGCCTCGTCCTGTGCGCGATATTGATATCCCCAGGTAAATAAAATAACCAGTCGTCTAAAGCAATCTACCTACCCATTCTGTAGCGATATTTCAAACAAAAAAGTAGCCTAACTTTGAAGGTATAACATAAAAGTTTAAGTTACTGAGTAAACAAAACAGTAAACTGCTACGAGGAAATGTGTAATGAACATGTGTAATGTTATGGCGAAAATATGTATTTTATGAGGGTCATTGACCGGTCAACTGTGTTTACAGTATTGTTCAAACCGACTGGTGTTACTTCCCACTATAACCTTCTAGAATTACTTGAGAAAATACATCTCACTCATTGAGTTACATGGCGATCACAAGTTATTACGGATACGTAAACACAATGTAAAGATTGTCTAATGCAGATCCACTTTGACGGTTTGACCGATAATAATTAGTTATGTTATTTCAATATCTTGTGTACTACAAAGAGTTTAATTTTTATCTGTGTAATGTAAACCGCTTAAATGTGTCTACGTTGGATAAAAATATTAGTATGAAAAATTTTAAAGGGCAACAATTTCAAAGAAAAAACAAATATCTCGGAAAGAGATCGGACCACACTAGAGGTTTATGCAACATTGCACGTGCTTAACAGCTTGAGATTAATTATGTTTACGTAATAAATATATTTGCACAAACAACACCTGTATCAATTACCGATAACACAATACTCAACACTCGCGTTAGAACGCCTAAAAACTCGTTTGGTTAAAATTTAAACTTTAAATGAAAGGTGAAAATTTGCCTTGCCAAATTAAAACATCACACATGCCAAATTAAACTGAATAAAATTAAAGTGGCAATGGGCTGGCTACATCGTTCGTAGGACCGACAGCCAATGTGGGAAGAAAGGTCCTATAGTAATAATAAATAGCGACCACAGGTCCCGGTGCGGTGGACTGACGACCTGAAGGAGACAGCGGGTAACCGTTGGATTCAGAGGGCTCAGGACAGGGTGGAGTGGCGTCAATTTGGGGAAGCCCATATCCAGCAGTAGACTACCAAAGGTTGAAAGTAAGGAAGGAAGGATATTAAAATTTATATCAAAATGGCTAATTCAAGATAGCGTCCACTGAGCAAGCAGGCTCAAGCAGCCTCAACATCAATTCCTGTCAAGTGTCAACTAGTATTCGCAAAAACAAAACGCATCTTTCCAAATTAATACATCCATGACCGACGTTAAACGCATCTCTAATATTATGCATTGAAAATGATACGTATACCATTTCTTGCTTACGAAACCCCATAGGATCAGTAATTTGCGGAACATTATCCATCATTATGTTTATGCAACAGAGTCCGTAAATGGTGTTTAATAATATATTTAATAGATACATTGTAGTTTGTTACATCAAGGCATTTATTTTGCCGTCACGAAAATTTACTTTGCTGAGTGGAAATTACGGAATGTTTCGGTTGAATGTTAGGCTTGTGTACCAAACATCACTTATTTGAATACACAATACGTTATTCCACAATATTCTGAAGTGCCCGCTCAAAATGCTTATAACAACAGCCCAGCAATATAGGTCGTTGTGACTCAAACAAATTCTTCTTTCGGTTTCCAGTCTCCGTTATCAGCGCCTCTTTGTGTCTGAGGGTCCATCGTCTGCAACCAAAAGTGACATATTCCTGGTTCCGGTCTTACTTAAAATTTCACTTAAAATCGTGAGTCTCTACTAAATCATATTTCCTTAACGAAATTATGTGTACATCTTTGCCATTCAAATGCAACCTATTCCATAAACGGGTCCAATGAAACGTAGTAATATAAGGCCACTATCCAATAAAACTTAATAAGGTATCCAATATTCTTATGCACCATGTCTCAAATCGGCATCCAGTGATTATTCACAATCATTGTCACTTTCCCATCCTCAACTTTCACCTTTATTTTACCATTGCCCACTTAAGGCAGACACCTTAACAATAATAAATTAATAACTATGAATTATTTAGATGTTATCTTGTTAATGGTTGTGAAGATGCTTTATAGTTTCCTGTTTTAGATCTCGTGCACTCATCTTAATTTGATTAAGAGCAAAATTAGTCTAATTTTGTAGTGGGAAAATATTTATCTACTTTAAAACATTACTTTCTTTTTGAAATGTTTTTGTTTACAAAACAGAAAGTAGCTATACCTAAATTGATTGTTAATTTGGCTTAGGTATAACAAAATTGTTACAAAAGACTTTTAAGTGAATATTTTAATACATAAAAAAGTAATTTAACACTTAATAGACCAATAACTATAGTATAGAAGATATCTACTTATTAAACATACCAAACTAACGTTACAGTGTCAGAAACAAAAAGCATTTTTTTAAAGCAGGACAAAACAATTATAATTCACTTGTACCAATTCTTTATTCACTTTTACTGTCCTAAATAGGCGTCATCTTTGTAAACAAAAACATTTGCCTTCTCACGTACGAAATATGTCACTTTGACGTATTTTCGCACATAGTACTTTATTAGTGGAGGTCCGTTAGTTGCGTGGGAGATCTAAACAAAGCATCGTTCGTATGAACTGTATGAAAGCATCTGTTACTGTTAGCGAAGCAATGCAAATGAGGAGAATCGCCAAGTATTTAAACAGCTATTCTCCGGTACCATAAAAGATAAACCTTAATAAATAGGTACAAAGGCAGCGCAAGCTGTTCGCAATTTATGATTATAAATGCTCATTTCCTACACGTATGGGTTGTGCTGTACTAAATGAACCCATTCTAAAAGCTTCAAAAACAACAAGCACTAAACAGGAAACACTTTAAGCCCGTGTCCTCATTGCCAAGTCGCACGAAAAATTTGCTCATACGACAACGTTACTCACTGCACACATTTTGTTGCATCAGTATCACGTTCAATTAGGAGAGCCAATACAGAGCGCTGTGATTAAATTTTGTCAATAAGGACAAATCCTAGTTTAACAAATTCAAAACAGTGTTGAATGAAACTAATATAAAAGTAGAAAAGAGTACATCACGGAATTTTAGACCTCTTAAATAACAAGATACAGGAAACGACAACTGTGTAAAACAAAATACAAAACAATAGTGTCATGTTACTCGAGCAGATGTACTGTATCTGGCTACGTGGCTCCTGAAGGAAACCACTTAGCCGCAACCAGGTGTTATAGCAACACGTGTTTGTCATGTTTTTGTTCTTGTGTATTTGCCATATGCATCGAACAAAAAGTGTGTTACGTTTTTCATTGTATGAGCTAATGTGGTATCTAGATCATCATTACATGTATATTATTTGCCCTACATTTAATTTTCTGTACAAATTTACGATGAAAATACCAATTTTAATCGGTCATTTTTTTGTACTGAACAGTAAGAATAGTAAACAACTGATGACGACAACATAATATGGGTTACTTGCAGTACCTATTGGTGTTTACAGTCAGCCAAGAAACTTCTTTTATATAGGTAAAAATGTCTGAAAAGTATCTGAAGTGAAGAGCGCAAAAAAGATATGATGGATATCGGTCGAAATACAAATCACGACGATCGTTCAGAGAAAACTTTCATTAAGGTTTTAATATTCCTAGGTGGAGGTTCACCATGCGGAGGCGTCGATTAAGAGCCCTTGTCTAGCAGTGGTCTCAAAAGGACCGAAAAGAAGAAAGAAGAAAATTATACTAAGATATAAAAGTTAAAGGAAGTTATAAACTTAAAAGATGCTGAAAATCAAATACGAAGCAAGTGGATGATATTAAACGCTTGAAGCTTGAAACGCTTAATTTGAAGAATCCGCAACGGTTACGTTAAACGGAACGCATCACAAGGCACACATTGTTCTGCTGTCGACATGATTGAAGGCGCGGGATGCGATGCAACGTGGGAGCGGGAATATGGAACATGCGAACCTCATTCGACAGCGATGGCAAGTCAAAAGCGTTTGACTTTGAATGAAACCGCGAAAAAGCCTGGCTTCAAACTTAATATTAGAAAGCCCATCTAATGTGGGAAAGGTAGCTAAATTATGCATTTTATCAAGGTACGTTTTTAAAATTTCAAAAGTATATTATTTCTAAGTTAAAGAAGTTGGAATTTAACATTGAATGATAATAATTTTGACAGGATGTTTAAAATTGAAAGGATCGCAGGATCTTATCTCGTCGTCGTTATAATCCGATTTCAAGAATACGTGCTCGTGAGATTAACCATGTGATTATAGTCTTAAAATAATAAGCCAAAATCAAAATTCTCCGAAAGGGTAATAAGCAAAGACTACACAGAAGAGATCACAAAAACAATCAGTTCTAACAATCATAACGCAAAGCACCCACAAAGCCTAATGACCACAGATTGCAAACAAATGGGACCAACTAAAAAGAGACTAAAACATTGAACAAACAGGTTTTGGAGTCAGATGGTATTAAAGACAGCCCCAACCCACATCCGGAGTAAGTGACGCATGCATATCAAATGGCGGCAGCTTTTGGGTTCTACGTAAGTAGTATCGTACCTTTATCCTGTTGCAAAGATGTAAAATTTAAGTAAGTAAAAGGACATGTATGGTCATATTTTATATATTATCAAAATTACGAACGATAATTTAGAACGCAATAACTTGTAGGAATATTCCTAAGTCAGAAACAATTTTGCAATGCAACAAGCTAGTGATATCAGATAATTGACAAATCTTGTAGTCAAAGTGAAACATGATAAACTTGTACGCGAATTCGTGCCTGTTGGCAAGTTAACTAATTTACGCTAATTAGAACGAGGACAGGTCGTTGTTCAGAATGTTCACGAAGCGAAGCAGGAACTTGTTTACAAAGGTAAAACGATTTACAAGATGTTACGAAGGCAAGGAACCACATAAATTAGTCAGGATTTAAAACGGTCGTCTGAGAATCCCTACAACGTACGTACATTAAGACTTATTTAAAGTAAGTAATTTCCTGTAAGTACGCCTGCCGAAGATCGATGTTTTAAATGGCTTAATGATTCAAATTTGAAAAGCAGATTATACAAATAAAACATGTGACCACCGACCCTTTCTTGTTGAAGTTGGTAACATCTTTTTTGACCAGAGTTTAGGGAGACCTGATCCAATAGAGATATTAAGATAAAAATAAACTGGATCGAAGCAGAAAGGTTCAGATTTCCCACGCCTACAACAACTTTTTGTACCCAAAAATTTGGACCGATTGCTCCGTAGCCGGCAGCGATCCCCGAACGTCCGCAATAATGATAGGGATCGAAGCAATTATTTTGGAATTAATATTACGTGGACCAATTAAGGTGTGGTTCGAGAAAGCTAAAACATTCCAAAAGCTATCATCTGTATCATTATAACATAACATGACTCTGCAAAATTGTATGGCAATAACAGGACACGTCAGTGAATGCGCACATATTACAATTGTTCAGAAATAAATTCTGTATCAACCAAGAATTTCTGTTACATGAAATTGTAGTAATAAAAAATATTCTCAAGCTGGTTTAAAAAGCTTCGCCATTTATCCTTTACTGGACTGCACAACCGCAAAAAAGATAAATGCAAAGAATAATTCAATGGGCCAGTGAATACTTATTGTGAGATAAAACCGACGTGATGGTATCGGTTTCAGACACGGTCAACCTCGCAGGTGTATTGCTCGGCGGCTTTAAAGTTGTCCCTTAATTGACTCATGTAAATGAGTCTTCCAGATTAATTTAAATTGAAATAAATAATTGACCAGTTTCCGAGATTAAGGTTCCTTTGATAATAAACAAAAAAAAAAACAAAAATACGAGAATTTCAAGGATAACTTTACAAATATCTATTCTATGATACCGGAATCAAAATATTTGTATAAGAAATCAGAGTCGGAGTAGATTCATGAAACAAATTAAAAGAAATATTCATGTCATGAAGAAAAAAAATAAACAAATTCATACCAAATCACAGGCATCGTAGTACAGAGAATTAGGATATTCAAATCAAAATTGAAAGTTCGATACAGGAAACACATATCGCTTAGTAAGTACATACTACAAAGTGAATTTGAATCCAAGCCTTATTTAATTTCTGGCGTCGAGAAATGATTTATGATGTACTTAAACTCCAGTCTGTCATGCTGCAAGATCTGTAGATACTGTTTATTTGCCAGCATCCGGCACGTTATGCAAGATACAACTAAAGCGAACCGTTAGCGGTGAATTGGCATATTCTGTTGGGTATACAAACATTTGCCACGTCGAGCGTTTACTTGTGTCTGTTATAGGGCTTCAGACTGCTAAATAGATAAAACTGAGTGGTTCTTTCACTTGATTAAATCTGTAACGAGACTCCTAAACATTAGATTGCTTATCAACTAGGGAAAAGCGTACAGATAAATGAATTCGGTTAAGACAAGAATTACATGATAAGTTTCTGGTTAACTTTGCAACAACTTGTTTACTGGCTTTACTTTAAATAAGTTTTAGTGTTGTCGAGATCTTTGTCAGATGTAGGTGAGAGAAACTGCTTTTCAATCATCATGCTAGCAGGAACTGCTGTTCTGTACTTATTAATCTTCGACGTTGTGAAAAATGCTGAATTTTGATACGCATTAGTGTCAATTTTTAAGTAATGTTGATGATGATAACTTTCAACTAAACTTACAACACCCGCCAGGGGCTTAAGAGTTTAGGATCACTACTGACGGAATAACTCCAATAAACCAAACTTTACAAATAATAATAGTGTTAGCTGTGTCCGAGCTAAAAGAGTCAGCAAGGATCGAATCTACGAGGGGAGGTCCAAAAGTTCGCGGAATGGTGGGGATGGAGTGGGGGTAGGGGCGCTCGCTTAATGTCATACTACTTGGGGACTCATCATTAGTATATAAATAGAGTTTCATTCCTTTAGCGTCATTCGTTTAGGAACACTCGCCTGATAAACAAGTCAATCCGGAAGAAAACTGAAACTATGGAGAAAATTGAACACCGTGCCGTGATTAAATTCCTCACCAAGCAAGGAAAAAAGGCCAAACCATTTTAAATGAAATGGAATTCGTTTATGGGGACGATTGCCTTGGTGAATCCATAATTTATAAGTGGCATAGTCTGTTTAAACATGGTCGAGACTCGATTGAAGACGACCCCCGCTCTGGACGGCCAGTTGAGGCCACCACATCAGACATCATTGAAAAAGTGGAAAAACTTGTTCTGGAGGACGCCAGTTTGAAGAAAAAACAGTTATCTGCATTATTGGAGTATCAGATACCACCATTTTGCGGATCCTACATGACCACCTGGGTATGACAAGAGTCAGTGCAAGATCGGTACCCAGAATGCTCACACGGCTTCAGAAACAGCAGCGCATCGATGCATTAAAGTGCTTTTTGGAGTCGTGTGGAGACGAACCTGCACAGATTTTGGAGCGAATTGTTACCGGGGACGAAACATGGGTTCATCACTTTGAGCCTGAGTCAAAACAGGAGTCCATGCAATGGCATAAAAAGGGCACACCACCCCCAAAGAAATTCAAGGTGTCAGAATCGGCTGGAAAGTTGATGGCTACTGTTTTTTGGGATTGTGAGGGGATACTACTGATTGATTACAAAGAAAAGGGAAGAAACATAACCGGAACATACTACGCATCGATACTAGACAAATTAAAGGAGGCCATCAAGGAAAAACGTCGAGGAAAATTGGCTAAGGGTGTGTTGGTCTTGCAAGACAACGCACCGGTTCACACGAGCAGAGTGGCAATGGCTGCTGTGCGCAGGCATGGCTTCGAATCACTAGTCCACCCACCTTATAGTCCAGACCTGGCCCCTAGTGATTATCATTTGTTCCCCAATTTAAAAAAAAACTTAAGGGGAAGGAAATTTTCCGATGACAATGAGGTGAAGGAGGCAATTTTGGCCCATTTTGAGGCGAAAGACAAAAAATATTTTTTCGACGGTTTAGAAAGATTAATTCACAGATCCAATAAATGTATTCAGCTTAAGGGTGATTATATTGAAAAGGAAAAATAGATTTTTTGTATCATTCCATTTAGAACCCTTCCATTCCACGAACTTTTGGACCTCCCCTCGTACATACAGCGCTATCGTTTTAGTAATTCAGATATCTTCTGGGGCGATTGTTCAAATAAGAGCATTCGAGAATTTCCATGGCGAGAAATGCAATTCAAAGACGTTGCAGCGTAAATAGGATTAAGTTGTAAAACCATTATCGGTTGATCGATTACCCGCTCCGGTACCTTTGATAAACCCCGGTCCGAGCCTAGCGGTAATTCTTCAACAAAGGCCTACGGACTGGGAAATTGATTTTTAACACAGATTGACAAATAAGTTGATGAACTTGTCGATAATTAAGACATTACCTGTTAACGATAGAGATCGAATTATAACAGATTGTTTTTTGGTATTTCTTTTGAGTCGATCGAACGGCTTCTGACAGGCATCACGATAAATTATTTAATTGATTACGAATTTAATATAAAGGAATTGTTAAGAGAAGAACAAGGAGTGTTAACTAAAATCAATCAAGAAAATACAATTCCGAAGTACCGTTGTAACTATAAAACTGCCGAAATGCGAATGCGAAACTATGAAAGTTGCAAAAAACAGCAGAGGCAACAAACACATCTGTATCGACAGTACAAAGAATTATAAAAGAGAGTAAATCTTCGCCGTTCATGTTGGTTTTTAGAACCCCTGGAAAAAATACCGCACTGTAACTGTGTCACAGACGTTTACGACTTTGACAAAGTTACATTTGATTTATTTTCATAACCAGCATTTACAATATCACATATATTATTTTATTTTACTAAAATAAAATATTATAAATCTGTGGTTGTAATTGTAACCATGACATATCGAGTTTATCGGGTTTAAATTTATCGAAACCAAAAAACTCACATCTGTATCAACAGGCTCATGTAATCGTTATTCACGTACACACACGTACAGAACTCTTTGTATTAATACTAGACGACTCACACCTTTGTACTGATACAAGACGCCTTCCCAGGTCCACTGTGTTAAAAAGTCAACATGACTGGCCTTATTACGTGTGCGTGTTGGTTTTGTAGCGCGTTTAGCAAACAAAAGAAGATTGGCCGTAGTTCCAAGTTTTCTTGTAAAGATACAGGGATGCCGATTACGTTACGAAATTCAATTTTAATTTTTGAAATAAGTTTTTGTTTTAAGGTTATTTGGCTTATATGTATTTATAACGTTATCATGTAAACTCCTGTCAAACTTGTTGATTTTCTCCCAGAATTTGTCATAGATGTGACAACTTTTGAACAATTTTGAACAGTTTTTAATGTTTCATTCACTCGCAGCCCTAGCACGGCTTGAGGCATGGGAGGAGTGGAGAACTATCCCGACACGGTGCTCGGTCGTATTCAAAGAAGCCGCGGGATGCGCCTTTTGTGGCAGGACGCCGGACCGAGGAAATTTATTTTGTCTTGCCTCCAACGAAACAGAAATAGTCCACAAAAAAGACGATACGAGCCAGCGCATCTGCCCTCACTTTGATTAGACTAACTTTGACAAGTTCATTTGTTTTGGGGAAAGAAGACTTAAGTTCCCCGATCCTTGTAAGGCCTTTGATTGCGTGTACAGAACATGAATATTCCGGATTGATGTCGAATAATGTTCCTGCAATTTTCGACCCATATTTCGTACATTCTCTTTATAATAACGACTATATTAACGATGTCGGGTCTTGAGGATTGCTGTCATTGTCTTTTATCGATGACGAGGAAAGCAGTACAATAAGGGTTTCAGGCACGCGACATTGACGTTTACGTGACCGCGATAAGGCATATTGTGGCTTGCAGAATTAATGTGTACTTTACGGTACATTCTGCACTTTGCTGTCTCTATAACCGCCAACTATCGCCTAAATCACCTCCGACACGAGCTTCAGTCGATAAGTTGCGCTCAAGCATATTGTGGAATTATGTTTCTTGCTGTGTCTAATAACAATAAAGATAGTACCTGGCATCGAATCACGAAATAATTTCCGCAATACGTGCTTAGATAAGCAAACTAAGTAGCTTTGAGAGGTGGATGCAACCAAGAGTTGTATAAGCGTTGGTACTTGCTATCTTTTGTATCGTGGTAAGCAAGAATCCTTTACGTCCGACTTTATGTATGGTTCTTTGTTCGGGTTGCCGCACTGTAAGTCAAAGTAGGACGCAAAACGATGCGAGCTCGAATCATTAAATGTCAAGATGTGCGCCTAGATTTGATATATCAAAATTGGATATGCTCCCCCTTGGTAAACGACCTATGCTTCCAACAGCTATTGAGGTTGTGATAGATTTATGATATTTTGATATTACACAAAATGTAACTACAGTGATAAGTTACAGTTTCTGATTATATTTTTATAACGTAATATTTTTTAGCTTCTTTGTGAAATCAAGCATACATTTTTATCTTAATATATTATTTGAAAGGACATCATAAGCTCTTTTTTACTTTTGCCTGGATAATTAAATTAATAAGTGAAATTTTGATGGTTCGTTTCATTTTTATGATTGGAACGATACTCGTATATTGAGTGTCCTCTATCAATTGATTTACGGTGTATTAAGTAGAAATACAGCAAATACAGAAACCTTAGACCAGACGTTCCTCTCCAGTGAACTATAACGATCACGACTAATTAATCCCTTTGCTGTACTTTTCACCAGTAATTGAGATGTTGAGTGAGAGAAAATGTTCAAGTAAGTTTTTTTTTCTACTTTTGTACAAGATCCCATGTACAAAACGGACTTTATCAGTCCGAATTAAGAACAACGATATATGTTCATAACATAAAATCATGTAGGTAGGTATTTCTGAAGTCAGAATCTATGCGCACTGTGCGGCTAGCAAACATCTCTATATTAAAGGTCAATAGATACTTATTTTCAACTCTATATTTTTAGTATCAAATCTTATTCTAAGAATCCATTTGTTATACCCGAATCAATTCAGTGAACTCTACAATCTGACTCTCGACCGCTCGCACCCGTTGATGTCTTTTATACCGGCAAATGTCAGGGGACGACACCCAACTTGCTTATCGACGCCGGCGACGTTTTAAAAGCGAACGACCTCGATTATGCATTGTGTAGAGGAGAGTGGATACAACTTCATTTGTGGATTAAGATAAGGCATGCAGTTTATGACAAAAGAATATTACGAATGTTGTATAATATCCAAATCGTAGTAGAGCCATTCATTACAATGGCTTGCTCCTACCACTTAGCCCGCCATGAAGCATGTCTTATGTTTTGATTAGGCAGATGTGATTGCCAGATATATGTATAACTTTACGCGAACATCTTAGCCCTCGTGATTAGCAATGCACCCAATAGTCTTTCTTTTGCACTTTTATCCTATACCTAGACAAGGAGTAAGGCAAAAGACTATATTTAGGCTTATTTTTTTAAATTAAGTGGCTTGCCTGTGTTTACCTGCATACATTTTAAATTAAATGTCTAAAAATGCACAATTCTTCTTCTTCTTTAAATATTGTAATAATATTATATCTAAGTGATAGTAGAAGAGTAGATACAATCCGTACCAATTAACCGTGCACCTCGAATGCGACCCCTCTCCAGCATCTGAGAGCAAAAATGACGAAGATTCGGACACCATGTCGGGTGTTGAAGAAATTGTGACGATGATTAAAAATAATAAAATTTACCTTTATTAAATTTGGTTGTTTATATTTATTACCTTTATCATTACGATACGAACTATACCTATGCATGTTGAAAAAAAATCGTAAAAAATATTTTTACGAAATTAACCAAGATTTTTTTGCTTACCGTACTGAAAGAGTGACGTCACAGCGCCAGGTGCACAGTTAATTCGGACGGGTTGTAAGTGATATTTGTTATGAGTACACTGTCATACTTCATGACATTGTACTTATAACAAAGTATATCACTTATCTGCCGAGCACCAATTACCGGCAGTAAATAAAACTAAATTCCGACAATATTGAACTTCAATACTGCCCAAGAATACTCTAAGAATTTTTACTTATACAATTAGGAGGGCAGGAATACGTCTTAACATACCAAATTCCTTATAGGGCCGCTATAAAAGCAATTAGACCACTAATTAAGTATAGAACCGCTCGCAATGTTGTTGGCGGCCGTCACGTACTGTAAACAATGAACTTGGAATAAAACAAACAAAACAGTGAGATTTCACACAACGGAGATAATGTGGACCTCATTAATTAAATAACTTTGAACTTTGAGAATTTTATAATTGTATGGGATTATCTAGTAATCTGGCGTCAATCGAATTGAGTATTCAATATCCAATCAAGCAGGTAATATGAAGATTAAGAAATTAATGAATTTAAGTAATTATTGTAATGTACGGCAAACATATTTCACTGATAATGTTCAGTAACTAAGCAGATTTTGAGTAGTTTTGGAACGTGGAATAAAGTAATCAAATACTTCTATAGACGGAGTGATACTATACTAAATAAAAAGTAAAAGAACACTCTAAATGCAAAAGGGCGTAAAAAAGTTTTAGACAAACTTTAGAAACAAAATTACATTAACATTACTTAAAGGGTATGTTGTATCGATAAAAAGTGTCATGACTGCAGTTCCCGCTAATATAAAAGGGACCCTAAAATAAAAGTGCTTTAATTTTAGGCTATAGGTCAACGTCAAAAGTAGTCAAAATCTTTTATAATGAATTATGTCGATATCGACATCCAGTGAATAGATTCTGGCATTCAAGCATATTTGACGACAACTATAAAAACAACACAAAATAGTGTACGTTTTGTCATTAACAGTGTAACCTAAATCGAATCCCTGAACCCAAGAGAATCGCCGAAGAATTCCACAGATCTTCGTAAAGCAACGAGTGAGGCCAAACGGTACACGATTCTAAGTTCAAATTGGCGTTCCATCACTGAGTCGTGCTTCTCATTGGAACACGGTCACAGACAGGTTGACGTGCCAATCAAGCGCTTCAATACTAGACACGGTAGACACGAATACAAAATTAAAAAAAGAAACGTTAAAAAAGAAAAAAATTAAACTGATTTCAAAAAGTTTGAAATGAAATTTGTTACATATCGTACTTACATGAATGAATGTGTACTTAATGGTTTGCTATTTTTGAAAGTTGGGTGTCTTTTGTGTCACGTATTTTTTTTTGTATTTGTTAATTATTCTGGCACCTACCCAAAAAAAAATAGTAAAATACCTTTAAAATAAATGTATTAGTTTAATCGTGATTTTGCAATATTTAAATCATCCTAATCAATTTATCATGCAAATATGTACATACTAAGTTTAATTGAATTTTCGTGTACATCTATAATGAGATGGCACTTAACAAATTATAAGGAAAATCTTCCTTATAATTTATGTACACTTAGAATTTTCAGTGTCCATTTCGTTTGTGTGTATAATGACTAAATAAATTAATAACATATTGTGGCACAAATTTTAATTCGTATACTTTATATTTTTATGTCAGTTAAAAAGAGACAGCAAGACGAAAACATCCATATGAACGATCCAATTCATCACGACTCCCAGTGACAGTTCAGTTTAGTTCTAAAACCGGGGCCCATAAATTGCTCGAAGGACGTCCAATTAAGGAGTTCTAGCTTTTAATTGAGCTGTGCTAATGAACTTAACAGTGTGGAGACGTATTTATTACTAAAAGATGTATGAAAACTGCTCTTGTAGCTTTTTCCTTGGACTATTAAGATTTCTATGGCCTACCATCTCGTAACAAAAATCGCTATCGTATGAGTGTACGTTCTCGTATATGAAAACGTATAATATTTACAAAGCAAACATATTAATTAACCACTTCGCTGTCCCGTGACTCGCATGTGACTCATACCTCATAATCATATTAAAACTATTGTGTTTCCAAGATAGGTAGCGTTAAAAAAAAATTAAGTCCATAAAAGGTGAATTATTTGTTCTAAGTGTCTCTTAGATGTTAATTTGACGAAAAAGTATTTTTCACCCCATTTCAATAACCTACAAGTTGAACGTAAACCTCCCTCTCTACTTACTAGTTGGTTGCTATGAAAATATCATTAATGAAATGTTGCTATGGAAATATCGTTGATTCACGTGCCTAATATCAAATAGACACAACAAGAAGCGAGCCATAAAGAAACACTTCTCCAACGGCCCCGAGGGATGAGAACACGCAGTGCAAAACGAGTTCATTTACAGAGTATATATATACATAAAGTTACTTTAGTACGTGCTAAAGAAATAATATTTGGTGCTGAACTATCGTAAAAAGTATTGTTTTATTTATTTTTTAAGAATGTAAAGGTCACAATCAGAATAAAGACGCTTAATTTTTTTTAAGTGAACCAACCTAATAAATTAGTTGTTGTTTTAACGCATTAATGACCCACTACAGGGTCGGGTCTCCTCTCACAATGAGAGGGATGTAGGCCTTAGTCCACCACGCTGGCCTACTGCGGGTTGGTGGACTTCACATGCCTTTGAGAACATTTTTTTTTGTGAACTCTCAGGCATGCAGGTTTCCTCACGATGTTTTCCTTCACCGTAACAGCAGGTGATATTTAATTTTATAAATCGCACATAACTTTTTTATAAAGTCATTGGTGCGTGCCACTGGGATTCGTACCCGGACCCCTCGATTCGAGGTCGAATTCTAAGCCACTGGGCTATCACCGCTGTTTAATAAATTAAATAAATAAATAAATAAATTAGTAAATACAATTAAAATAATGCTCTTTTCAGTCGTCAAAAACGAATAAACCAACAGTTTATCTTTTATGATGTTGGTAATTTTTATCGTAATAATGGCGATCTCAACTGATATGGATTACATATTTCTTCCCATGAATTTATTCCCACCTATATTGAATACTCACATCAATATTCATAAGCGATAGGTGCGTGATAAATAAACACATCCAAACATTCCTTTTATTAATATTACAGCAACTAAAGTCGGAATACGTTATCAACAATTATGCTCATTTGCATTTTTGATGAAGTTGAAACGTTTTTAAACTTAATTAACAAATTAGAAACATCGACATAACTTGATATCTATGTTTATTTAGGTCGCTTTACAGTTATGTTCTCGAAACAAACATAGGTTCTATAACTGTGGACTGTGATATACGAATATCTTCCACCCTTGTAACCCGCCGAGAAGCTTCCTATTTATCATGGCTTGTGTATCGATTGGTAAATATGGTTTCCAGATAAATAGAGTCAACTCTAATCCTCAAAAGAAGTACCATATCCACGTAAAACTTCAGGCAACTTATCCATTTGACGTTGAATGTGGGTGACACTGGGCTACAGTATCCATTTAACATCAGTCACATTTCCAAATTTGCAATGAATTTGCAAAAATTGCAAATTCATTGTCGCACAAAACTACAGTATACTACAATCGACTTACAAACGCAATGGCTAATTAATTTGCAAAATAATGCCTATAAAAGAAATTAATGTAATGGGAAATGACTGACCAAAGATAGATTCGACAACCGGATTTATTCACACGTTGAACGATTAAACAATTCATTTTTCATTTGTCAAAATGTCCGTATAACACTAGGGTGTCGGAGCAAGGGCATTTCGGTCACGTATTGAATAGTTCATGCAAAGTGGAGTTGAATGTATGTTTGCAAGAGATTTGAATCATGCCTAATTCTGTGAAATTATTAACTGGTTTAATATTTTAAGAGGTATAGAATACTGGTTTCCTTCCTTCCTTTCAGCCCTTAGTAGTCCACTGCTGGACATAGGCCTCCCCTAATCGACGCCACTCCGCCCGGTCCTGGGCCCTTTAAATCCAACGGATTGTAATGTCTTCTTCAGGTTGTCAGTCCACCTGGTCAAAGCGTCGCCTGTGCTTCTTTTCCCTAGACGTGGTCGCCAGTCGAGGACTTCCCTACATCCCCTATCCCTATTCCCTGCCCTATCGGTTGTCAGTCTTGTGACACGGTCATGTCGTCTGTAACCCTTTTAGGCACGGTCCACTGTTAGCCACGGTCTCTCCCCCCAACAGGGACGAAAATACGGAGACAAATATTTTGGGCAGGTCGCTACTTATTTACAATTTAATTTATTTAGTTGTTATTAAAGCATTCAGTATTGTTAACAGTAAAGTCAATCGCGTCCTTACGCCGTCCTCGTTCGGTGCTGAGGCCAACAACTATCGACGCATTCCGCCTTTGTTTGATCTGCGGCTGAAATATCAACTGACAAGTGATAGCGAAACCGGTAGGCCGCCGGTGGACTGCGAGAAAAATGACATTCGAAATTGAGTTCTCTAATTGTTATTAGTAATTAAATAATTAACGATTACACTTATAGCCCCCCACACTGTCGTGGTTCTCACATGCGTAAGAGAAGAAAACGCACAGCCAGACGAGAAACAGAAATTTAAAGTCATCATTCAAATGACTTCCAAAGGGAATAGATACCAGGACTCTCCGCGCTACACACCGGGGTCTTAACCATACAGGAACTAAATAAATAAATCATCAAGTTAGCTTAATGAATTGCTCGAGACTTTTTAGACTACGTTATAGCTATTGCATATTTAATACAACCCGTAGTCGTCAAGACTAAATGGACTGATTGAGGACACACGTGCGTGCAAAAGTATAAGATAACGATTTAATGATGATATATTGATCATTATTATGTTGGTAGATGAAGACGCTTTAAGGAATTTCAGCTCTATCTGATGGATTTCTGTCTCAACTACGACCTCAATTCGATGGTACCTTGACGTAAGGATATGCTATATTGTATTGAAACCTTTACTTATTTAATGTAAGTAGTTGATTACTTAAGGTAGTCAGTGTAGTCACTATGCAAAACTGTCACAACAATGCCATCTAATAATACCTACACGTTTCCTCGAACTGAATAAAAATTGCAATGTTCAATTCTACGAATACCGTTTATATCATTTTGATATCGGTATGCGAGTTAAATGTCATTTATCAAGGCCTTGCGGCGCTGCCTTTCTTTCGATCACCTGTTTAGAGCCTATTATATGTTCAAACGTGCAACTTAAAAGACTGCAATTTTGTTACTTGAAATACTGTTAAGAGATCGGCAACATTTTCAGAATGGAATTTCGTAATTAAATACCACGAAGAATTGACACCTGCGTGTCAATTTTAAAATAATTTATTGCTTTAGATCTATTTGATAAATAGGCAGTTTTAGAGGAAAATTATGCAATTCAATTAATTAATTTTAAGGATTGCAGGATTGTCTTTGAAATCCCAATCTTTATGTTAATGTTATAAATAAATCTAATTTAATCATCATAGATTTTATAATATTATTATTATAAGTAGGTACTATGTGTGCTGGTTGCTTAGTTTTAGTTTCAAAGGTTAATTCCTTTTAGAATTTTAAGAGTTAATACTTTATTTAATTATTTTAATTTAACGACGCAATAAATGCATCGTTTTAATTTAATTAAATACCACACCAATTTAATTAGTTATAAAAACAAATAAACAAACAAACAAATGTAATTTAACTAACTAGCTAGTGAATTCCTGTAACATTTACGACGAAAGTAACATGGAGAACAGAAGGTTTGTGCGTGTGGTCATTGTTATTTAATATGAATGTTGGATTCCAGCCAGAGGCGGCGTGGAATTCAAGTTCAAAGTCCGTTTGTTCAAACATTCCTGTACTTTGTCACGATATTAAGATATCAGTTTCGATTGAACTCATGATAAGGCAAACTGGGGGGTGAGATCTATTATAACACCATCAACTAAGTAACTACGTTTACTTTACTACCCCTTACTACCTAAAGGTTGTCTGGTAGAAATTGCTATAAGCAATAAGGGCTCCCACACAAAACTGCGATGCGATGCGATGCCGCATCGCAGGAAACTGCGATGTGAATTTCTGCGATACGATTTTGTGCGGCAAACCGTTTGGTAGGACTTATACCTTCAAGTGTAGTCAGCCGATAACGGAACTAGTTCCGAAATGTCAATGAACCGTTCCAGGTTCAATCCATTACAAGACATGATTTGCGCATCTTTAACTAAAAGTCTTTTAAAAGGGGCGTCAACTAGTATGACGTAATATCGCAGGAATGCTCGATGCGAATGGGGTTTTGTGTGGGAGCCCTAAGGCCGCCTTTTTCTAAGATTCTTATTCGTGCGATTTACATTTGTTTTTCTCTTGTGTTACAGTGTACAATAAAGAGTACAATAAGAGTATTGTAAAAGTACAGTTGTTCATCCATTGCATTGGCATAAACCACAATTGTGCAACAGTGCAACCGCCTGAGACTGCAGCGTAACACTCACTGCAGCAAACCCTGTAGTTTGTCGCCAATGAGTTATATTGAATACGTAAGGAAGTAATACTTAGTTGAATAAATTGTGGGTTACTTTGTGTAGTCAGTAGTATTGTTGGTGTGATTTATTGGTAAACAGAAGCTGTTGTCATAATCAAACCGCGGTGTCGAGTTTTCTGATATTAGGTCGTTGACCTATAAATTATGAAAATGCTCTTTTATCAAATCTTAGACGGATCAAGAAAAAATTTGCTATTAAAGTTTTCATAGATTTCATTTCATAGATCTAGGTACCTTATGTAGGTAGGTACTCGAAAGTTATCCGCAGCCACAATTTTTGCCACTCCCAAAATGATGAAGTCGTCATTTTGTAAATCATTTAGTTTTGTACTGGAAGCAGCCAATTCCTCCTTTGACTAACAGAACACATCGTAAAACATGTTCTTTTAAAAATAATAATTTTTTTTTGCTTAAAATGTTTTATCACAATTTTAATAAATGTAGGTAGGTAATTTACTGTAGGTATTTTGTATTAAAGTTAAGCTTTCAATTAATTTAACACACATAAATAAACAAAAAAATAAAAGTAGGTACAGTATAATTTACAAGATTATTATGAACAATTTAACAATAAAATGATTAAAAAGCTCTTACTTTCACGTGATCTGCTATACCGCTTCAAAAAAACAAAAAATTAAAAAAGTTACCATGATTATCTGTCATCAGAGACCCGCAAATGGCGATCGAGTCGTGTCTTAAATTACTTTACTCATAATCATCTCGGAAATTATATGGATGTGTTAATGTATCTAGAAATCATTGGGAAAGTTTGTCATATAATTATTATGGCATGACTGTCTCTCTGCGGTATGCAGTTAACACACTAGGTTATGTACATACTTTAAAATTCTTTTAACTACGAGTAACTATTTAAATAACAATGTGTGTCCAACGCGCACCAGCCCAGCGTCGTAGACTCAGGCCTTCCTTCTCATTGTGAAAGGAGACCGAACCCTGCGATGGGACATTAGTTAATAACAAACATTCAAATAAAAAATTATATCTGCACACATCCTGATCCATACATACATTGCCTACCTATTCTCTTCAGCAAATATCCCCAGACCAGACAGCCTTTTCTAGGCGAACTTCATTTGATCTACAAACTCGCATGTATCTTATACCTATAATCAGGTGCAATTCCGTACAAAATGTGAGCAAGCAGCAAAATAGGCGTAGTTGACATGCCGCACGGCCCACGTAAATATTTCTGTCATTGCCCTATAAGTAGACAATAACTCAGCCGACGGTAGCTGACCATTGTGCCCGATCTTGCGTCAGCTGTTCAGAGTTCAGTCACGAAAGTTGGGCATGAACGGGCTTTTGAGGATAAGAAAACTTTGGTTGGTGTCGTGATGGAACTGGAGTTGTATTGGCCGTAGATTACAGTCAGTGGAATGTGGCACTAATTCGATATAATTTTACCTAGGTTACTAAGAATTATCAGAGCATTAAAAAAAATCAAACCGATTGCTGGTCGTCTCTGTGTACAAAGATAGAAATTATAGTTAATAAATATTAGTAACAGATTTAAGTTAACATTACGCTGGCATTTTGTCGCGATTTTTTCGATTAAAGGTGAACTTTTATCGATTACAGATGGACTCTACAGGCTGGGTCTAGACCAGACTCGTGAACAGTTACAATATATTCCGTCTGGTCGCATGTTGTTCGTTACCAAGCGCGGGGGAAGTAAGAAGTCGTGCAGTGATAAAATTCAAAAGGCATACCTACCTTATTCCACCCTAAGTTAATTCTGAATTGGTAATTTCTATCAGATGGAATAAAATTACTATATTTGCTACTAAGAATCCCAGATCCAATTCCAAATCCAACTACCGTAGAATTTAATTGCTTATTCAAACTATCCAGCCTTGAAATCGAGACTGTATTACGAAGAATTCTCCCATAATCAGACTCCGCTTCGCATTGTTTCTTAGAAAATTATAATTAAATAAATAGAGAATTGATATATTTCATTGCCTATCACTTCTGCAGCTTCAATTTATCGAAATTAAAAGCTTTTATTATATTAGACTCATCTTAAAGTTTTTTAATTCTTCACCCAGGGTTCAATATCGCAATTATTCACCACTATATTTGTATAGTTAGGGCTATATCGAAAACTTTTACCAACCATTTATTAGCTAAACTACGACTAGTCCTATTTAGACGAATATCCCATTTATCTAAACCATATAACGTTCAATCAGAAGCGGAGTCGTGAGCGCGGCACTTTCATAATGAACTAACTACGCAATCAGGATACAGTATTTATTTAATTTCTTCCCGAACGAGTGCAACTACAGTGAATAACTACCGTTGAATTCACAAAGAATGGATCATAGAAAAAGGAAATGAATAGAACGGCAATAATAATTAGCCGGCTCAGCTAGGCGCGTAGGCATTCACACCTCAATCTCATACTCTCCATCACTTACAGTCGCGATGAATGATAGAATAATATGCGCTCAGTTTAGCAGAGTAACGCCTACCCACAGAGCCGTTCTATCTACTTCCTATATTGTATCAATGGAATGACAACTCACTGGAAACGAGACAGTCGAATCTGGCCTTTGGGTACTTCCACTAAGAGCGTCGAAAGTGAGACCGACAATGCACACAACGTCGTGATTCCAAACTAATTATCTAATTTGTCATCCCGCCGTTCGTGCACCTTATACAAAGCAGCTGCAGTCCAACTCACGTGGTCCACAGGCTGTCTTAATTCTCAGAGCTGTCACATCAGATAAATTAGGCCCTTCGTCCTACTTTCAAAGGGTATTGGGCCCGGCCGGCATTCCTCTGTGCGTTTGATTCGAACAATACCACTTCAGTAATCTACTGCGACGTCCAGTGATTTAAATTCAAATTCAAATTCAAATTCAAAAGCTTTTATTCATTATCAGGTACAATTTATGCACACTTAATGAACGTCATACATTTAACATTATACAAACATCCGCTTTGATCGCCCCTCAGGCAAAACGTAGACTAGGAGAAAAAAGCGGGCGGAAAAAAACTCCCAGCACTCTTTTAAAAATAAGTATGAATTATTCTATGGTGCAGTATGACTAGGCCCAATAAAGGAACACACGTGACAGCTATCGTGTGTGTCAATATCGCTCCATTGCCATCCGCTCACAAATAAATATTGATACATGGTGTATAGAAATAGCCTAGTGAAGTTATTCAATCCCACGCTTTCTTATCGTCTAAATAGTCCTTAGTTTCATAATAGGCCTTTCGGCACAGGACTGATTTGATAGTTCTTTTAAATTTATGAAGAGGCAGGGATTGAATTTCGATTGGAATTTTATTATAAATTCTAACTGACATTCCCATAAATGACTGGCTTTTTTTATGAAGCCGACATCTTGGAAATATCAGCTTGTGGACATTCCTGGTTACAATACAATTAGATTTATGTAAGTCCTTAAACGTTCTGAATTTGTTCTTATTTTTATAAACATGCATAATATTTTCATAAATATATTGCGAAGCAAGAGTAAGTATATTTATTTCTTTAAATTTTTCTCTAAGAGATTCTCTATTCCCTATTTTATATATTGCGCGAATAGCCTTCTTCTGCAGTACAAAGACAGTTTGTATATTTGCTGCAGTCCCCCACAGTAAAATGCCGTAAGACATAACACTATGGAAGTAACTGAAATAAACTAATCTAGCAGTATCTACGTCGGTAAGAGACCGTATTTTCCTAACTGCAAAGACCGCAGAACTAAGTCTACTCGCCAACTTACAGATATGGGGTCCCCATTGTAATTTAGAATCAACAGTGATTCCAAGAAAACAAGCTGTGTCAACAAAATTCAGTTCCTTACCATTAAGTATTGGTTTAGTATCGACTTGTTTAACATTAGGTAGCGAAAATTTAATACAATTCGTCTTTTTACTATTCAGTAATAAATTATTTACATTAAACCAATGAACGACAGTAGAGAGAGCATTGTTCACATCGTCATAACTATTTTTAGATCTTGGAACTTTAAAAACTAAAGAAGTGTCATCTGCAAACAGTACTATCTCATGTTTTTTCTCTACCAGGTGAGGTAGATCGTTAATATAGATTAAAAAAAGGAATGGGCCGAGAATCGAGCCCTGAGGGACACCCATTTTGACAATTGACCCAGACGACCGTTTACCATTTACCTCAACCCTCTGAGTCCTATCATTTAGATACGAAATCAGAAGACTGAGTGCGGTATCATGAATGCCATAGTGATTAAGTTTCCTGATTAAGGTTTCGTGTTGGACACAATCAAATGCTTTGGATAGGTCACAAAACACACCTAAAGCGTCGTGCGAATCCTCCCAAGCATTAATGATATTCCTAAAAAGCTCTACTCCCGCATCAGTCGTAGAGCGACCCCGTGTAAATCCAAATTGTTTATTATGTAAAAGCTCATTATTAGTGAAATGTCGTAGGAGTTGATTTAAAATGATTTTCTCAAATATTTTGCTACACGTTGGCAGTACTGATATTGGTCTAAAGTTAGTGGGGTCAGTAGTGCTGCCAGATTTAAATAGAGGTATAACCTTACTATGTTTCATAAGATCAGGAAACCTACCACTCTCAATACAATTATTAAATATTAAAGCGAGATGGGGTGCCATTACATCAATTATAGATTTAAATAATTTTACAGAAATGCCCCAAAGATCGGTGGCGTTTTTAACCTCTATTGTCTTAAATACTTTTACAATATCAATGGGTCTAAAACTGAAGGTACTCTTGCATTCGCTTACATTTTGTTTCAGCAATGATTCGGCCACGTCGGGAGACGAGCAGAGCGACTTAGTAACCGAGACTGGAATGTTGCTGAAGTATTTTTCAAACTCTGATGCAACATGTTCGTCTGACTCCACACTGACGTTGTTAATTACAAGTTTGTATTCACGACTGTGGGTCTTAGCTCTTCCAGTCTCGTTATTGATGACATTCCAAGTCGCTTTTATTTTGTTACTGCTCGATTTGATTTTATTCCTAATATGCAAAGATTTAGCCGCCAAGCACACTCTTTTAAATATTTTGGAATAATTTCTAACATGATTTAAGAAGGGCATACTACGATTATACGACATCTCGTGATAAAGGTCATATAGTTTAAGCCTACTTCTATGTATTCCCGGTGTCGCCCAATCACTGAAAGATTTACAATGTTTCGGAGAGATAGTTATAGGTGTGAAGACAGTGTTATAGGATTTATTTATATGATTACACAATGAACCATATTGAATGTTTACACTAGCGTTAGACAGCAATGGCATTTTGTTAATAATATTATTTCTAAATCTCTCCATACGCTTTTCTGTAACTGGAATGACCACTTTATTCTTAAAAACCTGCTTTTCCATTCTATAATTGAAAATAGCCAACTGACCACTGTGATCTGAGCTAAGATTATTAATAATTAAAGACCTCGTAGGTGTCGCATTTGTGAAAATATTATCTATACAAGTAGACGTTGAATCTGTTATCCTAGTTGGCTCCAAAAACAGGTTTATTCTAATAAGCCATTGTTTTAAAATAAGAAATTATTTTACAAAGACGCCCTGAATGGCCCAGTGGTTAAGACTCAGGTGCGCTGCGCGGAGGGTCCTGTTTCGATTCCCAGCGAAGTAGAAATTTGAGTAATGAGTTTAAATTTCTGTTCCTGATCTAGATGTGTGTGTTCTTACGAGTATCTTGTGTTTGTCCATGGCACTCACGACACAGGAAATCCTGTGTGTCTATCTAGTATAATCTAGTGTGTCTATAGGTTTGCCGCATTATTTCTTTATTTATTCTTCAAACTTTAAGCCTGTTCATTAAAGAGTTGTCGTATAAATAGCGCAAAGAAATGAACTGCAAAGATGACAGCTATGCAATTCATGGTCATCAACAACTAAAACGACATCTAGTTAACTTTTAGTACCTACAAGTACGCCTCTGCATTTTCTTAGTGCAATCTTAATGTGTATGACAGTTACTTCACGTTTTACATTTAACTCACATACGCAATTTTAACGACTTTGAAACCGTTGAAGATTGCAGTTAAATGCAAATCACCAAATGAATAGAACCAACGATAAAAATGATTTGATTCCGAGTTTCTATAAGCTGGTGACCCGGTTCGGTGACAAAGGAGTGTGTGATGAAATAATATATTTTTATAGTACCTAACTAATTGAATAGCAAACGGGCATGCAAGCCACCTGACGTTAAGTCATTGCAGCCCAAAACACCCGTTCAAGCATTATTCTATATTATTAAACTATTATTTATGGAACACTTGAACATTTTTCAATAAGACATTATTTTCTCTCTATTGCTGTACGTGATACAGGTTTCATCGACTGTTAAGACGGAAGGCTGCAAAAAATAGCTTGAACATGATGTCACCCTTACAAAGGTAGATATAAATAATAGACGTTAGTGTGTAAGAACTCCTTATTTCCATACACAAACACCCACCGTTTTAAAACAAACAAATTGTTGATGTTTTGTAAAATAAGCAGCAATTTCGACAAGCTAATTCCTTTTTGCTTTTAGTCGACTATTTAGATACTTGAATTATCCAATTTGAATACACAACAAATGAGCTGTTTAAGCCAGCGCGTTTCTCGTGGGTGCACCATAAAAGATATCTTAACTATCGTAACGATGATAGCCTTACGCATAGAGGCATAGGCCAGATTCCGATACTCGTACTTTCTACCTTGTCGCGTTTCGATTTTGTCACACTTACGAATGAGCTTAAAATTTAATGACAAGGTCAAAAAAAGAAGAAATAAGATATACCATGACCAAGGTTTTGGAAGTTTAGTCAGAGAGCAAGATCCTGTAGAGGCAACCATTTATGTCATCATATAATTATGTAACAGCATGTCACAATTTATGACAGTATATCCACACACATCAAGCTTAAGTACTGCTAAAGATGTAATCAGAACAAACTGCTTTTTCCGACATAAGGCCTGCCTCCGATTAGTTTTAACAACTGCCATCAATAACAACTGCTATAGTTGCTCTTCAAAGCCAAAATACACACATCTTTTCGGCACTAGCGGTCACCCAACCATGGTAGGTACGGACCGCACCAAACGTTGCTTAACAATTTCAATCCCTTGCGATCTCTTCACAAGTAACTAGGCACTTGTCATTCAGATGATTTATGTTAGTAAGTCAGTATATCAAATGGATTGCGTACTCCGTACAAATCATCTTTAAATTGAACCGCATTCTTCATCTCAATGACCGTAGAAACCTACATAAAAAGGGCGCACATTCTTTTTGCAGTCTCGCCCACTTTGATTCTATCTGTGCGTCGGGGGCTGACACAAATGGAGATTTGTGGACTCACTGCGTCGATGCTATCGGATGAATTAGACGTAAAGAATAAGTGCAAGTTTAGTAAAATAATTTAGAATAGAATTACAATATAATTTCGTTATTATCAAACAAAATTTGGTGACATGCAAGGACAGTCTTAAAAGCGCAGCGCAAGAATTGGTCAGAAATATTTTGACAATGACGTATCTATCAACAACGCTAATTGCCAGTCACTGATTGCAAAGGGATCTCATAAGAAGACGGTGAGTAGTAAAAGAAAATTGACAGAAATATTTGGACAATCACCTATCCACCAGTCACTGGCCGCAAAAAGGTCTGATGAGAAGACAGTGAATGTCTTAATTGTAATAGGATTAAATAGACTAGATACTTAGAAGACTGAGAATACTTAACTCTTAAGAAAATGTCGAGTTTGCTGTTTACTGACAGATTTTACGAGACTTCTAGATAATACCAATACCCTTGACAACATTGTTTCGTAAAAAAATATTTTTTCACACTTCTACACAGGACTTCGCCTTTATTAGACTCTCTGAGGGACTTTCTTAAAAGAAAAAACAATAAACACAGTAGTAGGAATGTTGAAAGCGATCACGAAATCTGAAGCTTTTGAAGCCAGTCCAAATACGGTTCCGTATGGAATGAAACCGCTTATTAGATCGGCCATATTTGGTGAAATTAATCCTTGGTGTCCGTTCTGTAATGACGTAAAGGTGAATTCTGACCAGAATTTCTTATAATCTTTAAGTATAAATTCAAGTGTCACACCGCTTTCCTTGAACTGTTTAGAATTAGTTGAAATGAAACGATTTTCATGTAGGTAACTATTATACGACACTAATTTGATTAAGTAATTAAAGCTTTTATAATAGCAATCGCTCATTTTTCGCTCATTTACCACAACTAACTAGTTACCTAGACATTTTCGGGAAAGGAAATTTTACCACCATCCATCCAATGGATTCCATTCATATGCCACTAAACACCTATAAACTCCTTTTACCCTTTCAGGGGTTGAATATCCAAAACGTTTTGTACGTCAAAATTATGAGTAAACTACTGTTAAAATGTCACATTTCTTTTTTCACAGCTTTAAGTTTTATCATGCGAATGAATCAGTCAACCTATAATTTTAACTTAAAATCTTGATCTTTTCATGGAATCGTACATGTTTAAGACCACGGGCAAATTGGGTCCAATTCACCACACAGCTAAACCAGCCGTGTCATCATGAGTATCGGTGTCTAATTTGTAATCACCGTTGGTACACTTACCACTTTGTTACAGCTTTGTTTGCGAATACCTTGTAACTCCACGCCACTTAAAGAGATACTTTCTGCTACTTCATTCTAGGAATGAAGACTGCGCCTTTTTCATTTTTCTCTAATTTTTGTTCTTTTGCACGGCAACTCTGTTGAACACAATTTTTATGAAAGAGTTTTTACGATTCTAAGGGTAACAACCAGACAGATTTATGTTAAAATTATTCCAAATAGTATGGATATGTCAATCTGTAGGTCCAAAAGCTTCGAAAAATTTAAGAGGGTCTCGATCGATTACTGCACTTTATCTGTTACCTAGTGAACTAAACTTTCCGTTACAAAGTCGTGATTATCGTCACTTTCAAAATTAAAATTGGTCTAACCAACTATTTCAATTCTTTGTTGGAATTTAACTACATTGTAGTAGGCGCTTGCCTTAATTGACCTTATTAGAACTACCATGAATCAACGTGACGCTATAAACGTATTCAAATTCATACATATTATTCTAATCAAATATTATAATGATATCGAATGTTACATTTGATATGGAGCAAGGGCGTTAGTCGATTGTCTTGACATAACAGTCGAGCGTGAAGAACTGTACGTTAATAAGATGTAAATAAATTTAAATAATAATGATATTGTCGAGTTCTTTGTAACTAATATGAGATGATAGTGACAGCTCGTGGTCGAATGTCAGGGGCACTGATTTAAAAAATACAGCCAAGCTCTACAGCTCCTGACGAAGATAGGAACTGCCCAGGGGAGATCCGGGAACAAAGCGGGCGGAAAAAAATTCCGGCACTTTTTTAAAATATTTTATAAATAATGACCGTAGGGACCCAATGCTTTGGGATCTCGAAAGAATCCCATGTGGCCTAATTAGTGGTGGCGAACGAAACAGCCAAGCCAAAAATTCGGCATAAACCTCAAGCCGACTAAGTTCATTCATTAATAAAAGAGTCATAACATCTCTTTTATTACCTAGCTTAGTTATCATTAGTTGAGATGTTATGACATCAAGTGCCACTGCAATACCTTATCCTCCTTTAAAAAAAGTTATTTAAGAAAAATTGCCAAGCATTTTAAAACTGGAACCCCGCGCCGCACAACTTTAATCATTTTATCGCAAAGTTAAAAATGAACTTGCCAATATCTATCGTACAAAGAACACTCCAAGCGCAAGAACGATTAATAACTAGTTGAAATATTTATTCCACAGCATCCGTTTGCCTCTTCACACGATCGGCATCCACACCTATAATTTTCCTCCGCCATTAGTGATCGTATTGATAAAAAGCTCGCTTTATGGTCCCATATTTCATAACTTTATCTGCGACTCTTTGGCTGCTGCTCTTAAATTGCCTATTACTTTTGCTTTAGGCTTGTATCGAACGAGTTTATTTTAACGCGAGCCGTTTTATTTCAGATCATCTTAAAAGTAAACCGCGGTACGAACAGAATGATGCTAAAGCTATTGACATTTTCGTGGTAACCATTCACCATTTATAGGCAGTGAAGGGTGATTACACTGAGTATTAAAAGAAGTGTTACTTGATTGCAATCTTTGAGTCTTCGACTATTTAAATTTGATATTAAACATCGTTTGTTCTGACTTGGACCAAATAAGGAAAAAATACGTCTACCTTACATCGGAACGCCTATACCACAGATATGACATAAAAATAGACCGCATAGTTTTAAAACGCCTAACCGCTATAGGTATTACCGCTAGTTATAATTTTTACAATATTTTTTGTTATAGGTAATTACAAAGATGAATACGTTTTAATTTTATGTGGTGATCAACACACAATTTAAATCTATGTTAACGAGCTGACGGGATCGTGATATTTGTATTGCTTACTAATATTTGGCCGAAACTCGTTTAACGAATTACGCCCACGTACATTCTTCAAGCAGTTTTGTTAATGGTTGAAAAACGTTTGCACTAAGACCTTGAAAATATTTGCATTTTTATTTAAAATTCATATACATTACCTACAGTCTATAGTTCTCAAAAAAATTTTAGTCCTCTTGATGACCTTTTAGACGTAACTGATGTTATCGAAGGGTTAATCACATAAAGCCAACTAAAGGTAGAGGCAAAACGACTCTTCCAAAGGGAACGAAAGATGACATAAAAGTAAAAATCGTGTTCCTTCCTTGTATGGGGACTTAGTACATACAATCATACATACTGTCGTTAGTACAACCGATTAATTCGATACCTACAACAACTAAAGCTATGTTGTGTTTTAATATTATTATTAAATTTTCGAAAACTACGGATTTTAATCATGGTTTCAAAAATGTTATGCAATAGTTATTGATTTTACCAAACATTAAATCATACGCTATTTTTAGTAGAAGTAGGTATTATTAAGTTGTGATTAGCCCCTTATTTTAATAAAGAACACATTACAATTGGCGTGGTCAGAAAAACGTGTGCCATATGAGAATTTTGGTAATAGATCGTGACGTCGATATATCTCTATTAGATCCAAATAAATAAATAATGAACGTTGACAAAAAGTATGACAATTTCAAAGCGAAACATTTTGGAAAAGTTCATGCTTGAGCGAGCAAGCCGAATTGATTAACAAACCCAAACAATTTTCTTTAATATTTGTCGGCAAAACGTTTGATTTAGGCGCGATCAATCCGCGGCTGTTTGCTGGTAAAAACGGTTCAAATTGCTGTTTATTTTCCATACAGTTTAACAATCAACGAATCATTATAACTTTGTAAGGAGCGTTTTACGTTCTGGTACCGAGACGTGGTTTTTACTGTGGGCCTAATCCACAAGCTCAGAGTCGCTCAGAGGGCAATGGAGAGAGCTATGCTCGGTATTTCTCTGCGTGACAGTCACAAATGATGAAATCCGTAGAAGAACGAAGGTAACCGACTCCTCGTTGTGGTTAAGATTCCTCGGTTCGATTCCAAGCGGAGCAGAGGTTTGAAAGACGGGTTTAAGCTTCTGCTTATGGTCGACGCATATTGAATTGTCCTTTTACGCAAGAATGTAAGGTCCGATATCGTTTTTGCGATACAATACACGAATACGTGCGGATTAGTCGCAGGTTTATCACATGATAAGTTGATTACGGAATACTTTGTGCTTCTGAGGACAAAATTTCTATCTTCAATCAAATACATTCGGCACGTTACGTAAATCTTCACAATAAAGTGCTTGATTATTTACAAAAGAAACTAATGACCCAACAATAGCAAGTACTACGCAAAAACATCATCGATCTCCCTATGTTACATTACGTTGAGGATCGTTTATAGTAGTCCATCAACTGTCAATCATGTTACCGCAATCAGAGGTCAGCCTAAAATATTCAAATGTTTCCACACAAAAATAACTAGTAACAACTTTGATTAAAAAGGAAGGTGAGACTGTCCAGATACATTGATTAGGCAACGAGTATTTTTTGACTCTTTACATCCTTCTCATTGAGAGGAGACCCGACTCTGTAATGGGTCAGTAATGGGTTAAAATCTATTGTTCGTGCTGGGCGTACTGGAACTCTCGATGTAAGTTGAATAAGATCTCGTTTTTATTTATCAGGTGAATAAAAAAACTAATAGGATAATAAAAATGAATTCTTCGTATTTCTTTAAATCATTTTAGACATCTCATTTTATACCACGTCATCATAAAACAGGCATCATAATAAGCAAGCAAGCAACTTGCATACCTAAGCATACACAACAATTATATTTGCAAGTCAATGAATTAACACCTTTTATTAATTGTTACATTTTTCCTCACACATGCGTTGATTGTCTAATTGGTATTACTTCGGACCTCTATTTCAGAATAACAGCTTCGGCTTAGCTTCGGTTTTTAGAAAAAAGTTCCTCAATTTAAGTACTTACATGCATGATTAACTAGCTTCTGCATAATCTTATAGAAGGTAGATAGGAATTAGGAAAGTACGTAAACCAGTGCGGTTTTTTTGTGGACAGGTTTCAACTTCCAACCGTCACCCTGAATAACATTGGGGGAGGGTTCCTGCACCAACAAAATTAAATAGTCTAGTAGTAACAGCCATTCGCTGTTTAAGGTTGAGGTTAATTAAAGGGTGCAGGTAGTGGTAGGAATAACTACTACTTTTTCATGTTGTCCTAGTCCTGTGAATCAACAAATACTTTATGGTCTGGTGTATCAAATGGGCCCATTAAAACTAACACGGAACCATTGTTCATATTGCAGCGGACACAAACTAATCTAATAGATAGCTGTTTCGCCTGCAGGGTGCTTATGGTACCCTGGTACCTTGATACACTAAATATGACACTATTAGTTTGTTTTGCTTTGGATTGTATTGGTTGGATTGGATTGGATGTTTTGTATTGCGATTGTAGTTTCTAAATGGATATTATCATATTTATACAGGCATCCTACACGTTCAGATGTTTATCAAAATAGATACTGATAAACAAAACCCTTTGGGCTATCTTTACATGCCAAGCCAAATTCAAGACTTCGGTCTTTTGTAGGGACGAATCTAAAAAGTCATAAGTTCAAACTAAAACCTACGTTATGTTGTTTCAGAGATTTTGTTAAAAGGTGCGTTCATATTATTTTCATCAAATAAGTACCTATTATGTTGTGTACAAAAAGGCAAGCGGACTTGCGACCTATTTACAGGCTTAATTTATCGATATATCTGCAATAGAAAGTTCTCTCAGCTACAGTCAACTACCAGTGCCTTGTAACTCCCTGTAATGTGACAATAATATGTTAGATACTCACTTTAGTAAATAGGGTTGTCTAGTGGTCCACCTGTCCACAGAATGGGAGCTGAGGCTGCGTCGGCGTCCCGGCAGGAATGCGATGCGACACCTGTGAGTTGTGACCACAAACACAGAGCCAACACAGCGATCCACACAAGTTTCGAACCAAAAACCTCGTTTCCACAATACATACACGGTACAACAAACTCAACGTTTCAACAATCACAATGATTTTGATCGGGGGAAAAGTTCGCGCGTAAGTACGACTGACTTTCAGTTTACTTCGAACTAGCAAAGAAAACAACAACGTTCGGCGACCGAACTCAAACTGACGTCACGCGTGCGGCGCGGGTCACGGGTGTGCAAACGAAAACAGGCTTTGGCGGCTTTGCTTTCCAAGTGGGAGGTGCGAGCGAGATGTATAGATGCGATAGTACGCCACACCTGTCCATGTCCATGCAACGGTTGCAAATGCATAGAACCACCATAGAGTAGGCAATATTCGTTTCGTATTACGCAACGCGGTAAAGTTTAACCGGGTGCGGGCAGGAAGAAAATGTCGACAAGAAATTATGCACTTACACAGACACACCAATTGAAATTCTTTGTTATGCACGCTACACGTTGCCATTGCAATTTTCTAGTGATTTACTGTAAGATGTTTCGTGGAGAAAATCATAAACGGTGTCTTGTACAGTACATCTGGTAATTTTAGCAACACTACTTACTGTTGTATTTAACACATAAGTTAGTGACATTAGTGATACACTGCAGGTTCGGGTCTCCTCTCACATTGTAAGGGATGTAACCTTTACTCCACCACGCTGATTTTATATGGGTAGGTAAACAACATTGATTTTATTAACGTTAAATTACCTTTTAACCAGTCTTGTAGCAGAGGAAAAATTCCAAGTTTAACCGATTTAACCCTGAATAGTGCTTTATTTGAGAAGTTCAAATTTTATTATGTGGCAAATTCAAATTTTTTAAATGATATGTGGCAAAAATTGTTAAGATCTTCACTAGGCTAGAGAAAGACCTACGACAGAAATAATTATACAGTAAAAAATGGAGCTGGTAAGTAAATTAAATCTTTTATGATCTGTCAAAAAAGATTTAATAAACTGAAATTCTCTGGAATTTCAGTTGTAAAGGAAACAATTCAGTTTCAATAAAAACTTCTCGAAATAATTTCGAAACTTAATTTTATTTAAATTAAGTTATTAAATCTACTACAAACACGTAATTTGTTGGTAGTTCGAGCACTAAAAGCAATAAAACTCTTAAACTCGAATTAAACTTGGCCGCCTTTCAGTCAAAGGTGAAGTTAATACTCAAGCCGCGTTAAGCCCTTAATCGCGAATTGAGCCAATTATTCGTCCATTCGTCAGTCAGCGAAACCTTATATTTCTCGGAATTCAACCGCCTGGTTTAACCTTCGCTTCATTTCTGACATTGAGATGAAAATATCACTAACCTACATTACATTTAGTTATCGCTGTAATAAATCTAGAGAAATGAACATATTGATATTAAGCTATAGAGATAATGTATGGAGGCTGTTGGCTGCATGCCATCTTTGTTTGTTTGATTGAACTTCCAGCCAAACTACCAGCATGGGCGTATTAAGAAACTATTTTTGAGATAGACCTAGTAGTATAGCGTTTAAGATGTGATGCAGACACGAGCCTAATAATCCCCTTAGTAGAACAGAGAACCATAGGATTAGGACTTAGGAACATGTAAATTACTCCGGGTAGACTGTTGTTATCCAGATATAAGCAGGTGCAATGAAAAAAAAACTACATAAAATTTAAATTTAAATAATTTTATTTATAATTCATTAACTATATTATATTATTACGACGTGCCCGCGTGAATAAACGTTATTGTGTTATATTGCTTGTCGGTAAAGAGAACTTAAGGTTAAGTACAATTTTATAGAAAATATTGCGAATCTACGTTTTAAATTACAGGTGTATGGCACAAACTATGGTACAAAATGTACAGGATAATTAATTATAGCTTTACATAATTAGTCTAGTATCACTTTATTTAATGATATAGCAGATGATGTAGCTGCGTCGTGACTATAGAGATCAGGAGCAAATATCCCAGTAAACCTGTAAAGCAGAAAAATAACGTGTTAAAAGCTGTGAGCCGTTATGAATTAAAGTATATATTTATCTTGTATTATAGTCATCAGTTAATATTGATTTAAAGTGAAATAAACCGATTATAAAAAATGGATGAGTGGCGTCGGTCAAGGTAGGCCTTTGTCTGTGGACAAACGTCTGAAAGGAAGGTAGGAATATGTGGTGGCTAGTGGATTGCAAAAATTGAAATTAAGCATTGAACTGGATAAGCCAAGTGATAGCACATGCCCATTGAAATACTGTGCTCCAGCATTTATCGGTATATAAGCAGAAACAGTATTTTTTCAGCATTAGGAAAGAGTAGATAATGTAAAAGTCGTAACGAGCTAACGGAAAAAATTACAAAATCATCATCGCACCTTATTGGATACAAATATGTATCAGGGAAAGAAGAGCCAAAGCGTAGGTAAATACTACTTTGTATTTGGAATTCAAAATAAAAAGTCCCAACTTACGCAAAGAATCAGAAGCTTTATCAAAAATAGGAGCCCGGTATTCGTCCGTTGACTCCAGGAACTGGTAGATAGCTTTGAAGCCGGTCCCGTCCAGCCTATCGTTGGATCTGAACGTAACTTTGAAGAAGTTCCTCTCAGACTCCACGTGGAATTCTTTCATCTGGCCACAGTATCTACCGTATCTATTGTCTTCAGTCATGTAGTTAGAAAATTCTACGTAGTCACTCGCTGATACTGCTTCGCATCTGGAATAGACATAGAATTCCAATGATTTTGAAGGTACAAAAAAAATCAGCAGTAATGGACACTCATCATATAATTGACAAAACTGTACCTATTAGAAATCAAGTAATAGCAGTTGCTAGTAATTTTGCTAAATAATTAACAAAAGTGTGATTACATGGTAAAATCTGATTTAATTTTAACTGGGCAAGGGTACAGATTTTCATTTACACTTGTAAATTAGCAAGGCTAAATAACACTTCAGCATCTGGATTCAGTGATTTCTTATAATTCACATTAGTAAATGGTTTATTATACTTACGGCAAGACGCCTTCCACGTCAAAATTGGTAAAGTGTAAATGCACTTTCTCAGTCTGGCCGCCGTGGAAGAAGTATGAACACTCAGTGTCCCGAGGATATGGCCCAGGAGAGTTAGGCGACGCAAATGTCCCATTTCGAGCTTCAGTACTGTTGTACACGAACGCGCATGGAAACTCCGTCAGTTGCCTTCCGGTTGTTATGCCGAAATCTGTAAGTAATGAGAAATTCAAAGTATTTTAATGCGTTTCGAAATATTTGAAGTTAAAACCATTTCATTATCAGGTATTAGTACATAATTATCATACAATGACATATTATTATTATTGCTGTAGCATTTTTATATAAAGCTGTACAATATTAAAAAAGTACACAGTACATAAGAAAGTATAATAATATTCCGTTTCCAAGAAAAAATTCAAATGTTCAAATTTAGTAAGTAGAATAAAGGAGCAGAAGTACGAACGTTTTTTAAATTATTTTCAAGGATATTTGAGCACTCGAATCGCGCACGTTTGGCGATTGGCGAAATGCATTTATTAACACTTAGAAACCTAACACCTAAGTCAAAACAAGCACCATTTTACTGCGACTATTTTTCCCTCGACTATATATCGTAGCGTCAGAACGTAACAGAATTGCATTGCAAATATTCACGGGATGCTAATTTATCAGATGTGCATAGTTTACTTCTGTGCCCGTGTACATATTTCAGGCCTAGCGAATGTCGCATCCCCGTTAATATTCATAGCTAATCCCCGGGAATAATTAGCTTTGTTTGCAGCAAAGTTTACTCGCGTACCCAATATGGTTGGTAATATTGATGTTGAAAGTTTGAGGCCTGTGTGCGAAGTTTGTTTTCATCCATTAGAGTTAACACCCTTGAGTGTAAATGCTTTTATAACTTCCTACGAGTATATAAGTTCTAAAATACTATCTTAATCTTAACGGATATATTTAATAATTACCCGAATAATTATTATATAAAGTTAATCATATATTTTTTACTCAAATGCTTGTCTGAAAAAAATTCATTCGTTTCATTCGTCAAAACATTTCATTTTTTAAAGTTAGATATAAATGAATATATTATTATAATACCTAATTTTAAAAAAGCAATGATTTCTTACTAAAATGACTGTAGCAACGAAAGTATGAATGAATAAAGAAAGGAAAAGAAGGGGTTTTCTAGAATTTTTTTTTAAATAAACATAAGCGTATAGTAACCGTCATGAGTCGTGAGCACAGATTATCAGTGGTACAGTGGTAGGGATATTGTACACTTTCGGCCTATGTACAGGAGCCGAAAATCGTGCTGACCAATAGACGACGCACACTGACGAACTGACGTTTGTCGAACCAATCGTGTGACCGCAGCGCAGTCAATGTCAAACTGACCAATGAAGGTTCTGCTCACCTCTCGTGACGGCCACTATACAAACTTACTTTCCACAAATGAGTATGATATCTTGAACCCCCTTGAATGCCTCGAAGATTGTGTGCCTCGAAACTCCAGCATCAGTTTGGGTCCATTAGACATGATCGGCTTCGGAAGGTCGGTGCCGCAGAATGTATCCACTTTCTCCAACCTACCATCCACGTTTACAAAGGCTTGCAAGGAGTCGACGTTCGTGCAGCTGGAATAGACGAAAGAATTTCATTTCATTTAATACGATTTTTTAATGTGGAGGTATTGTCGTGCCTTCGCCAATACTTCGCCAGATAATCGAGACTAAGGCCTGGTGCGAGTCTGCTCTATGAAAGGAATGCCATGATACACGGTCCAAATAAAAATCTTCCAAGATGACGAAGGTATGTACCTACCTAAATGTCGAAAATATTAACGAGACTAATAAAGAGTAGGTAACTGTCAACGGGTGTCCAGTCTACTTGACGAATTTTTAATAATTCAATATAGAACACAAAGTTTTCGCTATATGTAAAGAAAGGTGTGTCGACAATTTCTCATATTGTACGACAATTCATTCATATTGCTTGACGAAGGTTTGTAAT
The DNA here is from genome assembly GCA_905147235.1 of Erynnis tages. Lineage (NCBI taxonomy): Eukaryota > Metazoa > Arthropoda > Insecta > Lepidoptera > Hesperiidae > Erynnis > Erynnis tages. Next base: position 4,296,501 of record LR990079.1, read on the forward strand.
TGTAAGGCTGCGTGATCAATTAATTATTTGCACTTATGATAAATTATTTATTATATTCAAAATTAAAAGTATTATTTTGTTAAGAAATAATTTCCTTACTCCAAGGAACCGTCGGCTGGTTTGTGTAAGAAGAAGTCTTGAAATATTAATCTGACTCTTTCTTTCCCTCTCCCGAAGAACTCGTAGTGGCAGTGGGTGTTCGGTGGATATGCAAGAGGATAGTGCGGCGACGTAAGGGTTCCATGCTTCGAACCATCGCTGTTGAATTCTTGGTGGCAAGATGAAGCTGGAATAGAGAGAAAACAGTTTTTTAACAAAAGTTTGATTTTACACAGTTTTAAACATTATTTTTTTTATAAAATATAAATATTAATAAATTAGTTTATGAAGTAAAATAATAATTTTATGTTGCTTGAAACGGAACGGACAGAAATCGAATCGCGCCAATCGCGCATGCGCTCTGATATGCCTGCGGCCCTGCGCTACGTCAAAGTCAATATCTCGCGTTTCGGTTTTGCATTGAAGTTCAATAGAGTGTAGACGTAAATAACTTTTCTTTATATTTTCCACTATTCAGTATGTTGTTTTTATAATAATCGTGTACTGATACTCAAAAGTCAAAATTGTCTGTAGGTGGTAACACAATACGTTCCTTTTTAATTCTTCATCGGTTAACGGTTTGCATAATCATAAACCAAATGTTTTATTGAGTGGCGGTATCAAAACTCAAAACCGTCAGGTTGACAGCTATAAAAATCAAAAAAGTTATGTCAGTGACTTACCAAAAAGTTAGAACAACTGGTTATTTATTTTATTTTCCTAATTTTACTTGTGTTCGGAATTTTTGGTTTGTTTTCGGTACCTTGATTTAATGAATAAATCAATCTAATGAGTTATCATTAACGGTTTTATACATATAAATAATTCTAAAGATGAAAAGTTCATTCATGTATTCATGAGTTTCGGTTGTGTTATTATTTGATATTCATTTTAAGTATTCTAGTAGAATGGCAGACTTTACTCCTTTTTACGTTGATAGAGCCAAAGGATCTCGTGCATCTTGCAAGGGATGTAAAACTAACTGTCAAAGTGGTGAATTACGTCTCGCAAAAATAGTAGCGAGTCCATATGGAGAGAACCAGCAGATGAAATCATGGTACCATGTAGACTGTTTTATGAACGTCCTTCTGAAACAACGGCCAGCAACAAAACGTATCGAATCTATAGATGACATCGGGAACTGGGCTACTCTAACCAAAGATGACCAAGTATTTCTCCTTAAGAAAATTAATGAAATGGAACAGGTATATGCCCAAAAAAGTGATGGCAAGTATACCGCGAAAGTGATAACAAACGAATCAAAATCGCCAGATAATTCCACTAACTCTAGTAAGGATGAAACTGACACAAGCAAATCCCCTGTAAAGACAGATGACAACAAATTCTCTACATTCATAAATTTGTGTAAAAAAATATCTAGAGTGGATGCCTACACAGAAAAAACTGCTGCTGTTAACAATTTCTTCACTAAAGGCTGTAATGGTAATAAATTTGAAGGAGACCTGGCATTATGGTGTAAGCTTCTATTACCTCAGGTCTCTAAAAGGGTGTATAATTTAAAAAGTAAACAGCTTGTGAAATTATTCTCTAGAATATTCAACACCAACCATGATGACATGTTAACACACTTAGAGAATGGTGATGTAGCTGATACAATCCAACACTACTTTTCAAAGTCGAGAACATTACAGCCTGCAAATGAAAGTACTGTAACAATTCATGATATTGAAGAATTTCTTCAAGAACTAGCAAAACTAACAAGAGAAGATGAACAGATATACCAGTTTAAAAAAATTGTCAAAAAATGTACTCTTCACAACTTAAAAATGTTGATCAGATTGATAAAGGGAGATTTGCGAATAAATGCTGGACCCAAACACATACTGGAAGGTGTACACCCAGATGCTTATCAAGTTTTCCAAACATCAAGAGATCTGGACATGGTTTTAGAGAGAATATTCTCACAGAGCACAGGAGTAAAACAGAATGGAGCTTCCCTCAAGACCGTACAAGCAAAACTCAGCCTTATGACTCCCGTTCTCCCAATGCTTGCAGAAGCTTGCAAATCTATAGAGATGGCTATGAAAAAGTGTCCAAATGGCATGTTCTCTGAAATCAAATATGACGGAGAAAGGGTCCAAGTCCACAAAAAAGGCAAAGAGTTCAAATATTTCTCGAGAGCCCTAAAGCCTGTGATGGCACACAAAGTGAGCCATTTCAAGGATTACCTCCCTCAAGCATTCCCAAAAGGCGAAGACATGATATTGGACGCAGAAGTGTTAATGGTAGACAACACTGGAAAACCATTGCCTTTTGGCACTTTAGGCAAACACAAACAGTCTGAGTTTAAAGATGCACAAGTTTGCTTATTTGTTTTTGACTGCCTTTATTACAATGGTAAAGTGTTAATGGATATGCCAATTAGGAAGAGACGTCAAATACTACAAGAAAACATGACTGAATTCACAAACCATGTCATGTTTTCTGAACAAAAACTGATCCAAAAACCAGCAGACTTGGCAAAAATGATTGCAAAGGTGAATATTTTTTGATACTTTGTTTAAAACTTGTTCAGACAAGCTCTGCTCACAGCTGTGTGAGCAACTCCTTTCACATTTCTCCTTTCATTGCTGTACCTTTATTACCCTATAATTCACCTTTGTTTATCAACTATTTTTATCAATTATTTTTATTATATGAATAAAAAGTGTGTGTTTAAAAGTGTGGCAATAATGTATCAACCTATGTGAATTTCCATAGCTGTATACCTGTACGGTTTTGCCTGAGATTCCCCTGGTGTAGCTCATGTTGATTATCAACAGTAACAATTAATTAAATTCATGTAACATTGTATTTCCAGGTATTACAATTGGGATTGGAAGGATTAGTGCTGAAGGATCTAGAATCAATCTATGAACCAGGCAAAAGACATTGGCTGAAAGTCAAGAAAGATTACTTATTTGATGGAGCAATGGCAGACACAGCTGATCTAGTGGTTTTAGGCGCCTGGTTTGGTTAGTTACCTTCTGTGAGTAAACTAGTTATTTATAAGGTGTAGAAAATTTCAGTCCATTCTTTAAATTTTTGTCTATGAGCTAGCAATAAAGTGTGTAAAATGTTCTTAGATTCTCTTCAAGATATACTGTGCATTGTTTATATTCATTTATTAAAATTAATTCTAAAATTTGTATGAAAAGCAAGTATAAATACTTTCAATGTATGTCTGCAGCCAACGGCAGGGTCAGGCCTCCTTAGACAATAAGATGGAATGATCTAAGATGAATGCAGGCGTTACTCCACCATGTTGGCTTATAGCGTGATTAACCTAACTATTTTAATCCATTCGTATTTTGCTTTAAATTTTACAGGCACAGGCAAGAAAGGCGGAATGATGTCAGTTTTCCTAATGGGTTGCCTTGACAAGCAAAGGAACAAGTGGGTGGCTGTCACCAAAGTGCATACAGGCCACGACGACAGTACGTTGGACAGGCTCCAGAAGGAATTAGCGCCGCTTATGATTAAGATATCCCAGGACAGCACAAAAGCACCCACATGGTTGGATTGTAACAAGGGCTTAGTACCAGACTTTGTGGCGAAGGAGCCTAAGAATCAACCTGTTTGGGAGATTACAGGTGCGGACATTTCTTTTGACACATTTATTTTATTCCCGTTCATATTATTGTAAAAGAAACTCAATGTATCCAGGCCTGTTATGTAAGAAGGCCGGAGTTAATCTTTTCTAAACCTTCATGAACTACATCAATTGTAATCATAGTTTTATAAAATTTTATTCTTTTCTATCATTTATTTTTCATATCAGAGTTGCAGGCCAACTTATTTTGTCACTGCAGCTCATTGATACCCATGTCTTATATCAAATAGGGTAAAATTATATCTAAGCACACCTCTCTACACAGTAGGGCTAAGAAAGTGGTAGAAAAGTATCTCTTCCACCTACAAACATAAGCCTTGCTACACTTAATTTAAAATTTACGTTTCTGCATTTTCAGGAACTGAATTAACAAAGTCCAACCTGCATATACCCGATGGCGTCTCAGTACGGTTCCCCAGAGTGACTAGAATACGAGATGATAAAAACTGGGAGACTGCTACGAATTTGCAAGAACTTAGACAGTTGTATATAGCATCTAAAGAGAAGACTGATGTTTCTCTACTGAACAAACTAGCAGCTACAGCCAATGATGATGATGAACCGCCCAAGAAGATACCAAAGAATAGTCCCTCGAAAGGTAAAATAGATATTTTCTTAACTAAAACATCTCCAAAAGCGAAGAAAAGAAAAAATGAGGACAAAGCATCTCCAAAGGATAATAAGAAACAGAAAACAGAAGGCGATTCTTCTATGTTGTCAGAAGATTTAAATTATTCTACTGAATCATTACAAAAAAGTGATAGCAGTTCAAGTACAATACCTTATGATGAAACAGATTCAAAGGATTTTGAAATTGATTTATTGCCAGAGAACCCGTTACCTGATGTATTCAAAGATAAAAAGCTAGGGTTCTATCCAGATTTTATAAGCTTCTCGGACTTTGAGAGGAAACATTTTGAGCGACACTGGATAGCATATGAAGGTGTTGTTGTTAAGTCATTAAAATCTATGGACATTGATTATTTAGTACACAGAGATAGTGAGATAGAATATAAAAAGATGTTGAAATTGAAAAGGCGTTTAGGTACCAATGTTAAACATGTCACCAAAAGTTGGTTGATTAAATGCATTAATGATGTGAAGCTCTGTGATACAATGAACTATGCGGTTTTCCTAGATCCATGAATTTACAGTGGTTTAATGTTAAGCGTTGTGACTTTTCGGTCTGAATCAGAGTTTTTACTTGTTAATGGAATTATGTTAATAACTATTCTATAAATGCAGGTATTCATTTAATATGTGTGTTTCTTAAATTAAAGCCAGTTGTTATGTATTGTAATTATGTTTTTACAATATGTATTTTTTATTAAATAAAATTAAAATTAAAAAAATTTAATAACAATTTAAAATAATGTTTTGTCTTTTAATTTTTAAAGCTTTACAAGATTTTAGGAAAGATTTTAGGTAGTTCCTATTTTCTTTTCTTCTTATAGTATGTATCTATTGATGTTGTTTCCCTGCTGCTTTGAAGCAAGGAATTTCATTAATTTCTTGTGTTGTTATGGGAGAAACTAATTTGAGGCAACCATTGTAGTACCTTCCCTACTCAACAAACTTCAACTACAAATAATAGCTTAGTCCTTTTGAAGTTGGCAGAGTTTTTTATAGGCTGCAATGAACACTTTACATTAGGCGAAATGCATTATTGTTTACTACATAAATCTATCTTATACTAAAACTTATCCTAACCATGCTATTATTCAGGCCTTCAATAAATATAGGATTTAGTATATAAAAGCAGTCAAAAACAAAGAGTTGAAACTTAACGTAGATTTTGTAAGAGGATACAGAAATTTTATAATGTGCTGTATAACTTAGAACTTTCACAGTCGAACAGAACTAAGTTTAAAAGCATTCACCTGACTTTAAACTATCTACAACGATTACAACGCAGTAAAGGATTGGGAACAACGTAGAAGGTTAAAGTAAGTTTTCAAGACTAAAGGGCGTTAATTTTTTTTCGTATCCTAAAATAATAGGGCACCGGATTTTGCATATTAATTGTGTGGGTTTCGGTTGCCGGAGACACTTTATTTGAGGAGTCTTAAGTCCTCTTGTCCTCTTGTCTACCAACCCGCACTAGGCCAGCGTGGTGGACGGCGGCCTACATCCCTCTCATTACGAGAAGGAGACCCGACCCTGTAGTGGGTCATTAATGGGTTACTGGCAAGTCCTCTTGAGCGGCGCAACCACATACAGATTAATGACTTGTACCTAATTTGAGGTTGGAGTTGGACGTGGGTGTGTGGGCTGCAATGACCACCTGCATGCCTGTTTCCTACTCCTATACAAAAACTTATATTTTTGATTTCTTACTAACATCTACAAAATAATTTTACCGTTACATTACACATTACACAGGTGTCACAGGTCCTAATTATGAAACAACCCAACCGTTATTTCATTAAACTGCGTTCAGCTTTTTCAATGGTTAATCGAAACGTTATGCCGAAAATGTAAGCATGTAATTGCTGCCAACAACGCACAGTTGAATTGGAATTGGAAATCGCAAAAAATCTGTAACGAATTCAATATCCCAAACTTTTATGAGAGCGGGTGAATGTTATTATGTTACACCGTAGTGGAATATCGGTGTGCAACGTTGAATATTTAAAATAGCCTGTTTGTAAACATTCGCGGCGTTATTTGATTTCAGTGAACAATATCCAGGGGGAATGTATTATTTTGTGTCGTGATATACCAGATTTCTGGTCCTCTTATCGGATTTGCAAAAATTTTTTGACGACCTCAGTGACGCAGACGCCGACACCGGTGCGCTGCGTGGAGGTTCCTGGGTTCGATTCCCAGCAGAGCAGAAATTTGAATGATGAGTTTAAATTTCTGTTTCTGGTCTGGGTGTGTTGTGTTTTTGTCTTGTGTGTGTCCATGGCGCCATGGTTATGTATCACATGTGACATGTACCTAAAACATGTGAGTTTTTTTGTTTTGTAAAAAAATATCATTTTGCAAAACTACGAATACCTATTACAAAAAATATCGCACATTTTACCTACGAATTAAAAAAAAATTCAGTCTTAAATTTAAAAATTCAAATGGCGACCGGAAACTCGGTGTCACTGGAGACCGAAAACATGGCGCCTGTGATGCCATAACCGCTAGAAACGCCTGCAGGCGGCTTCGTGTTGCCAGTTTAAAATTTAAACCGCTCAGCTTCAAACTGTAGTTCAGTACGTGTGTAAAACAAATTAATTATTTACACGCCCTCTGGCTTTTCACAAACATTGCTACTAAGCCTAACATGCTATGGTTATTATAAAGCGCCAAGCGAAATATAAAAGCGCAATTTTCGGTATACATTTTATATCGTATCATTTTTATGAGCGAAGCTGAGATTGTGTTGTGGCGTAACCCCGGTTTATCTTCCAATGCTAAAATGAGAGTATATGATAATGAATTAAGTGTCTTTATTTAAACTGAAAATATTTAGAATTGGAATAGCAACCGTGAAACATGTTAAAGTATTTATATATTTCGGCCATAGATACCTACCTACGTTTCAGATGTGATAGTCTATGGTTTGCACAAACAAAATATTTTTGCATATAATTATATATACCTATATAGGAGAGAGCAAGAGCAACAAAAATGCAATATTATTAATATTAAGGCAGGCTACTCAATAAAACTACAAGCAAGCTATTCCAGCCACTTGCCTTGCAACAAACTACAGGCAGAAGACGTGAACTGGATTCTTTTATAAATATTTGAAACCTAACCCCGAGACTGAGATATTTGCCTTCGGCGACGGATGGAGCGCAATAAAACTATGGCTGGTGGAATTCACAGTGCGATAGATTTTTCATAATGACATTTCGACGGATAGTAGGTAGGTAAGATTTATTTTTCATAAGAGCTTTACAAAACTACGTAGATAAACAGAGTTGTTTATAATTTGCAGAATAATCGAAGTTCGTCTGGGTAGATACAGATATAGCGGTCCTCGTAACCAGCTGTAAAGCAGCATTTTGAGTTTCGATTGGGGAGGCAAACTTATGTCGGTGATACTATGTACTGACGCAACCGTCTATGACACATCCTTTTTGAGGTAAGACACTTCATGGCTATTCATAGGATGCAGTGATCATTTGACTTTCTTTTCAGTCATTCGTAGTTTGCTGCTGGGCATGCGACTTCCGTAATCGACGTAACCCCTTTCGGACGTAGGCCCTTTGCATTCAAAGGGTTCCCGCTGCTTTTTTTCAGATCATCAGTCTTTATTTGCAAATCGATGACGATAATAATCTACCTCTTGTATAAACCTAGATAGGGTAGGGACTCCTAAATTCTTCGACAAATGGAGTTACACCCTTTTATAATGCAACGTTCCATATGAAGCACTTAGTATCTTCATTTCCGTTACTAACAACGTACCTATGACTATAATAGCGTTATTTCCAGACTGAGTGGTATTACTTATTACGAAGTCATTTTTCCTAACGTGACTTGGATTACTAAGGCCCAGACTCGGACTCATTTATATTAAAGAAGGTTAGGAAGGTGCCAGTATATTATTTAATTTTGTTGTAGGTACGTATGTTGTTGTTTGTAGTGGCGAATTAAATGTTTCGTGCTTTGAAGAGCATGTTAAACCTTGTCGGAGGCCCTTTGAAAAAATACCGGCACGGATTGGCTACTAACCCGTTTCTCCACCAACCTGTATTGGAGAAGATTTGTGGAGCCTTCAGGGCTCCATCTGTTGTGGGGAGACTCGGCCAATCAGTGGGTTGCAGCTATTTTGTTTGGACCCGAAAATAAATCATAACAGGTACTTTGGTTGTACTTGAGTTGTAAGCTTTATACGAGTAGCAAGAATTCTTCAGAAGTTTATCTACTGTTAGGTACTTTCGTTGCACTTTTAGTTGCAAGCTGTAGCAAGTAGCAAGAATTCTTCAGAAATTTACTGTTAGCAAACTTTATCAAAAGTTCTATGATAGAAAGTTGGAATTGGAACTGAAGAGTCGCTGCGAAATATCATGCTAATTAAGTTTAACTTTTAAATAAGGCAGCATATCGTATACCTAGGTCACTTCACTTACACATAGGTATATTATGTATATGTTTTATATATCAGTTGAGGATGCTGCGAATACTTACTTTATTTGAGGCGATCGGCAGTCTACACAGTACCAATTTATTTGAGGTTTAACGTGTGTAAGTGTATGCATCCATGGGTTACAATGATTACACCTCAGGTAGCCTTTGTTAGTGTATGTAAGTACCTAGATTTATATGAACTTACATTATGGCGAATAAACGTTTTTCTTTCTTTCTTTCTTTCCTTTTTTTTTTAATACAGACCAACGTTTTACTTCATTTTACGCGTGAGCTGTTTTTATCTGTTCTTGCCTCAGGCTAATGTAGGTACATCGGGGAAAAAGCAAATGGAAAATGATTGTCAGCACTTTTCCAAGCAATAGGTAAGTATCCATTTTAGGATAAAGAGACTAGACTTTGCCAGCAGCTTCACCTGCGTGGATTTTAGAACTTGACAGGGATGAGAATGTATCCTATAGATAACCTAGGTTTTAAACTACGTATACATATCAAATTCCATTCAGATCGATTGAGCCGTTTTTTCGTGAAAGAGTAACAAACATCTAATCCATCTATCCATCTACACAGTTTCCCATTTATAATCGTAGTAGGAAGTAGGATAGTAGTAGGATAGTATAAAGGTATATGGAACATGAATAATTAAAAATTGTCCGTGACAAGATATGTAACTAGACTCTACTTACTTGATATTAAGCGGCACAAAGAAGTTATACAAGTGGCCTATATTAGCTTTAGACCAACGGCTAACCACATTAAAAATTTAGCGATTAGGTCCAGTTTTCAGCTGAATGAGGTTCTCTACAAAGCAAGCATGCAACCTTGAAAATTCTCGGATAGATTTCTCAGGGGAATTCTTTTTTCTGATTTCTTAAACTGAACTAGGACTACAAAAGTTTCTACCCAGGGAGTCTATAAATAATTTAGTTTAAGTGATACCTACTTAGGCAGGAAGAAATCTATAAAGGAGTTATTTTATCTACTTTACTTAACCGAGTTAGAACTAGAAAAGTAGGTATGTTAAAAGTCATCAATAACAAAAAATTTGTTGAAAACAGTGTGATGGACCCGGTGAAAGCTATTATATCAAGTACATTTAATTTCCGATAGCCAACAAACGCTTCACGTTTTTATTGAATTTAAAAATACGTTTTTATTGGATTTAAAAATACGAAGTTCTATTCAATTTGAGCATCTAATTAGCCCGAATAGTCAAGGTAATCAGGTCCGGTAGGTTAACATTCTGTATTCAATTAGAATTTGCCCCATTTTCTGAGCAAGTTTATTAAGTATAAGTGTTCCCTAATAATTCAGCCCAAGTGAAGTAAAAAAGCAAGGAGCACTCAGTATTATAGTAACCGCCATGAATCGTGAGCACAGATTATCAGTGGTAGGGATATTGTATACTTTCGGCCAATGTACAGCAGCCGAAAAAACGCGCTGGACCAATTAGACGACGCACACTGACAAACTGATATTTGTCGAACCAATCGTGTGCACCGCAGCGCAGTCAATGTCTAACCGACCAATGAAAGTTCTGCTCACCACTCGTGATGGCAACTAACGGAATTTTTACTTGAATGGGACATTGAGCTAGAATTTTTATGCTGTTATTTTTTAGGTCCTGAGACACAATGGCTTTGTGGAAATGCCTTAAAATTTTGTTCACTTGTATAATGAGCGCTTAACAGCAGAGACATCATTGGACAGCGAAGGAAGCTTGGTTTATTTTTGTAATTTTTGCACTTAGGTAATATTACCTATAAACTAAAAATCTTACGATAGGTAATTTAACAATTTTTATACATTAACATCTGGCTCCTTTGATATACATACCCATAGAAAATCCATGTAGGTGGTAGTACCTACCGAATTTTGTTCTTAAAAGAATTTTCATATAGAAAAAAAAGCAGTTTGAAATTAAAATTCAACAGTAGCCTTGCACAATTTCGACCTAAAAGATACTGAAAAATTATTGTAACTTGTTTCATTTTAAATTTTCGAACATTTAATGCAGACAAAAGTTAAAAACGTTGAAATATAGTTAAGTACTGCGCTTTAGACGTCGTTATCTTTGAAAAGACTCGACGGTCAACTTTTAACGATATTCTAAAATGGAGGAGGGTTTAAATCGACTTTAGTTCGAATAGGTTTAAAATGTTAACGTTTTACTTTACGAGTATATCGGATCTGAAGTACCTACTTACAATGGCTTCATTTTATATGCATTAGAGATTCGAAATGAGTCCTTTGAGTAATCTTTTCATTCACTGTATTGTTTTTCTTGTTCATTATTCCGAATTTTATAGTCATAGGTATACGAAAGAAACGGATGGTTAGTTACCGGCACCTAATAGGATGGCTTCGTAGATAAAACGTTTTAGTAGTTCATGTAGTTTGAGTAGATACACGAGCCTTGAAATATTTTTTGGAAAAAAAAATACTCAGATAAGTACCTACCTAGTACTTAATAATTTTATAATTTGTCGTGGGAAATATCATAAACATGGGGATAGTGAGTTAAATTCATGTGTCTCGTGTGGATGTGTGTATTTCCCATGGTGTCCTAGACACCCATGAAAGTAATTCAAAAATTTGTAAGTGTTTTGTCTCAGGGTCCATAAAATAAACTAACGTCAGAATAATCCTATTAAAGCACAAACTTATACTCAAGATGCGTATCTTGTACTTAAGATATGTCAGTTAATACAATGAAGCTTACATTCCAATTCAGATTACAGTCAGCAACGCAGGCCTTGTCATCCTAATGGAACCGAATGTCTGTTTAGCTACCGCAAATGTATTTAGTCCTCAGCCGATATAGAATTGCTGCATAGTCGGAATCTTGTAAGTGCTATACTGAGAGCTTAGCGTAGTTACATGTGACTGCTTTGAATATAGGGTAGGTTTAATATTGATTGAATAATAATTGGGCACGTTTATAGAGATATGTATCTACTATCTAAAGAAGCGTAATTTTTTTAATAACAATTGAGGTGCTAGCGGTCATGCAGGTCATCTGATGTCAAGTGGTCATTGCAACCCATGGACACCCATATCCAACCTCAAATAGAGAAGAAATCCTATCTGATGCTTTGCTCATGAAAATTAAGATGTTCGCCTCACTCAAATAAAGTACCCCCGTAAACGACATTTCCGCAGTGGAAACACCACACATAAAGATTAGGTATGTCGCTGTCGCTAAATATAGATTGATCTAATTTGTAACTCTATACCTATATTTGTGCAAATAAACGTTTTGTCTTTGTCGTTAAGGAACCTCCCCGGCGAGCTACAAAGGCTCTGCTACCGAACATTGTCTTTCTGCAATTGAGATACATATGTAGGTACCTATAGTTTAGTGGCAGAAATATAAGTTGAATCTTCTGACGAGACGGAGATGACGAGCCTATTCTATCGCGAACACCCGGGGCCCGTATGGATGCAGGATTGCTGTTTTCTCACATTTGCCTAGCAGTCCTATCCATTCTAATCATGACCACGCTCTTTGCCTACGTCAATATTCCTTGCCACTTATGTATGAAAGGAATCGGTTTGCTCGTCTTCTTGTTATGATGAATGTAACACTAATATCTGAAACAACTGAGTTCCGAGAGGCCTTATATTATTGGTTATGCATAATAAGTATTATTGGTTACGGATATAACAATTCTGCTAAAGTGTTCTTTGCAGCTTCAAATGTATTGTTATATGCATTGATTCCGTTTTAGCGGTGCTTCCTATTTGATGCACTATCTCTTACTGAATGAATGGGTTGTCTGGAAGAGTTCTGTAATGTTACACCTGGTCTTGCGCTACATTTTATTTTGAGTGTATATTAATGTACTTACGATATATCATCTCATCTATCTTTTTTTATCTAAGTATCTAAAGAATTTTTTATAAGTACAAGTAGTACAAAACTTCTTGTAGGTACTTACACAAAATTTATTTAGTGATCAGAAAGTAGTCGGACCAGACAAAACGACGTCGGGCAAGTTGTTTCCTATGTCATCATTAACATAATATATGTGTGTTTACATTATAATTCTCTTTGGCCGGATATATTAGGTTGATATATCGCCTATGATGTCGTTGAGTAGCCTATCCCTATGGATCTCACGTACTCCAGCCGCAAACTGACGCTATAGAAATTCGCATCCTTATTTTCACGTACAATACCTCCAAACGAGAGTTCCAGCGTGTCTTGTGTCAACTTTGCGTAAGTTTTACCGCTCTTCAAAGTGAGTTTGTCGCGGCTGTTTCCACGGTGAAGTTGACTACAAATTGTGGTTTAGCAACAACGTAAGATTGTTGGTAACAGCGTACTTTTGTTACGTTAGTTTTCTTTTGGTAAATGAAATTTATAGTGCGCTTTGTCGTTTAAAATTTGCAATTTACTTTATCACATCAAATTCACTGGTATCTATCTACGTATCTAATTCACGGGATTTTGTTACATACGAAGCAGTAATAATCTAGATTTATTTATCCTATTTATTTTAGGTCCCGTCTCTGAAATATCTGATGATGAAGGAAGGGCTTTTTTAGTTTCTAAACAAAAGATAATTCTAATTTTATTGCTTAGTAGTAGATGGGATACGCTATTGAAACAAATATTAGTACAAAGATAGCAATTGGCTCGGTTTTAGAGTTTCCACGGTACCATTCATCCATTCAAGACAATAACAAAATGCAATTAATTATTTAGCGATCCTCCGTCAATGCGGTAGGATTCTGGGTTCGGTAACAGGCAAATTTATTAACTCAGAACAGTGCCAAATTTACGAGTAGGGCGCCAAGCTTACGTTTTGCAACTGTAGGCTCGAATTGAAATTTGGAAAAGTTTGTTTCAATTTCATTTTTCAAGTGTTTTTGGATTATTTTCTTGTGATTTATAGTTGAAAGACCGGATATTACCCTCTTGTGGTTTTTGGGGTGTGGTCTATGTCCAACGGAGGATATAAGAAGTATCTCTACTAATCCTCACGAGAGCAGGGTGGTGGAGTATGATACAAACCTCTCTCTAATGTGGGGTGTTCGGGTAGGAGGAGGATATAGCGCTTCACCCACATTGTCTTAAACCAATTAATGATCTACACTAGGTTCGGGTTTCCTCTTCAACTTAAAACAACACAGTAAGTATTTTTAACCAAGTATTGTAGTAACAATTCGTAAAGGCTTATAGTTTCGCGGCGCAAATCCCGGGCTTACGCCGGGATGAGGCTCTCGAAAAACGTCTTAAGTCTTGAACGTCTTCTGTTCTTGCTTCCAGACGGGCACTCGCGTTTATTTGTTTTGCTTCCGCGGTGTAAAATGTTATCCTTTTTAGGAGAGAATTTTGTAACCAAAAATAAAATAAATTAAAATCTATTGTCACTGAATGTTTCTAATACTAATTAATGATTGAGATTAATGATGAGTATAAAATCCGCACCTATTATATTGCATTCCGCACCTATCTACGAGTATTGCATAAGGTACACATTCGGTACATTATTTCAGTATTATTCTTTTTTTAAATAAAGTTCTTATTCTAATTCAATAAAGACATTTCGAAAAAAATTAAATAAAATATATAGACTATGGTTTGACCCGGGGAATCGCGGAATGGCAACAATATGCTTTAGGATAAATTTTTATTTGTTATTAAACCGTGAAAGTATTTAATTACCTATTTGATAACAATTTCACGTGTTTGAATACATGAAAATATAAGCTAAGGTCTCATTTATTTCTTACTTAAAAAAATAAAGTAGGCGTTTTTTAAGTCATTCGAAATATTACATCACAGTATTAGGTTATTTCGAAAACTGAAAAACTTATCACTTTGCTCTGCAGTTCATGCTGTTCGTCATCCATGCGTTCATGCAGAACCTATCAATCAACTTTTCAGACATACAAGAAAAAAGTTGCAATAACATCCATCCATTGCCAATATTATTTTATGTAGGTTTATCTACCTATCTATCCTATCACAAGCATCGATGCTCTGATGAACGAGAACTCTACGGAAATAGACCGACCTACAAATCTAAATAACCGTTATCATGCTAACTTTGATTTACTGAGATTGAATGATTAGTTTTGATCCATGTACGTCATATCTAAAAAAATCGTATCTACCTATTATCCTGCTTACTATTCAAATGGGAAAAGTTTGTGAGGATGGATGAATGATTTGGATATTTGGATGTTTAGTACCCTTTCACGCAAGAACGACTGAACAGATTTGGATGAAACTTGGTATCCACATAGTTTATAACTTGGATTAATATATAGGACACTTTTATCCCTCTCTGAAGCAAGTCCTAAAATCCACGCGGACGAAGCCACAGGCAAAGTCTGTCATAAATATAAAGGTGATACAACAACCTACGGTCAACAGTGCGGGTGTAATTTGTGAAACTGAGCTTCGAAGCCAGCGGTTGTCAACATTTAAAGTTTGAGGGCGTTGTAGGTATCCATTACTCATTCATGGGCGTCCCCGACCCCTGGTTAATTATGACGCAAGGACGGCGTTACCGACGCAACTTTCAAATGGAATTGTTTCTTTTAAGGCTAATAAATAGAGTTAATACAAAAACAAACAACACTTTGCTGAAAATATACTGTTTATTATCTAGAAACTAATTCAGTAACGTAGAACTGCGAACAGAGTTTATAGGTCTGTTTATCTGTCCACTACCGCCATTTGTCTCACTTACTATCGCACCACCATTCGCAAAAAGTGAAATCATAATAATTTTCTTGATCTTTGATTCTTTCATATAGGCCTCCTTCCTTCCTTTTAGCCCGCTATTGTCCACTGCTGGAAATAAGCCCACTGCTAACAAAATCCGCCTGGTCCTAGGCCTTACGAATATAACGGTTTCCCGCTTTCCCTAGACGTGGTCACCATTCGAGAACCGATCGGTTTTCAGTCCTGCGAATGATGTGGCCAGTCTGTCGCCACGTCATCATGCATAAAATTTCATTTTTAATTAAGGTTTCATTATCAATACAGTTGAATCTAATACGACCTCTGCGAGGGGATTGCAATATTGTTCTTTCTAGTAGACGTGGTAGTTCCACCAAAACACTCGTCGGCACGACTTCATAAACATTTGTAAAATCCTTCAAATCCTTAAAATCCCTTGCCTCCGTCATACCTTCATAGACATTCAAATCCTGGGAATGCTGAGATTCTGAGAAGTGACTTTGTTCACTCGGTATTTTGTAAAGATCTCAGTTAGAATGCGGCATTCGTGCTACTGGTTACTGAAGCTGAGGGTTATTGTTTGAAGTTTAAGTACAAGCGAAGTCCTTTCCTTTTCACCTTTTACCAAGCAAGGTACGCTTTAAGTGTTAGAAAATTGTCACAAAAAGAGTTGCGGAATTTTTGCCTACAGTTGAATAAAATTTAAGTAATTGAAGATTCTTTACATAGTAACCCAAGTTTAACCATAGTAATATAACCTTATAACTATTACTATACTACTTATGCCCTACAATATATTACCTATTTTACTACCTTACAGTAGACATATACGTAAAACCCATATGCTTACAAATGCGGCAATTTTTTTATAGAAATTCCTTCCTTTCCTTCCTTTCAGCCCTTAGTAGTCCACTGCTGGACATGGGCCTCCTCTAATCGACGGCACTCCGCCCGGTCCTGGGCCCTCTGAATCCAACGGTTTCCCGCTGTCTTCTTCAGGTATAGAAATTAGGAGCATTAGATCACAGCAGCCCATACACAAAAAATAGGCTAATTGTAAAGTAGCAAAAAGCGTATATTATAGCCTGATCTTATAGTTTCTACAGCCCATGATAGCAAAGTATTCCTTATATCAGCATTGATAGTTCATACGGCAATTAAAAAAAAATTCTGTAAAAGAGCCAAAATCCTACAGTAGAAAAAAGAAATACCGGATATTGTATATCCGGTAGGTATATATTTTTTCTACATTTGGCGCAGAGCTCGGCATAAAGGTCCACGATTTAATTCCCAAGATTTCCAATTTTGATAGTCTGCAACTGCATGTATGTGTATCACGGACGACAAAAAATCTAATAGGAAATCGCAAAAGCGCTTTTTTTTAATTATCATGTCTTGTGGTGGGTACCTACTAATGAGCTGCCTCATCAACCGACAACTTTTTATACGTAGGTATACATATTGCGCTACTAAATTTTAAATTTATAACGAAGTTGGGAAGTATGAAGAAAATTTTGCCATTCAAACTCAGATACGCTAAGTGCCGTTTGTACTTTAAACGCTTTCTGAGGGCTCGGAAACTTCAATAATAAATTTACTAACAATCTCCTGTCAATGTAATGTTAATAAAAACAAGTTCTCTAATTAAATGTTTCCTTGTTGCTAGAGTACCTACGTATTAATTTATATTTATTAAATAATTTTAGCAAATTAATTGAAGCAAAGAATACAAAGTCTGTGTAATATTTGAGAATAGTAGAAGATCTCTACACTGTAGTGTAGAGTTTCGTCCCGACAGAGGATAAAACCGCATATTCTTTCAAAGAGGCACATTCCATAACGAACTCATTCAAAGGTTGTACCGGCATTCAAAGCTGCATTTCCCTATAAATTGAATCATACACATAACTTTATCTAAGATGTTTTCCTTTTTTATATAATCTGTACAGAGTTATAACCAAAGTATCATTATAGAGTAAGGCGTCGCGTAATTAAGCAACTCCAACATGATAATATATCTGAATATTCTAGTTTCTAGGCTCATTTGTTACTATTGTATATGTGAACAGACATTTCTCATTATTCCTCGGGCGTATATAAGTTACAACAGAAGACGTGCGCTCCATAGGGAATACCCTGAACTGTAGAAAATACTTACCCACATATGAATATTTATTTAAACCTCGTTACATGTAAGGTACAAAACTGCTTGTACTTATTGGACCTAGACTAGACTGATAATAACTTATTCTGTTGTCTACTAAAATGCTCACCTCAAATTGATATCACCGGCAACTACCTATGCCTCAAAAACAGAATCAGAAGTCGTGAAGAACACGTTGCTTCAAAAGGGTCTTCACAGTCATGCCAAGTCACCGTCGTCACATGAGGATCACTAGAGGAGTCGCCAGAGCGTTACCGGCTGCATTGCATATACCACCAACATTATTCTTTGCATGTGGATTCTTTCTAATTTTTTATACCATTAAACAGTTCGTAATACGTTTTAGAGGACGCTCGCCCGCAGAATTATGTACGACCGTAACATTCCATATTTAAAACAAATGACACGCTCATTTTATTGGCCGGAATAAAATAATGTTCTAGACTTTTGTGAATTGTAAATTTCGTACACGCACGTATAAATCACGAAATGGGTACTAAATAAGCACACACTGTAATTTTTACTAACGCGAAAACGCTTTTGAATGTAGTGGAACAAACATGGCACCCTGGAGTCGTATTAATTTGCGGAATAAAAAGCTTTTTAAATATCTAACGCTTTCCCGAGGGAGGAGAGAGGTGTTATATGATACGGCTGACGTGAAGTGTGGTGCGGGTTTGTGAATAAAGATGAAACATTCAATGTGCAGTGCTACGCTCGAGCACCGTGAATACCAGAGTGGCGGTCGAAATAGAGCCCATTTTTTGAGTCCTGTGCCTAAAAGGTACCAACATAAGCCTAATACTAAGCCTCGAACAGACATGGTACACCCTTTGTCGTAGAGTTCTAGATTAAAGTAAAAATACATACTAGTGATGAACAAAGAGTTGAAATTTTTACAAAACATGTTATATGATAGCAGGTATCACGAAGTAAACGAATAGCTCTAGCTCTTGCCTGTGGCTTCGTCTGCTGGGTTTTAGAATTTGGTCTGGAGAGCAATAAAAACTATCCTTATATGTTAATTATATCTGTATACCAATTTTCATCCAAATTCGTCCAGCCGTTTTTGCATGAAAGAGTAACAAATCAATCCATCCATCTTCTCAAATTTTCGTATTTATAGTAGAAGTAGGATCAATAGAGCATTGTTTTAAACGGATGACACACATGATGGGTAGAACTTCCATTTACGTAGATATTCAGATACCTATACAGCTCATTGTCAGAGTCTCAATTGACTTAGACCTTAAATATCCCTAAAATGAGAATGAACGTAATATTATAAAGCAATACGTATGACATTCATTAATTTTGAACAAAATTTGCACTGGACAATGAATAAAAGCTTTTCACTTTTGAAAAGTTTTTCAATATTGCGGCGTTAACTGAAATACCTCAATAACAATATACAGAATTTGAAGACCAAATGTAAAATATCTATTCGAATCGGCATTCGATCGGAATTCAATCCGATATTCGAATGCAGATGTTCAACCCAACATCAAATAGACGCCTCGCTCGAGTGTAAATAATCCTGTGACGTATAAAGTTGGACCTCTCTCGTTTTCTGTCGTGAAAATGAAGTTTCTTATACTCTGCGTGCAACAATGATTTTATATACTACTCTGCATTCCGTCTGTGTTACTGATATTTTTCATAAATCTATTTATTAATCCAAAATCCATTGTTGCAAAATTTAAATACACTGGTCACTTTTTTCCTGCTAAGCAAACAATAGTTGGATTATAATAATATACCTGAATGTATGTCATTGAAGAGCGGTGATAGCTTAGTGGTTTAGAAATCGGCCTCATGTTCGAGCCTGCTTACTTGAGAGTTGTCCATAATGTTCCCAAAAGAAGTGTGAAGTCTACCAATGCGCATTAGGCCACCGTGGTAAACTAACTACATCCTACTCATTGTGAGAGATAGAGATGAGGGAAGAGATTCATCGCACCCTGCAGTGGGACTGGCGAAACATATGAAAACTCTGAAAAAAGCGGCGTCGCCTTCAATCTGCCATAATATATTTCCCTGAAAAAGTCCTGAATCACGAAAAAACAAATATACTTTATTGAGAGGCTAGTATTACACTAGATTCACATAAGTCAGACGTAACCAAGCTCCTAACTTATACCGTCTTCCCGGAATCGAGTTCTGGGCGGAAATTAAATGGATTCTATAGAATTACTTCGTTCAATTGAAGATGGACGGATCAATTGACGAATTTTATGGATATATCCTGTATTTCAAAGGAAAGGTCAGACGAGATGTACAGATCCTTTCGAGACATTTATGTCAATAAAAATGTATTCTTATGAAAGCCTATCTTTTACGAAATTGATTTGTACTTATATGATATTGACAAGCGGGGTTGATTGTTAAGCGTATCCGGAGTATAATTTGTACTTTATTAAATAAATTAATTTTGTTTCTATGCTTTACTTTTCTTAATAATGAAAATTAGTTTGTTTAATTTTCTTTCACGTTTTATTGTAAACTGATTTTGTACGTACGTGCACAATAAAGAGTACCTATTGTATTGTAAACACAGACTTGTTATTTTAATTACTACACATGTTAAAAATGCGCTTCTTCATATATTTGGATATTTCCTGCTAAATCCCTAAAACATGACAATAATCACACAAGTTGTTGTGACTTTTTCATTGATAATATCAGTGTGATACCCGCTCTGCTGGGATTCGAACCTTGTACCCTGAACACAGCATACGGACAATTTGTCAATGTATGTACACTTCGCGCCATGTACATAATATATGTTATCAATGTTATTACGAATAGTACTGAATATTTGATTGAAACTATATGAAATGGTCTAACCCAATTATTGCGATGTCAGCTAAAACATAAGCTCTCGTTAGTTTAACTAGCAAACCATTTGATTAGCTGATTAGTTAGTTGTAAACAACCGTCGACTGCGGCGTCTGTCTCTGTCATTAGGCTCAGCAATAGTTTCATATTTGCATGAACTACGTTTGATGTATGTACGAACTAAATGTAATGATTACTAGCACGTATTGACAAATTGCTCTTTGTTTGAATTTGCTGTATGTTTTGCTACTCAAGGGTCAGTTAACTTCATAATTTTATGACTGTAACTCTTTTTAAATACTAATGATGCCAAAATTGTTAATCGTAGATCTTATTTAACAAGCAAACTATTAAACTGTTTCACTACCTGATGAGTTAGTTCAGAACAAGCGTTTATTATCTATTGAACTGTAGTATCGTCTGTCATTAACTACGGCAATAGTTTCTCTGCTTGCACAGACTATAGGTACTACTATGCTATGTACGAGTAGGTTGGAATACAGAATATTGTAATTAGTTAGGTGTAATCGGCTATGTCTGTCTCAGAATGTCTCAAAGCTTATAATATTGTATTGTACGTTGATTGAGATACATTAAGATTATTTGCCTTTTAAGCTTAAGACACTAATTAGAACCTTAGTTCACTCAATGTAATAATTCAGTTACGAGAGTAGAGAGTAGAAAGGGTAGAAAACTTTTCAAATCTTGAATTTCTTGAAATTACTTAAGAGGGCTTTAAAATTGCTTTGAGCACATGAGTTCATGAGATACCTACCGGCTACCTACCGTACATAATGTGAAAACATATACATATAGCTTAAGTGTTTGGTTTGAAGTAAAAATCATTGCCTATTAGGTCAACTTGATTTATAGCATAGTTGCCAGCCAGTAACCCATTAATGACCTACTACAGGGTCGGGTCTCCTCTCACAATGAGAGGGATGTAGGCCTTAGCATAGTTAATTAGTAAAAAATAGTATAAACTGAAAATAATTTTAATTAATTAAAATTTATAGTACTTGAAATATCAGCATTTAAAATATGCATCATTGCAGTAAATTCAACAGTTAAACACCAAATGAATAGTCTTTTATAATAAACTAGCTGACCCGGCAGGCTTTGCTCTGCCAATTATTAATTTGTCTAATATCAAAAGCTTTTTTGAAACACAGTCAACTTTCCACCACCAAGACCATTGCGAAAACCAAACAACTTTAACACGTTAGTTACAACGAAAAATATTTGGATAAGGATTTAAGCAAAAGTATGAATAACAGAAGTAACAGATAGCCCAGTGGCTTAGAATTCGACCTTGAATCGAGGGATACGGGTTCGAATCCCAGTGGCATACACCAATGACGTTGTAAAAAAAGTTATGTGCGCTTTATAAAAAATTAAATATCACCTGCTGTTACAGTGAAAGAAAACATCGTGAGGAAACCTGCATGCCTGAGATTTCATAAAAACAAATGTTCTCAAAGGTATGTGAAGTCCACCAACCCGCAGCAGGCCAGCGTGGTGGACAAAGACCTACATCCTTCTCATTGTGAGAGGAGTTGTTTAATGGGTACTGACAGCCATGTCAGTAACCCATTAATGACCCACTACAGAGTCGGATCAATCTACAATGAGAAGGATGTAGGCCTTAGTCCACCACGCTGGCCTACTGCGGGTTGGTGGACTTCGCATGCCTTTGAGAACATTTTTTTTTTGTGTACTCCCAGGCATGCAGGTTTCCTCACGATGTTTTCCTTCACCGTAACAGCAGGTGATATTTAATTTCATTAATCGCACATAACTTTTATTACAAAGTCATTGGTGCGTGCCACTGGGATTCGAACCCGGATCCCTCGATTCTAGGTCGAATTCTAAGCCACTGGGCTATCACCGCTGCATGACATGACATGGATATCATGGTCTAATTTTTTTTAATTTTTATTTTTAATTTTGGTCGGTATTTCAGTAGAAATAATTATGTTCTTTAATATTGTACCACATACTTTTGTTCTATCATCAATAGTTTCCGCAGCGCTTGCGACAAAAGATGTTTTAGGGCACTTTTTTACACCTTGGGTTACGTTACTTAAGTTTTAGCAAGGGTCCCTAATCTTTTCTAGCAATAAATATAGCCTATGTTACTCAGGGTGAATGTAGCTTTCCATGATGAAAGAATTTTTGAAATCGGCACAGTAGTTTTTGAAATTATTCATTACAAACATACACACACACACAAATATACAGTGGCACAACAATAAAGTGGCGCCACCCTAGTTTAATGCATTTCGACGGACACTTTTTCATGTATACAGATGATCCTCCTTAGCTCTATCCTCCATGCTGCCTAGGGAACCTACCGCGCGAATGAGCCGCGCGGCTACCTACCTATTTCATAGATGTGCCCGCCCCTCTCCAAATATCTTTTGAAAGGAATATACGATTTGAAAAATGCAAAAAGTAATCTACGGGTATCGAAACAATTTTGAATACAAAATAATTTATTTGGGTAAGGATTAATAAAAAGTTATGAATAACATGCACATTTCTATTTCTATGAATTATTCGTTCCTACTTGGTGTCCCATAACACCACATCATTTTTATTAATTTAATTTTTATTTTCAAGTTTTTAGTTTTGTTGTTAGTTGATACTTCTCATTCTATTGACTTTATTTTTAATTTTGAGAATGAGCTCTATTCTACTAATCAAGCCCTTTCATTTGATACCCATATTGAAGCAGTTGTAGAAAATATGTAATGCGCCACTTTGTTGCGGCGGCCATCTTGAATTTTCATTTTTTATAGTGAGATCTATTCTACCAACCAAGCCCTTTCATCTGAAACCCATATTGAGGTAGTTACGGAAAAAAAATGTAATCCGCCATTTTGTGGCGGTGGCCATCTTGGATTTTCATTTTTTTATGGTTAGCTCTATTCTAATAATCAAGCCCTTTCATTTGATACCCATATTGAGGTAGGCGCGGAAAAAATTTGTAACCCGCCATTTTGTGGCGGCGGCCATCTTCGATTTTCATTTTTTATAGTGAGCTCTATTCTACTAATCAAGCACTTTTATTTGATACCCATATTGAGGTAGGCGTGGAAAAAATATGCAACCCGCCATTTTGTGACGGCGGCCATCTTGGATTTTCATTTGTTATTGTTAGCTCTTCTACTAATCAAGCCCTTTCATTTTATACCCATATTGAGGTAGTTGTGGAATAAATATGTAATCCGCGATTTTGTGGCGGCGGCCATCTTGGATTTTCATTTTTTTCATAGTGAGCTCTATTCAACCAATGAAGCCCTTTCATTTGATATCCATATTGAGGCAGACGTGGAAAATATTTAATACGCCACTTTGTTACGGCGGCCATCTTGGATTTTCATTTTTTTCATAGTGAGCTCTATTCTACCAATCAAGCCCTTTCATTTGATACCCATTATGAGGTAGTTGCGGAAAAAAACATGCAATCCGCCATTTTGTGGCGGCGGCCATCTTGGATTTTCATTTTTTTATAGTGAGCTCTATTCTACTAAACAAACCCTTTCATTTGATATCCATATTGAGGAAGTTGCGGAATAAATATGTCATCCGCCATTTTGTGGCGGCGGCCATCTTGGATTTTCATTTTTTTCATATAGCCTATGTTACTCAGGCTGAATGTAGCTTTCTAATGGTGAAAGAATTTTTGAAATCGGCCCAGTAGTTTTTGAGTTTATTCGTTGCAAACATACAAAAATACAAATGTTTCCTCTTTATAATATGTATAGATTTCATTAGCAGGGTAGGGCGTGAAATGACGTTACCCACTAATTTTAAAATGCATCATGCTTTACTGTGATTATTTCATTATTATTTTGTTACGGTCATAATTATACAAATACTGGAATACACAAATTGGATGAAACATAATTATCTGCGTGGACTTTATTATGATTATACAATATACATGCACGAAATAAGACAAATATAGGCTACCCCTGTTACAGTTAAGGTCATCTTAATAACCTGCTTCATGTTCGAAAGAAAAAAAACATTGTGTCACAAATGTCCTGTACGTGTCCTTAAGTTTTCCGCATATTACTGCTTCCTAGAATGCGTTCTTTATTAAGAGACACTATCAAATTGTGTAATAATACAGGCCGTGATTTTTTTAAACAACGAGTTCGTTTCCTAGACAGAGATAATATTACTTTTTCAAAAGTCCGATGAAGGATTTTTTTTATTAAAATCTAATTCAAGACTCATTTGAGTAGGTACTTTCGCTTTACCTCGAAGTTTCGAATTTCGCCATCCAACCACATTTGAAAAATTCAAACTGTATATGACAGCGATGCAGAAAACTTTGATAGCGTGATTCAGGATACCCGTGGCTCTTGACAACTAGTGGAATTTGCATTATAAATCTAATATATAAAATTCTCGTGTCACAGTTTTCGTTGCCATACTCCTCCGAAACGGCTTGACTGATTTTGATGAAATTTTTTGTGCTTATCCGGTATCTATGAGAATCGGCCAACATCTATTTTTCATCCCCCTAAATGTTAGAGGTAGTCCACCCCTAATTTTTTTTTTATTTTTTAAACAAAATTTTTAATTTCAATTTTTTTATGATACAACATACAAAAATACATACAATCCTCAATTTTCACCCTTCTATCAACAAACCCTATTTTTTAATAGTCGATTTTTAACGCTCGATAACTTATATAGCAAAACAACGTTTGCGGGGTCAGCTAGCAACTTTAAAGGGTGAATGGTTTATATTCGTAAACACAAACAAAACTGCAAGCGGGAACCTAGTTCTGTCAGTTGCTAGCGATGTTGTGGGAGTTCTTGGGAGCTGATATTATTAAGTTGGCGTCTAACTTGATCAACTTTGCTCACTGGATTCATTAAAAAGTTTCACAAGACGAGAAAAACGGAACATCCACACTGAGACTGCTTCGTCATCTAACTAAATAGAAAACTGTTTTGGAGAAGTCACTGGGAATCTGAAAACGTGAAGTGGAAATAGGAAGTTTCAAATAAATGTTATATAACATATATGACACAAAAGTATTTGCGATAATAGTAAGAACATTTTTTAGGTGATAGAGCCATAGAAGCTCGCCTGGGGAGATACCTTGTCTGTAACCCATTAATGACCCACTACAGGGTCGGGTCTCCTCTCACAATGAGAAGGATGTAGGCCGCCGTCCACCACGCTGGCCTAGTGCGGGTTGGTGGACTTCACATGCCTTTGAGAACTTTTTTTTTCTGAACTCTCAGGCATGCAGGTTTCTTCACGATGTTTTCCTTCACCCTAACAGCAGGTGATATTTAATTTTTATAAAGCGCACATAACTTTTTTTACAAAGTCATTGGTGCGTGCCACTGGGATTCGAACCCGGACCCCTCGATTCGAGGTCGAATTCTAAGCCACTGGGCTATCACCGCTGCTCAGGAGATTACTGCTGGGAGAGGTACCTTACTGCCTCTTAAGTCGTAAAGCAGCATATTCTTCATGTCTTGTGTTTCATGTGGGAACGAATGATTGCTGGAAATACGTTTTCTGAGGCGAACATCTTATAATAGTCCTCATGGAAAGCAAAACATCAGCATACAACTTTAGACAGGTCTCTACTTGGTTTTATTGTGTCTCCATGGGCTGCAGTGACCACATAACACCAGGTGGCCTATATGCCCGTTTGCTACAAAAAAGCTTTTAAGCGATGAAAGGCTGAATCCATACGACCAGTATGTCATTCGGATTGTGAAGTGATACTTATAAATTTTCCACCATTGATTCTCTTCAAGGCAAAAGCTTTAATAAAAGCGCTTTTCAAACAACTCCAGGTTTCTGTTCCAAAAGTAGTCTCCAGAAAGTACTACTCAAAAGTCGGAACTTTTATTTTACTTACTCTTACTCATTCTCAAGGGACTCCAGCGATTTTTTATGGGAGTGGTTATTATTGTTTTTCTTAACTACTTGGGGAGGTATTTTGTTTTAAAAGCCCCTTTGTGTCTACCAAAAAAAATAATTAAAAAAAACGTTTTTGTTCGGTTCGGTTGCTAGGTTCGGTTTGCAAGTTCTTATAATCCTACATTAATAAAAAATGTTGATTAAAACGTATTGACTTAAAAGCAATTTTAAATCACCTTAATTAAAAAATTTTTTTTTTGAATTTTATAGCTTAGTTAGGTAATGAAAATGTTTTAAATTTAATAAATACATCTATATTTTAAAGGTAAAACGCAGTCACCAGTCAATTTATTATCTCAACATCTGTGTCATTTTTATAAAGAATTAAAATTATAATTTTAAATAAAATATTATTTAAGCATTGACCATCACAAAAGAATAAGCTTATATCTATAAAATAAGGTTTTCGAGATATTCACATAGGCAGGTATACATACATAGCTAGCAACGAATACCTCGCTACAGACTGCCACTGGTCCTCCCGACAAATTCAACTATTCAATAGAACGGCGCACACGTATTCCGAATCAAGCTATCGAAGTTTTCTACACACTTTGCATGTGAATTCTTGCAACTTTAGACAATCCCAGCACGGCTCCCCAATAGAATCAGGAACTATTTGTATACCGGGTTTCGTGGACTTATTCGTTTCCTAATATATGGAGAAAACTAGAATGAATCCGACCCACTGTTTGAGTAGATTGCAAGCGATCAAAAAAGTTAAGCAACAGCGAGCGCGGTCAGTACCTGGATGGATGACCGCTAGTGGCGAATTATATCCGCGCTTCCGTGCTTCCGAGGGCACGTTAAACCGTTGTTTACGGTTGTTACCGTTAAGATAGCAGTCGTTAAGCCTTGCCAGCGTGGTGGACTAAGGCCTACATCCTTCTCGTTGTGAGAAGAGACCCGACCCTGTAGTGGGTCATTAATGGGTTACTGACAAGCCTTGTCAGAGGACCTAAAGGCGGCTTGAAACGTCCCACGCGGTTTGACCTCTAGCTCGTATCTCCACCAATCCGCATCGGAGCAGCGAGTTGGAGTATGCTTCAGGCCTCCCTGTTGTGGGAAGAGACCTGTGCCCAACAGTGGGCCATAAAAGGTTTGCAGCCAATCGATATTCCATGTTAGAACCAAGTAGCACACGTCTATAACTCAAAGTTAGGTACTGTAGTAGACGTGTAAAGATGTGAAGCTTATCTCATTGCATCAGCACTGAAGTTACTCGTAAATATAATTATGTAATTATGAATTACGTAGTTAGCCCAGTCATTAATGGTCTTTAAAAAAACGTGTGCCGCTATCTTGGGAAAATGACGCTTAATAACAGTGCTCCTGCTAAAAAAAACTCCCGGAAAAATTGCCAGGTAAAACTACCAAATGATAAGAGTAATTAGAATATCAATAATATTGACGGCCTTTATTTTGCTTTACGAGTAGATAGCGTTAATATACCTATTTATATACAACTTCCAACTTCAAAGGCCTCGTAACCTAGTTAGCAAAATGAAATCATTTCACTATAAGGCCCCTATCCACCTACTTCGTGGTGTATTTCGGGAATAGAGGCTCTTTGATCTGGATTCCGAAACGTATTTCTCACGACTGATGTAACCATCTATTAAAACATTTGTAGGGAAATTAAATAATATAATTTGCGGACGATTCTAGTGTTACTTTCATTCTGATTTTTATATGTTTTTTTAAAATTAAATTTGACAATGTCAAAAATTATTTAAAAAACATTATCAGATACAAGTTGTGTACGCATAATGAATGTCATACATATAATATTACACTATCGAATACTGGGAGAAGTATTGGGTGAAAAAAAAACTAACAGCACTTTTGATTTGAGCCCGATTGATTTTACTCATAATCTAGCTTAAGTTCTTCATTAATTCCTATAACCTTGACACAAAGTTATTATGTCAAAATAAATAACTGTATGATGATTAAAAACGATTGGCCATACTAAAATTTTTAAAATATATAGCATATTATAATATAAATATTAATCATTCAGATTTTTTGTCCGAATTGCTTAAACTTTGGAATGGTGTCCCTACTCAACACGAGTGGAACCGTTTATCAGTAGCAAAGCAATAGGCTTTATGTATGCATTTGTGTGAAACGCTGCTTATGACAAAGGCCTCCCGTATTTTGTAAAGGCCTTGTAAGGGCCGTTTGAGATAAATGGTTGGAGGTAAAAGCAAGAGTGTAATAAGTAGCGTTTAGTAATAAACGTTTAGGAAGTAATGTTAAATTGCCCTGAAATTCTGTACACTGTTATTTAAATAAACGTAAATAAAATCACTGATATTTAATAGATACTAAAAGAATTGTCTTTCATTTTAAAAATGTGTATTACAAAAAAACGTAAGTGTGATTTTAAAAGTAAAAAACGAAGGAATCTTACCGCGGATCTACGATAGAATTGTTGATAAATTGAAACATACCTTATTGTTTAACTGGATTATTAAATTACAGATTCACAAAGTAAAATCTTACAAATTCATTTTATAGGTATTTATTGAAGTTTAATATGTAACTTTCGTATACATTTAATGCGTCATAAAATATATTGTTACCGAAAATCAACATTGAATCCTCATTATGTCGACGTAGTGACGAATTGAATGCTACGAGCTACGAAGCTACGAGTGCTACGCTGAGATGCATTCAAGATTTCATGGGACATACCGACATATTCATTGAGCTAGTTTATTTATTTTAACTGCTACCTTTAAAAAAAAGTTTAAACTTCACATCACATTACTTTTACTATGGTGATTTTTATTACGGTTGTTAATGTTACTGTCGTTAATTAAGATTTACCTCGAAAATTACTAAATTATTTTGAATTGGTCTAAATTAACCAATTAAAAATAATGATAAACCTTCTCTGTCTTCCATCCGCGATGGCGCTTACTAATGCGCCAAGTTCAACTATAATTTATAACTAATTAACTAATTATAATTAGTTATTGCTGATTAAGTCAAAGTAAGCCGGTACCTTTAGTAAGTTATGGTGAAGAAGTGTCGTCTTAAAACTATAATTAAAATTTCTGTTTAGTCTATCACTTAATTCTAGAACATAAATATAGTGCGATTCAATTACCCTGTGGTTAAAATACCATGAAGGTCTTCTACAAGGGTCGTATTCAGGTTACAGAGCGTCCCTCGCGACCGGTTTCCACTATATTGTAGGGGAGGAAAGTAAATAGGGCTTATTAACAGCTTCTGCTTGCTGAGAGATGTCGTGTTTTTTATTTTTATGTGTGACACAGTAAAAAGTTTTAAATAGCCTCGTGGGGGAGTGTACTAGGGGAACAGAGATATTTATAGTTTTACAGGTACATGTGAGGTTTGAAACACTTCATATGGTAGAATCAGGTAAAACAATCTAAAAGATTGAGATCAAAATAGAAGGCTGTCATGCTATCGAACTTACGACTTGCTATAAAGACGGTGGTTCGTAAGAGAGGTGTAGTTTCAGGAAGGTCATATTGTCAGTAACCCATTAATGACCCACTACAGGGTCAGGTCGAAGGTCATATTATAGCAAGTAAAGTGTGTTTCTATGAGCTTTCAAACAAGTGAAAAACATTCACGTCCGTACACTGAGGCTAAAATAAATCGATTATATTAAAACTAAATCAGAATTCGAATGTTCGTTAATTTAACTAGTTTCTGTTCAGCAAACATTGTTGCCGAGGGGTTCTTTCATCCCGTTTTTCCACTGAACGAATATGGGTCATTGTTCTTGTAACATAATACAGAACTCGACATATTTTCCCGTTTTGTACATATCTTTAAGACTGCGTTCATTAAAAAATATCTTCGCTGCTTATAATTGGAAAGAAATATGATCCAACACAGCGGTGAAGTTCTGGTGCGCTATGAACTTTCATAGAGATGGATATTTAAATATCCGTGTACATAATGATGAAAAAAAAAACAATTTGTAAAACTTTTAAAACTAATAAATATTGCATATTAACAGTTTCAGAGGAAAGTTATAAAAAACACTCTTTATTAAATGTAAACTGCTCCGATAATTTCTAGCTGAGGTTTTGTTTATATGACTAGATTTTTGCTTAGCTAAATTTCCAGCTATTCAGAGTGATCACGATCATGTATTTGAAGCAGCCATGCTCTGATTACGTCATCTCGGAGTTTGTCATAATATGTCAGCGATGGACAAAACTCCGATAGCGTTATTACTCGTGGCTCCATCTGTTGACAATTAGCGCAAGCCACCCCAAGACGTTTACAAAATTTCAACAACATGTTTCAGGATACAAATGGTGACATCTTTGGACTTATAACATAAATTTGAATCTTCCCAAACATGGTTACTAAAATGTATGATTATAATAGTAACTCCAAACTAAATTAATCAACCACCAAACACCAACGTTATTAAAAATTCGCTGATTCCCTGGAGACTGCATAAATTGGACGACCTCGTTTATTCGTAGATTCCGATGTTGTTCACCATGCCGAACCAGTTGGTTCCATTTTTAGTTCGAAAATAGCGTAGGGGCTGTCCATTCTTTCCTAAATTGCATTTCACTGGTAAATTCCATCTTCGAAATTTCAGATTTTAAAGACAGCTCTGAAACTAAAAAGCAGTGAAGCATGTAAATCTGATCGAAGTCAACGTATTTCTGGTATAAAGCTTAGCAGTAACAAGGGAGATATTGAAAATAATCTACGAAAGAGTAAGTAATTTCTATTCCAATTGAGAGTTTATAAATTGGGTAAAACCATTGTTCGTTCTAGTAAATACTATTGTTAATAAACCACTGTAAAATAAGCAATAATTGTGCTTCTGATGGGGAGGACACGAGTAGCAAAATATTCTTTTAAAACTTAAGTATCGTCGTCCTGCGAAATATTTTCTATTTACATACAAATATCATTTTAAGCTGATTTTTGTAGATTTTAAATTTAGTTAACCTATGTTTTTC
This sequence comes from Erynnis tages, assembly GCA_905147235.1. Classification (NCBI taxonomy): domain Eukaryota; kingdom Metazoa; phylum Arthropoda; class Insecta; order Lepidoptera; family Hesperiidae; genus Erynnis; species Erynnis tages. The sequence goes on from LR990079.1 coordinate 4,327,947, forward strand.
GGAATTAGCAATCCCTTTGCATTCCTACTTTGAGTATGTATCTATTTGTATGAGTAAATGTGGTAAAATTGTCAGATGTGGCTGAAGGAACTGTTGAGTGAGTGAATCCTGACAGCACACCAGCTTTATGATCTAGAAGAATAGTAGGAATACTAGGAATTCATATATCAGCTGTTTTCTCGCAATAATTTATCATCTATCAGCTCTTAGATTTGACGTCTCACATTACGTACATGACATACATGAGGAATACCATTACAAAAAGTTACTTCTTGTTATAATTGTCACAAACCCGGCCCTAGGTATCCTAACTTTATCTCGCTTCCTGTCTAAGGTTATTAGGTTAATATCTGTTTAAAAGACAGCCTGCCTAAGATTGGTTCCTAAAACTATGAAGAATATACCTTATTATTTTTATTTTATTGGAAAATTGCCCTCTTTCCGAAAGAGTCCGTTTCAATGACACACTAATAAATGTGGGTATAAAATAAAATACTGAAAATTTCAACTTTGCAATGAGTAAAAGCTACGTTTGAACTTCTGAAATCCAGCTGTATTTACTAAAGTGACACGGAAAGTAAAATAAATTATTAAAAACTCAAGTGTCGCTTTAACGAAGGAGCTCCACTTCTGAGATGCTTCGTAATGTTTTTAATGTAATATTTATGTAGCAGGTAATTAAAGCAATGACGTCTTGCTACAACTGCATTAGTGTAACTTTCAAATACATATGAACACGATAAACAGCATAATTAAGTAAAAAAACTGGGAAGACTATATTTTCACACCTATGAAACGAGCATAGCCACTGCTTGACTAGATAAGATTTGCTAATAGTAGATCGCAAGCGATCAAAAAAGTTAAGTAACGTCGAGCGCAGTCAGTGCCTGGATGGGTGACCGTTAGTGGCGAATTAAAATTCGCTTCCAAACTTCGCAGGGCACATATTAGATAGTATTTGTACACACCTCCCCAACACAAGTAGGTATTTGTCAATATATTCTGAGAGTTAGTTATAACTGTGTTCAAGTCTTATTAAATCCTACTACTAATATAAATAATATGAAATGTTTGTTACACTTTCACGAAAAAGTGGCTGAACAGATTTTGATGAAATCCTATTATTAGTTAGTTTATAACCCGGATTAACTTTAAGGATACTTTTTAACTCTCTCTGGACCAAGTTCTAAAAAAATTTCATTAGTGAATTAAAATCAACGCGGACGAAGCCGCGGGCAAAGCGTAAGTCTAGTAAATAATAAATAATAATAAATAACGTTTCACACTCATAGCTTTATATTGTATTGATTTGAAACTTCATCCTTTGACTATAACCTTACTTTACTCAAGTTTATAAAATTTGAGTCAACTTGAAAACTAAAATACGTTGTTTCGAAATCATTAAAAGTTTTCCAACATAAATTCACGTTTTCAAGTACCACGCCACTGCGTTGCCATTTCATATTGAAAACAAATAGCAGTAATTTTAAATAAAGCAGTAAGACTGGTTTTGTTATGAAACAAAACTTTATATTAACAACATAATTTAAAATTATTTATCTATACGGGACTGAAATTTGAAATGAGGGCGCAGCATCGTAAACAAAGAAAGAAAATCCTTGACTCCGTTTCCAATACATGTTTTTGAATGACCTTTTGAAATTAATTTACAAATGGTGTAAATTGCTTCTTTGGTATTATTTACATAAAGTTGCAGTAGTTACTCGTACCAATAGTTCCGTAAAATTTAGTGTCTCGATTGTTGTTTTATCTTTGATTTGCTTTTAACTCTCCATTATACCAATTCCAATAAACATGTAGAGATTTTTAGTAGAAGTTTAAATGACTGTGTATTAAAAAAAATCAGTGAAAACTTAATGTGTATTAAAACCGGTATTGATTTAGTATTCCGAAATTGTAAAACAGTAGAAAATCCAAAGGTCAGATGTCGCCATTTCAAATAAAAATAAAAGCTCTTTCAAGCGCAGCTTTCAGATGGTATCTTTCTGAGCACTCGTAATATACGGGGATAATTAAAGTAACTGCATCTCCATGTTTAAGTAGGTAGTAGCACATTGTTCCAATTCCACATTGAGATAAGCTCCAGTCGTTCATTCTGGAACCATTATGGATAAATCTTAAGGTCAGTTTCAAATTAAGAAAACGATATCTGACTATAAATTTGGAACGAATAAATGGAAATTTGGAAAGAATAAAGTTTTATCTACATATATCAACCAAACCAGAATTGGCTCCTTATTTTCATTTTTATTGTACCTTCCTACTAATTGAACATGGAAAATTAATAAATGATTGAATGACTGGAAATTGACCCAATAAAAATGAATAAACAATTTAATTACTATTTATTACAATTACAGTCATGTTTTCGTGTAAATGTAAAAGTAAAGTGAATAAAAATCTTCAAATAATATTTTTTTGATGGTTATTTCTTAAATGCCAAAAAATAGTTTTAGGCGTTTGTAGGAATAAAAGAAATATAAAGAATAAATAAAACAAAATAAATAAATTAAAATAATATAATATAAAGAATTTAAATATTTAGTATTAAATGAAATGCGGCGATTTATTCCGATTCCTTTTTTGAGATAAGTTTTTCGTAAAAAAGGATGTGAAACGTTAAGCTATGACGAACCCCAAATTGAAGTATATGTATATCAAAAAAAGTTTTTAGTTAAAACCAACATTTTCATTACAGATATACGAGTATTGAGAAGTTACCCAACCAAAATAGCGAGGTATAAACCAGCAACGACCCCTAAAAGTGGGCTATTGCGTCCTAAACTACAAGCACCGCCAAATAGCGGTCTTATTTCACACACAGCCTCTAAAGAACCCGGTGTTATAGGGTTAGCCTTCGACGTATTTACGACAGACCAAGTGTCCGAGCGGAACAAATAAATTATGATATGTGTACCCGCTTGGGTACATTATGAAATGTGTCTTTTATCGGGAAAATGCATCAGTTCTGTACCTAAGTATGAAATATGAGTTACTACTGCATCGGATGTTTTCCGAGCTTTATTGTTCGAATCACGTCATAATTTAAGACAACGAGTGGAAATGAAAACTAAAAGAGGCGAAGGGGTTACAAAATGATGCACGTGAGTGTTTTTATAAGGTCGTTGTATGGACGACCTTAAGATCGAGATATACTAAAGACGATAGTTAAAGCTTTCTTATTGGCCATTGTAAAAGGAGCTATGCAGTAAAATAATCTAATTTATTATTGATTTAAAAAGATATTAGATCGGTGATATGATGTTTGTCCCTAACACCTACTTCTCTAGTTAAGGCTATACCCACGTGAGTAAAGCATAAGAATATTTCAATATCACTGTTACGACAACGCTTTTTGTTTCGACTCTTCAATACAACCCTAACTATTTAACTACATTGCAATCTTTTGTCGTTATCTTGAATTAGCGTTTTTAATGTCATCGCAACCTATTCACATGAGTACTTAATAATTATTCAGAGACCTTTTGTTCATTACAGTGTGTATTGAGTCGTAAAATGTTTCAGAAGTTGATTCACATGAATATGTAATATGAATAACACAGTACGCGGAACAATATTTGCATTTGTCTTTAAGACAAAGTACTTTGTTTGCAAGCGTTAAATACCCTCCTCTTATTTACTGTAACTTCTAGAAATTACAGAGTTAACAACGTTTTTAGAACTGTTGTCCGTTCATTTCTATACAAAAACGTCTCTTAATATACATGTAAAAGGAGATACGATAAAAAGCGTAGTATATTATGTTTCGTGGTATCGCAAAATAATCGCATGTAATCAATGTAGTCCTTTTTAAGCCTAGTCGATTATTTCACAAACAATTTAGTTTGGGTTGCGAATTTTTCAAAGAATTGATGAAGTAAAAGGTGAACCGTGTGCTAAATGACCTATAATACTGTATTTTTATAGTAATTGAGTAGATAACAGAAGGATTTGGCCACTTTATGTCAAGTGGTCACTGCAGCCTATGGACTCCCTCATCCTGTTCAAATGGAGAAAAAATCCTATATGAGGTTGTATGCGTTAGATTTGCTCTTGAGACTGAGATGTTCGCCTCAAATAAAGTATTCCCGGCAACCATACCTCCCCAGCCGAAACACAAGACATGAAGAACATGCTGCTTTACGACGGGTTAAGAGGCTGGCGATGATGTGAGCAACTTAATTGGGCTCTAAAACTTTAAAAATTGAGTAAAGGTTAATATTGAATGAGTTCGTTTCGGTCGTATTAATAAACAAAGGTGAAATTGCAACGAATACATTATTCTATACGTAGAATAGATGATAAAATGTATTTTTAAATTCACTCCCCGCTCACCGTGGAACTCCGTTATAAACGGTAACAGCGCTCATATAATAAACTTTTATTGCATCACTTTCATGAACTTGTTTGGGCATTTTCACATTAGATTAAATTTCATTAAACCGATCAATTGGAAGTAGTTTGACTCATAGTGTGTTATTTTTATAACATAGAAGTGACCAACGGGCCTGTGTATGAAGAACTGAAAAACGACTACAGGAACCAATGTCTGTAAACCATTACTCATGGCAACTCCTTTTACAATGAGAAGGATGTAGACCTTAGTCCACCATGCTAGCACGCTAGCCTACTGCGAGTTGGTGGACTTTAAGGCCTGTAAAGTCTAAACATTATGGAAACTCTCACGGATGCTGTATTTTCCACGATGTGTTTCTTCAACGATCCAATTTTGTAATTACTATGTAGCCATTGGTTGACCACAAAAATTTAAAAAGGATCAATCAATCAATCAATCAATCTATTAAAATGACAATTATGACTCTAATTATATTTTTAACTCTCCTCAAAGGCAGGAGGTCATATAGGCACAGTATGGTGGAATATATTCTAGGTCTCTCACTGTTATGGGCAACGATATCTGACCTCCGCAGTATCCTTTTTGATAGCCGCGTACTGACTGAGCGAGCAGCCTCGCGCGGCTGCCTCGCGAGGCAAATCCTCGGCCAGTCAGTACGTGCCTCGTCCGAGGCAAATGCATGCCCGGCCTCGGGCGAGCATGCCTCGGCCCGAGCCGAGCGTTGTCGGTTTTTGTCCATGCTCAAAGGCGCCTCGGTACGTTTGCCGTGCTCACTCAAGACGGTAGTGTTTCGCCTCGCTTGTTCGTTGCGTGTTAGCGTCATACAGATAAAGAACAGTGTCTTAAAATAGATACAACTATATGGTGAATATAGACGAATTTGGGATGCGCAATGTCCCGATTATACTAATAGAAGATTCACATAATATGTTCCCAACTCGTAATCTATTTCTGTATAATAGTTTCACCCAAAACGTCCAGGTTTTTGTTTCCCGTTTTTTTGCAATCTGTAGGATTATTAAAAAGGCAGTGGTGGCAACAGCTTTTCGAATATGCGGCCTCGTGGTGATCTTGAACAAAACTGGCTCGGCCTTTCCTCGCGCGGCAAATTTTATGCTTATTTTTGCTAACACGAGGCTGCCTCGCGCGGCAAACGTCCGAGGCCGCGTCGCGAGGCTGCTCGCTCAGTCAGTACGCGGCTATTGAGTAGCAAAAGGGTTTGGATGCCACCTGTGGTTAAGTGGTCATTAAGTAGTCACTGCATCTCCTACATACCTAATTATGGATTTCTATAGTCTACCAATTTTAATAAACCTTGTCATTGTCCTGTATTATATAGAAACAAAAGTTGATCCTATTTTTCCTGTATTATATGTATAAAAACAAAAGTTGATCCTATTTTTTTCACATTCACTCTCGGAATAAAGAATTATTTTCAATTAGTCTGGCTACATTGCCAAAAATGCATTGTTAATTTTGGCTCGAGTAACATATTATGAAAATCAGGGATTATTTTTTTGTGACCCGTGCGTTGAAAAACCCAACGGCAGAATACGAAATACAGTTTTTGGGTTAAATTCCAGAGTAATCCGGAGACAGAAGGAATAAAATAAATTAATTAAAACATTTGGATTTTTGTTTTGGTTCTTGTTCTTGTAAAATGTATTTCTTTGTTGACTAAAAAGCGTTGTTCATTCACATAATATGTTCCCAACTCGTAATCTATTTCTGTATAATAGTTTCACCCAAAACGTCCAGGTTTTTGTTTCCCGTTTTTTTGCAATCTGTAGGATTATTAAAAAGGCAGTGGTGGCAACAGCTTTTCGAATATGCGGCCTCGTGGTGATCTTGAACAAAACTGGCTCGGCCTTTCCTCGCGCGGCAAATTTTATGCTTATTTTTGCTAACACGAGGCTGCCTCGCGCGGCAAACGTCCGAGGCCGCGTCGCGAGGCTGCTCGCTCAGTCAGTACGCGGCTATTGAGTAGCAAAAGGGTTTGGATGCCACCTGTGGTTAAGTGGTCATTAAGTAGTCACTGCATCTCCTACATACCTAATTATGGATTTCTATAGTCTACCAATTTTAATAAACCTTGTCATTGTCCTGTATTATATAGAAACAAAAGTTGATCCTATTTTTCCTGTATTATATGTATAAAAACAAAAGTTGATCCTATTTTTTTCACATTCACTCTCGGAATAAAGAATTATTTTCAATTAGTCTGGCTACATTGCCAAAAATGCATTGTTAATTTTGGCTCGAGTAACATATTATGAAAATCAGGGATTATTTTTTTGTGACCCGTGCGTTGAAAAACCCAACGGCAGAATACGAAATACAGTTTTTGGGTTAAATTCCAGAGTAATCCGGAGACAGAAGGAATAAAATAAATTAATTAAAACATTTGGATTTTTGTTTTGGTTCTTGTTCTTGTAAAATGTATTTCTTTGTTGACTAAAAAGCGTTGTCTGGAGACTTTTCTGTTGGTCACATAAATAAAATATGTATAATTTATCCGACTAGTTACATTGGTTCCAGTGACAACAGAGAATAGGGATATATTGATGTATGTAAGTATAAGGCTAAGTTCAAACATCTATTTTCTTTTCTCCTTACTCAAATAAAACTTATAACACGCGATTACTTTAAATTCCGCCACGGTTGTCATAACAATATCAAGAAAAGGGAAAATCAGAAAGGAAATTATATGTCACAAGGAGAATGTGACGTCAGAAAACCATGGAAATGAAAGCATGATCCCCTAATCCTCTTAGTGTGTGACGTAATCCTTCGGATTATAAGTGTGATTACATTCGGCTTTACCTCCGTATGTTCATTTGATCTTGAAAGGTATTTTTGTCTAGAGCATACTCGACTACGCTACGCTGCTCCAATGTAAGAAGTTAATACACATTTATTTATAGACTGAAATATGTATTGTAACAGTAATACATTATCATCTAATGGGTGTATACCTTCCAAAGTTTGGGTGTTTGTTAGGTATTGTAATCAATCTCTTTCCTATAATTTACCTACACCTAAACCAATATTATTAAAGTTTCTATAATTTGAGTGTGTGTTAGGTACTCAATTCAAGCAAAATCTATAAAACCTAAAGCCTGTAAAACCTATATGCATAAGCAGTGGATCTGTGAGTACCTATTTGTATGAAATTCATAATTTTCAACGAAAGACATCATTATTTATGTTCAATTCTTTCTATTTCTCATACTGGCATGTATAACTTAACGGGAGAAAGTCAAGTATAAGCTAAGCACAAAATTAAATGTTATGTAGGTTATTCAGTGCTATTACGTAAAATTATTCGTACTTTCGTTCCCAAGTAACGTGGTTTAAAACATTTTAATTGAGGACAAGAATAGTCACGTCTACGTATTAAATCAGTTAAATGGAGTCATAACAGTGAAGTGAGTATGTTAAAGTAATTCCTGTTTAAACCGTGTGGGATCACTGTGTTTACTAAGTTTCAGGAGATAACAGAAAGCGCAAAATCTTTTAAAGACGCAAATCAACTGACGCTAAAAGGTTATGCTGCCCTTTCTTTCTTTCAACTCTTCGTAGTCCACTGCTGGATATGGACGTCCTGTAATAAACGCTACACGGTTCCGGGCCTTTTCCTATCTCCATCACGTCATGAGTCCCGGGTGGACTCGGGTGGTCGGAGGGCGGCCTGTACTCCCTATGTTAAGTCATGGTCGCCAAGGACCTTCTTCATCGGTCATCAATCCGTCGAACGATGTGGCCAGTCCTTTGACTTAATTGGTCAAATCAAATATCTGGTAATCACAGTCTTGTATGTGTCCATGGCACCCACGACACAGGGAATCCTAGTGTGGGGCTATGAGTGTGAAGGGTTATTTGTTTATTTATAAAACAGTATCCCAAAAGAGTTGTGAGGAGGTATGTACCTGTCGGATGAACGGCAAAACTACTTCTAAAATATTTTATGACTCGAAAATAAAATTGTGTACGGATTAAAAATATGAAACTATAGGTTTTTGTTCCAGAGATCGTATAATAAACGGTACACAAGTGTCATAAAACTTGAGTGTCAATAAAACAATAGTTTTACGATTTCAAATAGTTTTTGGTAGTTAAATCGTTTCTATAATTTTCGACACTTCTAATTTCGAGGATTTAAATAAAGTAAAGGTTATTTTATTCAATAGAATAGGTGATGGAAACATAAAGTTCAATAAAGGAGGTCCTCTCTTATACTGCTGTGAAGCATTCATTCGTAATATCGGCGTTAGGGCGCATCTGTGCGTTCCACTGGAGGTCCCTGGAAGGCCACCAAGGGGGTTATAGTGGGTAAGAATCCCACACAACTCGGAGTCACAGGTACCTAGTCTATGAAGGTTCCCCCGTCACAAAAATAGAGCCAATTTTTTCCTTAGGCAAGTTTTACTGTGTTTTGTTTACAATAAGGATAATATATAATTATTATATTTTATATAAGGAATGTTGTATTGAATATGTACCTACTCTTGCAGTTCCCAGTATTACGTTATTATACCCTAACACAAAACCAGGTAACAGAAATCTAGACGTACATTAGGTGCAGTCTTGCTACAACGATCTATTAAATGACTACATTATGTTTCACGACACAGAGCATAAGTCATAAAGCTCAAGATTTCCTGAAGTGAATGCCTTTCGACTTTGCGATATGGGAAACGGAAACTTTATTTCGATCAAGGAAAGCGCAAAGCAAGTGTTCGATAGGAGAAAATGTGTTGTTCCCTTCAAATAAATCATATATTTTGTAGAATTATAAACGTTTTGTTTGAAATAATTTTCACTGTAAAATTATTGCAGATTTAAAGAAGCATAGCCTTAAAGTTTGTTATTAAAGTAACGATACATAAAAAATACATAAAGTTCACGTTTAATGTACCTATGAATTAAGTATTTAAACCAAATGAAATCGTTAATTTTTTTACCTTGTCGGATATTTCTATTCTTACCTACGTTAATAACGCCAAAGACTGTGACAATACTGATTGCACAGGATAGAGCCACGCAGTTTTCCTTCTATAACTCTTAATCTCTTAAATAAATAATGCACTATAAGTACACCCAAAGTTAGTCTTAAAGAGACAAAAGGCACATTAAAATGATACATTAAATTTTGTAATGTATACGTGGCTATAAACAGTTTTCCAAAACTCAAAACGTCGCCGTAACAAGATCTAACGAGCGACTTTAATGCAAAATTGGCTCGAAAGTTGCATAGTCACGTGCCTGGTGTTCCAACTTTGGTAGAGTCCGCTATCTCCAGCCATGAGGGACTTTTTGCAAGTAGCGTAATTGCCTTTCTTATAGTTCCTACCCGCCAATTACTTGTATCAAAATGATATGATTATTTGGGAGGCATTTAGCGCATAATGGTTTAAGCTACGTTTAAGAAACGAGTATTTATGCACTTGACGATGCATTGTTTGACTCGGTTTTAAATTTTTCGGGACTTTCTTCTAACATAACTTTGCTATGTTATATACTATGCAAAGTAGGGAAGTAGGTAGGGTATTTTAAGGGAATAATAACGTCAACGAGTTAAATTTGTGGAAAATGTTGTACAATTTTTGTCTCCATAATTTTTAAGGCAAAAAGTTATTTTGATTATAGAAGTCAATTAGTCTTGAATGACTGACGTTTACCGTACGAATTCTTCGAGTGTTTATGTTCAATGCTCAAGGCACTGTTCCAAAAAGAAGTTCCATACAATAGTGGTGACATAACACGACAGTGACTTTCAAAGACGGTTGCACTCATACATATAAGCGACAAAAGTCCGTATCTATGGAAGGTAAAACAGTTTAGCTTAAGTATGTTTGCCTGCGGTCTAGTCCCTTTCCTCCCTAACTCAATTAAATTACCTCACCTAACGCTAATCGCTTTGCAATTTATTGCTTTCCGCGTCAACGCGAACTAGCGTTAGTTTTGAATGTCAGACTACGCTTCGCACACGACCTTGCTACCTCACACGAGTAGATAAGGTTGTTTACCGTTGCAACTGTTAGTAGAGTATTAGTAGTATAGAGCTTTTTTTTTACGTTTATTGTAATTCCAGTCTTTGCCGTTGGACTCCGTTAGCGCACGGGCGTAATAAAGTCTTACGTCTTAAAATTAATTCAAACTACGTCTTTCTCAAGGTTCAATTTTATGTAAATTTGTACTGTTTAAAGTAAAAAGTAGTCGATGCATTGACTTGAAACTTTGACATCGTATCCCGATGTTCCTAAGTCAGCTTAAGTTTTTTTATATTTATATCTTACTCAATATTGTTTATATACATGTATATCCCACCTGCTTTCAGAATTAATCACAACGAATCGTGATTGAATTCCCTAGTTTCCAATAAAACACTTTCAACGTACGGACATGACGTTAACTTTATAGGTGACGGTGGATAAAGTTAAAGTATCCCAATTTTCCAGTAGGATAGGGTCGGCCCATAATTAACAAAGGCAGTCTCGGTCCATGCATTACTAAACGGGTGCCAAGCTGTTCTCCATAAACTGTTGACTATCCCTGAAGTCAGCCGAGTGGATACGAGTATACAAGTCGCTCGGATGTATATTTGGTATTGTTTGCCCAGAACGAGATATTGCTGTTTGTTTAAACCTCAGTTTAAGCGTTATCTCGTATTAGGTATGTTGTATCCGATACAATTACCGCTTTAATCAAACTTGTGGTTTTGTTGTGGTTGGATTTCGACCGTTATTAATTAATTTGCAGTTGGACTCTACGTCAAAGGTGATAAAAAACGACCAAATGTTTCGGCTGAATCTCCAATTCCCATCGATATTCAAATGCAAACATGAATTGCTTTTTTAAATGTAAAGCTATTCACTTAACACATATTTTTCATCGCAGATGAGAAGGAAAAAATTTTTTTCCCAAAGGAAATTAAAGTGCTTAACTGTTTTGTCCTAAATTCAAATGAGATAAGGCATGCAAGGAGGCTAATTTATTAGTGTTAGGTGCTTCTGAATCGACAAAAATTTATATTTTATGTATCGTTTATTGCATTTATTACTGATTACCTACTTATCACTGATAAACAGAAGTTCGTTATTTTTTTATGTAAAGAAACCACCCAACATTAATGTTAAGATTTGTATGAGTTCTATTTAATCCAACAAAACATTTGTGTTCAGCAACACGAAAGGTACAAAATTAATGAACTAAACGAATTTCAGGTCTCAAATTACACATTCTTTTGTCTTCAAAAGTTGTCAAAGGCTTGTGTTTGAGTACAGAAATTGTAAGCAAAGCCATAATTAACAAAGGCGGTCTTTCAGCTCATGCATAACTAAAACGGTTGCGAGTTCCTGCGTAATGTTGAGTTACATGTTACACGTAAAGTCAACACACTGTGCGAATACTGCTCGCTCGGAATAATAATTGATGTTTACCTTAAAAGAACTAGACGTTTTGTTTGCTTGGGCGCACAAACAGCGCGGTAACTCAAAGCTGAAAGCGTCAGCTCATGAGAACCTAAGTATTCATGAGCGTTGAAGCAAGATCATTAGTTTTGGGGATCAGATTCAAATGTGTGACATATAATATTTGAGAAAATGTCTTAGCATTAAGAACATAACTCGTGAATTAAAATTAAGCTGTATGCAATATGTGAGATACGTCAGGCCTTACAGGGTATCCTCAAGCAAAAATACCGAAAAAAAAATAATCAAGATATCTTCTTGATTATTTTTTTTCGGTATTATTTGTTTTCAAATTGCTTTTGCTTAAGACAAAGATTAAAAACTCTCTCTTTAGTTATACAAAAGTAAAGAAGAATGCATAGTTGTTAACGATACAAAGCAGTGTTCAAACATCATTAGAGGCTGCGCTGATGTTTTGAAGGCGTTAAATGCATCTAGCTAGCATTCCACAAATCAAAGCAACTGCGAAGAATATTGAATTTCACTGTATCTTACCATACAGTCACATTGTAATATGCGCTACTTGTGTATCAAAGGTGTTGGAATACAACTAGATAAACAAACCCCTCTGGGAGTCACACGTGCGCGCTACTTCCTCCGCTCTTAGCACGTACTGTGATACTGTATACTCACCTTAATAGTCCAAGTGCTGTTGCTGTTGCTGAGTGTACTTGGTTACACGTCTGCGCTATTATCCAAAAAGTTTACAAGAGGGATTCGGTAGAAATGTTGCATTAACATTGAACATTGAGAATGGAAAATTCGAATTATTTGAATAGAGAGTGGTAGAGAATGACTGTGGTCCTGTTTGAAACGTTCCTTTGTCTCCAAAAGTACCCCACAACCTTTCTACATGCGCTAAAAGTCGGTAAGAAGACTTATATATCCAGGGTCTTCCAGGTTTCCATTGCCTACATCCTATTCAGTGGCCTACTCCTTAAATTACATCGGCTGCTAAGTTAACTCAGACCTATAATTCAATCAATAACCCTATATTTTCTAATATTTCTATATTCTCCAACAATCCGCTTTGGAGTAGCGTGGTGGAGTATGCTTAAAGCGCAATACACATTGAGCCCACCGGGCCGCCGACAGAGCCTGGCGACACAACCCGGCGGCCTGTATGAAAAGAATCATGTCGGCAACATGCGCCCGCGCGTGTTACCCGCCGACATGTTGGCGGCTTGGGTACGCCTGCGCTCAGTTGCCCGGCGACTTTCCGACTTGTAATAAGTGAAGCCGCCAACTAGACCGCCGACAAAAAGTTGCCGACATATGTCGGCGGCCCGGCGGGCTCAATGTGTATTGCGCTGAAGGCCTACCCTTGTTGTGAGGAGGACCCGTGCCTAACAGTGGGCCATAAAAGGGTTGCAGCCAATCTACCCTGCGGGATCCAACATTTTTTTCTACTTCTGTGCAAAATGAAATTCAGCTGCGTCAGGACCAGGCACGCACGTTCAACGGGACCGATTGCTAAATAGTGATAATTAACTCTCGAAACGGGACGAATGTGCGGTTTAAATACCCGTTACCGAGTAACCACAAAACCGTGACTTTACATAGCTATCCTGCTTTCATATACCCAGGTACTATGTTGGACCGTGTTGGACCGTTATCTGGAAGGCATCGCTCGTAGCGATAAGACCGCCAATTGTGTTTTCTCGTCTTTAGTTTACATTTTCTTGTAAATTGATTTTGTATTTATGCGCACAACTAAGAGGTATTTTATTGTATATGGTAGCTGAAATATACTAAGTGAAGAATTGGTTATTAACAGCAATATTGCATAGGCTCAAAGACTGCAGACCTTCGTTTCTTGTAAGGCCTGACATGGGAAATAAAAAAGTCACCACCAAACCTTGTAAGTCAAGTTCAAGTTTTAGTTAAGCACTTCAACTAGCAGCGATTACTAAAGATGGTTTCCAAAGCCGTAAGCCTCTATCCACTCAAGTGCCACTTGCGTACGTCGAGTAGAAGGCATTGTTCGAATCTGGGCAGATCTCGAATATAATGGTAGTCGCTAAAAAATTAATTTGCCGCTGATATAGTGTTGAACTTGAAGAAAAACTTACTTCACATCATCAAACACACTATCATCAGTTATAAGTGTTTTCTACTTAGTAGATAGGTGCGTGTTACATATTTAATGTAAGAGAATATCGCAAGTAAAACGCATAAATGAGAGTTTCCCATAATGTTATGTAATGTAAAATCTAATAACCCGTAATAGGCCAGCGTGGTGGACTAAGGCCTACATTCTTCTTAATTGAAGAAGAGACCCGATCTTGAAAGTATCACTAACAGGTTGCAGACTATAACAGATATTATAAACACTGATTTGCGGTAGTGCGTCACAATAGATCAACCATACTAACCGTTAGGGGGCGATTTGTGGCAAGCACGTCAGAACAGATCAACCATACTAACCGACTGGGGATGATCAGTACTATTCTATACATACTTGGAACCATAGACTTTTCCTGGAACGATAAACCCGCCAGTGACAAATTACATGCGCGCTTCCGCGCTTCGAGGACAAGTATATCCACAGCGAGTTTTATCGATATGTAACGTTCCTTAACCTTGTCAGGGGACTTATTTGTTGTAAAAAACTGTGACCATTAGAGATCAACAAGGTTGGGCTTTCATTCCTAATGAGCTACCCATTGCAAATAGCTTTTACACGAGGATATAAAGGAGGAAGATTATAAAACTTAGTCTACCACGCTTTGCTGAGTAAGGAGCCTTCTCACGCCTTCGAGATCATTATGGTTAACTATTCGACACGCTTTCTTTCTTTCATGACGTTTTCATTCGATGTTACAGCAGTTGGTATTTAATTCAGTAAAACACACACAACTTTCATGCGCGCCGCGGCAAAACAAACCAGGACCTTTTAAATTAGACTAGACAGTCATGCTCCATATCGGTTGTAGAGCAATCAATTTGCTATAGACAGGTTTTGATAGCTGTGTTCGCCCACATACGACTTGACGTAAGAGTAGCAGTAGCCATATTTTACCCCGCCAATATTTTTAGGCGAACACTGTTCAACATAGTCTGACTTTAAACGAGCCGAAAGTCCCATCAAAAAGATATTAAACTCCACTTTACTGGATGCAGAGATTTTAACTTAGGCACCTACTGCTAGTTTTTTGTATGTCTAAATTCATTCGCAGAGACCGTTATCTTTTCATTTTACGAGTATAAAAGTTTTCAACAGTTTGAAACGATGCCGACCGTTCCGTACTTTTTGATTTTGACTGCGAATCATTCGACAAATTATTAACTACGTAATACATGTCTTATTGTAATCACTACTGAAATTTTACGTATGATACGTATTTATATAATACGACAAGCAAAAAAAGCGGAAAATTATTGCTTGCCTTAAATTTACTTAACAAAAATAATACAATAACAAAATTTTACTATGAAATCGATAATAAATTCTTTCCATTATTCTACTGAGGGTAGGATTTTGTTTGAAATAGTTTGATAAACTTGAAGCCAACATTGTCTATTGGACGTTCTCAGCTCCGCGCCGCGTCGAGTGAATTGATTTGAAGATCGCTGCGAGAGACAAGCGCGGGATTTGTGGCTCTTGGCCGCTCTTGTGGGGAAAGCCGCGGCTTTCGTACACGTATCTATCGTATTATAATACGTATTATGTGTATTCTTCTGAACTTAGATACTGATAAACCCTTGCCTCAGTTAAACAAATCAACTCTTGGACCTTAAATCTTTCTAATAGCTACATCCATCTATAAAGTTAGGAGTTTTGTTTTAAGGTCACTTTTATTTAGGCGGGAAATGTAATAGTGATACTTAATCTACTAACATATTTTTCCAAGTGTTAGTGTAATTTTCTTACTACGTTGTACACTGGAGTTAGAGCGTTTTAGGGACAACGTGGTTTTATTTTAAGAAAGTTACACACCTAATCACTTTTTCTCTAATATGGTAGGTACCACACCGTCTGGTCATATAAAAGTCTAATGTTGTAGGTACATTTTATCTCATGTCGCTATAAAAGCTAATCGAACTTCGATGCTGATCAACCCTTGCCCCAGTTAAACAGACAACTTTTATATCTGGCTCCGTTCCAGTCCGTAACTAATTGTGTTCAGGCTAGTTTTTTTGGGTTCTGTACAAAATGTCATAATACTTTTTCGCAGTCTCCTTTGATTATTTTTTATCATAATCTTTATTTTTGTTTGCAGTTTTTTGATAATGGTTATCATATTACTGTTATAAATGTAAAAGTTTGTGAGGATGGATTGATGGATGTATGTTTGTTACTCTTTCACGCAAAAATGGCTCAGATTTAGATAGTACCTATATAACCTGGTTTAATAAATAGGATACTTCTTTCATCGACCAAGTTATAAAATCTATGCCGACGAAGCCGAAAGCAATAATTTTACTATAGCAAATGCATTATTATACACTTCTTTGCATATAAAAAATATTTTAAACTTTTAACTTCATCTTAATAATATAACTGAAGATGATTTGAAAGTAACCCCTAATTAACAAGTTAATAGGATCAGTACTGAACCCTAGATCTGGATTCACTATTTAGAGTTGACCGGTATCGACATGGGAAATGTTGTGTTTCCTGTTTTTTGATGTTACAGACCTTTAATATGGGAAGTTTAATGGAACGTGACCCAATTGACCTACTACTGATCTGTTTATTGCAGAGTTGTCAAGGACACAGGTAGTACATAAACAAGATGTTCTTATTTTGATAGCTAGTTCAGGACGTGATTGTTTTAAAGAAAACTGAATACATCAATACTAGTACTGATTGCATCCCTCAATTCTTCAATATTTTCTTCGCCTTAGAAAACTGGGTACTTGACATAAATAAAGTTAATTACGAAACCACAAAATGTTTCATGTAAGTATTAAAAATACCTTAAAATTATATTAACCTACTTACGTAATTAATACTGTGTCAATTGCTCACCCAATTTGCGGCCGAAAATTTAATTAGCATTCTCCACGTTGAATCCTTATAAAACACAGGGTGGTTTCAGTGTCAGTCATTCGATACTATTCAGAAGTTAATTATAGAGCACTTAGCTAAGGCACTAGATGGCTTATTTAAACGCTACAAAGATAAACAGCATTAGATAGGCAACTAGCTTTTAATTTAACAAAAACAATGGATGTTGCTTATGGTGTTAGCTACCTAGTGCTGCGAGGTTGATGGTGGACAATTAACCTGTATAAATAAATAAAGCTTATGTTTGTATTGGACTTAAATTTAGAACAGTGCTCCACCTCGATTCGCTTAAACGAATGTGGCAATTGTCATGTTCGTGCCAAAGTACCTTTTAGTGCTACCACTGCTTTTCAGGGTGTTATTGACCTCTTAATCACCCTTTGTAGGAGTAGTTGTTTTCATAAATAACTTTTGTAGCGCCGCGATACTTACTGTTATGTGAACGCGAGCTGCATAATATAGCTGCTGATTCCGCAAGACGTACAGTGTCCCGAGTTTTGTTTTGTACTTAGTAATTTAATTTTTTGGGTAGATAAATCAGTTATTTTTACCGACTTCAAAAAAGGAGGTCATCAATTCGACACGTACTTGTATGTATGTAATATTCTCAGAACTGTACAATTTTTACATAATTTCATGGGTGCATGTATGTTTGTCCTCGCTTATCTCCGAAACTAATTGACGGATCGAGTTGGTTCTTTTTTGTTTGTTTGCATTTTGTTTAACTTTTCGTAAATGATGAAAAAAACCTTTTAATATCCTATCTTAATTTCATGCTAACTAAGTTGCGGTCTTAAAATAAAACCAAGGGGGTTACTACAAAGTTACAAACTCCTTAAACCATCATAAAGCAATGATGTTTTGTTTTAATTTAAAACATGGTGTTTTGTTTTAATTTAAAACAAAACAAAATTGCTTTATGATGGTTTTAGGAGTTTGTAGTAACCCTCCAGGTTTCATAAACCTCTGCATTACCGAGATGAATAAACCTGCCTATCTATGTTACAGACCATGTCTACTTGAACCCAAAATTGTCTTACTACAATGTTGCTCATTATAACCACACATCCCGTTTTTGTTCGCAAGAAGAAGTCCCACAAAACCCTAAAAGCGCTTAAGCTTAGTTAAAATTTAACCGATGTAATTCACTCTGAGAACTGCTCGGCAACGGTAGCGTTACATGATACAATATCTAAGCTCAAAATGGCCGCTCGGCGATGATATAGAGAAACATTAGTGCAAGTGTTGTTGTTCGGAGAATCTTATATTCTTTGGTTTTTATATATTAGATGGGATTGATGCCCACAGTGCTGGACATAAGCTCGACACTTTACAACTCATTGTGAAAATAGTTTGATGAATTACGATTGATGTCACCTATTCGTATATGGAAATAGTCAGGACAAATTATACCAAAAATAAAAGTGATATTACAGAAATATTAGTGCAGGTATTATTGTTCGGAAAATCTTATATTCTTTTGTGTTTATGATTTTTATTATGAGGATAACCGTTGTCTGTAACTCATCAGGTAGTAGATGCTAGGAGGGCATTGAAGCCCATTATGATGAACATAAGCTTCACACTCAACAGTTCGATGAGCAGTCAGCCTTCTTGAGGGCTGGCCCATACTTCCTATGTGTTTGGAAGTTTTTCCCATTATTGATATATGAACTTTGTGTTCCCATATATGTAGGTACGGTCCAATTAAAAGTATGAATATTACGCGTTCGAATCTTGCCCACACATTTGTAGAAATAGGCTAATGTCAATTGTCAGTAATAGCCAATTAATTGGTCCCATTAAAAATCACAAATTTCTTGCAGTTTCTATAAGATAAAAAAGTATTTTTATTAAAAATGCTTCTTCCGTTTTAAGATGTAGGTACCTATCTACTACTGATATAATAATCGTAGTTTCGTTTCAACTCGTATGCCCATATAGTATTAAAAAATGCAAATTTTTATTAAAAAAAAATTAACATTATCATAAAACATTGTTTCACACAGATGAACTGCGAAATTATTGCGGGAAAAAGGTAAAAACGCGTAAATTTACATATGCGTTTCATTTACGTCGTAAACAGTCGCATTACTTCATATTTTAGCGTTCACGCCTCAATGTCTGTTAATTAAACTTTTATGAAAACTGTTACGCCCGGCTCGCTGGCATGATAAATATGATTGCAGTATGTACCAACGGATTATTCCAAACTGAATTTCACCCCTACAGAAGTTACGAGTATGTGTGATTTGGTTGGATTTTGAGCTGCATTATATTTTCGAAATTAAATCATGTCGCGCCTGTAAAGGGTGAAGCGACATTAATTATATTAATTATCCAAATATTTAATAAGGCTTCATCCCATGATACCGTGATTTAATGAAATCTGTCTGCTATCACCCCTTGAAATCTGTAACCAATTGCCTGTTTGTTAATAAATCATTCGCTTATTATTTTAAACCTCTTAAATTAAATGAATTGAGCTTTTAATACTATAAATGGTTTCATGAAAATATTATAATACTTAATTCCGGGATACCAGTAGTAGATACTTCGAATTAAAAGCTATGGTTTTATGTGTTATTTCAACTGTTTCTGTATAAGACAGTAGAAATTATGCTAATTTTTTTTGCAAATTATTACATAATTTCAGCTTACTATCTGTTTTGCGTAGTACAAAAAGCTAATTATTTTACGGTTAGCATTGCAAGTAGGTAATAATTTATGACGAGATATAAACTAGAAAACTTAATAAAACTGATGATCACGCCTTATTAATAGTTATAACGAGACCCAGTTTCTTAGCAAAACTCAGTAAAACTGACAAGCAGTTAACGATAAAAGCTACAAGCGTTTGTCACACAATAACATAAAAGAAGTTTGTTAAACAATCAACTTTACCATTTACGGTAGTAAATCTCCAGTCAAGGGTAACCGAAAGATTTGTTCTGTTATTTATTGGATTTTGATATTTGCGTACAAGCTTTTAGAATTTTTAGACCGTGTATGACCTTTTTTTGTAAAAAATAAACAATTAAAGTGTGCTCCAAATTTGTCGTGACGTATACTCGGTCAAGAAAGTTAAAGATAAATTTTCACTAGCTCAATTTATAGTTGGTAAGTCAGAGTCCGGAGGGGCCGCCTGAGTTTGGGGGCCCCGGGGAACTCCTCCATCTAGCCCTCTGGTAGCTACGCCACTGGCACAAATGTTTTCACAGATCTATAGCATGCCATAATACATAAACATGCAAGCTTTTTACCACACATTAATCCTAATTCTAGTTACTCGTAGATATGTCATAGATATAACACAACTAATTCTATTAATAAATTGGTCCGGATTTGAGGGAATTACGTGAATTCACAGCATAACGCCACAACTACAGCGCTTAATAACTGAAACATTAATGATATAATGAGTACAGCTGCATAGATAACAAACACTGCGGTTCCCTTTGCTGTACCGTTCTAATTAGTAGTGTAAATAATTTAAAATCGTTTCAAACGGTTAATGGTATGCATATATGTAGGTATGTTGAGTTAATAGGTACTAAATAACTTTTAACTCCCATTTTAAAGAGGGATGTTGGTATTTTTATGCGCGTACGAGTACTCTTACACGCTTTGTGTGTTCTTGAGTCTCCAGCGAACGCTTTGTCTCAGTCCTGTTCCAAGGTACACTTTCTCTTTATCCTGAGTACTTTAAGGAACATGTTCTCTCTTTCTTGAGTTCTTGACTAAAAATTAAACTGATTTTTTCTGACTTCTTTCTGCTTTGGAGCATTTAAATCGCTAGAATATCACTTTTTAATCCATTTTTAGTGTTTAAATTGAATTCGTTATAGCTTAGCGAATAATAGCAAAAGCCTGCCAGCATCCAAGTGCCATCGCGCGAGGTCAAGAGCAACAGTTTTTAGCTTTTTCAGTAACTTCCACTGACTGCAGTATCTATTTTTATACTGTTTAAGGGCAAGCAATATTTTCGGTGAAAACCTTGATTTTTACATGGGCTCGGATTTTATTCAAGCCAAAACCGAGAAATCTTAATAGTATAATTTTTATTTCTGAAAATTGGATTAAAATGGGTCTAAAATTATTTTGTATTTTTAATTCAATAACATTTAAATAATACTTATTCACTTGCTCTATTTTATTCAACACTAAACTGAAATAAATATTGTGTGTTTAGGTAGGTTACATATTCGTTTGATCGAATTAAAAACAAATCTCATAAAGTTAAGTTTGAGTATACGCTGATTCAATGTAGATTGGTAGAGAATTACGGGTAGATATGAACTTTTGGCCACCTTGCTGTAGGGCGTCTCACGCTTCTTTTACTAGACGCGGTCACCAATATACTAACTGTTTACTCTAACGGCTGTCGAATGTCGAATCTGCGGCTGATGAGGCCAGCCCATTGCCTCTTCAGCCTTCAGTTTTAGGTCAGACTTTGGTCCTCTTTCGGATCACCTCGTTTCTTTTACCCATCCACGAAAGCGCGTATGTGTTCACCTATCTTAATACTGACTTCACCGAACGGTGTTTAACTTTTTCGAGTCACTAACGAATTACGCAAGTCGCGGTTTTAGTTTATCTTAAATCAACCGACCGCACAGCTAAAAGCTCTATGTGAATTTAATTAGCCTCTTCACCGTTGCTTTAAACGCAAAAATAAAAGAGTTCACCTTGACACGGCGTCAGTGTTGAGAAAAATGCTAGCATTAAATTAAATATTAAGGAAGAAAGGACAGATGCTAGATTTATTTTCAACTGAAGAAAGTTTACTGAGGCCGGCTTTATTTAGTTATAGCGTTTTAGTATTCTGTAGTTCTTTGTTCTTTTGGAGGCTTTTTCAGATATTTTGTTCCGTTGTTTATTGTTTGAAGCTGATATGGTTAAAAAAAATGAATGGCTTGCTCTTAAATGAAGACTACAATTATGTAAAAATCACTTTGCATGATTGATGATGCAGTACGTAAAGCACTCTCATGATCAGCAAATCAGCAACAGATAATATAATATGCGTCAAGGAGAGAAAAAAAGTAATGAACATGATTTTTTTTGCAAGTTCGTGTCGTGAATAATGGATACCAGAAATTGAAATTTAGCTAAACTTTTTGCTACTTTTTAAGTCGAGGCTAAACTCAGAATTTTAGCACCGAATGGTAGCCCCTGCTGTAAGGTTATCTAATAACGATACTTAACTATAAGTATATCAGGCGACCGCTAGGTAAAAGCTCTTACGAATTTAATGTCACACGTGTTAGTGAAGTACTAACCGTAGTTATAACAATTCAGGTAGTGCAGTATAAGTATCACTAAAGACAGGCATCTAGTATTAACAAGAGGCATTTACTGGTAACGAGAAAAAAGATAGAAAAAGAGATCTTTGCTGATTTGCAACTGCGATACAATTACTCTCACTACGCTGGAATATCACAAATCAAATCTATGTTAGAAAACGATGAACAAAGGTTTTATTGATTGCAACAATTTTATTTTTAATGTGAATGAATTCGCATTATTTGCTGTCCATACTTAAATTTTGAATTTCGAACGATCAACATTCTCACGTTGCTACCAATTAATGTTTAATTTAAGGCAGTCTTTCAGTACTTTGCCTTCAAGCACTTTTTAATGAAGTTATTAATTAATACTGATCGTTACTATGATTATCAATATTATTAATTAAATATTGCGAATTATTATACGAATATTTTGGCTGGACTTATTTTCGGTCCAGTGGCCCTGACAGTAAACGCTTGATAAAGTTTTTAGACGTCTCTCGTGATAATTAATCCATACTGAATCATGTCGCATTTAGCGCAGCGGCCATGAAAGTTTAATATCCCGTCAGCATTATTATCATCACTATGATGTTAGGTATATGAAGTTCACTAATTATACTTATGAACTTTTTTTAAATCAACATCTGCTGTATTTCGTAGAACCGTAGAAAGATACGTACAAACATTGTTAACGCTTTTGGTTAAATTGTCAGTAACCCATTAATGACCCACTACAGGGTCGGGTCTCCTCTCACAATGAGAAGGATGTAGGCCTTAGTCCACCACGCTGGCCTAGTGCGGGTTGGTGGACTTCACGTGCCTTTGAGAACTTTTTTTTTTCTGAACACTCAGGCATGCAGGTTTCCTCACGACGTTTTCCTTCACCGTAACAGCAGGTGATATTTATTTTTTATAAAGCGCACATAACTTTTTTACAAAGTCATTGGTGCGTGCCACTGGGATTCGAATTATATTTGGTTAAATATAATTTGTAAAGTTTGCAAATAGTTTGACATATTGTTAATGTGTTAATAAATAAAAAGGTAAATAAATACAAAGCTTAAGTTATGCATCAATTACTGTTGGCATTATCTCACACCCCTTAAACGTATGTTCAGGCGAGTTAAATTTAATAATTAAACCTCAATTTTCCACACTGGTGTTGTGTGTGTAACACTTAGGGGAATAGCGCGGTGTCCCGAGGTTTGAACTCTCAAACAATCAAAACACACCCCACTGCTGGGCATTGGACTTTGGCAAAGGGCCAAATTAGTTGAAGTCTAGAGACCTCGAAGGCGACCACGGTTTGAGCGTCATTTAAAGTTATTGTTATGTAAAATGTATGGAGCGCGCGCGGCCTTGCAGCTAGAGAGAGACGAGATTGCTGGTTCATTTCAGGATTTAATTGAATCAGTTGTGAATTTTTAAGCATTATTTTCTCACTGAGAGATTTTAAAACCCCATTAAAGCTCTTACAATGATTAGTTTAAATTATTATCTGTGTGCGTAGCGCGAGTTTCACAAAATTGTTCGAGTAACTTCACCGTCGCGTTAATCGACTATACGCTAAGCGCCAATTCCGTTTGTCATCTTAGCCACAAGATGGCGCTGCTTCAATCCCATAGAAATCGACGTATACGCGCTCGATACGTTCAAGCGAAAATGTTTTGTCAAAACTCGCACTCAGCACACTGATACTTACTATTTACACGCAGGATGATAAAAAATATTGTTAACCAATGTCAAAATCTTAACAATGTTCAGTTGAATTCTAATCTGGACCAATGTCATTAATTTATGATGAGTGATTTAGCTCACTGCCAAAAACAAAAGAAGTTCCGCATTATCAGTAAAAGGAAATAATTCATATATGGCGATGTCCGCAATTTCCTGATCTTCCTGATCAGTGCCGTGAGCATGAAGTATTCGTACGGTAAACGTCAGTCATTAGTATGTCATATGTTCGTCTGTCTGACATCTTGCCATACTGATGGCAAACGTTGACATACTAATGGCATACGAATACTTTGACGATAGTATTCATGCTCGAGCCATACGAGTACCTAGTCGTAGGCGAGTAGAGACCTCTCAGTTACACACGGAGCGAGGTTTGTAAAAAGAAATGCTTTTTTAACCATCATCAAGTCATGGCACGACTCTGAATAAATTTTGGCTATTTTTCACTGCCAATTTTAAACTTTGCCGGTTCACTCATCCACTGGCTCGAGTTAGATTTTGGCCAAAGAGCCAACGTGCCAAATTCCATTCTGGTTCGTTGAAAAACGTGCCTTCTATCGGGTACAACAATTTCGTTAAAACATGTTTTGGTATTTTTTTGCTTCTTTTTATTTTCCACGTATTGCTATTTTCATTTCCGATGTTTAGTAACTTGATGAATTTTCGACGTTACCTATTTTATGATTTTAATTTGATGTTATTTGTAAAGCATTGAAAAACAATTTGTATTTTTATAAATAAAAATTTTTATAAATTTTTAAGTATGAAAAAAACAAAAAGTTAATTTCCATTAAAATCCTTTTTTTCCTTTTATGGGTAGTTTGATATAATAATTATGTTTCTATGTGTAGTATGCTAATAGTTGAATGTTCTTTTGACAGTGTTTCGCTAGGCTTAAAACGTCATTCATTTGTACAATTTCAATGCATTTAAAGTCTTATAAAATTTTACTGAAAGGTAAAATTTTCTTGAAGGTAAAATTTTACTGAAAGGTAAAATTTTCTTGAAGGTAAAATTTTATTGAAAGGTAAAATTTTATGTCCGCGAAATGAAAAAACTATCTTGAAATGAAGCACGCAGCAGAGCTCCGCGACTGAATCACGCGTCAAAACGCGCATTGTTGTTTTATAATTTATTAAGTAATTTCTTTACACAGTTGACAATGGAGCAAGGATAACTTCAGTTTTTAAAATATATTTGTACCACTTCATTGGGGTTTATAATTCTGAAACGATTTCTTTGGCTTTAAACAAGCTCAAGTACAGATAAGCAATAGATATCAGGTACGATTCAATAAGTTCTAACAGGTGCAGATAATAGCGCTGTCTGTCGTATATTTTCAGATCTCTTGGATTTTCAGATAACAGAAATGAACTGAACACCAGTTATTTCTATTAATGGCAACGTTGGTTCTGACGGAGGATGTAGGGGAAAAGTGGCATGAAGAAGCCAGGTTTTGAAAGAGCTGGTTGCATTATTTCGATAGTTTAGGAACGAATTTGGTTAGAAATTTGACATGTAGATTTCATGTCAAATGTTGCCTTTTAAAAAAAATTACTACTAGTACTCCAAACCGTGCATACATTTGTATGATCAAATCAGCATAGATACGGCCAGTTACCTGATTAAAAAAAATTATCCTCATAATCAGCAGTGCAAACAAACCTGCAAGTTTGCTATTTCATAGCATAAATAAATAGTTATACCGTTGCTCTATAATGTCTATGTGACCGTTACTGTAATTCGGGGAGCAATAATACAATCAATTTCCAATCAAAGCTATAACTTTGGGTATTCCAAAAAATGTTAGGTAATATAATTGCTTGGCCAATTGTGTATGTTTCTTTTATTAAAATTTGTTTATTCAATAAATAAATAAGTTGCGTAAAAACTTTAATACAGTAGGCAAAATTGTCACGAATATTTAATATTCAATTAAAATCATTTGAAAAATTACAACGATTGATACATTAAAACTCGATATCATAATACAATCGCGATTTTCAATAACACAGAAACGTTTGATGCTTCGATAAATAAATCCATGATCGGGAAAACGCGCATTGAATGTGGAATGTGAGCGAAATCGGTAGTAAATGTACACATTTACTGGCAATGAGGCCAAATCGCTTCCATAACTCACCTATGTATCTGCTCGCGCTCTTCGCCATAGTTTCTGTCAGCTGACAACAGAAGGAAATGGAAACGAAACTGAGGAACAGCCCCTGGTAAGTTTCCCTGATCATCGCTCCAACTAACTCCAAACTTTGGTAAACAAACTAATGCATAACTTCCAGCGAATCACGAAAGTTTCTCAAAATTTTTTGGACACTTCACATGTTAGAAAAGTTCGTAAACATGAGATACGATTGGGACCGTCACTTCGGAATGGTGTCGATTGCGGGTTTAAGGTCGAGAGTCCTCAACACGCGGCGCGCGACTGAAACGCCGGGACCTGCGACACGGCGAACGCTGCGCAGTCCAGACTCAACCCTCACTGTACATTCACTGTTTTATTCCAACTACGCTCGCCGACTTTTATTTGTAACTAGTTAGCTCTCTTCTTTTTGCTCCACGTACCTTTGGATCATTTCAATGTTACCTGAACATCCCCTCGAGCTGAATGTGAAAAGTTCACCGTCGTCGTATTGTTTGAAAAAACAGAATCTTCTGCCCGTTTGAATTTTAAAGCGCGGCGCGGTAAATATTTATATTGGTTACCGAGTGCCATACTTTATCGTGTAAGCTCTCTGTGTCGATAAATATTTCAGCCATGGAGCTTGAAACGTCGAAAAGTTTTTATTTACGGTTCTATAGAATCTATTTTATGGGAAGCATCTCGGTTTTTGGGCACGTTAAATTTTGATGCCATTGGCAACGCAGCTCGGCTCCTATTTACATTTTCATATCAGTCACTCTAGGCTCCCGCTAGTGAATTTATGTGTTGCCTAGCCCAGACAACTCGTAAAACAGAAATATCAAAATGTGTTTCGACTTTTATCTGCGGTGAAAAAATCACTGCGACCCGTTTTTCATAGGAATATTTATTGCCGGTGTTTCAATAAAGTATGGCAAATGGCACCTAGAGGACAATTGTTTGTAGTTTGTTATTTGAATGCCGTAAATCAACTATGACGTGTGATAAAACATTCTGATAACAACATTGTGAACGAATTATATCTGAATATGCTGACTGTAGAAGCTCGTAGTTCACTTTATGAGAGATTTCAACCACCCTTCTTACCCGCCGTGAAGTTAGATATTTCTGTTGTTTCAGTTAGGGAGGTGTTGTTACCAGAGAACAAGAAGAGAACAGTTACTAAAGTAGCATCGCAGTCATTTACAATCCCTGATGGATATCACATATTCGAGATTTGACGTGGAACTTTCTGGTTTTTAAAAGATAATTCTTACTTCGGCTTCAAAGTCCCAATAGATGACGCAAAACGCAAGGTGAATTGGAAACTGCAAACATTGTTCCTCATGTTAGCTAAGATAAGTAATAGCTTATTCTATTGTATCAAATGCTCAAAGCGCTAATACACTACATACTGTACGAGCACATAGAATCCTAATGCCTGCGCTTATGTAAATGCGAGCCAATTTTCGATTTGCACACGGAATATTAAAGTTATTGTGTTCTAGTTTCAAAAGGTACCTAATATTCGAGTTAGCATAGGCAAAGCTTTACTGACCAGCGAGATCAAAATACATTGAACCAAGAGTGGTTGCTTAATAAACTACTGTGCAAAAATAAAGTGTTGGCATGAAGATATATCGTTCCCGGCGATATGAAGCAAACATAGCCTCGCTGATTGAGTGGATCGTAAACGATTGAAAAAGTTTAGAAAAAGTCGGGCGCGGTTAGTACCTGGATTGGCGACCGCTAGTGACGAATTGCACGCGCACTTCCGTGGTTCGGAGGGCATGTTAAGCCATCGGTCCTGGTTGTCATCGATAAGATAGCATTAAACATTGTAAGGGGCGGTTTGAAAATATCTGACACGGATTGTAGGGCCGTGGCGAGGCAGTGGCGACTGCCTTGATATTCCTCGTGTGAATAGACTACAATGGCGAATTACCATAAGGTAATAATACATTTACATGCACATTCATTATTTAAATTAAAAAAAAAACGGTCTGATGTAAGTAGTATAAATTCATCAGGCGGCTTGCGACGTGCAAGCCTATAAAGGTACAAAAAGGTAATCTTCCTAAAAAGATTCGTCTCACAGATAGTCCTTTTTAGGTGTGGAATGTTGCCAATTAATCTACAGTTTCAAGGAAAATGACGTCTTTTGTAGAGTAAAACTAACATAAACGGGAATTGATATATATCCGAAGCACGGAGCGGACTCAAGAATAAGATGAAGCTTTTATTCATTCATTGCTTTATTTATTCGCGCTGCATTCACAATAAAGGGAACAACTGCAGTAATCGATCACCTTTATAAGGATTGTGTTTTTGTGTCGTTGCGAATCCTTTTCTTATGATAATGTGCTGTTTGTTCGTATTGAATGACTGCTTTTGCTCAGTTTATTGTTCAATGTAATGTTTATGGTGTAAGAATAAAGTGTACCTATTTGTGCTTCACTTTCGTATAGGTACCTGGTAGGATTTAATGAACAATAAGTCAGTTATTTAGTATGACGTAAAAAAATTAAAACTGTGAAAGATCCAATGATCAAAAGTATTCTCTTAGGGTCTATAATTATGGGTCTAAGATTTTCTGTAACGTGTATGCAAACAAAAATTAGACACAAAACCCAGATATAAATTAAAAAGTTAAACTCGTTAGTAAAATTTCTTATGCACGGCTATCGAACCCAGGATCTTGCACGAAAAATTATTGTATAACCACAACACACAACTTCAAGACTCAAACCAAACGTTTCCAAAACTTTGTGCCGGCCTTTTATAAAAGCTCACAACTGAAAATGCTAACAACCGGAACATGGTTCCGAATCTATTCTAAACCCATTCTAAGATGTGATTTCACAATATGTAGAGAAACTGACATGTCTCCATGGTATATGAATAGATGCATACAAATGGGGTGAATACC
The DNA here is from genome assembly GCA_905147235.1 of Erynnis tages. Classification (NCBI taxonomy): domain Eukaryota; kingdom Metazoa; phylum Arthropoda; class Insecta; order Lepidoptera; family Hesperiidae; genus Erynnis; species Erynnis tages. Next base: position 4,356,905 of record LR990079.1, read on the forward strand.
AAATTGTATGTTCAATGTATGAAGTCGTCATAGAATACCGTCGGAGTGCCCTTTCTGAGATATAGGTTGTGGCTTTCTGCATTATTGAATAATTCTCGGCGACAATGGATACTCACGCATCCGTGAATGGCATACTGGAATATAAACTTGATCAAAGCACTGTAAACTCGGCAATTTTGATTATATTCCTACTGTATATTATTGCCGACATATGTTTTAGAGATAGTCCTATAGTAAAGTCACCCATACCTGTCTATAGCAACGTAACAGCGGGTGTGCCTCCCGACAGGCTATAGACAGGTAAGATAGTCATAGTCAGTTTATTTTTTTCATTAACCGCGCTTCTTCATTTGAACATAGGCTCTTATTACCCCTTGTCCTAATTGTCATGTTCTACGCTTGCTCGTACGACCACGACATTGCATACATTTTGTCACATATCAGTGTCGTGTTCAATTAGGACCGCTCAATACCTCAAAATTTAAACACAGGCATTGAATACCAATCCCTGTGTTTTGTCGGTTGCCCGGTCGGTTATTTCCGCCAATTAGGACAAGGCTTTACACAACAGGCTATGAAGTCTTGTCTAAGGTTTTGAGTGAATCTTGGTTACTCCTGAGAAGTTAAGCCCCTTATATTATATTTTATTAATTGGAATGTCTCGACCAACATAAAACCAATCTAAATTTTATAATCTCCTGCTTTCAGTCAAAGGAGTCCAATAAATTTAATAACTTTTCATTGCACCCGAATTTCACTCCAGTAGTTTTAAATTACTGCATTTAAAATAATAATTGAAATAAAATTGAGCGCTTTGACCTCTTTTACTGAGAGCGTGTGGGTGTGGTATTTATTGAACGATAGTGTTCATTACTCAGTGGACTTATAACCACTGCTTTTATGCTACATGTTCCACGATAATTATCTGTAGTTTAAAATTATATATCGGTTACAAAAATAAAGATAACGCTTTTGTTACTCATCTAATTACTAACTAAAGGTTAAGAAATGTCTTTATCATAAAGTTAATTACAGAATTGCCCCTCTAAATTAATCAACAGTTTGAAACAGTTTGTACTTCACGGTTTTGGCTATACGAGAATCCTACAGTATTTTAATACAAACAAGTTTATATTCAACCAAACTACTTGGAGACGAAGAAATATGTGTCTTCGTTCAATTCCTACATCATCCTATTCACGTATTGAAACCCAGGACACGACTTCTAAAAACTTTTAATTGGTAAGTGCCTAGTAAAACTTGCTCTTTTCATCATCATGATATAATATATTTCTTTCTACTCAAAAACTCGCAGTTCTTAGGTACGTACATTTTGTGACAGTATTTTATAGATACAATTTCATTTAAATATACATGGCTGTAAGTCCTTTAATAAGCTTGTCATGTTAGTTACAAAGTAATTTTAAGTGGTTTTATCAAGTAACTAATTTTATCTGATGTAAACACTAAAATCATAGATAAAATATATTTTTATTATAAAGTTAAACGGATAAAATATATTTTAGTTGTCAATAAAAAAAGAATTACGATAACAGATACAAATGGATATAATAATTAAATCATTTATTTTGGTATTTAAAAAAATATTCATACAAAAAATATATTTTTAATAATGAAATATGGTAATGAATTCAAATATAAAAAATATACAAAATCAAAAACAAAAATGTATGTAAAGCTATAAAAATGAACCATACACTTCTTACGCAGTCGGTAGGATTCGAACCTACGCTCCCAGAGGGAAACTGATTTCTAGTCAGTCGCCTTAACCGCTCGGCCACGACTGCTATACGCCGTAACGCTGAAATGTTGAATATATACTTTCGAAATGTTGAATATATCCGTGCCATTATCGTAAGTCATTAGTATTATGTGTCAGTCTCTCTCATCTTCCCATATTAATGGCAGCTCGATACGATTACTGTGCAAAAGTGCGTACGTTCATGCTGAAGGCACTGTGCCGTTAGCATGAACACTGTCGTCGAAGTAGTCGTATGGTAAACGTCAGTCATAGGTACTAGTCATAATACTAGTCGTAATACTAGTCATAGTTAGTATGTCATGACAGTCAGTCTGACATTTTCTCATAATAATGCCACACGTTAGCCAAAAAAATTAGGTTCACTTAGACGTTAAATAGCTGTATAATTTAGTGAAGCCGGCTTAATAAAAATTAATTACGTACCTTTGTCCTCAATTAGGACATAAAAGAAAAGCAACGCTATTGTCTGTAAATAATATTCCGTAAACATTTCGCAAAGAAAAAGTAACCTATTAAGACATTGTAGGTACATACCTACCTATAACTTAGTATATACTAAATAGGATTTTATAAAAATCGGTATCGAAATGATCAGTATGATATTGGTACGAACGAACGCTCTATAAGTATTAAAAGTGTCTAAAAATAGATTTTATACAACGTTATTCGAGCTCGTAATATTTCTTTAATTTCATGACACGTGTCTCCGAACCGCAAAATCCTACGTTTTGAGCTTTATTAGCATACAGATATAGTACTCTTTTTCGCCCTGTACTCCAAATAAATCACGTCCAATTTTATCTTTGAAAATTCAGAAATACATTGTTAGTAAAAATGTACATTTTAAACGTGCCTTTCTTTATAAAAGCCACATTTTGTTGAATTATCTCCGTATCTGGTGCGACGGTTTTTATTATTTTTTAAAGTTTTTGCGAGTATAAATTGACCGTCCTTTTTTAAATATTTGAGACTGATAGTTTAAATTCTGTAAATACTGTTAAAATATAACATATTCGTTGTATAAAAGTATAGATTCGTGTGTTATCGAGTCAACAGAAACTCAGTGTTGTTCGTCGACACAGTTCCCACGACCGCATACCTAATAAGGAAAAAGCTCCAGAAATTATACGAATGTTGTCGAGAGTTCATTAACTGGGAAGAATGGAACGTTGTTTGTATATGGAAAGTTTGATACTTTTTTTGCTTTCCAGATTAAAATTATCGAGACGATTTCTGTATTCTGTAACTCATTGGTGTATCAAAACAGGATCGGGTCCCGACAATTAGAAAGATTAGAAGATTCATGATGTCCGAGAACATCATGAAGAACTTTTAGGTATGCAGGTTTCTGTTGATACTTTCCTTCAGCAGTACATTTGGTTTTGTAAAAAGAACATAACTCAGATCAGTTATTGGGTCGTGCCACTGGGATTTTAAACTGAAAATTTATTTCATTCCGTACATTGGTGGTTAATGATGATGTGATAATTCGTCAGAGTATTGTCACGGATGATGTAGACTTGATGTACTTTTGCAGTAGACTTTGTTCCATTTGTAGACTTTGGAGTTTATTCCACTTTGATCACCTAGGTGATTAAGGTACCTAGAACAAAATACACTCCTGTCATCTCACGTGACTACATTTTCCCACGAGCATAACTAGGAGAAGAATAATTGTTTGTCGCAGTTCTGCGGACTTCCCTCTCATTTCTTTGTGGAGTCACTATCATATGCTAGGTGTGTCCCAAATTAAAATTGTTCGATAAGTGAAAATTCGCAAAGCTACAGATGATCCAACTGAAATGAGAGTTTCTAAAAAACCTTTTGATCCGGGTGAATATCTCTCTACAGGATTGCAATTTCATACACCTAACGAGGCGGTGTTAAACACAAAGATTGCTTTCAAAATGGAATGGTGTTGGGTGGGTTTCCACGCTGACTACGCAGACACCTTCATTTAAGCGATGCTCTTAATTGATTGGACAGTTTTAGCGAACTTTTAACGATGTTTCTCGAAAATGGATTTTGATTTATGACGAAATTTTGAGCACGGGTATGGGGTAGGAAAGGAACTTTTAAAGTAGTTAAACATTTTAGTCAGTAAATTTATTGCCTACTTATATTTCAACGGTACTTTAATAGAGCGGTACTTTAAGAAGTTGAATTTGAAAGTTGAGCTTTGACAACAAATATAGTGTCCATGTAAATATGGCGTATAAGATAGACTAACCTAACCTAACTCCTCACCTACAACCTAAATCTCTCACTAGTACGTGCTTTCATATATCTGAGTGGCCAATGTAAGCCTTATTTGATTGCCTACAGTAACGTCACCGTAGGGGCGGAGTGTGTATATCCTCTATATTAGAAGCAGTCACCTGTATGGTTAAGTCGTTACCGTATGCAGTAAGATTGGTTCAGGGTTTCGACTCCCAGTAGAACAGATATAATGATGAGTTTGAATTTTATGGAAAAAAAATCATAGTCGTCTGATACAGCCGATTAGACTGGATAAGCTTAAAGGTTAATCGGGTTGTGCTTATATCTTGGGTACGGATGACGGGAGTATGGTGGCACCTAGCTCCTTACCCGTAGCTTTTAGCAGCTCGGTGCCAGATATTGAGGGATAATAAAATAAACGGCCGTATCAATGAATGGGTAGCACGAAATGATAAATCTGATGATGGTTAAAATTTGTCGGACGTATAGGGAAATGGTTCGATACATTGTCAGGTGAATGGATGGCGGAGGAAGAGATGATACAGGCAAATAAATGATTTCAAAATAGCATGGTTCCCAGTAAACTAACTTTTAAATTATACAAGATAAAATAAAATTTAAAAGATATATAACGATAACATACAGACGTAACATAACCTTGTACTAAAAAGCCTCTAAAGATACGCAAAATACAGTAGGCAGGCGTCTGAAGTAGCGAAGGTGAATTTCTCAATTTTCCCAATTTGCATATCCCCGCACGATATTTGCGCATTACAATTTCTCTACGTTATTCCCCTCTTGTTGACTTATTTACTGATGGAGGTTTGTTCAAGAGCTTATACATATAGTGTGTACTTGCCTATAAAATAGTTGCTTACTCGAGATGAATAGGTAGCTTTAAAGCTGATGTCTATTACATTAGAAAGAATGGATAATTGGATGAATAGATTGAAGGATAGAAGTGTCAATGAGTAGTGAGACTGAAGGTATAGGTAGCAAGTAAAATAATTGTGTAGTCAAAAGAATAGTCAAGTCTAAATACGCAAAAATGCATAAATAACATAATACAACGGATGAGATCTGGCTGATATGACGGATAGACACGGAAAACAATTGGATAAGGAATAATATGTATATTGGCAAATAAACAGGTTGAAGATTGTGCGGAGATATAGGTTAAATAATAATAGAACTGACGTAAGGTGACGTTAGGACGAGAACTACTAAACAACCAGAAGACCAACAATCTTTTTAGGATTAAAGACATTTAGTATTGTTCCTTACGATAGCAAATGATCCATTGTGTTCACACAAGTATGCAGGGAAATAAAATAATAATCCCATCAACATTTTAAAGTAGTAACTCTGTGAACTGTCTAAGTAGAACCACTTGGATGTTGAAAGAATGCAAAGTGTCATAAAATATAAAACTTTTATACCGTGAACATGGAAGTAAGGCAATGTGCATATTTTCATTCTACGCTTGACGTCATAGACATCAAACTGATAACCAAAGTATGACGTCAAAATACCCTAACGGTTCCTTACCTTTGTGGCAATATGCAAAAGAAAGAAGTTTAGTAACAACCTTTACAGTATAATACTAACATTTAAACAGTTTATTTCACAGTATTTCAACGCTACCTGTGTACATTTCAGCTCCTACTCGTATTTTGTTACACAATTCAATGTTTGAATTTGTTTTGAGCCGAGCTTTTGAGGTTTTGTGTTTAAATGCGAGCGGGAATTATATACCGGAGCTCAAATATTTGAACATGAATTATTCTTTATTCCAGAAATTGAATATAATATTTGTTATTCGAATATTTTGTATCGATTTTTCTCATATTTGTAGGTATGCGTGAACATTGGGGAATGTAAGCTTTCAATTTTCAATTAAGATAAGATAACTACTTATTAATAAGGTAGTTGGATGCAGATGAGATGAAATATTGATAGATTTGACAAAACCTAAAGACTAAATTTTGAAAGAAAATATAATTTAACTATCTTAAAAGCAGTGTCCCAAAGCAAATCGGAAATAAAAGGTAATCTTAATAACTCGAACAAAGTTGGGAGCATAGTTTAGTATCAGTTAAAATAGAGTTTCCAACTGGCATAGATACAAGTGCACCACTCGGTCAGTAATACATACTTACTTCTTTATATATTTTACTGTGATATTTGAATTTACTGTTTGCAAAATAAAAAAAAGTTTTAGTTACATTTTTCTGTTCTCATACTCATGACGGTAGGTTATGGGGGTGACGGTATACCTCTACTGAACTACAATAGTTTAGTCACGTAAATGTCTGCCTATGTGTACCTCCGGTGTTGTTAAGCTCACCGCATACTAACGTTTACTGGGTTTACAGTTCACGTTTGATCAACATGTGTGCAGTTTAGTGTTGGAATTTGTTTTGTGCCGTACGCTAGGTCGTTTGTTTAAATGTGAGCGGAAATTTTTATTTGTAAACCCAAATTTCATCATTTACCTTTAAATTTTCCAGTGAATCTGAATATACGATAAGTGTGTTGTTGTTTATAATAGTTTATTATAACCAACATAAAATAATTATGTAAATATTATGCATTAATATTACATAGGTACATACCCTACGTGTCGAATTGATATCCTATTTTGAAGTCGGTAAAAACTACCAAGAAATCTTAGTTACGACGCGACGTAGGTAACGTATAGCGACGAAGTGAATACTGCGATTTAATTAAAATTTCTGCAAACGTGGTGACAAATACACGTTCCCAGATATTTTTATTTAACTTTCAACACGGTTGGAGTTTGGCGACGTAAATTATATTGCTATATGCTCGATTTAGCGCTGAAACGACTTTGTAATGTTATTTGTTTCTATTCTAGCAACATACGGTATGAATTGAATTTTAAAATGGAATTTTAATATTATATTATATGCGTTTTATAGTTTTACGATGTCAAACGATTTCAATGTAATATTTTGTGGTATTCCGGAGAAGTTTAGTGTGCGAGTGTTATACACACATCATGACTTATTTATACACTTATGTAGGTATAAAGTATTTTTTTATTTTTGGACTATGTATTTTCTTAGACATCATAAGCAGCATATATGTTTTTATGTATACAACAACTGAGTGTCCCCAACGACCTGCGAGGCGTATTGATAAAAAAGGCTGCGCGGAGAGTCCTAGGTTCGATTTCTGACCCGATGCCATTGTTTACATTTCTCCTCTTGCGTATGTCCATTGCATTCACGGCACATTGTATCGTAGTGTTATAAATAAAAAAACGTATATTACGGACCTACCTGGTATACCTGGTAGCCCTGCAGATCAGGCAGCTTCGACGTTTTTATTTATCAAAGATCCTACCCAATTTGTTACGAATCTCATTGCTTTCTAATCAACATATTATTGCTTAGCAAGTAGTTCTCTAGGCTCTGGTCTCTGCTTAGTTACCCAACAGTTTGCATGTGTTCATTTACATAATCGATATGTAGATCAAGCGTTTAATACATCTACATAGCTAATTGTTTGGCAACTTGAAACGATAGCGGTTGGTGCCAAAAACGTAGCATTTTTGTAGTTGTTGCTAGCTGCAATCCTTTTTCTCTTATCACAGATGGCCAATAGTCTTTGGGACTCCCAAAGAACGTTCCAGAATTCTCCGCATTAGTGGAGGTACGAGCTCGTGTCTAGAAGGCATTAGTTATTCACTGCAGAGTCGGGTCTCCTCACAATGAGAGGGATGTAGGCCTTAGTCCACCACGCTGGCCTACTGCGGGTTGGTGGACTTCACATACCTTTGAGAATATTTTTTTGTGAACTCTCAGGCATACAGGTTTCCTCACGATGTTTTGCTTCACCGTAATAGCAGGTGATATTTAATTTTATAAAGCGCACATAACTTTTTTTACAAAGTCATTGGTGCGTCCCACTGGGATTCGAACCCGGACCCCTCGATTCGAGGTCGAATTCTAAGCCACTGGGCTATCACCGCTATCGCACGCTATCTTAATCACTTAATATCAATCGCACCCTGGCTTCCTATTTCTATAACCGTACCCTACATTACTCTTAACATGATTGATTACTCAGTGACGAGTAAATAACCTCTCTGACATATTTGAATTCTAATATCTATGATGTACTTTACGCAATGAACCTAAAATTAGTTGTATTTATGTCGGGTATAGTAACTTCTAGCTCTTAATAGCGGTGATAGCCCAGTGGCTTAGAATTCGACCTCGAATCGAGGGGTTCTGATTTAAATCGCAGTGGCACGCACCAATGGCTTCGTAAAAAAGTTATGTTGTGCGCTTTATAAAAATTAAATATCACCAGCTGTTACGGTGAAGGAGAAAAGGTTAAAGATAAATTTCACAGTCTATTTCGCTACAGTTAAAAATAACGAACAATTTGTTGAACTCCATATAAAACGCAGAAAGGCATTAAAAACCCGAGATACGAGATCTCAAAACTTTTAATAAGCTTCTAAGTAAAACTTATTTCAATGCCCTAAGTTTGCGAACAAAAACCAGAAGTTGTGCTGAAAAAGAGTACGCATTGTGTTTTGAGTATTCAACAAGTTTATATTATAGTTCAGTTAGTTATATTTCTTTAAAAAAAATATTTGTTCGATTTATTGGCATCTAAGTGGCAAAAAGTGTTGGTTATACCTACTGACAAATTTTTATACTGTTGAAGTCTCGTTACTTTTTAGTTCGTAGTTGAAAGAGGTCGACCGCCGTCAGTGCGACTCTACGTACTTATCACAATATTTTGATGATTGAGGTAAGTGGCTCAAAGGTGACTTCAGCTATCCTACCTCAATACACTAAGAGTAGATTTTTCTATTAAAAACAATAATTATATTATTGAGTGGTTTAGTACCGTGATCTAAATCCGAACCACTGAATCGAACGATATCTTTGGTGCTATTTGAAAACGTCAATCGGCTAACTAATTGACTTCAGATAGATTTTTAGTTCTCTGCCGTGAGCATGAACGCTATTGTCAAAGTATTCGGACGGTAAACGTCAGTCGTTAGTATGTTATATGTCAATATCTGACATCTCTCCATACTAATCAACTGACTGGCACACGTTACCAATATGAACACTTTGACGAAAGTGTTGTGTAGTGTAGTGACGATGCTTGGAGCACTTTTATAAAAATGCTAGGAATTCAGTTAAAGAACAAAATCAACAGAAGACGTGAGATAAAACGAAAATAACGAGTTCAAAGCTCTCTTAAGTCTTAATGGTTTTGGAGAGCTTTTCATTAATATGCAGGAAGGCGTCTGTAGTTACGAACATAGAAATAGAAAGTAGATAGAACGGCTTTGTTCACGTACGGACATGCGTACTCTAGATTCTACTAAACTGATCGCATATTAGTTCATTCTATCTTTCTCATCGGAACTTTGAGTGAGAGTGATAGAATGCGGAGTGAATGCTAGCTGACCTGAGTAGTGGATTCAGAACAAATAAGATGTTATTATTCCCGTTCTATTTACTTCCTTATTCTATAGTTACGAATGTTTCGGCTCCTCCACTGACATCCTGTTTCTTGATGCAATTTGCTTGATGTAACGAAACCCTTTCCTCGTTTGTGTAATCCTATATCATTCGTTTGTATCACAGATATAGATTTAGATAGATCGCGTAAATGTAAGTACTTCCCATGCCAAAATATTTGACAAGATAGTGCAATGCACAAACATCGTCGCTGTTTCCCACTGCACCGTTCTTCTGTAATACAATTACTCGATTTGTTTGCAACCCATTTTATTATAGCAGCTCGATTCGATTCGAATAATGATGAACAATAAGTCGAATAATACATATAATTGATTCAACTTCACGTCGATGTAGGATTCCCATCACTGAAACGTTTTTGTTTTTTTTCAGGAGGTGACAAAAAGTCCGAACTCTTGATCTTCAAACTAATGGGCAACGTTGCTTTATCTGTTTAGATCTAATCTTCGACTTGGATATTGCCATAATGTATGGTTATGATTATGACGTAGATTCATAGACTTGGTAAATTTTCTCAACGTGATTTGCTGATGGCATGAATCAGTGTAATCAACGGAATTAGTTAAGTGGTTCAGGCTTTAGTAATTGATGATAGCGGATCTGGGTTACAGATAAATTATCATGTCACATACAAAGACGAGGACGATGAAAAGGTGACAACCATTTAACTTACTAACTTATGCATGTTTACAAACAATACCACGTTCACACTTCAAGCAGCTAACAAAACAATTTTCCGGTACCCTCTTCATAAAGTTTCAAATATATTGTATGTGCACACAAAGGAAGGGTTAGTGGTTCTCACACCTGTCACGGTGGGAACTATAAATGTTACAAAACCGCTACTGGAATGAAAACGTTGTACTGCGAGCCGAACTGAATAAGACTACACTATTACGTTTAAAGACCAAAATGTATAGAAACTTTTGTGGACAGCCTCAGTTTAGATTGTGTTTCAGAATGATCCAACAAATTGTCGCACAAATAATCCTGTTATATGATATGATATTTTCAAAAATCATTGCGATGAAATCAGTACCTGGATGGGAGAGACCTTTGATCGAAAATAGTAGAGGCGCTTCTGTAATTCAAAAGACACGGTGCTGAGCCGTTGTATGAACCGGTGTATCCGTTGAAAGACGCGGTGCTGGATTTTACCTCTATATAGTAGTATCTAATCACTTCTCATTTTCGTCAGAACTAAGAGTTAGAGGTTTTAAAATATACCTTCTTCATGGTCCCACTTTCCATAGCTCAAGTATCCTGGAGTATATCCTATCCTTCGCTTGTTGTTTGAAAAAATCTATGCTCTGATGTTAAAAAAGGCTGCAGCAAACGATACTGAGTAATACAGTCCCCTATTTAGTATACAATCTTGACACTATACATTATTGAAAAAAGTTCAAAATTGCATTGAAAAATTTAACTATGATTAGTTATTAGAAATTTGTTTTAGTATTTAATGACAATTTGCTTATAAATCTTTCCAATTTTGTGTCTGCGTTACTTTTAAATCGCAAATTAAAATAAAAAAACATCCTAGGATTGTTTACCAAATAGGACAAGTATAAAGGCTATAAATAATCACAAAGTATTCTGTTAAAGTATGTAAGCTATAAGTACCCTAAAACAGATGTAGACAGATCGCAAAGTATATGCACTCTGTGAGCTGTAAAACAGATCTGGGTGGAGACTTGTTAAATTGAGTGAGCCGGTTAGAATTTCACATAGGTCCGCTTAAGCGATGCAAGCACTTCAGTGGTCCGGTACCAGGGTAACAGAACTACTGTAATTATCGAATTTGTTGAAGTGGAATCCCAATTGTTCTACCTGAACGGACCGAACAATATTGAGGTAAGTTTCATTTGCGCTGCGAATTTTTGAGCTGACTGTGAATTTGATTTTGCAGTTTTATTTTTGGTTTTGTTAACAGTTTGGATTTCAGAGTCTAAGCTATAATGTTGCCAGAATAATATACCTAATAACTTATCGATATTATCCTTTCAAACATATTATTATGTGAACTAGTTGATTTTAATTGTGCAGTTTATGTTCAACAACATTATACCTCTATCAAAAAAGATGCACTTTTGCCTGCATTTTGTTGCTGTTAGTGCTGTTAGTAAATACGTTGGCCTTTGAGCATTAATTTTCAAAGACAGAAAGAGGAAAGTTGAATACGGATTTATTTCAGATAACCTTTAACATTTAAATTGAATTTACATAATATTATAGTTAAACAAAATATTCAGGGACAGTGTTGCAATTAATTTTATGTTAACTACAGTAAAAAAATGTATGTGGTTTACGAGTATGTTGTTTTTTTGAAGATAACTCACCATTCAGATGAACAGATTTGAGTCGTCTTGTATCCAGGGCAAGTTGCCAACCACACACTTTAGGGACCTTAGGGGAAATGCAACAGCTGCCTTTAGTGGAAATACTTCCGCCATCGATGCTTATATTGAGGAAAAACGATTCCTGAACCGGTAAAGTTGATGCAAAATAATTTTTATTTTTATTTCTTACTTATCTTGTCTATGTCTCCTTATTTTTAATGATTGTGGATCTTTTTTGATTAATGTCTTTTTTTACCTTACCAGTCTTAACCAATCATTCAAGTAAATATTTTGCCTCAATATCTTTTATTAAATAGAATATTTTACCATTAAGTTATATTGTCTGTAATATTTGTTTTCATTTCAATCATTAATCTATCCGTCATATTTTTCATTTCCACAATTCATACTCTTCATTTGAAATAGTCTCGATACCATTACTGCTATTCGTATTCAAGATCCGTCATTAGAATACTAGTATAACTTAACTATGTCAACTTTCGGAGCTCAATTTATGAAATCCACGAAAATTTTACCTTAAGATGCATATTAAGAGAAGACAAATAATGAAATTTATCAGCCGTCCCAGGCACTTGAGACGTCTAATAAAGCAGGAAATTTGAGCTCAGTTTTCATAAGACCTAGCTGCGAGTAGTACGAGTATGTCTGATTTAATAAAGATTTCGACTGGAATTGGGTCACAAGTCACTCACAAATGGTTCGCTTACCTCACAAACTCTCATCGCTTTATGCTCTCCAGTTTACTTCCAAATTGAAAAATATAAGTGTTCATTAAAAATGAAAACATAGGGGCTAAGTTGCTGGAGTTCGACAAAAAATTTGCATCAGCTTTTATTTGTACAGTAAATTGTGAACGTTGTGCACAGATTTTGAAGTTCGGCATATTGTGAAACTTCTAGGCGGTTATACGTTGATGAAGAGGAACTTATCGCAAACTCTTTTTATTAAGTGCTATCAATACAAAAAAAAAACAATTACTTTAGCAAAAAGAAACTAAATGTCAAGTTTTAAGTACAGCTGCAGGTATATAATTGGTTTGCAGAAGAGAAAAAGCTAGAAAACCGTATTATGAGAAATTAAGAAAATCCAAAAAATAACAAATATCAATATAAATCCACCACATCAATAAAAGTACATTATATTTTTCAAGTTACATTTAGTTAGTTTTCAAATGGAAACGCTATATTACAGTCATACGATGTAGGTAAACGTTGCGTTGGAAAATTGACGACACCTACAAGAGATTTTAGCTGTAACAGTAGTTTGCAGATTTAACGAAGCATGTTGTTTATTTATTTTGCATATTTGTGTTGTGTGGAAATAACTGTTGAATACGTAGTCTCTGTCCACTAGTTTAAACAATGTTTATTAAACAATAAATAAATATTAAACAACATTCAACATTCGAAGCCAAGGTATCCTAATATCGAGAAGTACTCGTACCCAATCCAAATATCGCGAATATCATGGTCACAAAGTAATTGTATAGTTATTAAGAATATATGTATTTATAAAGATCTTATGTATCATCTTGTTTACAGCGAACAAAATAAGTGAAAAACTAAGGTCATAAAAGAAACTTAAAGTTAGAAAATTAATTTTTAAATTGCTTAATAAGTAAGTAATCGAACCCATGATCATGTACAAGCCACTGGCATGATTAATAACTTAAAAAATACCTATCAAATATACTCGTAACTAGGACCAATTTCGAGGAAGGTGGAAATCGTGATTGTTTCCCAACTTGTTCCGGGAATAATTTATCGGTAAAGCGTTCCGAGTAAATCTATGTAACACTGGCGATTTAGGAAGTTAGCCTAAATATTTACCGTTTAGGACAATTACACAGAATTTAGTCTCGTTAAAAGCTTTTCCTAAATCAGTGAAAACAACGAAGCTTATATTCACGTTTACGTTTTTATCTTTTTCTTCATCGTATTCAAATCGTTCACGTTGTTGGAAAACTCCTGGAACGTTCTACTGTGATTTCGTGAAAATATCGTCTATAGACCCTAGTCCGGTATTCGTTCTTGGAACAGATTTACGACGAAGGTAGTTCTTGCGTCGGTACTTTTTCGCCAGAATTCGGGTAAAGGTATTAGGGACTCTTGCTCGCAGAGAACCAATTTAAATGTAAATACTTGAACGAACTTGCCCGTAAGCGAATATAATGTATCCAAAAAGTAAAAAAAAAACACATTGTCATGTTTGTATGTAAAACGTTTTGTGCGACACAAAAGTTTGTTTACTTTTAATCTTGGAAATTTTGGCGGTTCGATAGGCAGGAGCATTCTATACGTATTTTTTTAACTTTTACTATGTCGCTGGTTTAATTTAAATATGGAATACCTTAGTAATGTGAAATTATTTTACTTCCGTTAAATTATATGTAACTACAGTAAGTAAACAGTAAATTTAAAAACTTTTTAATTTTATAGTCTCTGTAGGAGAATATTTGTTTCAACAATTTTTAAGGAAAAACAATAAATAACGCTACATTTACTGAGTACATATGAACCGTCTGATATCCAATTACGATTTATCGTTTACAAGAACTGCAATCGTGCCACGTATGATAGATAAGAAGGGAGTGTTACTAATTGAAGTGGGTGCAGTTCCTCCTGAAATTCATTACGACTCCCGGGAAATGAGAAATAAAGCTGGATTAAAACTTCATCGAAATACGAGCACGTACGTAGCAAACATTTGCGTGAATTACCCAATTCGCGAATGTAACACGATGCTTTTATTAATTAAAATTGAATAAAGTTACAAATATGAAACGACGAATTTCCTCCAGAATTTATGTATGGATTTGAGGAAGTTGGAAATACAGCCGACTCGGTGCAAAACTTCACCTAAGTACCCCTTATGTTTTCGTAGGACAAAACATTTTTTTAAAAGAACTAAAAATCGTTAAGTTAATATAGAAGGCAATCTTCATGCCATCAAACGACATTTTGGTGGATTCTAGATAAGCTGAAAGATAATCTCTTTAAATTAAAAATGATTATTACATGTTAATAAGCGCACAATGCTCGTAGACATTCTTTATTTCCCCCTAAAGGTCTTATAAACGTTTATTTGTATAAACTTTTATAAACGATGAAAATACGCGTTATGTCGTAGCGATAATTTAAAATTAACATTTTTCATTCCATTTGAAAATTTCTTCCGTTAAATTTTATTAAATTAAGAACAGAGCAGAATTATCTGCGCTAACTGAAAACTGAACTTCATAACGATTCAAGGAAACGGGAAATAAAGCTGGTGTAAAACTTCACGTCACGTTCGCGTGAATTAGGTACCTAGCTAGTGGATGAAACGCGGATGCTAGTGATATTAACTCAACAGTGTTATGAATGTCTGAGCAAAATAAAATAAGATTATTTTACGCGGACACGCTAGGGAACGGGTCAAAATCATTAGGTACCTGCTGTAATGGTGAAGAATAACGTCGTGAGGAAACCTGCATGGAGATTCTCCATAGAGTTTTCATAGGCATTTGGAGACCACCAACCCAATTGGCCAGAGCGGTGGTAGCCCAGTGGCTTAGAATTCGACCTTGAATCGAGGGATCCGGGTTCGAATCCCAGTGGCACGCACCAATGACTTTGTAAAAAAAGTTATGTGCGCTTTATAAAATTTAATATCACCTGCTGTTACGGTGAAAGAAAACATCGTGAGGAAACCTGAACGCCTGAGAGTTCACAAAAAATGTTCTCAAAGGTACGCGAAGTCCTTCAACCCGCAGTAGGCCAGCGTAGTGGACTAAGGCCTATATCCTTCTCATTGTGAGAGGAGACACGACCCTGTAGATGTGGATGGCAATAAGGTAGGCGTGGTACTACGGCTCTTCCACCTACAACTGAATATCTAAGTCTGCAGTTCTATTAATTTCTATATTAAGATATGATACAGAATTTAACGACTATTCCAAGTACAGACATTAAATTTCCAGAGACATTATTATCAAACCCCGGGTAAGTCGTAATGAATTTCGGGACGCATTCACTTCCGTTTAGTTCAGTCAGATGCAGCGATGCAATTAGTACTCTGTTCGTGACGTTAATATTATAACTGAGCTCGCGGCTCGAACAAAACCACAATTTTGGTACCTTTCCGAGTCTGGAAACTGCGTCTTTTCACGATGTTTTCTTTAAAAATCGTATTAAAATTGACCTAATAGTATAGCCTAACCAGTGCTTCGAGAAACTCACGCAGTTTCGTATAGTGATCGTATTGAGTCACCATTAGTATGGGAAGATGTCAGCAGACATATGTCATACTAATGAGTGATGTTTGCTATACGAATACTTTGACGATAGTGTTCATGCTCGCGGCACTGAGCTTTTGCGCAAAACTTATGAACTTTTGTATTGATTGAGAAGCTTACACATGTTCACTTAAACAAATTTCCAATAAATTATTCTGGGTCCAATTTTCTTTAAATCAAAACATTGTAGGCAACAATAACGCAAGTTAAGTCTAAGTTCCAAAGGTATGTACTAAAGCCTCCCAAACTTAGGGCATTAAAATTTACTCACATTCGGGAATTAGGTTTCAAACTCGGGATCTTTTACGTTCATCACTAAATCAGACGTTTGTATAGAGGCCTTGAGAATTTTATATGGCTTAAAGTTCTCAGCAAACATTTAGGTATGAGGCTTGAGAATATTATGCGCACAAAGCCTTTGAATATTTGTTCTCTGTTCTCGTGTACCAACTCGCTAAGCTTTATGGGCATTCACGATCGTTACATTTGGCGTGGTTCCGAACGGCTTAAGTCAGATGGATTGACGTCAAACGAATATTACGTACACGATCACTGCCGTGAGCATGGTTACTGTCGTGGACGTATTCGTATAGTAATCGTCAGTAAAGCCGGCTTTTGTCTATGGAATGTAATATAAATTACACCGTGAGCTATATATTACATCCCGCGATTGCTGTTCACATTGCAAGATATATATTTTGGAACAGTTTAGCTTCGGCCACTACCATTCAAACTGCGACTGCAGGCAACGCAGGGGCGCGGTGTCCGGGGACGTGTGATAAAATATACTCGTTCAAATATCGCTCGAAAAATATTTATAGTTTGGGATGTAATAATATATATTATAGCAGAGTGTGAACGATCACGTACAAAATGTATGACGAGCGATAAAATATTATATCTCAAGATGTAATTTAAATTATAATATATTATATCCCATAGTTTTGACTATGACTTTAGTAAGTACTCGTCCATGCTCAAAGCACTGTTACACTGGAATTTACAGTGAATGGAAAAGTTCTATGTTGCGTTAAAAATTTTCATTCTCACGAAAAAAATTAAAATTTGGGATTTGGCATGATAACGTGACCTTGTAGGCAATGAGAGTAATTAAGATCATAAAACTTGGATTCAGGTTATATGAAAACTGATCGTCAATTCGCCGCCCATCAATATGGCGCGACCGTGAATGCCAACTTGTATGCACTCTCGCTAAAGACTGGTACAAATGATATGTCACAAAATATGAATATTCTCTACCTCCAGCTTCATAAAAATATGCAGACTCTTTCTTATGGTCGCAACTTAGATAGCATGAATTTTGAATGAAAATCTCGTGTTTTGCGCTGTTAGAGATATTAAAATTTCGATAAAATTTAATCACTCATTCTTATGCTCCCATCAAACCAAAGAAATAAGTAAATAAAAACAATTTCATAGATAACGTCCGTATGTAAATGATGTAATTTAAAATTTTTGAAAATAAACGCAAAAGAAAATTTAACGAACGAATTTTAAGATCGTCATATGCAGGTAGGTAGATATACAAAAAAAATACATTTAATTTTAAACTTTTCAGTCAGCTCAAAAGTGTTTTGAGACGACATGCATTCAACGTTACTGGTCAGCTTCTAAAATATAAAAGTGAATGTACACTCCACACGTAAATAAATAATATCCTTTGCAGCTACGATGCCTTAAACATGTACACATCGCAAAATACGGGCAAATACTGCCAAACACAGACCAAGGATTCTAGAACCTCTAACTAGATTTAAAGCCAGAACCTATGCATTAGAAATAAGAATGTTTTGGGCGGAGGTGTTGAAATGTCCGTTTCAGAATATCTTATGAGACTGGTTTCGGTACTTCTGAGCAACGTTTTGTGTAATAAGGGGAGGTATACATGTGTTTCTAATGCGACTGCTGACACAACTCTTGGACAGAAATGTTTGCATTTTTTTATCGTAGGTAATTCAGTAGCAAAAGGCCACACATACCACCTGACGTTAAGTGGTCACTACAGCCCGTGAACGCCCAGGTCCGACCTCAAATAGAGAAAAAATTCAATCTGCGGACGCTTTGCTACTCGTGAGAACTAAGATGCTATTAGTTTTTTTTATCCAGAACTAGCTGTGCCCGCGACTTCGTTCGCGTGGAATTTCATAACGCGTGAAATTTATAAGGCTAAAATAAAAGTAGCTTAGTTAGTGCTTATTACATCAGCTATCTGCCAGTGAAAGTCCGGTCAAAATCGGCGCAGCCTTTTTCTATCCAAGTCAACTTGAATAAATAAAATTTGAATACTTGAACTTGAAAAAATGAATAAACAATAAAAAAATTATACTGGAACTTTTTAATTTGCTTACCTGAAAAGGTTAATATGGATGGATTGATCAAAATGCCCTATAAAACCAAACTTAAACACATAATCGTGCAAATAAATTAGTTTCATTTTCAGAAAATTTTTGATTAAATGTTACTTAAATATTTGATCACGTTTTACTACTTTTAATTGAATAGTATCATACACCTGAGCAGATATTTCATACCCATTTCTCTCAAAGTTATAATTAAACGCGAGCATTCAAGTTGATTGCGCATTTGTTTATGCCATACCTACATTATGAATGCAAAGTGATTAAACGTTTCAAAAATACATTCATTCGTCGGGAAAAGGCCTTACATTTGGTTATTCGTGCGCCAATGAGATTTCACGCCGAATTGAACCTTCCGTTCAAGGTTGAATCGATTTTCATCGTTTTATGCCGCTTTAAAAATGTACGAGTATGCTGTTTCAAGTGCATTTTCATTGAAAAGTATGTTTCCTTTGGGTTTTAATGAATACATTGCGCAATCATGTGAGACCGCGCAGTTGATAAGTACTTACAACTTCAAGAAAATTTCTAATATTTATTTCTGTTAATTTACGTGGGTAAACCTCTGTAGTGGTCCAGAGGTCTGGAGCATATTCCACCATGCTGCTCGAATGCGGGTTGGTAAAGTAACGGGTTAGTAGCCAACCCGTGTCGGAAGTTTTCAACCGCCTATAGAGTTCCGACATGGTTTGTCGACTGCTATCGTATCGATAACAACCGGGACCGATGGCTTAACTTGCCGCCCGAAACAAAGCGCGCATATAATTTGCCACTAGCGATTACCCATCGTACTGAGCGCGCCCGACGTTGTCACTTTTTCGATTGGTCGAGATCTACTCAAGCATGGTTTACGCTTCCGGGCGCGTTCGGGAAACATAAATTTAATGAACTTACCTGCACTTACTACATTATAAGCTTAAACAGATATAGCTAGCACTATCTCAAAGCAGAATGTGTCCAAGCGGCAAACGATTCAGTTAAGACAGCTCGCAACGCGGTCGTTAGCAATTCACTTTGTCAATTATTAAGGTGTTCCAGCGTCTGTGCTCCAGCAATTGTTTCTGGGAATGTTCATTTCGTAATTGAAAATAATATTATCTATTGCAAGTTCATTTTTACACTTCAGTTATGGTAGCCATCAAGCATCTCTAGCATAGGACTAAACATGCATGGAACTCACAACTTTTACGGGCCAAGAACTGGGTTGCGAGACTTGGGTTTTTTTACAAGTTATGTTTTTGATGGCATATCTTAAACCGAAAGGAAATCACTTTTAAAGATAGCGTTACATGTACCGTTACAGGTGAATTAACTTCACTTACATCTTTAATAAGCTAAGCTATTCTAAGCTATTTGATTAAAATCAATTTATTTTACAATATTTGGTTAGAAGTAAAGTTTCACAATTTAAAATTTTAGACTGCAACTAGGTAACAGAGCTTATTAAAACTGTTCCAAGTTCAAGTGCCTACGGAGCTGACCTCAATAAAATCTAACTATTGCGAAATATCGTCAGATTCGAAATAAACTTGCCAATGTCGAGAAACACTAATCGAATTCTGATTTCACTTTCATTACTAGAAGCATTTTATGGACTCTTAATGTCTGAAACCCTAGTACTTAATAATAATTAAGTAAGTACCTACTTCATATTTTAAAACAGTATCAAAGTTATGACAGCTACGTCGCGGACGGTCACCTTCGTATTTTTACGGATTTCGTCATTATTATGAGAATGTTATAAACCACAGAATTTACAAAATAAACTCAATTTATTACTTTAGTACATTATAGAACACTACAGCCGAGTTGGTAAGTCAACACTGATAAATAGTCGATACAAAATATGGGTTAATCTTTGACCTGTATTGGCTACAATTTATTTGGCGGCTACAGCCACTCAGCGTGCCAGCCATTGAAAAGTCAAACTAATTTGCTACTTCCGATAAACTGACCCAATTTAAAACTTACGTTAAATAAATAACAATAATATTTTTTATTACGGTTCGATGTGAGAGAATTCAAAGTCTAATAGGTAAAATATATTAAAGGCGAAAGGATAATAGGTATCTTTGTTCTGAATATTTCGGTCTACCATTGCTTCATATTCATGTCTTTTATTTACTTCTGGATCCGTTAAAAAACACAGGGACAGATTTAAGCGGTCACTGCTTGCCTAACACAACAGATAACATCAAATCTTAGACGCCCTTCCTGAGGGCTAGAACTATTTAATTCGGTTCTACTATTTCGATTACATCTGTTCCGTAGTTCCGTACACAACAAATATCATAATAATTCAAATGAGTAAAGTAATAATACTTACACAATGAAGTCGTATAATAAAAAAATCACAATTAGTCACTTACTTGTTGCGCTTACTTCAGGACCGAGGGATTCAAACGCTTTACCAAAACTTAGTTTTAGCAAGCGATCGGAATCTGAAAAGAAAATGTTTTGTTAGCTTATCTTAAATAAAGTAGGTACGAATGGTACGATACAGGTATTATTAATAATAATCATTTTTATGTTCTATTCATTTTTAAACTTTTAACGCCATCTTATAGGTGTTTAATACTTTTCTTACTGTCACTGCCTATTTTAGTGACATCTAGTGAGATAAATGTTAATCATGTTATTCCGTTGTTCCCATATTAATTCACGTATCTATCGATAGATGGCGTAAGCATCTCTATTTAGTCGGTAGTTCGTCAGTTTCGCACTAGATGGCGTTTAACTTGTAAAAATCTGCAATTGAATTAATAAACCTATTAAATAAAAAAAATCATACTTTATTTATTTATATAGAATAGATTAATAATTAAAACTACTTATGTTATTTTAAAGAATGTAAATATCCTGCCGTGTCATTGTGAATTATTCCACTTCACTTTTCTCACCTACTGGCTAAGTAATAAAAATTTGCGCACACAAATTTTTACTTCACAAAAAAACAAGAAATAAAAAGAAACAAGAAACAAAACAACTTTATTGTATATGTTTGGTATACAAAACACCAGTGTTAGTTACCACCCTGAACTCCTCCCAAATTGCATTACAGTGGATTCCTGGAAAACGGCCAGCAGCCCATTCATACCTTGTTGGTGCAGTCGCGAATTTAACTGGTCCGGACGCATTTTATTGCGAACCCTCCTAACTTTATGCACAAAAGGATAATAGAGAACAATACTTTTGAGGGGCCTCTGAAAATAGACTGAAAAAATTGAACCTTGAATTTTTGGTCGCCGGTCCTTGCCAGTATTTTTGCCTATGAATATTTGAAGTCATATTTTTGTTGGTATAACGATATTACAGTTTAGTTATGTATTCTTTTTAACTCTCAATGGACCCAGCTCAACCTCACGCAATTTAATGGTCGGGAACGTTGAGGCTTTGACAACTGTGATAAGAACCAGTTTTATTCTCCTATTTAAATAGCTATAATTTTATTTGTGTCTTGTGTAAGGGTAATTCTAAGTATACCTGTTCTGATAAACTGTCTATTAGAGACATAGATTTAGACATAGACATAGATTTAGAGCCACATCTAAAATAATTAACTATTTTTCTAAACCATATTCTTGCAAATAAATGTTATTTTACTTCAATTTTTTGTTTTTTCCAGATAGGTGATTCCATACAATTCATACATTAAGTTATAACTTATTTAAACTTACGTAAAGTACTAACTATAAATAGTTGCGCCGTATTTTCCCTCGCTCGTCCTGAAAGATTCCTCTTATTCTCTTCTTAGTGTGTGTTTATAAAAGTTTACAGTTGACTTATTACTACTGTTTTAAAATAATAACGCGGTCTAAATAGGCTATTAGTATGCGGTTATCATTCATTAATATGCAGTATTAATGCATGCGTTTAATACTCAAACGTATTAGCATAATTTGGTTAATTAGAGCGGATTAATTATTCATAACGCTCTATGAGACAGTAATGGTGGACTAGCTTTACTTTAAGTTGGTAATAAAAAATATATTATTTCCATATCCATGAGAGTTACGTGGATGACGTTATAATATGATACACGAAAAGGTTTTTTTTGAAGTGAAAACTTCTTTACCGGCGCTGAGTACTTTTCGATATGGGGAAAAATCGACAGATTGTAAGGTAAGTTCGTTAGTTAAGGTAAGATAAGATGGTCACTATGGAAACTGTCAAGCATTCACTTAATTATAAAACTTTGGTTTTGATAGAGTCCATACCTTACACACACACACACGCACACACACACACACACACACACACACACACACACACACACACACGCACGCACACGCACACACACGCACACGCGCACACACACACACACACACACACACACACACACACACACACACCGTGAGAGTGAGTGAGTTAAAACTATCTATTTCTTAAGGCCTATTGTAGCGAGACGTAGGTATTACAACAAAAATACTTCAACTTTTATATAACCTGCAGCGGTAGAATCCGGAGGTGGCTGGAAGTGGAAGGTGGCGGCAAAACCCTGGCCCGGAGACGCAGAGTTGGCTGTGAACTGCAGGAGTAGTGATGGACCCGTTGACAGGACCTCGTAACCTAGAAACGGAGTAAATATCTATTTATTACGCTAATTAACAAATAATGCGTTACACTAGGTAGACGATACAGAGAAACTCGTGAGCGCCATGGACACACACATGATAAGAAAACATACGTAGATACCTACATTCAGACAATGGACAGAAATTTAAACAGCACACCGGTACCTTAAACACTGCGCCATTCAGGTCTCCACACAAGTTTCCTTGTCATATACAAGAAGCGGGATGGAGAAAATTTTGCTTCATCCAACCAAGAACTTACTACCTACCAATCACAGTAGGTATTCCATTATTTGCGCCCTGACCTCCAGGCGTAATTTGTGCGGAATTCCGTGAGTTTTTTAAACTACTTACTTTTTTAACACTCAAAGCGAGTTTTACATTGAATCATTACAGTTCATTACCTTATAGCACAGCGTTTTAAAATTCATTAAAAGATGCATGTCTACAATATAAATGTACGTAAGATGTACGAACTCTTTATACATAAAAGAACCACTCTTCCCAAGATAGAGTTTACGTCCCCATCTTTGTAAAGTGCGGGGACTGGGGACATTGTTTGAATACAAAACAGTTGAGGACACCTGGAAATTAGGTATTGAAGGCGAGCAATCACTGTTGAGAACCACTGCAGCTGATAAGGCTGGCGATTGTTTGCTTTCTGAGTCTCCAAGAAATGGAAGTTCCGACGCCGATTAAATTTTTAATGGAATTTTTTTTAGAAGAATTCATTGCGAGGTTGTTGTTTTCAAGAACAAAGAACCGTTTGAGGTGCATTTTGATTTCACTAAAGGAATTTGTATTTTTGATTTATGATGGTTTTAACATTCCTTTCCTTTCCAAACCCTAGGGAACGCCCGGGACGATCCAAGGAGACACCGGGCCAAAATTGACAAAGAACTTTTTCTGGAGCAAAAATATTACTAGTAACGTGATGCAAAAAAAAGGCACGGACCTAGAGACTGTGGATAGCAATTAAAGATTAAAAAAAAACATTCCTTTCCACCAAATTGTATTAATCCAGCATAATGGACTTAGGAATAAATCCTTCTCGTTACGACCATAGACCCGTGCTGCAACTGGTCAGTAATGGGTTACAGACAATACTAAGTATATGTACTATTATGTACCCAAGTTAATTACTTTTTCGTAGAAACACCGATCTTGCGGATTTATTAACTTCAAATGATCACCAATCACTACCAACAGCCAATTGATGAAAAGCAATACATTGCTACTCTTGAGGACTAAATTAGTTATTTCTTCTTTATCCTTCACCAAGTGTACCCCAATCGAAACGTAAGAGTTCGCTGACTCATTGTTATACACACAGTCACACACAAAAATTAGTTTTTCAGCAAGGAAACTGAAAATAGTCGCTAAAATGACCAAAAAATTCAAAAGTCAGCTTTGTCATTTGTATTAAAATTACAACAGAATTTTAATACTTCTGAAAAATATCGAATACTAATAATATCATTTCCATGTTGCCAGCCCTAGTGAGTGCTACGTTGCCGTGGCGTTATTTATTCTCAAAGGGATCGCTGTACGTTGCCACTATGACGCTACGACCTAAACTGAGTGACGTGTACATACTCGACAAGCATTGATTGTGGTAGACTTTTTTGCACAAGAGCTGGTTTTAACTAACGTATTTTTAATTTACCTGGTATTAATTAGGGCTATTTAATAAGTAATGTCCACCAAGTATTGGCCAGCGTGGTGGATTTCTCATCCCGCGTTTGGCCAGCGTGAGAAGTACGATAAAGTAGGGTAACTCATTGTGAGAGGAGACCCGACCCCGCTAGTCACTAATAAGTAACCTACTATAAGTACATCTAGTCCAGTATCTACAACTGACTTTGGAATATAATTTTGATAATATAATGATTTGAAACTCTACATGACAATTAGTTAGCGGTAAAATCTTCCCTTTTAGGATCTTATACGAATATTTTTTGGAGACAGGAGAATACCTTGAGAGGCTTGACAAACAATTTTTACGAGCTTTGTATTGTTTGTTAGTTTTTAGGTGGCACAGGATCCTGGGTTCGATTTCCAGCAGAACAAAAATCATTCTGTTTGTTTGGTTTGTTTCTGGTAAGTTTCGGTCTGGATCAACGGCACTCACGACACAGGGAATCGGGCGAGAGCGTTGTTGTAAAAATAATAAATTGATATGTTGACGAATTTTATACTGACGTGTCGTTATTTATTCCCAAAGGGACTTCTGTACGTTGCTTTTTGGCCGTGACGCCAACCGAGTGACGTGTGTAGGTACACAGTACAGACACAACGAAAATCGTTTGCGGTTAATTTCACTTTTGTAGGGCAGACTGGTGCGATGAAAACGAAACCAAACTTCATTCCAGAATATTGACGCAATTAAAGCGAAGTGGAGTATAATTGCTGTGCTTTGCTATCTGGTCTATTGTTTTCAGTTAATTTCCGTTGTGCTGATTGTTTAATGTGGCCAGCTTACTTCTGTAAAGCAATCAAGACAGGGCTTACAAGATGGTTTTGTAATCCCTGGTCTTGTAGGTTTATAGCGTGGTACTGGTCCCACACTCTATAGACGTATAGTAGATATTCTTATCTACCTATTTATTATTTTCTTCGTTTTTATTCGCACGGTTTAAGTGATAAAAAATTAAAATTAATAATGTGTCTGGATACACAGATTGGCAGAGACAGACCACCTCAGGGCAGATGATGGGTTCCGAAGACTTCTCAACAATGAGTTAAACTTTTTAATGAAAAGGAGAAATTGAACTTTGTTGAAAGATGAAAGACGTTTGCAGTCAGCGACTATATCTTTAAGAAGTCAGAATAGGATCGACTATTTCAGGATCTAGGGGAAAATTTGCAAAACATTTTAGGTATAGGTATTAGTAATATTTAGGTATAGGTATAACTCTTTATTGCACACACACAGAAAGAAACATACAACATAAAAGAAAAAGAAACATAAAAGATAGAATCAAACATATAACATAAAATCAGTAAAAACAAAAATGGAACAATGCACAAATGGCGGCCTTATCGCTAAGAGCGATCTCTTCCAGGCAACCAAGTGGTAAGGAGTTGAAGAGTAGAGAGAAAAGTGAGAAAAAGGTAGGGTGTGCAGAAAATAATATAGAGCATCGGTACATAAACATATTTAGTAGTGTTTAAAGATAGAGACTATTAGTAATATTTTAGGTACCTACCTTTTCACGACAAAAAGAGTCAGTCAAAATTAAGGGCGATGGCTCACAGGTCACCAGTACCATTGGTACCGGTAACCAGTTTACACACACACATACTATAGTTTATACACCTACTACACACACACACACAATAACACATAAGCTTACCTGTTAGTTCATTACACAGCATGGCGATAGCTGGCGAATTAGTGTCCCGTCCATCGAACACTTTGATGATGTCCGCTCGACGGAGACAGCTGTAAAAGGGAAAAAAATGTACGATAAAAATTATTAATGTTGGAAAAGTCACAGATTACAAAATAGGGATATATAATTATGTTCAGTCATAATTTGTTAAAGTAATCCTTGCACATTAATCCTTGCAAATTCTAGCCATGTTAGAATAACAATGTACATGTATATTATGTAGGTATGTTTGGCACCGATATCCTGAATCACGCTATGAAAGTTTTTAATCGTTCCCATACTTTTATAATCTACGAGGGCTGACTGGAAGATAATACCAATAAGCCATGTATCATTGTAGTTTAAAAGTGTGTATTAATTTTCAATAAATAAAAGTTTTAAAATTTAACATTAAAATATCACCGATCCCAATGCGTAATCATTGATGCACGAAGCGATACTTCGGGACTTTGGTATCGATACTTTGGTACCGTGGTAGAGGATCTATTTTTACCCAAAGTACTGACAAAATTTTTCCTCTAGTTACGTTTGAAATAACCCGGATTAAAAACTAAACGATAATTAACAAACGGAAACATTGTATGCATACGGGTAAAAGCGAAGTTGCAAATGTCATCTAAAGTCCAGTTAGCCCGATTTTAATATCTCATTAGCTTTAATACGGCACAAAGTGAGATTCGCATGCAAAATGGACAATTAAGCAAAGTTCATTTTAGAGTGCAGTATGGTCTAGACTCTAGCTTTAATAACGTATTATATGTATAATACATTATCACTATAATGTGAAAATTTGAATTGTATGAAAGGTGAAGGAAAGTCGAGGGTCCTGTACACCCTACACCTCTTATTAGACTCTTATTATCTTATCAATTGCAATGCAATGTCTAGTTACGACATGTCTCCTTTAATATTAAACTACTTTACTGATACTCAACCGATTCATAGGAGCTTTTCTTTTAACGCAGTTTATGTTTCAAAACGTTTCTCTATGATTCGTACTAAGATATTTGTCCTAATTAGTTTAACTGAGTTAACAATAACACAATATCGTGAGTTTCGAATAGTTTTGCAGTAAAGTTAATTTAGTTCGGGTCGAGTTGGGTCCTGTGTCTTGCCCAAAGGGGTTTAATAGAGAGACTTGGTGAGACGGTCATGTGTATAGTTTTGATTAATTTTTTGGAATGATTTACGAGTATGTGATATGTTGATATTTGTCACATAGTCAATAGGGCCTTAGTCCCCTACGCTAGTCTTATGCTGTTCGATGTATTTCGCGTACTTTGAAACCATTATGGAAAATCTAGTGTTGTATGTAAGTATGTATTTCCATTTGTATCGAAAACAAGCACAGTCCAACACACGGAAAACGCATCTGCATGTACGCGCGTGGATGTTTTTTCTATACAAATGGACGCGCACCCCCGCTAGTGCGGTGATGCGCTGCGTTATTTGTGTATCAATCGCCTAAGGTACTTAATTTAAATATTTCTTACTTTTAGTAATAATTTTTATTATGTCTTCCTAAAAAATTTAAAAAGAAGTTATAAAATTTATCTTATTAAGCAATCGATTACTAACGACTATAAGGAATTCAATTGCTTGATACTTTTCACAAATTCAACCATATTGATGAACATAGCAAGTATAATTCATCAACTGTAATATAGTTTGTGTACTGAACCGACTATTGAAGTGTTCGTGTCTGTGCTAACTAGGTTATTCTGCGTTAATTACTTTGTGAACATTAATCAGTCGGCGTTAAAAGCATCAGATGGCTGTCTATCACACCGTCACGTTATCACATACAGAACCTTTAGATACAGGAGACGACTCTGATATATTTATTGTGATTTTATGACAACCAAGCAAACAGTCAAAGTCAAACATACCACGTGGTGGTCACCGTTGTCTATAGACATGGACAATAACAGGGGTTCGCCACTGCGTTGCCAAATCTGAAGGAGCGTTCTTTTTACGCCTTTTTTGAAGACGCCTATGTCACAGTCCCGTGGAACCAGTGGAAACGCCTTTGACGGAAGATCACTACACTCGACAGTAGAAATATAGGAGTGAATTGAACTAGGAAAATAAATACAGTATTTTTAGGGACAATCTGTATGATTATTGTCATTCATCGTCTTTTCATTTCTGTTTTTATTTTTCTTTCTTTTCGTGATCAGTTCTAACTTGATCGGTGAAGGCTGTAGCTTCAGTCATCTGTAGCAGCCGCTCACGAGCTCCAAACTCAGCCTTACAGCCAGTATACACAAGCTAATTAAAAATGAATATTAAAAACTGTAAAACTGTAACCATTCTCCTGTTACGGAACGTTGTAAAAGTGGGACCTTTTAGCGTTTCTATCGCAATGTTGATCTAGGTCGAAGAATTTGCTGAAGCCACGTCTACGTTCAATTAATAACTAATGTAGTATTTAAATGTATTCAGGGGCCGGGAACCGATGTTAATGCCGCTTTAAAGGCAGCTTTTAATCATAAATAAAATAAAGTTATGTTAAAAGCATTAAAAATTATTTTAATAAAAATTTAACCGACTTAAATAAAGTATGAAATAAAATTTGTTAGGTACATACTTCTTTAAGCTAAACAACAAACAAAAAGTAACAGTTTCTTTCTGTCATCTACCATGTAGTATTCTGTCATTGTAGGCTTCTTTACAACTTTGACTGAGACTTACTTTTGTAACGGACTGACACTTCGTTACAAAATTCTGCCTCAATCTTTTTTGAGTCCCGTAACCCGTAGAATATTTATCTGGTTTTATGCGACTTAATAATTCGCAACTTGTGTTTCGTGACATTGTACGTTGGTCGTAAACGAAGCTTTAGGAGCATCTCATCTCTTTTTAAGTAGGACAGAATAAGGTTTTCGTTTTGAGGAATTTCAAATGAAGTATGGGGCAATTCTTTTTTGAAACCTTTAAATATAATTAAATTTACAAAAATTCTATTGACTACTAATTTTAAAATTAATGTTAAGGAAGGAAGGGAGATAGGCGAAGAGAAGGCAGTATTTAGAAGTTGTTAGGTACATTAAGGAAAATTGTATTTCATTCATTTCAGAATAGAAACAGCAGAATATTAGAACGGGAACAGACTCAAACAAAATGAATCCCATTTGAACCATAACATTCTATCCCAAAGCCCCACATACATTATCTAGATAATTAAGCAACCAGATATGGTTTACGGGCGCGCTCATTAACGGTCTCGTGTAGCGGTCTATTATATTCATAATTCAATTATGGTAATGCTGTTAAATACAGGGATGACTATTCCAGTGCATAGGATGAAACTACAGCTGGAATTTGAAAGCTATGTATGATTTATTTGCTTTGAGTGAAGCGAATCCTGGATTTAATCAGTCCATTGCTGGACATGGGCCTCCCCTAATCGACGCCACTCCGCCGGGTCCTTTGAATTCAACGATTTTCCGCTGTCTTCTTCAGGTCATCAGTCCTTACTTACTTGCGTACTTCTATTGCGAGACGTGTTCGCCATACGATGACCTTTTTTCCCCACCGGTTGTCTATAGACATCTAGTCTAGTGAACAGCTGATCAATCCAGACTGGCTGTTGGTCTATAACAGTCTGATAGAATTGTACTGACGTCAATTGGTCTGAAGCGGTGAGAGCCCAGTGGCTTAGAATTCGACCTCGAATCGAGGGGTCCGGGTTCGAATCCCAGTGGCACGCACCAATGACTTTGTAATAAAGTTATGTGCGCTTTATAAAATTAAATATGACCAGCTGTTACGGTGAAGGAAAACATCGTGAGAAGACCTGCATGCCTAAGTTCACAAAAAAAATGTTCTCAAAGGCATGTGAAGTCCACCAACCCGCAGTAGGCCAGCGTGGTGGACTAAGGCCTACATCCCTCTCATTGTGAGAGGAGACTCGACCCTGTAGTGGGTCATTAATGGGTTACTGATAACTGGTCTATGCAACCCTCCTGTTCTAGTACTATTTGACTGAACCTGTCTGATACTATCCAAATATACATTGTATACATAAGTAGGAACTAAGGAATCCAAATATACATTAGTAGATCTAAAGTCGCACGTTTTACACGTTCTTGTTAAATTGATGGCACAACTAAAAGACTATCAAATTTAGTGATTGATGCTTTGCTCCTCGTAAACATTAAGATTGACGCTTCTTATTTGTCTCTCGGGGCTTTTGTTACTAAAATATAAGAGTTTTCTTACCTAATACAATGGAATGAACGTTGGAACACAATGATTTTACCTCGCTACAAGTACACAATAACTTACAAAATACTTGTAAAAATTGGTACTAGTGTGCTTCCGCCACTTGCCAAGAGATGGCGCCACGCGATCCTGAATCACGCTATTGCAGTTTTCTACATCGCTGGCATATAATACAAAACTCAAACATGACGTCGTAAATCAGAGTACGGCCCACGCATGAACTAAGCTATTGCTAAACTAAGATGCGGTGATAGCCCAGTGGCTTAGAATTCGACCTCGAATCGAGGGGTCCGGGTTCGAATCCCAGTGGCACGCACCAATGACTTTGTAAAAAAAGTTATGTGCGCTTTATAAAAATTAAATATCACCTGCTGTTACGGTGAAGGAAAACATCGTGAGGAAACCTGCATGCCTGAGAGTTCAGAAAAAAAAAGTTCTCAAAGGCATGTGAAGTCCACCAACCCGCACTAGGCCAGCGTGGTGGACTAAGGCCTACATCCCTCTCATTGTGAGAGGAGACCCGACCCTGTAGTGTGTCATTAATGGGTTGCTGACAAACTAAGATGCTTTAGAAGTAACTGTCATCTCACGTAAAGCGTAACGATTTCGTGAATGTTTTATTTAATTTTGAAATGTTACAAGATATCTTCCAAGTGGCAAGATGATATCGACAGGGCGTCGCGAACTTTACGACACTTTTACGACAATGTCCGACGATGCACGAGCATGATACGTTGTAAAATTCAATATTCCCAGATGCGAGCCCGATTATTATTTGATATCTAGGTTTTACTATAGACCTCCCATCTTTTGGTTATTGGAAAAGTTTTATGGCGGCTCCGCGTTATTGGGGAACACTGGCGGAGTTTTGTTGCTGACGGTTTCATCAGTATGAAGTTTGTAATATATTAAGATTGGAATTTGCAAATAAATTTAAGGATCTCTTGTAGTTTTCATAAACCGAGAAGATTTTTATCAAACGATCATTGTGCATTTAATTTTTAACCTTTACCTACAATAAATTTCTGTTTAACTAGAAATAAACTTTTCGCCTTTTCATTAGTAAGCAATTACAGGTTCCTTTTTTATAATTTTACGAATTAAATATCAACTTACCTTATGTCGCCTTTCTGCAACGAAATTTCTTCGAAAACTACCTTAACTCGATCCTTAGGTCTGAAAAGAGAAAAAAACTCATGAAACAAGCTGCACTTATCGCAATTCACGATCGCACTTAGCTTAAAGAAATTTTCTATGGAAGCGCTTAAGGAGGTCCTTATGGTAATTGAACAGTCGCTCGCTGAAATACGTCGGTATTTTGTTCTTACCCTATCTTTAACGGGGTGAATATAACTGTTAAACCCATTGGCACTCCTTTTTTGGCCCACTGTTGGCCATCGGTCTCTCACCAGAACACGGGAGGCCTGGAGCATACTTCACTACCCTGCTCTAATGCAGATTGGGAAAAATGATATAGTGGCCACCTGAGTCGGGTGTTTTGAAACCACCAGTAGTACCTCCGACAAGGTTTAACTACAGCTATCATATAACAACCGTGATTGCTTAACGTAGCACGGAAGCGCGCATTTTATACGTCATTAGCGGTCACCCATCCAAGTACTGACCGCGCTGGACGTTGCTCAGCTTTTTCAATCGCTTGCGATCTGCTCAGCGATACCCCGCTTAACCCTTATGTTTTATGCAGAGAAATAAAATTTACTATAGAACAAAGCAACAATAATTCGGTATCAAATTCGATTTTGCAATTTCCTAAACTAGTTAACATAGCGGTATTAAACATCCGTTGCTGCTGAATTTGTTAGGTGTCGTAGCAATTTAGATGTGTGTTAGTACGTACGTGTGGGTACATTAATTTCCATTCAAAGTAATCTAGTTCCGCTCCAATGGCGCTATAGGATTGCTTGAAGCTAAATAATTGTAACTGACATAATCTAACAGGATGGAGGATCCAATATACAGTATCTTGTTTTATGATCTATTAGATCTACGCAGTTTTGAAGTTTTTGTTACGATATACTGGTATAGAAACTTTGTGAATGACTCCTTTTACTCTTACAGAGAAATTTGTTACAGAGAAAGTTGAGGTATTGGTTTGCAAATAAATACTAAGTTTTAATAATAGCGAGTAAAACTTTGATGGTTATCCTCTTTTCTTTATTAAGTTTCACGAGAACAGATGGGTGTAAGGATGGTGTACAGTTTCGGTCAATATAATTTGAAGAAGACGCGCTAGACGTTTCACGAGCCGCCACCGACCAACGACCATGTGCACTGACACAGCCCCACACTATTTTTTATATTTTACTAGCTGACCCCGCAAACGTTGTTTTGCGATATTAAGTTATCGAGCATTAAAAATCGACTATTAAAAAATAGGGGTTGCTGATAGAAAGGTGAATATTTAGGGTTGTAATGTATTTTTAATGCCACATTATTGAAAAAGAAGAATAAAAAAATTCGTCCAAAAAATAAAAATAAATAGGTGTGGACAACGCTCCACTTAGGGGTATGAAAAATATAAAGTAGCCGATTCTCAGACCTACTGAATATGCATAAATTTCATAAAAATCGGTCAAGCCGTTTTGGAGGAGTATGGTAACTAAAACTGTGACATGACATGAGCATTTTATTTATATTTTATTTTAAGGATAAGAACTAATCGATATAACTCACCTGGCATGAAAGTGATAGGAACATCGCACGTTATTAGGGTAGATGGACGGGTAGCGGGGGCTGTACAGTCTACCGTGGGTCGGCCGGCTGCCGGACCGGCTGAACTGGTAGTCGCATTCCGTGCCCGGGATCCGGACACCCTCTGTCTCGAAAAGACCTGCGGACAATCATATAAATAAATAAATAAATACACTTTACATTCGTAGCCCTACAGTACGATTCTCTGTGTCATGGGTGGCATGGACAATGGACATATTAAAATTTATAATGCAATTAGTCGTCCCGGCACACTTCGTTCTGCCTTTCTTCTATTTTCTTTGTATTCTTTACAGATTTTTTTTGACTTTATAAACCTTCCTTGAACTTATACAAATATATCGATACGAAAATGAGCCAAATCGGTCCAGCCGTTCTCGAGTTTTAGCGAGACTAACGAACGAAGTGTATGATCACTCAGAATCCTACGCGCAGGGCTGCAGCGTTCATGTGAATACATTTTTATAAAACTAAACCTAAGATATCACCTAGCAGCGGTGATAGCCCAGTGGCTTAGAATTCGACCTCGAATCGAGGGGTCCGGGTTCGAATCCCAATGGCACGCACCAATGACTTTGTAATAAAAGTTATGTGCGATTTATAAAATTAAATATCACCTGCTGTTACGGTAAAGGAAAACATCGTGAGGAGACCTACATGCCTGAGAGTTCACAAACAAAAATTTTCTCAAAGGCATGTGAAGTCCACCAACCCAAAGGAGGCCAGCGTGGTGGACTGAGGCCTACATCCCTCTCATTGTGAGACGAGACCCGACCCTGTAGTGGGTCATTAATGGGTTACTGACAAACCTAAGAAACCATTGCAAGAGTCGCCAGGACATTTTGTTGAACAGCTTTTTATAACTTTCGAATCTTTTTATTGTTTAGGAAACAAAGGATTATTAAGCGGGTTATTAGTTTAACCCGCTCAATAATCCTTTTTGCCGCTTAAGATCCGTATTTAATTTAATAAAAAGGGTCCATGATAATGAAGTAACCTTTAACTACCCCAAATCCTCAGAAACCCACCTAATAATACAGAAATCTTTATCTTGCAAGTTTATTGGGCACCGTATCCACTCTTTGTTCGTTTTATGGCTTCCCGGTCCGTTTATGGACCTGTCGCGACATTAAATTGCGAAAATCCGCTCGTTTGTTGGTTAATTGACCCAAAATGGAAATTTTGTGTGTCGTCAATTAATTTATTAACCAAATTCATAAAAAGAACATTAGGTTATTTTAATTAAGTGAAATATCTAGCTTTTCATGTGTTTGTTTGTTACCTACTAATGCCCCATTGCAGGGTCGAGTCGCCTCTCACGATGAGAAGAATATAGGCCGTAATCTACACCGCTGGCTTAACGCGAGTTGGCGGACTTAGGTCTTCACACGATGTCTCTTCACCGTTCCAACTTGTGGTATAGTGCCACTGGAATGGTCATGTCAGAGGCCAAATTCTTAGCCACTTGTTGCAACTACTTCAACGCTGGGGAAACGGGTTAGTGACTAACCCATGTCGGATGTTTTCAAACCGCCCCTAGGGTTACCAGGTTAATCGACTGCTATCATATCGATAACAACCGGGAACAACGGTTTAACGTGCCCTCCGAAGCACGGAAGCGCGCTCTTAATTTGTCAGTAGCGTCACCCATCCAGGTACTGTCCGCGCCCGATGTTGCTTAACTAAATCGGTTAAATAAGAGGAAAAGTACTACCCCTAACTCTTCCCTTTGAGGTGAGCATTATAATTTTAAATATCTCGAAATCATATCCTAATTCGACCTTATAATAGGAATCCTTATCTCGCAAGTTTACGAGTCACCGTGGGTGGTCTTTGTTCATTTCATACCTTCCCGGATGTACCTACCCGCTTAAATTATGAAGATCCGTTCGTTGGTAGGCTAATTGACCCAAATGCACCGCACGCTGGGTATTAACGCGGGTATATAAGTAGATCCGCTTTATTGAAAACCGAATAGCCACATGTGTGTGCGTATGTGTGTGTGTTCGAGTATGGGTGTGTGTTTTGAGGATTTTGTGTGTATAGAGAGTACAGAGTTAAGATGCATAAACAATTTGCTTAAGCATCGCCCACATTAATATAGTGTGGTGAGTTTCCCAGTGGTCCTGCAACTTCCGCCACTCGACAAGAGATGGCGCCACGAGTATCCTGAATCACGCTATCAATGTTTTCAACATCGCTGGAAAATTATTATAATTTTACACAAAATTCCGAGATGATGTAATGAAAATGTAATGAGATGATAAATGTTCCCTAACGTCATACTGTATTATTGTTTCTTAGGAAGGCGGATAGCAGTATAAAAAACGAAATTAACCTCCCTTAATGACCACGTAAAAAAGGATCTGGAAAGTAACTTTGTTTTTCTTTCGACATTGTTAAAATGTAACTACCAGACATTATCCCCTTAACTACGGGGGTGGTAATAACTTTTTTACTATTGCTGGGTGACCCGATCCCGGAAACTTTTTTTTTGATTACCCATTTGCCGGTTTTATAAGCCCTCATGTAAGTTTTTGTGTGACTGCATGAAGAAGATAGTTAGGTGAGAAAGCAGGGAATTGTGTAAAAAAAAAGTCTAATATCAATCTGCTTACTGTTGAACAAGTAAAGCATATTATAGACACAGATATCAGCAAATCTACTGGGAAAGGCGGTTTTTTATTTATTGAAGAAATTGACACTTACTTGCCTCCTAAGACTCCCACTCAGTGCAAAAGTTAAAAAAAAGGATAAAAGTTGTAGTTAAAGCTTTTAGAAATAAGACATAATAGGACGATTAATACGACTAAGATTTATTGAAATTAAAGAAAATGTTGAAATTTTCTGAAAGTGAGTTACGCCTTCAAAATTTTTTGGTGGATTATTTTATTTAACTTACACAGCCACGATTAAAGCAAGCTGCATTGCGAACCCCCTTAACTCTATAATGATGTCTTCGAACAATGCAATTTGCATTAATTGAGAAAAGGTTAGCTAGGAAAGTTAAAAGTATTCCCGAACTTTGGGGAATTGCGAAAATTTCTGCGAATAAATAACGAGCTGGAGTTATTATTTGAATCAAGAGTTAATTTGTAAAGTTCATTTCAGGTCGGACAAGAAAAAATGTTTTCTTTAATTTCGTGTAATCTGTGGAAACACTGGAAACAAGAAACAAAATCTTATTTGGTTGAAATATTTAGTTAGATAATGTTTATGCACTTGCACTTAATCTGAGAGATTTGTTTTTTTATAAGTAGAGCAAGCAATCAGACAGACGGGCCACCTGATGGTAAGTGGTCACCGTCGCCTACTAACACGTGCAACACCAGGGGGGTCGCCAGTGCGTTGCCGGCTATGATGGAGAGCTTTTTTTATGCCCTTCCTGAAGAACCCCATGTCGAGTGTCGATTTATCGTAGCTTACGGAGTGCTAAATACGACAGTTGTAGATAATTATATAGGCGAGAGAATATAAGCTAGCTGCCTAGCCAGATGTAGGTATAAGAAAGAAAAATGGGAATGAAAGGACTCCTGTTAGAATGGAACCTGACGACGTGTTTTATTGTCAAAGTGAAGAGGAGCCATAAGCCGGAGGCATATTCTTGACTGACGTACCTCATAGAATAATGAGGATATGGAAGGAAAGCAGAAGATCGGGCTAAGTACGATTGAATACGAGTGGGTATGAAACATAAACGAAGGATAAGACCTCACATAAGGCAAGGAAGTGGAAAATGATGGTTAAGATTGATCAAACTTTTTTACAATAATATTTGCGAATAAACAATCCAGTTTATTGTTTTGAGTAATTTTATTCCAGAAAATTTCTTCAGCCTTATCCGATGTTATAATTACGGTTGAAGTTAATGCAATTATATCATACCGACAGAGTGGATAAATGCTTGTGAAAAAGTTGATGGAAGAAAAATTTTGCCTTGCTTTGTTTTATTGCGAGTAATATTGTTTTTTGTAAAAATATGTAAATGTGATTGTTGTCAAATGTTTGAAATTAATCCTTTTTTTTATTTACATATTTATGGATAAAAATTTCATGGAATTAAGAATAATTGATTATCAAAGTGCAGAGTTTTACAGTTTCTAGGTTTAGCCATGAAAGTGGCACGGGCTGCGAAATTGAAAAAGTAATGAAAAACTCCACTTCGCTGCACTTTTCGTTATTGGAAAACTATTTTATCTCCATAGTTTGGATTTTTCTAGCTTACTTGAAGTCTACGTGCTTTAGTGTCGCTTGCTATTTTTTATGTCTTCCGAGATTCTTTCCACTAACACCTTAATTTGTTTATTTCTTCTCGTATTTTTCTACTTTATAATATGCACGAATTATACAAATATATACAAAATCTTGAATGACTCTATCTATTGACGAAACTCGTAAGAAAATCCGTTCCGTTTGAACATGTGGCGTGGTAGATATTCCTGAATCACGCTATCGAAGTTTTCTAAATCGCTGGAATATACGAGTTTAAGAATTTCGGACGTAATTGGATCATCTTGCCTAGTGGGAGATCGCCTTTGCCAAAAACAAAAGTTTTAAGCTTAACTTTGTTTTTTACTACTAGCTTTCCTCTATATGTATAGAGAAAAACTATAGGTACTATAACAATATTTTACTGCTCTTTTATAAATAAACATTTAATACATAAGTATGTACTTATACTTGATTAAAAAGTCAAAAATCATCTAGAAAACCCTCTTACGCATTATATTATAAGTCGAAGTTAGAAGTCAAGAATTCCCAGTCCAAGTTGCTCTCATGATCGTCAAATGCTCTGATTTGAAGAGTCTCTACATTTCTTTTTGGTGTACGATCATTAGGGGACAGATGATTTGTGACGTACGTTTATAGAAAAATGTGTGATTTTACTCACGAATCATTCAATAATAAACATTCATTCAATGTATTTATGTTACAGCTTTATCCGGGGTTTTACAGATATTTTTACTTTTAAATCTGGCTGTGCCTGTTAATTTGAATTTTCCATTTCATTTTTGCTTCCACTCAAACAGATTACACCCGATGTGTTCCGAGTCTTACTTCATTTAGTAACAGTCGATTGCAGATGCGTTTGTTTCTAGGGCCCTAAGTAAAAAGCTTTCTGTTATCTGATCTGAAAAATTCATTTGTTTTTGCTGGTGTAATTTTATTTAAGGAATTTATGTATCCCATTTCTGGCTCCCTTCTTTGCTTCCTTTCAGCCCTTCATAGTGCACTACGATTACGTATTACGAAGGGTCCAGCAGTGGACTGTCCACTCCACTCCAACGGGCGTCAGTCCACCTGGTTGGAGGTAATGTGTTTCTTTTGCCAAGACGTCGTCGCCAATCGAGAACCCCGGTGCTTGAGTAGATCGCAAGCGATTTTCATCCCGTTTCTCCACTAATCCGCATTGGAGCAGCGTGGTGAAGTATGCTCCAGGCCCTGTTGTGGGGAGAGACAACATCATCTCTGATTCAGTCACGTAGAGAAATACCGAGAACATAGTAGCTTTGGGACATAAAGTATTGATGTCAGTTTGTAAATATTTACTTATTAAGAAGGATAACTGCAGGTGTGTACTCTCTACCCTAACGAAATCCTCTAGTTTCCCTATGAAGTTTAATCCAATTGTCGTTCGTGGGAATATTCTTAGTAAGCAGGATGTGCCCCGCGTAATGGGTAACTGATGAAATTAATAGGAGCCGCCGGATGTAAGGATAAATAACGTAGTTATGAGGCACTACACGACATGTTAGCAAAAGATATTTTTATATCTTTATTTTTTATTGCATATGAGTAGCAGACGGGCCATCCTGACTGATTTACTGGCACCAATAACTTTTCTAAGTTACGTGCGTTTGATAAAATTAAATGTCATCTGCCATAACGATTCACCGTTCCTTCAGGAAAACATAGCAAACCAGCATGTCTGAGAGGTCTCAAAGGCATGTGAAGCCATAATTTTCTCGAAGGCATGTGAAGTCCATCTTGCACTAGGCCATCGTACTAGTCTAAAGCCTTTTTATTGAGGGAGGAGATCTGACCCTAGGTCACTGAAGGCAGGTTTTTTCTTCTTCTAAATGATTAAAAATATTTTTTATTTGTAGTGGTAATGAGAGTCTTATGAAGTAGGATACTTGAAGTTTCTGGCTGCAATTTCGAGTGCAGTAACACTTCGCTACGTCTACATCTCAAAACAAAATACAACATAAGTCTTAAAGTTTCACTTCAAAATAGCAAACGAGGCCAAGTGTACACTGTCAACAAACATAAACGCGATAAGTCTGGGGATAAATCTTCTCCATACAAACTTTGCAGTAAGAACCCGTATTACTCTCTAAGAATTGTCATGGGCACGGTTCGCCTAAACTTTTATTACCCACTATTCATCTTTTGACCTTTTGTTGGTTTGTGTTATGACTGACCTTGGTAGGTAGTAAAATGTAGAAGTATTGAGAAATAGTCTGCATAAATGCTTGGTTCAAGGTAAGAAAATATAATAAATAATTTGTATATTGTTTGAATGAAGCTTGTTTAGTTTTACGACAATTCGTTTGCATACGTGACACCGTCGTACCTACCTTACCGCAGCTTATTAACCCTTCGTAAAGCAGCATGTTCTTCATGTCTCGTGTTTCGGCTGGGGAGGTGTGGATGCCGGAGATACTGTATTTCATCGTCATTAGTAGGAAAGCATCCGCATACAACCTCAGATAGAATTTCTTCTCTATTTGTGGTTGGATGTGGGTGTCAATGGGCTGCAGTGCTCACTTAACATCAGGTGGCCTATACTTCTCTATTACTAAAAAAAATACATTTTATCGCACGTCAGTTAGACAGCATCATGACCTGTGTTTAAATTTTGTCGTGTTGGTTGGTCGGTTGTTATATTAGCCAATTCGAAATTTCGAAAAAGCCTAGTTGTCCCTAACGTGGTCCTTACAGTTCAAACCAGTTCAAAACAGTTTTTCCGCCCGCTTTTTTCTCCCAGTCTACGTTTTGCCTGAGGGGCGATCAAAGCGGATGAATGTAGAATGTATAATTTATCTGTATGACTTTCATTAAGTGTGCACAAATTGTACCTAATAATGAATAAAAGTTTTTGAGTTTGAGTTTGAGTTTGAAACTATACCAATTACTTCTATGAGTTTAGTGCTAAAATAATGTATAATATTTATTATGTAAATAATGTACAGCGGTTCAAATTAAACCGTGCCGTATGATTCCAAGCCAATAACGCATGAATATCGATACGAGTTTTATTACAAAGAAGCAACTGAAGGAAAATTTGAAAAATTCCCCATCAATATGACGGTTATGGAGCTATTGTATCAGGGGTGGATCGCTCAAACATGAATATTCAATTTTCTCGAAGGAAAACACTGCGGAATTTTATGCGCTTCGAGTATCTTCTTAGTTTAACCGAGTTTTCAGCATGTTCTTTGTCCCGGAATACACTATCCGAGGCGGTTTTACGTGACAATCATACTCATATTGCGGGGTGACAACGATATTTGTGAAGGGAATTGAACTTCGTGAAATTGTTACCTAAAGTTTTTTTTGGACGAGAAATTTTCGTTACTAACAAAAAAGTCAAAATCTGTTAATCTTTTCAGCTGAATTAAAGATATTTTAATAGTTGAAGCGCGCATAGCCCCTGCTTCAATAGAACGCAGGCGATCGAAAAAGTTAAGCCACGTCGGGCGCGGTCAGTGTTTGGATGGGCGATCTCTATTGAATTATTAAATGCGTACATTGCTTCAGAGGGCACGTAAAGCCATCGATCACTGTTATTGTCAATAATACAGCAGTTGATAAACCTTGTCGAAGGCCCTATGGGTGGTTCGAAAACATTCAACAGGGGTTTGCCACTAGCTCCACCTATTTGCATTGGATCAGCATGCTGGAGAACGCTGCAGACCTCCCCGTGCTGTGAGGAGACTAGCAGACTAGCAGTTGGTCATAAAAGGTTGCAGCGATATAAAATAGTTTGGTGTCGAATTATTATTTGTTTACTAGGATAATAGAAGAAGTGGTATTTTGAGAAAAAGTTTCATACGTACTATAAAAGCGTTATCCTAGCAACTGTTCGTCGCACGTAGCGATTGTGTCGTTCCCCTGATGAGGACTAATGAGCGTCCCGTGATATGATATCTTTGTGCCGTCACTGTATCATTCTGCGCGTGGCTAGACTGGTAAAGAATAAAAATCTGAGCACAAAATCTGGCAACATGTGCGTGACAGGAAATTAAAACGTCCTTGTATATTCAGAATCCTATTGAGAGGTAACGCAATTTTCACGTAAAAGAGTGGTATCGATGAAAGATACTAATTAAGTTTTTATTGCAGAACATTTTGTTTACTCCTAATTATTGTAGTCTAAGTTTAATGTAGTGATTTTTTGTGAATTCTTTTGAGAAATAAAGTTAGGTTAAAAAAAAATTATACACATAACATTTAATAACAAAACTTAAGCACCAGAGAAAAAAAATTACCTCATTTTTTGAAGTCGGTAAAAACGATAAAATGCAGGACAAAAAATAACAGTAAAAATTTAGGGCAGTTAATTTTTTTTTAAATAGAAATTTGTTACACGGATAATCAATTTCCTGGTGCAACCCTTTTGACCTTTCCTTTGACCTGAGCCCTGGAGCATACTCCACTAGGCAAATATAATAATTTGACGTAATAATTTGACATGTGTAATTAGTAAAGCCCGTGCTAAGCAGTGTAGTGACAAGACCT
The DNA here is from genome assembly GCA_905147235.1 of Erynnis tages. Classification (NCBI taxonomy): domain Eukaryota; kingdom Metazoa; phylum Arthropoda; class Insecta; order Lepidoptera; family Hesperiidae; genus Erynnis; species Erynnis tages. The sequence goes on from LR990079.1 coordinate 4,399,130, forward strand.
TCTGCTGGTAAGATTTATTACGTAATAAATAATAATCAAAACCATAATTAACGGACCATATTGTACAGTGCCCTTGTCTGAGACAAAATGTCACATGTGAAATTGAAATTACATAGTTACGAGTACCTACTGTCGGAAACTCGTGGCTTCTTGACAAACTATAATTGATTATTATAGTCCTCAGGAGTATCAACTTACTTCTAGCTTTTCGATGCTTTGTTTGGTCGGATATTATAGTTATCGATTGAATGTACTTACATATTTTGGTGTTTTTCTTTAATATATTGAGGCAATTAGGACACGGGATTGGCATGGATAGCATTCGATGGTAGTGGGAGAGCCTAATAGACTAAAAATGTTGACGATACCTATTCATAAATAAACGATTTATCTTTAAATAGGTACGTGTTTGTTTGTTAAAGTCGCATTAGAAATGTTCACGGACTCATCACGTTTTCCGATACGGAGGACATTTGTTAACATTATGATAAACTTATTAGGTATTTGGTAATCTCGTTTATGTTTATTGTAATTATTATTATTGTGAAAACAATTTCTAATCTCCAGTATAGAAGTGTCAACTCTACTTGACTTTACATGTAATTAATTTTATTGTTGGCGCATATTTGTATTATTGAATGTGTTCTATAAATCATTATTACGTTCTTACTTAGGAAATTTATTTTAACACTCAATAGACAAATAAAGCTTTCACTACTATTTTTAGTAAGTGAGGCTTATCCCAACGGCACAAAATTTAAATAATTGAGTTTTAACTATTGAAAATTTAAAGTTTTTCGGACCACTTTTATGGACGTTTCTGGATCTCATGCGAGTTTTTGGAATAAAATGAGGGTTAAAATTCTAAATAGAATAAGGTTTTAAGGTTTTTAGTAAATATTAAATGACATTGTTTATAATTTGAAAAGTTTACACATGACAAAATTGCACATTCAATAAAATAGCAACACAATGGATAAAAATAAAGGTGTGAACACACAGCGCTGAACGCCTGATGCAGCAAACGCTCACTAAGCAGAAAAAAGAACAGTCAAAGCAAGAAATACTTTTATTCAATAAATAAAAAAAGCAAAATTAAGCACAAAAACGCATCTCAACGAAAGAAAAGCGATGTTAATAGAACGGTAATAACAACATAACTGTCCCGAATCTACCGTAGTTAGGTTAGCTAGCGGCATTCACGCCCCAAACTTATTTCATTACTCATCGCGTGTGAGTGAGAAAGCTAATATAAGCTCAGCTGAGCAGAATCTAGGGTTCGTTTGTCTCGACCACATAGTCGTTCTATCTACTTTTTATTTCTATGATCCCAAGCAGATTACTTCAAAATTCCAACAGCAACACTGTTGTTTACCACGTACACCAGATACTCGTAATTTAAACTTGGACGTGACTTTTCTGTTTTAGCGCGACAATAACACGCTAGGTGTATTTAAACAGGTGTTAGTTTAATCCAATTTTAGTTCATTATCCGTCGCAACTGCCGGTCTTGTTATTACTGTAAAAATGTTCAAGCTAAGTGCCGTTATTTTGCTAGTCTCCGTTGTTTATTACGTGAGTGTTGCTCATATTTTTAATTAAAAACTTTACGGTTTGTGGTTTTAGTTTTATGGAACGGCGAATGTTAGATGCGCTTTATAATGTTTATTAAAAATTACCTGATTTATCTCTGCAAATTTAACTTCTCTTTGGTCAAACGCAAGAAAGGAAGAAAACAGCTTACAATCGTTTAATGTGAATGACTCCAATTTCAGAAAGAAAAAAGAAAGTTAATTAATTTCCTAACATAAAAAACAAAGCCGTGGACGGGTCCACGGGTGGTTAGGAGGGTTGTGTTAAGATAACGGCAAGCGTCTACGGCTCGCCCCACAACAGGGGACTCCACCACGCTGTTTCAATGCGGATTAGTGGAGAAATAAGCAAGTGGCAAACCCGTGCTGGATGTTCTCAAACTTACCATAGGGCCTACTACAAGGTTTAACGACTGTTGTCGTATCGATAACAACCGGGACCGATGGCTTAACGTGCCTTCCGAAGCACGGAAGCGCGCATTAAATTGCCACTAGCGGTTACCCATCTAGTTACTGACCGCGCCCGACGTTGTTTAACTCTTTTCGATCGCTTGCGATCTACTGAAGCAGCAGGACCTATGTATGGTACCTACCACCATTAAAAGTTTCCCAATTATTATGAACTTATTTATTTCCCAATTATTACTTTCTCGCAGACACAATGTCTCCCAACGGTAAGCCAGGCGAACAGTCAGACGGAATCCGATTACAAGCTACAGCTCGTCGTGAACAATGGGTCTGACGCCATCAACTATCACCTCGGCTCCGTCATCTCGGACCTGGAGACCGAAGACCAGCAGATCGACGCTGAACTGAACGCACTCCTGCCTTTCCTCAACTTCTTGGTAAGGATTATCGATCTAGTCGCCAGCGAAGAAAACGCAAATACTGAGGTCATTTCCAATTCAATTGTTGATGACTATTAGGTTAAGTTCAGAAACATTATTTTTGATTTTATTGGTAGGTAAGTGTTTAAATTAGCGTATTGCATTTGGTTCATTATTTGGAAAAAGTTGTCGCTTACATCTTGAAAGTCAAGTTTTAAAAATATATTTTTTTGTTAAAAAAAATTCTTTTGTTTTTGTATCAATGTCGTCGATATTATATTACATTTTGAAGAAAATATAATTATGATGTTTGATTTCACGATTAAAATAATTATGATATACTCGTATTTAGCAATCTAGACGATCGCTAAATTATTTGTCTGAAATTTTATAAAAAAATATTTATTAAGTAGACACGCAAAAATATTGATAATTTCAACTATAAGAAGGTTAAATAAAAAGGCTAAAATATAATATACGAGTAAGCAAAAAGTTTTCTACCGAAAAATCTGTTTGAAAGGGGCAAATAATCTTGAAAATTCTTGTTTGCTCAGTGCCAACGAAACGTAGGCGTAATTCGTATCCATACTCAGAAACTTTCCTGTTTGACTTTGTACTTAAAGTTACTGAACAAACTCTCGACATTCATATTTGTACAGGCAACAACACTAATGCCTAGCGTACACATATCCCGCAAACCTTTTAGGCAAGGGTTTTTCAGATGATAACTTATTCGTTTGTAAAGCAAAAAAAAAAGAAAAAAAAAGACAAAACTGATATAGGTAAATATTGATTTGAACGAAGTAACGTTTCTTACATTCTAGCCTAGGTACATGTGTGATGTGCCTCTCTGAACATCTGCTGGTGTTACGAACTAGTGCCACTCTGATATTTTTAACACTGTTCGTGGGAACTCCGATGAGGTTTTACGACTCAGCTGCTGAAAACATACACATGCAATAGGCATCTACATGTATATGTGTAATTCTGTTGAAAAAGCCGCTTCGAAACGCCCAATCCATGGGCAATGATATCGATTAGGAGAGGCCTATGTCTAGCAGCGGTCTGCGCAAATCTTAGAATCAAGTAGCAGTTTCTCCACATACAATATCAGACAGCTTTCGCTTCCTGCTAAAGTGGTATTGTGGTTGTCCATGGTCCAAAGTGTATTTACCTAAGACTCACATCATCGAGGAGAATGATAGAAGTAGCATAGACGAGCGAGCGAAACTAGATGTTTCTCTTAAACGTCTGTTTAATTATAGAAATAGTCTTAATATACGACATAGTGTGTGCGTATCTTAACAATAGAAGTGGGTTCGTGTTAGTCCTTTTAGAATTACCATAGGCAAATAGGTAAACATTGTCGCGCCACTTACCTATTCTATCATTTGTTGGATTACATTTTGTAGGGTTTTAACGATCTATTCGATTAGTTCGCATACATTTGCGAACTTTAATCTCTTTGCTGGTACATTTAGGTAAACAAAGAAGAAATACATTTTTTAACGATCATAACTTATTCAATGAGATGGCTTTTTTTAAATAATTGAATTTCTTTATTCTAATTTTTAAGCGGTCACCTATTCGCGCATTGAGAAAATGAGAGAAAAGAGAAGGTGGATCAAAGGACAGTCAGGTGGTGGATGCGGTCTTATGACTAGGATGGTCACCATCATATCTGTCTGATAGCAACCACCCTTTTTTCTCGATACCGCCTAGACCTAGCTTATGGAGGTTAGAAAAGAACGTGGGAGACTTCACCGACTCTTCTATACTGGATAGGGAGGACTGACCAACCACCGCAACAGTGGTGGCTCCCGATTTGGTACAGGTACCGTCCAAAGCGCTCATGTCCGGATAGCACCCGCACCATTCAATAAGTAAGAGACCTATGCCACCTGTGCATCCAATATAAAAGCAACGCACTGGCGACCCCCCTGGTGTTGCACGTAGGCGACGGTGACCACTTACCATCAGGTGGCCCGTCCGTCTGTTTGCATGCTCTATCTATAAAAAAAGAAGAGGACAGACAGCCGCAATAATTCAAGGCACCTAACTGGCCTTATATGAAAAAGAACTTCTTTGCTTCGGGTTATGGGGGTTAGTGGTACCCAGAGGTTCAACCATTTGTACTTATGTAAAAATGGAACTTTACTGTTTAATAATTTCATTACAGTTTGGTGCCGCCACTGGAGGGGAAGGGTTCGATGACTGCATCGATCAAATGGAAATTCAATTGGTTCAGGACGATTCTTAGAAATTACAATTATCAACCCTTTTATAATTTAAGACAAAACATTACAATGACTGTGTTACTTCGTCACAAAAATCATGAGAGTCGCAAGTTTTTATTGGTCCCGATTTTATGTACGATATAATATTAATATGAAAATTATTATGATTAGACTTATCTGAATTAATGAATTTATCAAAACAATTTACTTTTAATTTTTTTATTTTATTTTAAATTTAATCATTAATGGATATTAACAATGAGATAAAATTAAGATAATAACCATCATTGTTTTCGTTGAAATTACCGTACTACTAGTTTTATATTCTTTTAAAATTATTGTTATATATTTGCTCCCTTATTTTATTCTCGGAATTGTCGGAACAATAAAGATTGATAATTTTGTTTGCTCTTATTTAATCCCTGGAAATAAAACATAATTTTATAATGTACACTAGCTGGTTTTTAGGCATCGCTCTGAATTTTCACCGAATTTGTTTGGACTTGTTTACCAATGGAAATGAAGACCTCAATCATCTGATCGTGAGGTCAACGAAGGCCTGGCCTACCTTCATAATTTTAAATATTTGACCATACATATCGATCATAATTATAAGAAAGCTAAAAAAGAGCTCCTGCTCTATCCTAGCAACAGCCTGATCATTAGGCAGTTTCTTACATTTCTTCTTACAATCATAAGTTGCGTACGTTTCTTCTGCGAAAAAAGCGACAATTTCCTTGATTTCCGCGGGACAAGGCATAATTTCATTACTGGAACGTTCATTAAATATTCAGTTTATTTCCTGATCTAAATGGAACTTTTGAATAAAATATTATCAGAACACAACGAATGAAATGAAAATAATTGTAACTGAATATTTTGTAAGAATCCTGAATTACAAAAATTAAAGCTACATCATTTAATTTTCGTAAAAGTAGGCGTCGGGTGCGGCCCTGCTCCAATCACGTCACCTCGGAGTTTCATATAAACTCATATAAAATCCAGCTATGTAGAAAACTTCGATTCTGTTGCTGACGAGTGGTGGAAGTGACCACAACCATAGAAACCATACATATCCCTTGACACACACAAGACGAAAGCACACACCGATCAGAAAGCCGAATTTGAATTCAACACTCTAGTTTCTGTTCTTCGTGTCTCCCACTTTGGTTGAGCACTTCATAGCAACATGTCCATATTATATGACCTCACTGTTTTAGTCATTAAATAATAACAATAAGACATAAACCATCATGCCCTGAATGCCCTTGACTTGCAATGGTCTTTTTACTTCTGGTTTGCTTGGTCTTTGCTACTAATTAACAGAAAAAATACCTAACCCTGGAACAGTCACTGTTGTAGTCATAGCCAAATAAGCGGTGATAACCAAGTGGCTAAAGATATGGCTTCTTACTGGAGGTGGAGGTTCGAATCCCAGTGGCACGCACCAATGAGTTTCTTAAAGTTGTATAACGCTATTAAATTATTATAACGGTGAAGGAAAACATCGCGTGGAAACCATGCCTGACAGCTGCTTTTCGAAAGCATATGAAGTGAAGTCCACCAACCCGCATTAGATCTGCGTAGAGTAAAGCCTATATCATAGTCAGAGGATAACCGAATCCTATCGTGGTTCACTAATGGGTAACAGTTAGCTAAAGACCGATAGCGGAGAATACGCGACCGATTCACATCTTTCAATAAACTCTACGATACATACATACGGTATAATCGTTCCATCTTTAATTTTCCATTTACGTCTAATTGCAACCGTCAATGTATTCGTCCTTAGCTACACGTGGCTATATAAAGACGTAAGCCATTGGATTATTGACAGTCACCTATTATTACCTTCTGCAGTTTGTTCATGAGTCCATCTTCAAGATGACGGGAAGGATAGTATTCGTGTTTATTGTGATTTTGGTTCTTGCTGATGTAAGTAGATTCTTTATTTTTTTGTACAAAAAATGTGACTTTATTGATTATACAAAACATAACAATGAACGTATACATGAGCATGTCGCATTACCAAACGGGCTCAAATCGGTTCATGACAGTTATACTCGTACATGTAAGTGCGTTAAGGAACACATCGAGGGAAAAGGCGAGCCTGGAGTTGTTCTTGGTATTATAAACAGAATTCTCATTGTGGGACAACGCCATAAAATGTCACTAAAATGAATATTTATTGACAGGTCTGAAGGACGTAGAACGTTCTCCTCTTATATTCTGTGTTTAATTTTAGGGGGCGCTAGTCCGACGCGAAGTGACACCAACACCGATGGACTTGCTAGACTCCTTCCACCAGAACGTAGACCAATTCAGGCAATGCATAGACCAAAGCTTCGCGAGAACTGTTGGGGAAGTGAACGAGAAACAACTACAACCGCTGTTCATAGCGATCAGCGATCACCTCGGCAGGGTTTCTAAAGCGGTAGGTGTTCAATATAGGCAACCCTGGCCCACTGTTGGGAAAGGGTCTCATCTTACATCAGGGGAGGCTTGGAGCATACTCTATCACACTGCTCCAATGCGGATTGGTGGGGAAACGTGGCCAATCCGTGTCGGATGTTGTCAACCCACCCATGGCCTCCAAAAGGTGTAATAGGTTGCTATAATATCGATAACGAACGGTATCGACGGCTTTACGTGTCCTCCGAAGCACGGAAGCGCGCATGTAATTCGCCAATAGCGGTCACCCATTCAGGTACTGACCGCCGATGTTGCTTAACGTTAAATGTAGAGGTACGAGAAAGGTGAAAATGATATGCGGTGGGAATGTTGACGACTTGAGTGTCGGAGTGGTTGGTGGTACCTACCACGCATTTTTAACTTATTAATGTACACACGAAACTTCATAGATAAAGAAAAATGTAATTAGAACATACCGTAGCAACTTCTATCTATTTTGTCCTAAAAATTCTTAAGTTCTTTTAATTCTGTTTCAGTTTGAAGCCCTAACGGCGCCAGCGAGTACCAAGGCACCACCTGAATAAGATTAAAAATATTTTAATCTTATAAAAACAGAAACAAAAAACTTACATAACTCAACTAAAAAGACTTTATAAGCCCGAAATAGAGATTGTTAAGAAATATACTTGAACTTGATATATAGAGAGCACGTGATTTCATTTCGAACTCCCATAATTCACCATTTAATGGCTTAATCTTAATGGATTAGTGGGGTTCTGGAGAAAAAGGAATAGATTATAAGATTACAAAGTTAAGAAGAAAAATGTAAGTCAAAAGTTTTGTCGTTGTAGAGCCAAAATTTGATAAACATGGAAACACAAATAGTCGTCATCGGGATCGGCATCGGACTATTATCTCATGACTAAATGACAATAATTGAACACTTAAAGTAGTCTGAGTAAGTCATACTCGTACATGTATGTCATACATGTAGTAGAATTGAATGTGTTTTACTTATCAATATGACATGACTGTATAACCTATGATATGATAAAGTATATTATATGCTATTCGTCTTTTAATATTCCAATGTGAATATTTTGTAATAACTACATACTATTTGCTGGAAAAGGATATGTCACTTGAAACTTGGCCGGAAAGCTTAACTCCAACTTTTACAAATATCCACGACTAAAGAAGGTTGAACAAACACCTGAGAGAACATATCGCAAATTCAACTTGAACGAGGCACTTTTACTCGTACCCTACCTTATCTCTATACAAATAAAGGACATTATAATATAAACACATTAGTGTAATATATTCGTGTAGGAAATTGTTAAAACTTTTATATGGATACGCATATGAGATTAATTACACTCTTCTTGGTCTTTTTACTCCAGAATAATCATCATTTATCAAAACTTATCCACAGGTTTAGCCGGACTAGAATACCGTCTACCACCGTCCGTCCAAAAATGAACTGCTGTTCGTTCGTCTCGTTAAAACTCGAGAACGACTAGACCGATTTGGCTCCTTTTAGTTTTGATATGCTTGTATAAGTCTAAGGAAGGCTATATGAATGAATATTATGTGAGAAAATCTAAAAATAACGCGAAGAAAATAGTAGAAATTTCTACATTTGGCAGAGCGTAGTGTGCCGGGTCAGCTAGTAAGAACTTAAATACCAAAACCAACACCTCGTCTACAAAATCGGTAAATTGTGGTTATTCACGAATCACAAAATAATTATATTCCTTATAAAAGAGACTACCCACATTCAAATCCGCAAGCGAGCAATGGTCGGCTCAGTCCACCGCCACGTTTGCTCAGCCGCTGCCCGCCTTCGATGGCCAGATTGGGCACGGACTGCCCTTTATCTTTATGATATGGCGTTTCCAGTATTTATTTAGGCCTCATCTCGAACGTAGGCTCGAATCCCTTCATGATTTTGGGTTAACTTTTGTAAAATAGTACGATTTTCCTTCGACTACATTTTAAAATAGCAACGAACCAAATGTAATTTCATTGTAATGTTTCATGTGGTAAGGACTGTTAGCTCAATAGCTGATGACCACCTCATGATGAATTAGAGGAAGGTAATATAGACACGTAAAAAACATACTTTAGCAAATGCGGATGAGTCAGATAGAGTGATTGAGTCAGATAAAATCATTAATCTCTAAGCTATCAGTCAGTATCAATAGCTATCTAAGCTACCAGAGTACTCTTTCCGGCGTTAGTCAACTTGTGTAGCCGTTAGCTCAGTGCTTCGATGGCCAGATAAGGCACGGACAAACCCGCATTGTAATATAATGATTCTGGTATTTATTTAGGTCTCACGCACCCTCGAATCCTATTATAATTTCAAGTTAGCTTTGTATTCTGGTAAGATTTATCTTCTATTATAATTACATTTGAAATACGAAAGGTTCCAATTTCCTATATTTTTTGCAGTTTCTACAAGGATCAGTTTATGGCCTATCTCCAATGGTCTGTCGCACTAGCCTAGTGTAGGTTGATGGACTCCACATAACTCTGAAAATTATGGAAAAATTTCAAACGCATATTTTGATATTTATATGTAGTAAAAAATATAGTAATATTTATTTTGTAATTTAGTTCAATTGAAGCGTATTGTAGGTACAGTAGGAGAGAAGACCCGACCCTGCAGTGGTTAAAAAAGATTATAAATAAATAATAAAAAATCTTTAATTCACCGCCACAAGTTACTGCGATACTTACAGTACCTAAGTACAACTGAAACCACAACAAAACGTGATTTTTTTATTGTCAATTATTGTCAATGGATACTTTGTACGACGACATCATTAAAAAAAATGTTAACGAATTGTCAGCTGTGTTTTTTATTACAACGGTTGAATGACTTTAACCGGAACAAATTGTAATCGTTTATTTACACAATGACATTATGATTTAAATGTCGTGTTGGAATATTAAACTGATCATCCACTACTATGAGTAAAATAATAATCTCTTTGCTATACAGCATTTTATAGTAACAGCATTGTAAAAAGGTAAAATTTGAATTTAGAATTCCGATTTACGTACACATTTGGATTGGTATCCTTGGGCCGTAAAAGTCTACCGTCGAAATCGTGCCCGAAAAGAAAAAAGAAAGAAAGAAATAAAGATATTCATTGCCTAATATCTTATGAATTCAAAAATTTTGCAGCTATAGACCTATAAATGTATGTCTATCGCTGCAAACTATAACAATACAACTAGGTATTTTATAAAAATATACAATTGGAGACTTACATCTATTATTTTCAATGTTTTTGTTTTGCGATAACGTACGAGTATGATTAAAGTAAGTGAATACAATTATTTTTATTTTGTAACAATAGTCAGATAATAAAGAGCTGGGTGAATGAATATTACTGATAAAGGTAATTAAACTTGAAAAGAAAGACCTTCTCATTTTTTAATAAAAAGACACCACACGGGCTTGCAAGGCTACCCTCGTCTCGTCAAGGTACTTTAGACAATCATACCTCTCAACTCTTTAGTAATGACACTACCACCTTTTTAGATGGAAAAGGATTTAGTTCCACAAAAAGGACAATTCACACAAAAGCGGCTGAATATTTGAATGAAGTTTGGTGTACATGAATTTGAGCCGATATTGGTGTAGCTCTACGAAGTTTTTTAAAGAAAAATAAAATCATTTCTATGGCTCTATCTTTATTTATTTTTATGATTAATGCGAACAAAATGACGAGTAAAATACAATACATTTTGTAATGAGTTGTAAGACTCTACAATTATTTACTGCATCGACGTGTAAATACAATCACATAGCAAATAAACGATTAAAATTATCTACAAGAGTAATAAGCGCACTAAGTAATAGTTACAAAGTCCATTAAGTGTAAATACTCGTAGTTGTAGGTTCCCTGTCGTACTGCACTGGAATAGTTATATGTGAATTATAATTTTCTCTAAATTTATTCATACTTTATTCGTATGACTAACTGTTAACCAAACAGGGGTAGGCCTAGAACACAACACACCAGTTAAGTTGAAATTAATTTGGTTTTAATTTAATATTTATTGTTTTTTTGGAAATTAATAGTACAAAGTAACTAATAAACAAGTAACCACCTACCTCAAACAGAACAAAAATGTTATGTACGGTTTACTCGAGGGGTTCGGGTTCGAATCCCAGTGGCACGCATCGATAACTTTGTAAAAAAAAGTTAAGTGCGCTTTATTATACTATAATATTATATCACTCGCTGTAACATTGAAGGTTTCATGTTAGTGTAATTATTATGCCATTAAAAAAAATATTTGTAAAAAAAGTGTTGCAACTCAGTTCTTGCACCGTAAAAAGTTGTGAGATCCATGTATGTATCCATAGATTGACTTGACCATCGTATGCAAGCACAATTTATCTCGCATGTAATACATATTACATAATAATATTAAATTAGATTGTTTACTACGATTGCCGACGAACAGACAAAGTGACATATGACATTAATGAATAATGACTGAATAAATATTTTCTGAACGAATACTTTGACGAAAGTATTCATGCTTACAGCACAGATAGGTTGTGTTTGTAACGGAAGACAAAATTAGAACATTCCCATCGTAAACTGGTTTGCACCTCCAAACGTTTTTGCTTATCATTTCAACATCCAAAAAACAAACAATCCAAACATTTACCACTAGGTAGTTTGTTAATTAGGTATCTGGTAATGCTTCCTTTCTGTACACAAGCGCAACAATTAGAAGCGGTTGCTCATTATTAATGAGCGTTCCCGGAACATGACCTCGTGTGATAAGGTGGATAAACAGCGTGTCGTTGGTCAGATATTATAGAGGGTACAATAGCAATAGGTTCAGTTTGCGATCCAGTGTCGAAGTGGACAGTCGTGTATACCTTCAAGATGAATAAACTCCTCATCGTCCTCTTGGCTGTGTGCCTTGTCAGCGTGAGTATTGATAAGAACATAACATAATAGTTGTAGCTTTATAGCACTCTCCCCTACACTATGATCCGTTGTAAGTTTCCATATAACCTAATTTGGTATTTGATGATGATTTTAATAAATTTAAATATTCATTTGCCCAAACTATTGATTGATTTTGATTTTGATTGAATTTGTAACTTAAGCGGATGACCAGTGATTGGCGGAAATTTGTTAGAAGTTTTTGTTGTTTTATGGGAGTATTAATTCAGCAACCTCATAAATCATAGGGAGCCGAAAAATATTTAGCCTAAAACATTTTTTTTTTAATTTTACCCGTATGTAGCAAATGGGCGTGCAGGCCACATGGACGCACACATCACACACACACAAAATTCATATATGAGGTTATACGGGTGTTTCGCTACTCATGAGGACGAAAATTTTTGGCTCAAATAAAGTATCTCCGGCAACCACACTCCCCAATCGAAACACAATTTTTTATTATTATTCAAGGTTGGTTTTTTGCGGTCTGTTTAATTTTTTTCCTCAACCTACAGGCGCATGCGTTTGTCAAGCGCGAAACTGAAGCCGCTTCCGCTCCTAACTTTGAAACCCTACAAAAGCAAGCCCAGGATGTGCTAAACAATGTGAAGGAACAAATAACTAAGGCACTTAACCCTGAAGAAATTAAGAAGGCGTTCTCGGATACCATTGACAGCATAAGCAAAGCGGTGAGCTATACATTTTATTTCTGTACCTGTTTTTGTGACGAGGGGGAACCTTCATACGTACCCGAGAGCCGTGGGAGCGACTCCGGGTTGTGTGGGATTCTTACCCACTAAAACCCCCTCGGTGGCCTTCCTCTGCGCATGTGGGGAGCTCCGGGATCTCCGGTAGAACGCACCGGTGCCCCGTTGCGCGGCGCCCTTGAGGAACTCATCCCGGGGGAGACTGTATCGTCTCCCCTACGTCCTCCGACGTGTATGACGATGTGCAGCCACACACATCGCCGTCCTTCTCGGGGGACGGTTCGAGCTCCCACTCTTGCCGCTCGCAAAGCCATCTAAGCCATCTTTTAATTTTGGATTCTGGCAATTTAAAATGGATTATTGTAGTGAATACAGATTGTTTAATTTAGTAATTGGCGATTTCACGCCCCATTTTAACGCGCCCAGGGATCGTGCCCTAGATATACCCTGGTGCATCCTTCACCACGCTATTCTAATGCGAATTGATGGAGAAGTCGAATAACAATAATAATTAATCTTTTTTTTCAGGCCAAAGACTTCCAAGCCAAGGATGAAGCCCCGAAGCAGTGATTCTAATTCTTAAAAGTGAATCAAATTTAATAAATATAGGTTAAAATTAAGTAATTTGTGGTTTTATTTATTATTTTAAATTCTTTTGTTAGAATTCTATTGTTATTATGAATACGTTAAATTTTGTTCGTAGGTATTCGTGTATTCGTAGCTCTGTGTTTAAATTTGGTTGTGTTGATTGGTCGATGGGATATGGCAGCCGTTACCCAGGTCACCCAGAGAGGAACTAGGTACCACCTTTTAGTCCATAGCATATTCTTCACTGCGAATGGTTAGTTGTGTTTCCCGAAAATCATTTTTTAAGGGAACCATCTTAGGCCTTGTCTTAATTGACTGTCGCAAAACGACCCAACCGACCGACCAAAAAACGCGACAAAATTCAAACACCTGAAAGTAGCTGTCGCATCTGGCAAACAGCATTGACATGCGACAATTGTAATCGTTTTCGTACAATAAACGATTTTGTAGTCGCAATAAGAAGTCCTCATGTATACCAAACGCATCACAATATAAGGTGAAACAGGACGTATTTTTTATGTCGGGTGTGGGTATCGATGGGCATTGGGCAGTAATCGCTTAACATGAAACAGTGTGTTTGTTTTATAATAATTAACAACAAACAGTAAGTTGTTTGTTGTTAATTCTAAGACGGACAGATACGCAACGTTTCTAAATACTAAAATGAGACATTTGTATTTAAAAATCTGAAGAATTTTTTTAGATAGATATTTGAAACATAACTTTAACAACAAAACACAACACACAAAAAACCTTTTAAGCTACTATGACATCTATAATGATAATAACTATGTAGCAATAAATTATATTATATTTGGGTACGTTAAATTTTAAGTACCTAATATTAAATTAAGCAATCTTATTAAGATTTAAAATTGTTTTGGCTTCCTATCTATTATTTTAAAAACATCACATTTAGCATTTGACCTTTCTTTGTTATCAGGTTAGAATTTACGTATAATTATACAACTTAGGTACGTAGAAAAAAGTTCTTCTAATTTCAGATTAGATTAATTTCTCGTTTGATCATTTTAGACCGTTTTTAAGTAGTTGGGTTATAAGTTTTTAACTTTATTTAATGTACGGTACGCAAAGTCGAAAAAATGCATATGTTATGCGTTAACATAACGTCAAGAGTTGTTTAATTCAGACCCGACATAATTTGGAATATTCGGTAAACGCAATTGGAGCAATCTTGTAGGCAATGTTTCAGGCACGGTTAGTGTGAACAGAAACCGGATTGTAACATATAAATCTATAGTGGGATATCTTACACACGGTTTTCTATCCCAAATTAGGTGGTAGGCCTGTGCTAAGATAACCAGACAAGTGAAAAACATAGAGTACAAATTTATGTAAATAATTTTTACCTTAACATGACAAACACTTCTGCTCATCGCACAAACATTCGTCCAAACAGTTGTGGAGATGGAACTAATCATCTGCAGTAATTAGGATCGCTGACCACTAGACCAACGCGTCAGGGAAAATAAAAGGTTCGCAGCCCGTCGCCAAATATTTCACCAAAATAAATGACACTAGGTAGTCAGCTTACCAAGTCAGCCACTAGTCTGAAACTCTATAAATAATGCTTAAAACTAGAGCGGTAGATGGATTTCATTCAGAGCCAAAACCGAGGTAGGTAGAAGCGGTTTTAGTTAATCCTTCGACAGTTAAATGTGAGAAAATGTTCGAAAATGAATGAAAAAGAGATTTATCACCATTATTACGATACATTGAAGCATTAATACTAAAATTATTTAGTTTTATGTTTTTAATTTTTAAGCTTTTCTATTTAAAAAGTTAGCTACTTAACTAGCTTTTGTTAGCGACTTTGTATACGTGGAGTATTTGACCCAGAGATGGGATAAATAGTATCATAGATCTCTATGTGTTAATCCAGGTTATAATCTATTTTGGTGTGAAAGTTCATCAAAGTTATTCATACATAATAAATAATTGTGTTATACAGGTCCCCGGTTACCAGTTTCTCGTTCGTCCACTATTAACTGGGATGTCATGTATACGTATATTCTAGGACTATTTACTTTTTTCTATTTTAAGCAATTATTATTATAGTAGGTACTTTTAAAAGTAGGTGATTCAGAAAACCACTTTTATCAATTAAAAGTCCCGAATCTCTGCACTTTTAGTTTATGCTCATTATTAACGAAATGATTATTTATTCAACTCTCCGTTGATAAAATAATTAATTTATTGGTAATTTCTCTTTAAGTAGATACTTATTGTACTTACGATTAAAGAGCAATTAACCGTTTTAAAATCTCAATTATTTATAATCAGTAATCCAAGCCTGTAAGCAATTCAGCAGAAAAACAACTCGTGTGCCGTAAAGGTGTTGTCTCTAAACAGAACACTCCAACCCTAAAACATTTGATCGTAATTTTAAGAATTTTGCTTATATTTACTTTGCATATTTTTCTCCTGATGATACTTTAATAATAAAAATTAACTTTTTCTTTGATTTTAAGACTTTAAAACTCTTAAAATGTTTAATAGTATACTCGTCCCCACTGCATTACTATGGAAACAGCACTTCCGAAATAGCTCACATTAGTGTCAGATATAATGTTTTATGAACTAAACATTAAAGTAGCTAACGCATTAAAATTAAGTACTTTAGCACTATCAAATGCAGCTAACACGAAGAATTCCAACTTTATTCCGAGCAGAATTTTGTAAGGGGCCAGCAACAGAGCCGATTCCGAGTAACGATCAATTTCCTCTCCACAAAGAAATAGTGCAAACCCATAAATAGCGAGTTGCAATATTCCACCTACGTTTCACTGAGGATAGCGGGGAAGAACACGAACGCCGGATATTGCGACTTATACTCCGAACTGTGTTGGGATTTATTCAGTACCACGGGATCGACTCGTGGATATTTCAGTCAAGTCGGACGTATGTTTGTTCAGGACTTTCCGCACCTGTGCTTGTGTTGTACGTCTCTGTATATAGAAGGTTAGTTGAGTTAAGTTTGTGCTGTACTCCATCCGATATTCTGGGTTACAAATGTAAGCCACTTCCATGGATTTGAAAGAGTAAATTTTCTTATCAGTACATTCTAAAAAGAGTGACGTAATGTAGAACAGTGATTTTTCTTTATTTACTTCTACGACTTCACCAAAGGAAATAAGCGATATTATAAGAGAATCTCCCCTTATCCCCTTTCGATTGGTAAACTTAAAAAGCATAATATTCAGATCATCTTAGTAATATTATACAGTAGATAACTTACCTATATACATTAGGGATCCCGCTCCATGCTTCATTTTTATGTAGCTCCTACTACTTTTAGCCTTATTTTAATACTAAATGAGTGAAAAATTAATCATTAGACAGAATTTTTTCTTTTCATTGTGATTATTTACGGGTAATGCTCAAAGCCATTATAAATAAACTCTAGTATTTATCTTTCAATTACTTAAACAACAGCAATAAATTAAAACTTTTACATAAAATCTGTGTTAGCAAACAGATTGGTTTGTATAATAAAACACCGATATCTGTAATCGACATCTGCAACAAAGGGTTTACTCTAAGCCAGGGCCGGCGCGTAGATTGACGCTACTGTAACGGGATAATTTGTGGCAATTTGTGGCATTATCGACTAGCGGACGCGGCGCGGGAGGCAGTGATGGATGGCAATGTTTATGCATGGACGACCCCGCTCCGCTGTTGGGTTTTATTCAGCTCTTACTAGCCTAGTAACTATGGTACATTGAGAAATGTTTTTTAAACTGTAAGAACTGTGTATGGTAATGTTGAAATGTAAAACTATATCTGTAATTCTTGCAAAAAAAATATTAAGGGCTCATCCTGCAGTTTTAAATTGCTCAAAAAACTAAAACTTTATAGATTTTTCTATCAAACTTTTGTTTCAAAATAAAAAAAACATATTTTAGATACACAAACATAAAGAAATCTGAAGTTTCATAAATTACGAAGGTAGGCTTCGTTATGATAGCATTCGTCATAGGTTTGTCCTTGTCAAGCTAGTGGACCGAAAACGAATGTCTCGTTTTTATAACTGAAACAAAATCCGGCCGGCGACCGGTCAACAAAACTTCCTTTATTTTCAACAAAGGCATTTTATCGGTAATGAGGATATTATGTGAAGTGGGACCGGAATGATGGCTGGCGTTTGCGGTCGATGCGGGCCGGTTTTTCAGATAAAGCTCTTCGAAGAAACGTAGGATTAAAGGGACTTAACCTGAAATTACGGATTACTGAGCCATGCCCAAATGAACAGGATATGAGAACGATATGAGTTCTATTTATCAAAAATAATTTATCAGTATGATTAACTTTTTTCGTGGAAAAGAGAAAAACATTTATAAAGAACACACTTATCTATCTGTCGAAATATTATTTATTATCGTTCATCCTATTGTCGATTGTTGTTGTCCCACGATATTTATGTATTCATTCTTCATAGAACATTAATCGCGAATAGCTTACCTCACCTTCACCAGTTATAAATTTAGACTTTGGTTTAACTTAGAACAGTAAGAAGTTTTTACAGTATTATCTGTTTAATAAACTAAATAGCTAAATGAAAAAAAATTGTAAAATAATAATTGATGAGGAAAACAGACATATGCGATACATGAAACTGGTCCACGTTAATGGATAGTTGATGACCGGGAAATGCGTTGTGATGTAGCGTCCTGAATAGTGTAAGCGGTAGAAATGCGTGCCTTTTCATCCGAGTAGTGATGGCAAAGTGTATTTTAGTTAAATCGTCGTATGTAGAAAATGATTAGGCCGTTCCCGTTTTCCTAAAAATGATATTTACGGATACAAATTATGAGGAAATGCTAATGAAAAGAAATGAAATAAACGGTTGATTTGATATTCGATTTGATTACGTCTCCTTTGTAGAACATTTAACTAAAGTTCTATTGACACTTACTGGGAACAAATAGTATCACGGATGTGCACGTATCTACTAATTTTGATAAGCGTACAGCTGTAGATAACATTCAATCTTTAAACGAAACCGTCGGTCGTCTGGGATTATAAAAAAATTATAACTTACCTATGCGTCAAATTATTCTTTAACTGAAATTAATATTTTAACTTTCAGATGTCTGTAGGGATTCTGATTTCTCATTTAATTAAAAACACGAAATGGATCCCGATGGATTCGAAAATCATTGATTGTTGGAAATCCAGGATTTCGTGTTTAATATTTATTGTATAAATTTGCAAATTCTTGCCCCACGTTACAGATTGATTTTAAGGCTTCGTTATCGTTACAACATACATACTCGTACCTACATAAAAATTGATGGCTGGTAAATAAATACGTTATTTATAAAAGCTAAATTACGAGCAAAAATAATAATTAACGTTAAATCTACGAGATTTATTGAACTTGTTTCTATAGAAACTCTCAAACAATTTTCTATCTGAAATAAGCTTTGAATTATTTTGTGATTAATTAACATCTTTATCAATTTTTATTTCAAATATTATTTTCTCTGTTAAATGCCTTCTATTTTTATTGAATACTAGACTATGCTCGCGGCTTCATCCGCGTGTAAACTTGAACGAGTGAGGGATAAAAAGTTAACTATATTTTAATCCAGGTTATTAACTACGTGAATACCAAATTTAATCCAAATCTGTTCAGCCGGTTTTGCGTGAAAAAGTAACAATCATCCATCTATCCATCCATCCCACAAACTTTCACATTTGTAACAGTAATAGGAGTGGTTGATCACTAATAATTGTAACTTTTATATAGGTACTCTTCAAATTTTGAGAATATTCGCTGCTCTCCAAGCTGAAATCACCTTATAAAAACCCACGATGTTTATTAATCCTTGCCGACGTGACCTTTACTTAACCTGTTTGCAAGAGCCCAATATGTTGTCGACCCTTTTCATATATCTACCAGCAAAGTATCGAAAATGACAGAGTAAAAATACTTAGAATTAAGCAAGCATAACTATATGAAACTTTTTATATGAGAACCTTTTACACATTTTGTATCTTTAGATTTGGGTTTACATTTGGGTAGACCCATGGCTAGGCTGGTGAAGGCTAAATAGAATGCTGGTGTTGTTTTAACTGAATGACAAAAAAAATACCTACACCTCTTTAGTATTCTACAACATCAGAACCCGTAACTTGAAGATTTTAAAGATTTTTTATACTGGAATTGAGGTAACGGACATGCAGGCCACCTGATGTTAAGTGAACGCTGAGACACCCATATTAAAATTTAAATAGAATAGAAATGCCATCTGCCTACATACGTGGGTGTATTGCTATTTATAAATTAGAGTATCTCCGGCAACAACGCCTCCTCAAGCGGAATATTAGACAAAAGTAATCATAACGGTAGATTAAAGAGGAGAGATTAAGGAAGAGAGGACGACGGTAAAGTTCTTCCCCCAGCGAGCTACGACTTCTCTAGCTCCTAACCTTAGACCTACAACACTTAGTCGAACTGTACAGATAAGTCGCGTCCCACACGTTGAAAAATCGTATAAACTGTACGGTTTTTATCACACACACGTTTCGATTATCGGTGCAGTTTAAACGGTACAGTGCGATCGTAACGATTTCTCGTGACGTGTGTGGTAGACTTTAAACATAAATTTAACTCACGTCTGTCAATAAAACTATAGGTCCCAATGAACCCAGTGGCATTGTTCTGCGTGGGCCCCGTGTGGAGCTCGAGTATGAGGGAGGGGCCCGGCGAGTACAGGGCGGGGGGCACATCCGCCCTGCTGCCGCACAGCTCCCTGGCCCACGCGGACCGCTCGTTAATGGCTCCAGGCGGACCGGGACCCTGGACCTCCCAGTACACTTTCAGGAAATCTCCACGAGCGCAGCTGGAACAAGAGAAAAGTAAAGGTTATAATTTGTGTTGAGATGTGATCTATTTTTTAGAGTAATTAAGTAGAAAAATAGAAAAAGGGCATAGAAGCCACTTGATAAGAAGTGGTCGCTGCAGCTCACGGACGCCCGCATCCAACCTCAGGTTGTTGAGATTGAGGCTGTATCCTATCGGAGGTTGTATGCGGGTGCTTAAAGTTAATGTATCTATCTAACCAATAGTTGCTGATGTATATTTTGGCTTATCAATTTAATTTCATGGTAAAACTTACACGCACTTGACTTCAAATAACGTAATCAAGTTCTTTATTAAAGAGTGATAAAAGAAAGACTAATGAAATAACGTAATATTCTGAGTAACAGACGGAATATGAACGTATGTACGAGTAAGTTGTAGAAATTAGAAATCTTGTGAATGCTAATAAAAATAAATAAGTCCAATCAACTAACTGTAGAACTTTTAATTGTTTAAAACATCGGATTAACCTTGTTAATTAAAAATATTTAAACACACTAAAATATGTCAAAGATCCTAGTCATTATGTAACCTTATATCTCAAGCTAA
The DNA here is from genome assembly GCA_905147235.1 of Erynnis tages. Taxonomy (NCBI): domain Eukaryota; kingdom Metazoa; phylum Arthropoda; class Insecta; order Lepidoptera; family Hesperiidae; genus Erynnis; species Erynnis tages. The sequence goes on from LR990079.1 coordinate 4,419,919, forward strand.
TAATTACAACATTTACCCTTCAGTATTTTGAAAATTTCACGGACACAATTCCTTCGAAATTTCATTATAGCATCGATAAGGCATCTCTCGCAGCGTTATTTTATAAAATTGAGACGGTCTGCCATTTTTCAGCGCCCGCCTTTCAATAAACTGTAGTGCTATGACAGTAATGCATGTTCGTTTTAAAATATAACGTCATTACCGTCTCGAGTTCCGGCCACTCTAGCCTCGAACCTGGATTATTTATGGCAACAGCTTAATATAAGATTTTATACCTAGGATCTTAGACTTTATTAACTTTTAAACCTGTTCTTCTATGGCGGTTTTTAATAAAAAAATATGGTGTGTTGAAAATCTTATAATGAATTTTCTTGTAACACAAGAGAGTGTGTGGCACACTTTCCATGAACCTACCTCGTTCATATAGGCGACAAAATGCTAAAGTTGTCTGACTTCATTAATTTTAAACACAAAAACCATAAGTAACCAATCAAAATAGGTACTTAAATGATTTCAGTAGCAAAATATTTTAGCTGACCTGGTAGACTTCTCTCTTGCAAATAAATAAGATTTATACTACCTATTGTTAAAGAAGAACAAACAAACGCTTTATTGTTTTTTGATTTTTCTAACATTTATTTCAAGTTTTCTCATCGTTTAGACTTTTTTTGAACTTGCACGTATATTTCGAAACGAAATATGCCAAAACGGTCCAGCCGTTCTCGAGTTATAGCGAGGCTAACGAACAGCTATGTATAGCTAATTTATTTATTAATTTGAAATTTTATTACAACAGATTTCAAACAAAATAACATTAACAAGGAAACATTTTAACATTCACAAAGGGAAAAGGGAAAATATACTTTATTGCATTTCAGTACAGGCATCAATAAATGGTTGGCTACCGTAGCCATAAATTCGTCCAATAATTCCCCTAGAGTCCAGTATTGTTTTTATTTATTACCCGAAGCAGTAAAATTGATAGTACATTCATCGCAATGTTATATTCACGTGAAGATGTATGGATATGTAATTGTGTAAAATTGGGTGATTTAAATTTTAAATGCTTGACAAACAAGTTCTGTAAAGGTGGCACTTCACTTGGGCATTTGGTGTTTGCGTAGGTATTTCAAGTATACAATTTGTATATTGACTAATAGAGCATCTACAAATTGCAGCCAAATAATAAATACACATAGATACGTTTGGCATTAAAAGTCAGTATTGCGTCAAAAACTGTGATAATAAGGCATAATAACAATTACAAAAACAGCGAAGTTAAGTGTCACTATTAGAAGTATCACTCATTGTCGTTGAATTTTTTTTTTTACTTAAGACTGAGATAATAATTAATATTAATTATAACTGCAATATTAGACAACACCTAAACGAAATTGAAATAATATATCCGGTTTCTTAGAAGGGTGGCGATAATAGTTTCTTAGAAGGGTGGAGACAATAGCTATGGGCAAAGTAAAAAAGCACCCTTCAATAAGTACTGACTTGGAGTAATTTGGACGAAACTTCTCTAGAAACGTTTTGACAATATTCGACGTTTTATTGGCCACACTTGTCATTAATTGGTTGAAAACTTGGTCATGCGTAAGTTGATAGAGTATGCGAGATATCTGTTACAGTCGATTGGAAATTTATACTCATTATCATCATTCAATCAAGCACAGATGTATTACAATTTAATTTGCACATTGTATGATAAAATTGCATTCATCAAGGGATCAAAAACTTCTGATATTAACATTAATAAAAAACTAAGATGAAATATTGCACATCTCCACGCGGCGCTTTATTTCCAACATAATAAAGTCAAGGTATTTTTTGAGTTTGATGATCTGCGTGAATCTGGATTAATGATGAGTTATGTGTGTAATTTAAATATACGTTATGTAGTTCGTATGTACCTTTGAGGGTCTATAGAAAGTTTTGAAAAATTTGAAAATTTTCTATGGACAAACATGGCACGGGGAAATTATAAGAATGGTTTACGATCCTCTGAGAAACGAAGTATCCTGGAAGCTAGCTTCGTTCTCTAATAATATCAGTACCAAATATTTGCAGGGTTCGTATGCTATTTATTAAATAAATCAGTAAAAACTCGGTTCCGTAATTTTTGACATGCGGAATGTATTATTTCACTGTAAATGAAATAATCATAAAACAGTTATTTATGTATGCAATTTTAATCACTCCCATTAAGCGGGAAATAACAATGTGCGATTTAAACACCGTTTCCAGAACGCTTACATAATATGATTTATTGAAATATTACCATTTCATTATAACATACAGATATCGAAGGCCCAAATTGTTTAATTAGTGTATCGTAAACATACAATCATTAGTTATGCTTTCGTTACATTCATAGCGTCGGTGATCAAAGTGTAAAAACGTATCGTCATACAATATTATAAATCCCATTTTGTTAACGTGAGGTTAACAAAAGGAAATGAATAACTTGCTATGTGAATTTTATTTAAAGGCGTGTTGTAAAAATGGAGTGTTTTGTCTTGATTCACACCTTAAGTGTAACTGTGGTTATTATAAATAATTTTTTGAGAGGCTCCACCTTATTGTCCATAAATTTTGTTAAACAAAATGAATTGCTTAACAAAAATTTGATTTCATAACTTCTTTTATAATTTCGGTAAAAGTTGCTATAAGATTATAATTTATAAAGTTGATGCTTTATAAATCTCTTTGTAGACTTGTAAAGGTTAATCCTAATCGATTAGCAGCTTACAGTGTTATAAGGACGATTGCCCGAACACACATAATGGGGATAATATAGCTTAATCCGCTAACGTGCTTAGCGGCGCATAATGGGTCTTAAGAAGTTATGTATATCAGCGGTCATACAACCAAAGGCGAGTGAACTTAGAAATCGATATGTTTATTATGACAATAAATTAATTAAAATATTAGGTAAAAAAATAATAATTTAAGATATTTTGATATTGCCAAAATCCATGTAGCGCAATACATTTGTTGGTATTTTTTAAATATTTTTTAAAATATGATGATAAAATATACTAAAAGTTTTTTTAAGTAAGTGTGATTGAAAAATAGTAAGCGTCAGTTTGTATGCGATTGATTTTTGTTTTGTTATTTATCGTAGGATTCGAAAACTAATAATTTTACTATAAATCTTTTGTGTAGCAGACTGACAATGGTAGAACATCTATCAAGAATAGTATAACAAATTGAGTGAATCAAGTGTTGAAAGCGTTTTTTGGAATGTTTTTCAGACGTACGTACTGCACGAGTTCGTTGAACTGAATGTAATTTCATTTCTAGCGCCATCGATTTCAGACTTATCAATCTGGAATATTTCACGCGCGATCCACATTTACATTTCACTGAAATAAGGGTTCACTTAATTGAGTTTGTTATTGAATGCCTTTTTACTGATTCTTTTCATACTTTCTGATATAGTCTAGAAGACGAGCTGAGAGCCAATAAAATAATGATAGAGATATTTATGAAAGAAAAATGTTTAAATTATTTAATTTTTTTGTCGGTGACATACAGCTCGGATATAAACTTATTTCATTATACTTATTTACTGTGTTTGTTTTCATACTTCGATACAGTCCATTGCAAATAAAAATGATAAAATATCTATAGTTTTTAAATAAAAAGTTAATGTTTTGTCGCATAAGACACACTATTCAGATATAAATATAATTTATAATATTGGAGTTTTAATTATATCACTTAACTTAAATTAAGTAAGAGTAAGCGGTGAACCATAAGTGCTGTTAAGAAATTATTTATTTATTTATTTATTTATTTATAATTACTAAAGGTATTTAAAAGAAATGATCAAAAAATTTAGAAGAGAGTGCAATATCATTTCAGTTTATAGTTCGCAATGCAACGTACTCGCACCAGCCGCAGATGTTCATTTGCAAGCAAAGCCTTTGCGGTAGAGAGTCCGTAGGCCGTAGATACGGCGGCTAATTTGCAAACGTTTTTTTTACATTTATACCATATAATTATTTTTATATTAAGTCGAAGCAAACAGGTATATGGTCCAAATGATGGTAAGTGGTCAACGTCGTTTATTGACATAAGTAACACTAGACAATCCTTATACTCGTAAATGGAGGAAAATTGCGAAATAGAAATTAATGAACAATTATTTATTAAACTACAACCCCTAACGCTATTTCTCTACATTCTCTGCATCTGAAACACCTACAACGTAAGTTCGAAAGACAATCATACGTGTTTCGGGTTTCCACAATTATGCAAATGAACGCAACTGCGACTATTTGCGAACAGCACGCAATGTGAATAGCAAATTGAGCTAATACCGAACATTCCCAACTGCAATGTTGATTGATAAAGGAAACACTAGAGGAGGGAGGAGATTAAAAGTAAACAATAATTAAGATTAGTTGTTTAAAGATTTTTATACGTCAAGGGTGAGTGTCAGAATATCGAAAATGGGACACCTAAAATAGGCATGATGACTAATTTTCAAAAACTCTTCTATGATATTCAGAAGTTTCTATTATGTCTAAAATATATCATATTTTTGTAGAAAATTAAGGTTTTTGTGCAATGTACTTTACATTTAAATTTTAAGTTTCAAATTCGTTCCGAAACGCTCGCCTGTGTCATGGCGTCTGTCATTACGTCACGGTTCAGTAAAAAATGCAAAATCGCGTATACGCTTAAACGAAAAAAATCACGTTTACTGAGACGTGACGTAAATTGACGTAATTCGATCTGATGGGTGTTTAAGCTTTGTGTAAGTGTTTATCATGGCGGATTGTTGTATTTAGTAGATTTATTTTAACAAATAAATTATTAATCTCGACATTAATAAGACAATAATTACATGTTTCAAAATCTTTGAATCCTATTTCATTAGATCAGGTAAATATTTTGGCGATACTTGATTACTGTCATCATGCCTATTGGCGTCCTTTTATTATTTGGTCGTTTTTATTTTGGCAGGAATTGCCACCATGTCACTTTTTATTGACACATATTAGTGATAATTTAATTCGTTGGAAATCCTCCATAGAAATTAAGAAACAGTTGCATAAATTCGAGTTTGAATTTCCAGCCGTTGTACGTACGGTTGGAGTAAATTGAAATGGTACTCGTAGGTACTGACAGAACCAGTAATGGTTTCTTTGTCGTTCGAAATTGCACTTCATTATGACTGCTTTGAGCATAACTGATTTTGCCACACGTTGTAATTATACATCGGAATTTATTTATACGGTAAGTTTTGCCCGTGATAACACTTATTCAAAAACTAGTTTGATTTCTACCGTAAAAGGACAGCATTTTTAATAACAACATCAGTAGTAATTTTTACAACATGAGAATAGAAAAAGCTAAATATAAATCGTTTATCAGGTTAACGTTCATGAATGTCTCGAAATAACCTAAATTAATTTCTCTTCCCTTAATATATTCCAAATCTAAACATTCAAACTGCTGATTATGTTATTTGCGGTACTGAAGAGCAAGCAACAATAGACTAATAACTACGAATTTGATATTTCAGAAACAAACAAACTAAACCACTGAATGCTTGCTAGATTCTGACAAGCGAAGATTCAAAGTAAATGTACAGAGACGAAACGATAAATCTATCAAATCAACGTCGTCAACAGGCAAACCCACAAATAGTTCTCGAAGTTTCGATTCGGTTGCTCCATTTTGTAAATGTGAAGTGATCGTTTTATGTAATGTAATTAATTCTAGTAGGTAGCTACTTTTCTATTGGTTAGCGGAAAAACGTATTGGGTGACTTTTTATTTACCAATAGAGTATTGTGGATGAGTATTCCCCTCCTGTTGTTAGGAGAGGCACATTCTCAAAGAGTGGGATATAAAAATGAATTGCAGTCAATCTATGGAAGTAAAGCAATAGGGTACATTCCTATCAGGTTCATCAGGTTTAGCTGGAGTTGGTACGAAAAAATATTAGGTCGTGGCACGTAACTCAATGTGTTACGAAAAGAAGAGGGTTTGGATTACAAAAATTTTTAAGGGAAAAGAAAGTCTTCAATTTTAATTCTTGAATCATTTGCTAAACGCCGGTTACAATAACATACCCTCAGGTTTGGATAGCCACACTAAAATTTGATTGCTAAGACATTTTTTTCTTCATTGATTGCTCTAAAATACATGTTGTCTGGTAATCAATCTGTAATAGTGCTATCTATACGTATGTTATTAAAATTGGCGATAGTCAATAATTTTCAAAGTAGAGTGTCCATTTCCATTTTGTAGATAGCTACTGTGAATAGACGAGAAGGTTTGTGTGAAGGGGTGTTTGCACCGAACTCGTTTCTTGCTTACGTTAGTTTCTCTTCAAGCTCCGCATCAGCTACATTAACCCTTTTTGTGTGAAGCCTGAATAAGACGTAATCAACAATTTCGTTTTTAGTTCACCCCAAGGACTAATTATCGTGCGACGAATAGTGCGCATAGAAAAAATATCGTGGCAGTAGGTTTTTAGATACTTATAATATTCTTATTTAGTTTCGTCATAAAACTTCAAAATACTTACTATGTCCTTTTACTGGACAGAGTAAGTAATTTATTTTTAATTTCGTTTCTTAAATTTGCTTTTTCATGTTTTAGTTCCTTAGTATTTTGTGATCCTTCCTTCTTTCGGCTTCTTCCGCATAAAATCAATTATAACCCGTTTTTAAAATAACCCACTGAAAAATAAGATAACCAAATGAAATATCAAATGTGTCTGTTAATCTTGTTCTAGTTTTATTATACTGTTGCCCACCCTGCTTGTCTTTACACGTTTTATACCTACCTATATCTATCAGTGTTCTCAACTCGGGCAAATTGAAACAAATTTCCTACACAGGCGCTACATTCAATTCAGCTCACACCGTTGCCTATATTATCCTTCCATCAGTCAACTTCAAAGAGCGCCGGCTCCCGATCGCACATATTTCACAGTCATTTGAATGAGCCAAAGGCGTGATAACCAATGTAGGCGTAGAATTACAGTAAACCCTTATTTGATACTGGTCGATTTGTTACCAAATTTTTGATTTATTAATTAAGTCTTTCAACTATAGTCCAGAAACAGTTAAAGACTAAGTTTCCCTTATTTCATTAACGCGGTCAAATTGCCGGATTTCACCGCCATTTCAAGAAGCCAAAAGCGAAACGTAATAAAGAGCTGCAGTCGAATTATGTATTTGAGCTCCAATTGTCTACTGATCGACTTGATAACAGAACAATTCGTGCTTCCAATTCCTAAAATTACCATTCCAATGTTAATTCTAATTTAAATTGTTCAGAACCTGTTTTAAAATTAGTTATACCTGCAGATATAGAAGTTGCTAAAATGAACTAAATAATCTTTTAGCCTATCTAGCTCACCTAGCCTACCTAGCCTAACTGGCTTACCACTCAGTGCAAAACCTAAGCCGAAAGAACTATATGGATGATGTATTTTTTTTGAAGTCATAAAGAGCACTACCTATGAATTAACTAACTTTTTAGCAATGACAATGTAAATGGAAAATAATTTAAGTCGTGAAGGAATAAACAAGCTAGATATCTAGTATTTTGGTTGTGGAAACGATTCACGTGTAGAGGTCCGTACTAACGGAATATTAAAGTGCCTCTTGGGGTTTGCTAAGCCAGTTTCAGTGTAAAGTTTTTGAAAACTTGTGCGTGTTACAACGTATAGTACTACAGTGTAATTAATGAAATGTACCTACTAAACCATATTTTTATGTCAAATTATGAGAGTTTCAATTATGAAGTTAACGCATTTTGATTACTGAATCTACACTAAAATGGAATGTTTTTCCAGTACTTAAGGGAATGTTTTATAGACATTTCAAAGAGCCGAAAGCGAAACGTAACAAAGAGCTTGGGGTGAAATTACGTATTGAGCTCCAATTTGCTGATCGACTTGATAACAGTACATTTTCGTCTGGCAATTTTTAAAATTACTATTCTAATGTGAATTTCAATTCAAATTTCGAAGAAGAAATTTAGAATTTTCCACTTCTAATTGCCATTGTGGGCTGGAATGGACCCTTGGTAAAGAACCTTATTTCACCGAAAAAATAAACTAACTATAAATTGCAATTAATGTAGGTTTATATTGTCAATGGCCAGACTAAATACTTTTATATGACCAGATGGAGTGATACTATATTAAAGAAAAAGTAAAAGTGGGCCCAACATTTTTACCTTTTCAAAAATTTAAATACGCAACAGAGAGACAGGAGGTTTTAAGGTCACCACAATGAGAAAGAAAATACTAGAATACACTTGAGAAAAATATATTGGTAGAGATTATGTATCACCACGTAAAACCAGTTCCTGCCAAAATGAAAGCAACAACAATTTTTAGGTGTCCCAATCATCCTTCTTGAGAAGCTCATCTTTTTGATACCTTGACGTGTAAAATCCTTTGGGCCGTAAAAAACTTTTTTTACGTAAATTATAGAACACTGTTTATTTTTTATGATCAAATTGTAATCTCTAGGGGAAATACACAAGTTGGACAGTACTCGTATCTCTGCTGATAAACTAATCGGGCTTAGCGTGCCGCACAAATAGAATATTCTAGTGTCTTTTGGGGTTTGCGAAGCCTTCGTGAGTCTAAAGTTTATGTAACCTTATACAAAATTTTGTAGCCTAAAATTTTTAATATTTGGAGAAATCTTGAACTTCAAATCTAAAAACCAAATTAAACGCTAAATCCTTAAACTCCAAAGGGAAAAGAGTAAAAATTATTATATTTTTTTAAAAATTCTAATACCAGTTCCTAATTTTTTACAACATAAAAATCAGTGTCAAACGTAAGAGCCTTAAAAGCTTTAGGAAATTAAGTAAAAATTTCAGTTAAAATGAAACCCTTTTAAGGAGTTTTAAGGTTTTAAATTATATATAATTATATATGGATACATATTTTACGAATTTCAACAAATACTCGTACATTCTAGTTGGACAGTATCTGAGGAAACTAATCGGGCTTAGCGTGCCGCACCAACAGAATATTCTAGTGTCTTTTGGGGTTTACAAAGTCCGTTAAAGTCTCAAGTTTTTGTAACCTTATAACTGCGGCAAGGTCTTGAAATAATGCGGTATACAAAAACGGGTTTTGGACTTTCTCCCGACTATTTCATAAAGTTTTTGAAAATAGCAAAAGTTTGTAAGAAAATTTGGATTTATTTTCTACCTAGTTTTATCACATTAATAATTACTCGACTGTGCAAGCAGAGTGAACAATTGAGATTTAAAAATTACGCAATAAAACCGAAGCGTTCTACAAAGAATATTATGTCGTACAATACCAGACATATTAAATATTATTCAGATCCAGATTTATTGCAGGCTTTCAAGCGTTATAAACGGCTAAGAACAGCATTTCCAGTCAGACTCGTGTCTTGTTTGAATTATTATAACCAACCAACAATGGAATTTGGATTTCAGTATTACGAACAGCAAATACACATGCCATTGTGTACAGGATACAGTGTTATGTGTGTATTGGACCAGTTTACCTTCAGGAACAACATAGATATGCAATGTCTACTGCTTGTATGAACACCAGAACATTAATATGCATCGGACGTAAACGAGCGCAATCGCCCAATAAAATCTACAGCTGAAGAGATAGATACCTAATTCAAGCTAATTTATTCGTAAATGCAAAATATTGTTTGTAACCCATTAGTGACCCACTGCAGGGTCGGCACTCCTCTCACAATACGAAGAATGTAGGTAAGTCTTAGCTACGCGCTAGCCTAGTGCGGGTTGGTTGGCTTCACGTGCGTTTGAAAACGATCGAACTCTCCGGCATACAGGTTTTCTCAATATGTTCGATATTTTATTTCATAAAATGTAAAGTATTTCTATAAACAGAAAAAAGTATTATTAAAATAGTGGCGTGACTTTGTCTGCCTGTCTTTGATTATTTTAGTGTCTAACTAGTTTCGATTTCGATGAGAGTTATTAGAATAGTTAGACTTGGCTAAACTTTGAAATTTTACTACTTAGCATGCCAAAAAAGTGTTCTAATATTGAGCTACTTCTATCAATTTACAATTTTGAATTTACAATCTTGGAACAGCATGTCCTTTGATTTCGCTCTAGGCTTCCGTTTGCTGCGAGAAAAGACCCGTTTCCAAAAGTGGCACCAAGAAACGCAGCCTATGGGCATTTTCAAAATCGATTTGCAGAACAAAGCCGTTTACAGTTGAGCTGGTTCGGGCTACGTATCGCTGGCACTTTATGCATGCTAATGTGCTTGTTCACATAGCAAAGAGCCGAGTGTAGACCGTACACTCATATTGCCTCTGCGCTTCTGAACTATAGATACGGTTGCTTTCTGTAAATTTGGTACGGCAGTCTTGAAATAATGCCTAAAGTGTTAAGTCGTGTTCGGTAAGTGAACACAACTTACAACATTATCTCTGAACTCCCATTGATACGGTGTTCTGTGAATTTGGCACGCAGTTGAATTGAACATTTGCTTAGAATTTGCTCAGGAAAAATAGATAGGTGGATGTAGATATACCTATGGATGCTTGTCCATTTTAAATAACACGAGCACATTTATATTGTCTTTCAATTGCGAAAAAAGTAATTCTGATGAAACAGGTAAATAATTAAAATCCATTTGTTTTTGCTTTTCGTATGATTTAAGTGAATCGTTTGGAATACCTACCTAGTATGTCGTCCGCTATGACTTTGGTTCGAACGCTACGTGATCGCTTGCACCCGATGCGCTTGTTCAAACAGCAAACGGCCGAGTGTGACCGTACACTCATATTGTTTCTGAACTCGTATAGATAGCTACGGTTGTGTTCTGTGTATTTGGCTCGTAATAGGATAAGCCTTACCATCTGGTAAGGCTTATCCTATTCGTATTAAAATCAGCATTAATCATCATTAGCATCAAATTCGTATTAATGCGTTTCAGCGTCATTTTCAAAGTTTAAAGTACCAGTCTATGATGGAAGGATACCGTTAAAACAAATTAAAAAAATATCGCCAGTTAGTCTTTTGATAGGTATATATGGAAATGAAATCTAAAATCAACATTTAGGTATAGAGAATTTAAACTCATCATTCACTGCGTTAGCACACCTCTTAGCCGCGAAGGTTTGCCACCGTTTGTCCGTTGCAATACGGGTGAAATATTCAAGCATTTCGCGATTTCGCGCGCATTTCGCGATTCCGCGGCGGAAGTGTGCTACCAGCGTCAAACCTCTGCTCCGCTCTGAATCGAACCCAGGACACTCCGCGCAGCGCAAAGGCGTTTTGTATCACTGCGAAACGCAGGTTTTCGTAGTATAACGTGAGTTATACAGGATGAATTTATCAAGTGTTCCTGGATGGCGTGATTGTAAATTATTGCATCCTCTATACAGAAAATCTTAAATTATGTGTTAACAGAACAGTAACAAAATAAACGTAGCGGCCGTAAACGACAATAACATCACGAAATAACTTACAATCATCGAATAAGTTTAAAAAAAACTGCATTAGGAAGCGATACTTGGCTCTCAACCAGCGAACGAACGACGCATCTGGGAAATTTCTGGCCAAAAACGTAGCAAACCCGAGCTTAACCGTGAGATAAGTCAGTGCAATTTATAGGCCGTAAGTTTTTAGAACCACTCTATAGAAGTAAAAATCGCTCGAGTTTTGTTACAAAAGAAATAGAAAATTTTACATCTCATTCTGTTTGGTCGCTTTAATGTTGGCTACATTTGAAACAAACCTTTTTTAACACAGATAACTAAGTACCGGCCAACTGAGGCAAGTGGGCGACCACGGAGTAACACTGGGAGGGTTTCCAGTGCGTTGGCGGCTAGGAAGAGTACTCTTTTCCGCCTTTTTACGTCTTTTTTGGATAACCCTATGTTGAAGCTTGTTTCACATTTTACAATTGCCAAGCAAAAATGAACGTAAACAATTGCCGAACTGTGGACGTAAAAGTCCTAATTTTGATTAAATCAACCAATTTTTTTAAATTTAACTTTAATCTGTTCCACTTTTTTTCAACAAGGTGGTGTATGTCTACACCATCTGTAAAAATAATTAATCGCTTTATTTTAACATAAAAGAAGAACAAACAAAAACTTCAGAAATCAAAAGTAGCTTTTGTTACGCACCAGCCTTTCAGTCATATAAAATCACGGCAATCTATCGCTACATTTCGCCGCTTGCCTTCAGTTTTACTTATTTTAGTCTTAGTCTATTGTAAGTACTAATATTACTAACACTCATACTAAGGTAACAGGAAGTTCTATTAGGTTCATTACCTACATTACAATGCAGTGGTTATGTTAATTCTGTACCATGTAATTTTTAGGAGCAATTTGGCACAACTCGATCGTAATTGCTGAGAGCAAATGCCAAAGTCGGACAATTGAAATCCGAGATTCTTGGGTCGTAAAATTAATGTTATGGTCCGTCTTCTCGTAAAGTAAATTGGGATTTTAATTACAACTTAACAGAATCCTTGGAAAAACCAGCATATATATAAGTTCATTTATATTTGTCACATCGAGTAACTGTTTAACATAATATTTACAACCCACAGTAGGCCGCTAGTAGTGTAGAGTCTACAGTCTATAGTCAGTAGACGACATAAATACTATAGATTTTTTGGTAAAAAAGTTTTTTGGAAACTCGTAAATATCGGAACAAAAATATAGGTACAGAAACATATAAAAGACTCGTATAAAATTCCCAGATGGAACTGTTTTACAGGGTTCACAGATTTGCTCACATTCGTCCTTTTTTTGAGTTCATGTTTGTGAATGATCATTGATCACGCTTTCATTCATTCAGCCAAAAAATATATTAATTAAACTAATATAAGAACCTAAAATAAGACTATTTATTAAAACACTCATAAAAAAATTACTTATTTTTACACATTTACGCCACATACAAGTGGGTTTCAGAGAAGAATGTAAGACATTTGTTACGATACCATCATATTAACTTTCTTCTGCCTCCCCAATTTATCCGTTTGCATAAAAAGTGACCAAGAACAAAAGAAAAGTCGGATGGCACCGATTCTCGTGATTGATGGAACTCATCCCTCTGGGCTAAAGACATTATCAGCTGATTCCATCGCCAATCTATCACAATAGGGGACACTTATTTTTAAAACCACTCCGCTCAGCAACTCGGACGATTAATTGGTATATTATTATTATTGTTGAAACCCCACGCTGAAATATGTAAATACCTCCACCAATATCAAAACATCAATCATGATATCGAGCTAATATAGCAAACCAAACAAGATTATTTGAGGCCGTGTAATTGAGGGTATTCAAGTATCTTCGTTTATTGTAACAACACAACCGTGGGAACGGGTACAGGCTTCTTAGGTACCAGGAATACGTGTGAAGCGAACATTTACTTGTATTTGGTAAGCGTTCGCAAGATCGTTTGGAAACGATTTCCACGAAACAGCGTCATAATATGATTTTCATAACAATGCAAATGAAGTTTAACAAAGCTCAAAGCCGGTCTGATTCGGATGCCTACTTCACTACTCTTGGTTACGTTACAGTAATGTGAAAACTTATACAATCGCGTAAAGGAATGCACGTTTATACGAAATACTTGAAGGTAAGAATTCGTAGCGTGAGATTCTGAAACGCCTTCCTTGAATGGCTTCATGAAGTTTAAGTTTCGTTGCAGAGGTTTTGTAAGTGGGTAGGTCATCGTAGATTTCTCAGGGAGGTACCTAATCATCGACCACACAACTCGCTGGGAAGCAGCAAGTATGTACTTCATGTCTTATGTTTCGCTTGCAGAGTAAGTAATATCCATTGGAGATACTTTATATGAGTCCTCATGAATAGCAACTCCGAATCATTAGCCACAATCAACCTCAGATGGGTTTCTATCCTATATGAGATTGAACATGGATGCCCGTGGGTAACCTCTTAATATCGGCGCGAATGAAGCGCGCATAGCACCGTTGCTTGAGGATATCGCATCGAGAGCGATCGAAAAATTAATCAACGTCGGGCGCGATCAGTTCCTGGTGGGTGATCTCTAGTGGCGAATTAAATCGGTCTTGATTTATTAATAAGATACTAGTCGTGAATCCTTATCGGAGGCCCTATAGGTTGTTTGAAGACATACGACACGGGTTAGCCACTAGCAAGTTTCTCCACCAATCCGCATTTGAGCGTGTTTGTGAAGTTTTTATTGCGTTGCAGGCAAAATAAAGCGTAACAGAAACAAGTATAATTTGTAATTTATTAAACTAATTTGTAATCGCATTTATGTGGCGGTTATAATAGCGATCAAATGAACGTGAGAACTATGCAGAGAGCATACGGAAAATGCACTTGTGTTTTGTAAGCGTCCATAATACAAAATTGTTTGAAAACTTTGCTCACTCTGTTTCGTAAAGTTTGTTTGGTCTGATTGTATTGTTTTATGTGTGTGCTTTTTATTTCTCAATATTAATTGAAAATGAGATGAAAATCTCACTTCAGTTCACTTTTTGCATTCATTCCCATTTTCTTCTTTTTATACCTTAAGGCCTTGTGATCTCCATCTATCTCTCCGGAAAAAAAGTCTCTACCACAAAAACTTCTATATCAAATAAGACAGAGAAGGTAGGCATACTTATGTAATGTGGTACACATAGCATGAACAAATCAACGTGCTATTGTCTAGTTGAAATCCTTATATAGAATCACCAGGACGACTTCCACCACTGGTCAAAAGTTGTCGTTACGTGTGTCCCGAATCACGCGGAGTTTCTAATACAAAATTTAGACTTAGATCACCTCGATTGAAGGGTAAACTTTCTTCGTCAAATATATGGAGTAGTCACTGAAATTCGGAATTGATCCCCTAAGTCCTGTAAGTTTACGAAGATATGCATTACACCCATATATATACTCGTAGGACAAATGGAAACCCCAGCGTTGTCTTATTTGCACAATGTAATTTAGAGCTTGGCATTTCAATACAAGCAGCAGTATGCTATTTATGGTATGCTAATAAGACCGATATTGCTAAGATGTTTAGTCATGTAGGAGGGAAGTGCATACAGGTAGTATGTGAATTTGAACTGATATTATTAATGCATAACTTCGCATCGATCATAATAATAATATTATCAAATACCTAATCATGTAATAAAAATGTAATGGCACTGGTAATTTAAAATGCAAAATTTAATATCAAGTTCTGAGTCGCATCAGTTCTTTCCTGTTATAAATTTTTTTGTGAATCAGCAACGTTTTGTGGCATTGTTAACTTAAATGTCACGAAAAATATTTAATCTTATGCATATCAGTCATAATATCATTATCAGTTGTATAACTTACGAGTATATTGATCCCTTCCGGAATTATACGGCTGATACTGATATGCGATATCTGAAAAAAATTTTATACAAGTAGTCAACCAACATTCAAATGTAGGAAGATGGTTCATAGGTAGTAGTCATTATACCTCCCTAGAGAAGATACGAGTAGCTTACCGCTACCATTTACCCCGTCGGCCGCAAAACAGCACGTTTATCATATTTTTCTCTGTCCTTTTTGATGCAAGTCCAGTATCACACGTCCGCTTCAAGAATAAAACAAATGAAGCGTAGGTACTTAAGAGAAAATGCTATTCCGTCCAGTCCACTCCTCCACACTGCGTTTGACGCTAACTACGAGTAATGCACTCACGCTTGAGGAGGACGTGGGAAGAATTATTATTCAAAACAAATGGATTTATTTCTATCAGTCCACTTAATCAGTTCTTGAAAGTTCTATATTACATAGTTCATAAGATACTGCTCCAAACAACGAAATATCTAAACTTATATAGCTTTGATTTCGAGAGCATTCGAGAAATGAAAAGGAGGAAGTAAAAATTTCCCTTTTGTCAAAGAGGGCTATTACATTCAATGAACCCTTTGTACCAAGCCGGTCAAGGAAGGAAGAAATAGTCCAAAGAATTTTGACTATTTCACTGAAAGCCAGGAGCAAGATAGATGCGACGACAGCTCCTGTATAATAATAACGGAATTCCTTCATTAAGTCAGAGAGAAATCTTTTGCTAGGACTAATGTCACCAGAGTTTTGGGATTATATTGGACTATTATAAAGATGTACTTGAGAGTAAGAGAGCGATTTTTTAAATAATTTCGTACCGGGGACATTTTATATGAGGTGAACATCTTAGTCCTCATGATCAGCAAAGCACCCGCGTACAACCACACATAGGATTTTTTCTATTCGAGGTTGGTTGCGGGTGTCCGTGGGCCGCAGTGACCACTAACATCAGGTAGCCTGCATGCTCTGTTGCTATTCAAATACAAAATATATAATATTATAAAAATATACCGTAAGTAAAAGAACTGGGAGTAATCACAGATCTGAAAATAGCTGAATATGTATGTGTAAATTTTACGGTATTTAATAAATGATCATGAAGAAATAATAAGTAATTATTTATTTATGAATATCGTAAATTTTTTAAAATAACATTTTGTATAGGTAATTACCTAAATTAAGTCCCTTTTAGTACTGAAACACTGGTCACTATAACGTCAGGGTGGAGTGCGGCTCCGAGAGATGTAACTCAATTCATTCCGAAACCTCCTTAAGATTTTCTTTCACCACAGTTTTTAGCTTTTAATTGCAAAGAAAATGAGACGTGAGAGTTTTCATCCCATTATTTTAAGAGAAGAAGCATTATTTCTAGGTAAAAGTTTAGTGATTTATGCTTGAGAATAAAATGTTGGAACATGTAAAATTTTAATTATTTTGGCTGTATATTAAAAAATACGCGTCCCTATCTGAATATTCAGTTAAATAAAAAAGTAACATAAATGTAAGTAAATATGAATGGGTACTTATTTACTTCCAACTGAAATAAAAATGCTGAGAAACTCAATACTTTTAACACACTTAATAGTAAAAAATTGTTTTTAAAAAACGATATTGCGCTTTCATTTAATAAAACCATGTTGTACAATCAACATAAATTTTCAATTCCAATACCACGAAACCGAAACAATAAATAAACAAGAAACACTTTTCAGAGTTCGAAATACAAAACTCTCGAACAGAAAGCAACTACAACGATTTCTTTTCAATGAAGCACTCAGACGATTCAATTCAATTCGAACATAAACAGAATTCGAAAACTTGGTCTATATGCAAACTATTAATCTCCACTATTATGGAGCTAAAACCAACCAGAAGCTTAAGTTTTGTGCTCTTGTGCTACAACTAGCGAATGGCTGAACGAGCTGAACGAAATAACGAAAGAGTATTTTTTCAAAGATTTCTGGAGTTTTGGATACGATACGTTATAAGAAAACGTCTTGACTTTTGGATCGCTTATATTCAAACAATGCCTTACATTAAATTCAGCTGAAGTCTAAAATGATTGCTGTTTGTTTTTTAAAGTCACTGAAATATATCTTCTTTTTACATTTTTCTTATCTTTTTTACATGTGCATTTATTTCTTTTGGTGATGGTAATTTATTTTATGTGTGGGAGTATTTTCTTCTGCTTTTTCTCCCAATAAATAACAATAGAGAGGTCACTAGGGCGACCAAAGTAGGTTCACTATAATGTATTATGTTTGAAATTATTTTAATGCAGGTGAAATGATTTTAAATTGAGTGTAATTAAATTGAACTGTAAAGCGAGCATCGACTACAAGTTATTCGTCGAGCGTGAGACATCAGTAAATCGATAGGTACTTCAAGTCTAAAGTACTGTAGAGTACTGGATATTAACTTTGAAAAGTTTACGTTCCAATTGGAAGACTGTCAATTGTTATTGATTGCGTCTAAAGCGGCCTTCGTCGAGCTCCACTGAAATTATGTTTGCCTAGTACATGAATAAAACAGGCGACTAAGTCTAGAAGTGGAAGGACGTCTTAGATTCGAACTCGAGTAATTTGTATACAAATTTATTTTCAGCTTCCTTTTGAATAGTCGCAGACGCGACGTTGAAATTAAATTTAGTTTAGTCAAATTAGTAATTAATTATTCAATTTAGTTTGAAGCCCAATGTCTAAGGGCTACTTAAATTTAGCTCAAACTTCCTAGTGTAGGGTAGTGTAGTAGAAAAGTAGATCCTCAGGTTACATAACCTGCCGTGAAGCATGATCTTGGGTCTTGGAGTTTCACCATTGATATTTTATTTGATCATTATAATTTGAGATAGAATTTCTAACTGATTGTTATATCGCGACAAAACCTGGATGCCTCAGAGTTCTCAAATGCATGTGAAGTCCACAGTAGGCCATCGTTGTAGAACTTGTAGACCAACGGCTATATCCTTTTACAATGAGACTATAGGCGACTCGACCCTACAGTGGGTCTACTTATGCGCTACAGACATTTAAGTTTAGATGTGTGTGTCCATAGATGATTTGCATAGATATTGAATGCATCTATTTTGTGTTGGTGTTGAGTTATAACGTTATAAGACAACTAATTTTATCCGTTTGTCCATATAAAAAAATACGGAACATGCCGTGATAAATCAGTGACAAACAAATGACACTGAACTTAGAGTACTCGTATATTAGTCACAGTAATTCTCGTACCCGGTACGTATCTGTGCAAGTCCGGTAAAGCATGATGAATCGCTGCAAGATTCAAATATGATCCTCTTCACCTAGCAGATTAGTTCTGATATACTCGCACTAACATATGAGAGCAGTTTATGCTAGTCTCTGTAGCTGCTCTGAAAATTTGCAAGAAGAAGAATGATAATATAATTTACCTCAAAAATTACTAACGAGTTTGTTGATTACATTATAGGGTTTTTTATTTTATTTATTATAGTCTCTAAGGCTTAAGAAATTCCATTTCATCCATTCCATTTCTTTCTATTTGGTCCTTAACTCATGAGCATGTACCAATTTATGTTCATGGTTCCTTTTGAAAAGGAAATAATTTGATTATCATTGAGTTTGCCATACTAAAAATCAAACAATCCCACTGAATATTTTTTACAAAATGTGTCAATCACCTGTCAGCTTGTCAGACATCCCGATATGGTGGAGTTCAAAAATTTAATGATTAATCGGAAAACCGCGAATCCTGCGGCTTCCTAATTGGACGGTTGCTGAGTTGGTACAAATTACTTTTTCATCGTATACAAAAGGTCCATTATCCACTCAAATTAGTTCCCCAAGGAAGTCATTAATATTAATCAATGTTTGAAAGGTTCTGCGGCTAAAATATCAAACCAACGGAGGTTTTACCTAAACCTTTTGTAAATATCGGGGAGAATTATTCATTAACAGTAGTCAGAAATAAACCTTATTGTCTTTATTATAGGATTAATTGTTAGACAAATTTTAAAACCTGTATATATATTTTTAATAGTAGGAACATAGGCCAGATTTGTATCATATCAACACCGTATACCGTATCATATAAAAGAGTTAAAATAAATGATTGTATAAAAATCCATAATTATAGTATTTTACATCACAATACAAAACATTCACCCCAAAAATGTACAGAAAGCAAACAAAAAGCTTTAATCTGCATAATATTTTTCTGAGTAAACAACTGCAAACCTAATTTTACCTTTATGTCATACATGGTTAAATTTTGAATAGCAAGGGTACGCGTGAAATTTTAATTGGGGTGTTCTTTTAAGGGCTGCCGGCTCAAACTTTTGGGTTGACTGACAAAGTAATAAAAATCGTTTCCGGGAAAACCTCACTTTTCGTTCGGACCTGGATGAAAATTCTCAGTAAAGTGATTTTCACAAGGACCGTTCGAATTTCTTAGAATTAATTAATATTAAAGGTACTGCATATAGCGGTGAAAGCCCAATGGCTTAGAATTCGACCTCGAAGCGATGGGTCCAGGTTCAAATCCCAGTGGCACGCACCAATGACTTTGTATTACTGCTGCTACGGTGAAGGAAAATATCGTGACGAAACCTGCATGCCTGAGAATTCACAAAAAAATGTTCTCAAAGGCATGTGAAATCCACTATAAGTAGTGGGCTAAGGCCTACATCCCTCTCATTGTGAGAGGAGACCCGACCCTGTAGTGGGTCATTAATGGGTTACTGACAAAAGGTACTGCTAATGTACCTATTTGATTATTTTTTTCCACCTATTTTGGGTGCACCGACCCGCATTAGGCCAGCGTGGTGGACTTAGGCCTACATCCTTCTTTGGCAGGAGACCCGACCCTGTAGTGGGTCGCTCATGGATTAAAGAAAGTTTAGATGCGTGCGATCATTAGTGCTAGATGTTAGTGCTGTATGTTTGTACGAGTTTAATGTACATTATATATTATACACCTTTGTTCGTCCAACTTGTAAGTATTTTAATTTTATTTAATTTTCTAATTACAAGTGTTTATGTATTGGGGAAAAATTAAACGATTTTTTAATAAAAAGTAGCAAGTATTCTCCAAGCTTTCTAAAAAGTAAAGCAATTTGAATAACTACGTTGATTAAGTCTCGTGTGGAATTTAAAATAGGCTTAGTTATTTCAAGGAATTAATTCGTATATTAGCTAGAAAATAGCGAGGGCTTTTTAATTTAACGACTGGCACGTAATCAAATTCTTTGAAAAGGTCAGTTTCATACTATACTGGCAAAAACACTTAAGATAATGAAATTGTATTGAGATGGGCCCAATTACTGTTGCATTATGTCTCGTTAAACATTTTAAACAGGGCTTTCTTCATCATTAATTTCCAAAACCCAGGTTGTTCACGTTTTATTCATTTTAAGGGATCATCCTAAGGTAGCTTTGCCCGGACAGTGTCTTACTTTTATGAATTATGAAGAGACTATCGACCGTTCAGTACAATAATCCGTAACCTTAAAATGAGATATTCAATATTTGAAGTTCAAAAACTTTCACTTGTGGTAGAATATTTCACGTAATCTATAAAACTGACATAAAGATCAATATTATAAAATTATAAATATTTAAAACATTATAATAAATAATAAAATAATAAAATAAACACAGTGAATTACAAGAACTCTACTGAACGTGTCACCAGAATGTTCTAGAACTTTTATTTTGAACCCTCTAGCTGCTACATTGACGGCACGAAGAACCCTCACATCTTATCCTGTCTTGGGCAAAGTGAAGTGAACCCTTAAAATCCGGCGATGAAGTGTAAGCCGGCCCATAATGTCCTACAAATGGATTTGGCGTCGTAAATCAGCGCTAAGGAATTCGTTTAACATAAATCTGAAGTCGCCCGCGCAGGACGTATTAATAACTTTCCTCTGCTTAAGGTGCGTACATAGAGGATAAGAAAAGTTGCGATTAAAATTATATGAGTTGTTTCGAACAAAATAATATGCTTTATAGAAATACCGTCAGTACTTGGATAATTTAAACATGTGACTAGTCGCGCGTCCTTAGGCATGCAGTAAGTGATTAATTCGACTAATAAGCCCATATAAATTGTAAAGAAAGTTATCAAAATAGCAATAGCTAAAATAGTATGTTAAATTACAAGATTTTTTTAATTACAATTAGAATAAATAGTAATTAATACAATAATTGGTACTATTGGAGGATTTAATCAACCTTATTTACGTAAATTACGAGTTTTATTATTTTCTTGATTAAACATTTTTAAATACAAATAAGTCGTAAAGTTTAAGAATACCTGTGTGCTCTGCCCTTTATAATGTACACTCTGGCTATCCACTCTATGTCCAGGTGAGATATTAGCGCAGAATATGAGCAATATGTTACATTGTGAAATTTTGGGGAGCTCGTAATAGTCTTGCATAATGTATGTAAAAGATTTACGGTATGGCTATTTGGTCAGAACGCTGCACTTGCGATCTTGCCATTAGATGCTATCGTCAGCAGTATTTATCCGGCCAGAAATAGTTAACTTTACGCGAAATAGGGTTAGACTTGGCTGCTATTTTATAAGGAAATGGATTTTTGTTGGATTTATAATTAGGGTCTATTTATAAAAACATAATCACTTCACACGATGGGATGCTAATATCACAGGTACTTTAAGTATAATATTTTATTTTCATATGAGCGCTTCTTGTCATAAAATGATGTTTTTTTCCTATGAAAGAAGATTCTTAGAAGGATCTGGTAGAATATCAATTAACTTAATTAACTGTGCTCGTTATATTCCTAAACCGTTGTCATCATTTATACAAAATTAAATACTAAAACATGCTTAAACGCTAATTTTAAACTGAGATAATTTCTTTATTTTAAAAGTTTTTACTGGTGTTTTCCACAATAATTAACAAACAAATAACGACCGTCCAACGTAACTCTGGAACAGCAGCAAACGTAGAAACAAGGTTGGTGCTCGTACAAGTATATTTACTCCTGGAATTTCTATTCTATTTTATTGCGCACGATATCTCTAGAGCTGGTTCCGTTCCTGCGGAACCACGATAGCGACGTAACGTATGGCTGTAAAATGTACCTATACCTATTAGTTAGCCAAAACTTAGGGATTTGCCTTTACGCTGAATTTAAATTTTTATTTGCCTTGCTTATTATTCGCTATGCTTTTAGTTGAGGCGATTTTACCCCACCTTCCCTTCCCTTTAATTATTCTTTCATTAGATAATCTGTTTTCAAATCTCTATTTAAAAAAAACAATTGCTGTTGAAAATGACTGTGTCTACAGTACAATAGTACAATAGTAGGATCGAATGACGCATCTAAGTTGGGTCAATAGTTAAGTCAACAGTTGAGATGGATCCAGTGTTGCGTCAACAATCTAGTCAATTGTCCCGTCAACGTGAAAGTAAGGTAGGGTCACCAACTAGACTAAGTGTCGTGAGAAGTTTTTTTTTTTACATTTTCAAAAAGCCATGTTGTGTAGGCCTGACATTTCCTATGAACGTTTCTAGGACCAATTTATAAATAAGTCTGAGCAAAATTGGAACAACAAAGGAATAGACTTAGCCATAAATTAGGAATCAATCCTTCAAAAGCCCGAAAAAAAGAGAATCATTCAATCTATGGGCGGATTCAGCTATTCAGGACTCGATAACTTAAGACGCAATTCCGTTTGATCCAACTGTAATTATTAATTAATTAACTGAGGGTACTCGTGCAAATCCAGCTTAACTATTCGGAATCTTATATAGGGTTTGTTTTATTTCTCAGTATCTGTATATATATATTCGTCTACGTCATACTTCATATATGAGATTTAGTTATTTTCATAATATATGTCTAATAATAATCTATTTGAAGCATAAAAATGCTTATATAATCATATGTAAAAGTTTTATAATGAAAATATTTTTCTAGTAGATGAGTAGCAAACGGGCATTAGACCTCATGGTGATGAACAGTAACTGCACCCCAATCTTCATGACGTGATTCACTCGCAACTCATGTGTCCTCATGTTTGTCTCAAATGGTTGCCGCAACCAAACCTCCCTAACCAAAACACAAGAAACGAAGATTTTCTTCGTTACACTTCCTTCCTTCCTCCAATTTGAGTTACAAGCAAATATGTTCAACCACGAAATTAATAAACACAATATTAGAACAAAATTCAAACTGCTTCGAACTTCCGCAATTTCATGGATAAAACTCTAACTTTACATTATAGAACTTGCCTGTTAGCTACAATTTTCAATCAACGAAGCATTTCTAACATCTTGTGGAAGTATGATCAAGTTGTTACATCTAACTTGCGAGCTACTAATAATAACGATTGTAAGTACTTCGGAAGCCAAAAGCTTCTCGCAAACTTGTGCATTACTGCCGAATTGCATTGCCAAGTCTTTGGCTAAAGTTCTTTGAAAGTTCACTAAAGTTCATTTTAGGTTCGTCTTCTAAATATAACGAATACTTGTTTAGGAATCCATTGTATTCAACGTCTATATCATAATGCAGCTAATATTCTAAAATTAACATTTATCCTCATTTAACATTTATATCGTACTTTTTATGTTCGCCCTCTAAGTTACAACAAATTATATTAAATTAATTATCATTAATTATTAGGAACCCTATTTAGTCTTGAATATAAAAGTCAAATTTAAATTCAGAAGTCAAGTTACTTAGTGTATGTTTTCACCAATACGTAACATACGAGATGTGATTTCGTCAATTTTTTTTATCTTTTTTCCCTTACCGTTTTATTTTTCTCATCTTTTACGGGAATGTCAACCTAAGGTTTTGAAACCACAATGTTTGCATTTCTGGTTGAAATACAATTTTCCCCTAACTAAGAAACATTACGGTACGTAATTTCGCATCAAAAATCACGAATGAATTCTCCTCACAAATTCAATTCCACCCGATAGCTTCGTGAAAATTCCTTTAGGGTTTTTATTAAACCGTTTGGCCACAATCTACGCTAAGTCGGATGTCGGATGCATCATGCAATCTTTTCGCATTCCGTTTTAAATTTTCCCTGAAACCAATAAAAAATCTAAGCAAATGGTAATATTTATGACGCAGGTACGGTAGCAGTCTTTAAGACTTAAAATTATTTTTGAGGTTCATTTTGATCAGCTTACCATAGGGTAAGTTGCCCGGACGACATTTTGTCACATGTCAGTACGTATTTCAATTGAGACAGCTCCATACAGTCTTGTGTTTAAATTTTTCAAATTGGTGGGTCGTTGGCCAATTAGTACAATGCGTGGCAGTCTCTAATCCATGTCAGTAAAATGTTTTAACCTATAAAAAATAACCCGATGCTTTCTTCTAAGAAAAATATCTAAAATTTGCTTTCAGACATTCGAAGTACTACGTTTCCAGGAATTTTCTGAATTTAATATTATTGCCGCTTCGTTTCCACTGAAGCTTTCATCTGTCCCCACATTTTTTTTGTGGCAGAAAATCTGAAATATTCCTTTGAATTAGTTGTTGTGAGTCATGTGTAATTTATTTCGTATGTCATACAATTTATGTTGAGTCTAGGGATATGAAAAGGTAATATATTTAAGTGATTTTTATTAGAACCCTTCAAAATATGCAAAGTATATTATAATAAACCACAAAACTTATTTTTGGCTTTGGGGCGTACCTATTGTAATACAGTCTACTCTGTGCTGTAAGAAGTGGCACTACATTCGATTCCCAATGGTGTAGAAATGTGAATTATTGGCTTAAAATCCAGTTTTTGACTCGATTGTTTTAGTTCTAAACGTCTTTGTGCTAGTCAATTTACGTTCTTTACAAAGGAAAAAAAAAGTTAAAGCTTAAATATAATTAACATTATGCGATTGTTTTTATGTCATTTTCTGTTATGATTTACAATAAATAGTTAATTTATTGCATTGCATTGTAAATTATTACTAAAGAAATAACATTAAACTTCACTATTTTTGTATTCAGGTAAATTCAGGTAGTACCTTACCATCACCCCATACATCTCCTAAAGAAATGTCTTCTACCATTCAGGTAATAAATCGTCTATCCAATAAAAGTTTATTTAATACTAGGGAACGACTTAATACAGGCGTAAGTTGATAGCAAATAAATTCGATCCAATCCAAATATTCGTAAGAAGTGTCAAGAACCGCAAAAGGCGAACCGCTATAAATTGGGGGAAATATGAGTACGGCCCTCGATAAAGTCGCGGTATTATGGATGGATATTATGGCCTATTGAAATCAATGAGGAGGTCTTTATTGAAACTTCACTAAATTGAAGTCCCTTTTTGGGTTTCTGATAGATGGAGACGGGAGATACGCTGTCTGGTAATTCCTTACACGGGACCCCTAAAGGGTATGGGCGATCTTTATAGTTTTCGAGTGATTTAAAGCTGTGGTCATAACGGGGAGTGGGATTGAATAACTGCCATGAACACTATCGTCAAAAATCGTCTATCGACGTACGGTAAACGTCAATCATAGTATATCATAATTATATCAGTCTGTGTGTGTCATAATTATATCAGACACGTGTCAGCGTCTCATACTAATGGCACATCCTCACTATACGAATACTTTGACGAGTGTTCATGCTCAAGGAAACGGTTGAACGATAGTTGTATGAAAATATGATACCTGTTCCACACTCAATTTAAAAAACCTTGTCTGTAATAGATAAATGATCCACTCAGGGATATAATTATGTATGCCTTAGTTCATCACGGTGGCCCGCATAGGTCTTTTGGAAAGAATATGTAAAATGTTCCCCATAATATTCATTGAGTTCTTGAATCCCTGAGATCTTTTAGAATAATACAATTTACGATCCTAAAAGCTATATTCAAGCATATTTCGTCGTCAAAGCATTTTATTGATTTGGTTTGTGACTGCTATATTGTCAATTAAATCAATAACCTAATAGGAATATACGATGCATTATAATACAATACAACGTCGCAGGCATCATATTCTCAAATGCAATCTCAAATGTCGTTTCTAAAATCTAATGTGCCTTATAAAGATATTATTCCATCGGCTTTGAAATAATTCTTGAAGGTTTATTAACTAATGTGTTCTGTAGGTTATTTCTCTATAGTACCTAATAGGTGACTGACTTGTAGATTGAACAGCTTAGGTTCTTAGTTCCAATTTAGGAACTAGAATAACAAACTCAAGCAGCAAGCTCGTATATTCTAGAATAGTCTAGATCCCTACAAACCAGAATGTGTTCGAGGGTTCCCTTGAGAATTGCTGAGCGTTCCACATCATGTTTGCTTTGATCTTCCCACTTCTAACGAATCTGGGTGTGTTGTGTTTTAGTCTTATGTCCATGGCTTCCACGAGATAGGGATTCTTAATGTGGGGCTACGAGTGTGAGGTAATAATGGCATATTATTATAACAAACACATACTGAACTTCTAAATAGTTACGCAAATTATATGAAAAAAAAAATTGTGTGTTATAGCTTTTAATAGCTTTCTGAAAATTGTGTTCTTTTTTTTAAAAGACAAGCTAATGTTCGATCAAGATAACTTCTTTCATAGAGCCATTGTCGTTTGGCTTTCATTCGCTGCAAAGCAACACGTTTTATGACTTGTCTTTCGTTTCAGGACATGTCCTCATAAATAGCAATGCAACCACACACAAACGAAACAAAACGTTTTTATGTAGTAGGTAATTGAGTAGCAAAAGGTCACGCTTAACCTGATGTTAGTGCAGGCATATCATATAAAGAAACAATCCTAGCTGAGGTTGTATGCGGGTGCTTCGCTACTAATGAGAACTAAGATTTTTGCCTCAAATAAAGTATCCCCGGCATACCTCCCCTGCCAAAACAAGACATGAAGAACACACTCCATTACGACGGGTAAGAGGCAAGCGGTAAGGTAGGTACCTCCCCGGACGAGATACTATGACGCTTCCACCTAATAAAATGTTTTATAATAATATGCAAGAATATTTTCTATGTTAGCGTTAGAATATTTTCTATGAGTAGCAGCGCACTTACACACGTCTACTAGTCTTTTCTACTGTAACCTTGGGATAACCACATTTTCGGTGCATATTTTCTTACATATGACAACGTTCCACGACTTCCACGCAACATAATTATTTCGTCGTCACACTCACACTCCAGTACCCTTAGTCTGAGTTTTAGCAGTTCCGAAACGAAACGCACACATACACAGCTTACCAGACGAAAATGCACAGAGTAATAACCAACAGAGGAAAAAGATTTTTAGAAGAGTTAAAAAATTAATAAAGCATTAGATAAATCATCACAAAATTGCTTTATTTTTAATCAACACTCTTTCAATGTTTAATAACATTAATGAAACATAATAACTGTGAATTGGCCGTAATACACTGTAAAATTTTGAACTAATATTATCCCGTAGGTAATAAATATTTGTTAGTATTATAATGTCTAACAATAAGTATTCATATCTTTCACTCCATACAAAAATTTGATTTTAAATTAGTTAATAAAATTACCTCTAAAAATCTTTTACCTCTATTTGTTATTACACTGTGGACTCCTGTGTAGTAAGCTGTGTAATTATGAATAACGTATCTATCCGAAACGAAACGCACAAGTTTAGTTTTTCTATCGCTAAAACTCAGACTAAGGGTACAGATCTTCACTGGAATGTCTTGGAGCGCGCGCAGGGATTGCTGACGACTCGTACATCTTGTTTGCTTTGATCCCCTCACTTCTCACCGAATACGTCAACGGCTTATGCCTTATACTGCCTTTATTTATTTTGTGGGAAACGTACACTCGGAAATAAATTTTATAGTAAGTATACATCATGACTATCTACTATTACTATACTATACTACTAGATACTTATGTGTCAAACCGTATTGAAATAAAGCTACAAAACTAAAAACACTATGTTCGCTTGGTTTTTTGACCGTTTGAGATTTAACATTTGCGAAAAAGTAATATCCGTCCAAATCTGGACTTCTGATCAAAAAAATTAATTATTGAATTCAACGCAATTCAGTTCAATTCGGCCTAAGATGCCAATAACGTCCTAAATCTTATACCTATCGTCTTAACGTGTCTAATCCGATGTCCAATCTCAAATCACAAATACGACTGAACAGATTTGGGTGAAATTTGGTGCACAGGTACAATAAAACCTAGACCAACATATAGGATAGGTACTTTTTATCCCTCTCTGGGTAAATTCTTATGTCTACCTGCATGAAGTCGTGGGTGGAAGCTAGTATAAAATACTTTCTCAGTACTTCTAACTCCTAAACCTAATATTCGGGTATATTTCGGTAGCCACAGCACCAACGCAGTGGTATGCTGACATAAATCACCACAAAACAGGAAACATTTGAATTACTTTGAGCCACTGCGCTTCAGACGGCGCTATTAACGCGAACACTAATGAAACATTAATCTAATGCATGAAATGATATTGCAAGTGACGTTCATGTATTTCGGAGCGAGCGTGCGTCATCCTTTCCTGCAGAAAAGATTTATCTCATGCAATTTTAGGGATCATTTTAGTTGCCTTTTTGTATAATATATTGTATCAGGCGTTACTTTTTCAGCAACCAACCGTTGTAGAGTCCACATCACCTGATGATGCTCCGTTTTGGGGCGAAACACGTGTCGTGTACTATTGGAATAAGTTATTATGGTATATACCTACTCAGAGAGATAAGGGAGGGTGGTGGGTCCATACCAAAACAAGTTCCACGTGTGCGGATTGTTGCAAAGTTGTTGCAAAAATATAACTACAACTTAAATTGCCTTTTTGTGACAAGGGATGTCAGTATACAAATACTTTTTAATGGCATTTTTTATATTTTTTACTTGATAGATTCGAAATCACACAAACACACATGCACGCAAGCACAAATGCACGCTCTAACGCACACACAAGCGAGTGACAACCTTAAAGTCGAATAAATAACAATGTCTTTTTTAATAAATCGTGATTCCGTTCAAGGCTTAATTAAATGCAAATTATTATACCAAAATAATAAACAGTATTTACTATAAATATTTTATTGATTGTACAACACGCCCTTAGCCGAGTAAAGATAGATGTAAGCTTATTTATATTTGTCGTGCCACTTCCCAGATAATCTACAAGATTAAATTCTGAGTAATATCAGACAGTTTACGTTACAAATTACACTTCAGATGACGTGCTTACATGTCGTATTATGAGCAAGGTAATCGAATATATAAAAGCGGTGATAGCCCAGTGGCTTAGAACTCGACCTCGAATCGAGGGGTCCGGGTTCGAATCCCAGTGGCACGCACCAATGACTTTGTAAAAAAGTTATGTGCGATTTATAAAATTAAATATCACCTGCTGTTACGGTGAAGGAAAACATCGTGAGGAAACCTGTATGCCTGAGTTCACAAAAAAAAATGTTCTCAAAGGCATGTGAAGTCCACCAACCCGCAGTAGGCCAGCGTGGTGGACTAAGGCCTACATCCCTCTCATTGTGAGAGGAGACCCGACCCTGTAGTGGGTCATTAATGGGTTAAAACAACAATCGAATATAAGATGATATTTATGATTTCCTATTTATACTAACGAGTGGTCGAGGTTCCTTAATTAACCGCAATTATTAAAATTTTAATGCGAATATTCTTTTAAAGTGAAAATAAATAAATAATATTACATAAATTTATAAATAATTATCATTGATTTCAAAAAATAAAAAAAACTATCAACAAATTCAAAGCAGTAATTCGATGTTCAATGAAAACAATCAAAAAATTAAGGTGCATTTGAGTTTTCTAAACGATTTGTGATGTAACTTTAATTCTATTCCCTGAAAAACCAGAAAACGGTTAACAAAAAGATGAAAAAATCCAAACAATTTTTTTTTGTTTTTACGCCACTTGTAAATTCTGGAATAACACTCACCAAATTGAAAAGTGATCACTGCTGTAATGGTATCGAAATATTCTAAATACTTTACAATAGATGATGTATTTATTTAACATAAATTAATTAGTTAAATCCGGATCAACTCGGGGAACGCAACTATAGTGCAAAATAAAGCCATTATTACATCTATGATACCCAAAAACTTCATTCAATATGATTTTTGAAATACCATAAAGTGGACCCAAATCGTATTGTTTATGAGACAAACTACACATTTTATGGCGAGGGCTTACAAAAACCTTGAATTTTGTAAACAAGAAATGAATGTTATAACAAGAATTTAGGATATCATTACGCGTTCCAAAATAAATCGTTAGAGCGTGTACATTCATTTACCGAGTCATGTGTGAATATTACACACATTTGAAGGGGCGTAGATTTGATATAATATTTTCGTAATGTAAACGAGTTGTGTTTCACTCAAATATTCCTACAATAATATCTACAATCAGCTAGAAGAAAAATCCTTTAATTAACACATAAAGTTTATCTATGTTTTAGGAACTTAAATTGCAAAAAACTTATAAGCAGATAAAATTATGATTTATGTTAAAGTAATAGATACGAGTATGTTTGTATACATTATTTCACTTAAATATTTTGCATTAAAAATTGTACATGCTGCTTGATAAAGAAAGTTCTAGACCCTTTAGTAGTAGACTTTCTGTAATAAAACCTCCATTTCTTCCTTATTATAAATTGATGCCTATTTTATGAACGAAATTTCGTTCCGTGTAAATAATTTAAACGCCCATATTCGTTTAAATGAGATTGTGGACTCAAAATCTAATATTTCCTGCTTAGTCCCAATATTTGTCTGTTGGCTGACGCTTTCATGAAAAGTTAATTTTCATAGAATAATGACAAAAAAGGCCAGACTAGGCAGCCTTTATAGTAATTTAAAATTCCGGTGTGTTAATACAAATCAATGTATAGAGAAATATTCCTTAGATAAGTATGTTACGAATAAATGTATTTTCTTCTTTCTTCCTTTTCGTCAAGTAGTTCATAATTGGGATCAAACAATGATTGTCCTGTGATTATAAACATCTAATCGTGCAGATACCATGAAATAATTAGATAGGTATTGATTTAGACCGAAAACACAGAATACATAACACGCCCAATCCTTTTGTCTCAAACTTCGTTAAATATTACATCACGTTTGAAGGGCAACCTTTGGAGACATGTTACGTACATGGGTTTATATACGAAGTGTAGGTATAATAATTACGAGTATTATAGGTAACTTTACGTATTTGGTATGTGTTTAGGAGGGGTTGATATTCTGTTATCACCAGATGCAGATTGCTGACTGCTGATTGCTGCAGATGGCTGATTAGAACAATATCTATCAAACACAATTGTGTCAAGTGTTAGAAACCATAATCTTGTCCAATATAAGTAAATTAATTATATTTTAATTTAATCTTTTAAAATTTAACAAACTTTAAATATTATTTGATTTAATTTGTTTTTTTTTTACTTATCATATTGGTATACCTCCCTAAAAATTGTTAGTTTATTATTATGTAGATTGCTGAAACTAATTTGTAAAAGTTCATACCTACCTATATTTGTGCAAATAAACGCCCAACTAGAATTCTAAAAGTGCAGTCTGGGAATCAAACCCTAGACTCACTAACGAATACGTTATTCAGGTCTTAAAATATAAGTTAAAAATGGAACTTAAACTAGAAAAGCTGAGGACGGTCAGCAATGAAGCAATATGTAGGGTTACGGGTAGGTACGTTAGCTCGTTTGGACATGGTCCAATTATCTCCAACATGCCAGGTAGCTATTGCCATCTAATACCCGCCTTACTTGCATCTTTATCAAAGTAAGACTTTAAAAATTTTATAGGTGATAGACCCATAGTAGTTTGTCCGAGGAACTACGTTACCGCCACACTCTTAACCCGTCGTTAAGCGGCAAGTTCTTCATGTGTTGTGTTTTGGCTGGGGAGGTATGGTTGTCTGGGATAGTTTATTTAAGGGGAACATTATGAGTAGCATAGCAACCGCATGCAACCCTTAAATAGGATTCAATTTCTCTTGAGTTTGGATGCGGGCATCCATGGGTAAGAAAATATTCGTGTGAATTCGTTTATAATAAAAATTTACTTGTTAAATGACGTTACCCCACTTATTAATTTGTAGTCCCCTTGTTGTAAAATTTATAAGAAAAATCAATTAATTACAAGTTAATAATCATGTGCTTTACGTAAGCAATATTCCCGAAGCATCCTTACTTTCGACTCGATTATATTTAAAATATTGATTACATTTGAAACATTCAACCATCGACACCGAGATTTTGCGAGAGACCGAAATATTATTTATACTCCGGAAATTGACATTCCGTCGCTGTGAATTTTATAAATCAGGCCTTTTCCGTATTGCGATTAAGAGGAAAATTCCTGATTAATCTTTGTATCGGTTTGATGCTTTTAAATTTGACGGGTTATGTTACATTTTCCCCTCGCTCTTAATATCTATAGATCCTTTGCAAGTACTTATATTTCATTGTTAAGTTACATTATATAATTTACAAGTAAAGAAATATAAGTTGCTGTGAATTTCATAAATCAGGTCTTTTCCGCGCGGCGATTAAGTGAAAAATTCTTGATTATTATCATTGTATCAGGTTTATGCTTCTAGGTTTGATGGTTTATATTTGATTATATTAAATTCCTAATAGAAATAGATTAGATTTTTTTTTTGGTTAGTAATAGTAGTTTTTATTTAAAAATTAGTAAAATTGTAAATCGCATCTTTATCCGATCTTCGGCTGTCTTAATCACTTGCCTTGATACCGTTTTCACTTTAACAACAGTTTGTTTCATTTTTCAGCTTATATGGTCTAAACCGATAAGATGTTAAAAAACAGCATTACTTAAATAAATATCAACTGTATATGACGTGCTTTTCCTGAGTACTTACCCACTTATTATCGGGAAACGCTGAAGTACTATAAAAGGTCACACTCGTTCCGCTTCGATAATTCGAGATCTCATTGAATGACCTAGCCCGATGTAAACGATAAATCTTATACCACCGATGGTTCTAGAAATAGGAAATTTGTACGCGTGTATCAAAGTTCATGTTCCCATATTTAAATGTTATGACGAATAGTCCCTTAGCGTCGATAGAACGAACCGTTGTTTAACTCCACTACTGTCTAATCTGCCTTGTTAGGTTCTAGTGAAGTTATATTAAAAGGTAGAAACTGCACAATATTTAGTACATTACATACACTGTTAACTTCTACCATAAATTTTCTCTATGTAAGTTTCTTGGAAAACCGAGTCACCCCACCCACAGCCATCTTGGTGTTACTTGTGACAATAGACTAAATGTGTTATAGGACTATGTTCCTCACATATTTTTCAGATATTTTTATGTTTTGGACTCACATGAACCTTTCAAATTCAAAATTAATACGATCGGCCCAGCCACGATTCATTTTTATATACATAAAGCGATAGATAAATAAGAGAAAAATCTCTGATAATATCCAATCAAGAATGTTATCTTCTTCTTCCACATCAACAGACTGATGGTGATATATGGGTGTTACAACAAGTTCCCAGCTATCAGTCAAAAAGAGACAAACATGCGTCTTCCGAGTAGACTCATGGGATATCACTTTAGTTTATTTTTAGCATCTTTCACGTTTCTGTTCACGTTCATATTTCTTTAACTCAGTGTGAACTGTTTTGCCAGAATTGGTAGAAGTACGAATATTTACTATGAGTTTGATGTACCTATTCAAATCGTTACTCATAATATAGTAGGCATTTCGAAATAGAGATCTCTTGCCAGATTAGGTGACATGTCTTGAAAGCGGCCAGGTTCAGATTATGTCAATTAAGACAAACATCCTGATTGGCGTAATCTATAAGGTATACTTGTGTGTAGTGGTAGAAAATTTCGATAGTGTGATTCAAGATACCTGTGGTGCCATCTATTGACGAGTAAAAGTCACCATAGACAGTATACTAGTAGTGCTGAATAATCAAAAATAATCAGGTTATTTGATCGCATTATCCGTCTAAAAGCTTTTTTTGCTAGCTTCTTTTCTTTTTTAGCGTTCTTGCTTTTTTTGCTTTTTTTGCTAGCTTCGCTGAGAGATTTCTGGAACTTTTAATATCAAAAAGGTATTTAGGTAAAAAATTACCTACGTAATACAAATATCTGTAAGATGTGTACGAAGTTTGTAAAATCGCTAAACCATATGGGTGTTACAGCAAGTTAGCGAAAACTATCCGTCAAAAGCCAAATGTGTCCCCCGAGAGTCAGCCTGGGGGAGGATATTACTCAAAGTATTTTTTGACAAAGCAATAAATCTTCTGCCGTTGTTACGCGTAGATAATGTCTTCTCATAGATAACCGCGTTTATTGAATTTATTTTTATTTCCTCGGCGAGTTATTGAACTTTTGATTGTATTTACTTCTTTGTTAAAATAATATGCTCTCTGAGAATTTTGTTAGTACATCCGGGATGACACGCGAGATAAAAATTTCATTAGGAATCAAACTTTAATGAAGTACATTTTCCATGTTATAATCTTTGTTGTCTGTCAGCTAAGCGACCTTTTCACATTCAATTTCATTTAAATCGTACAGTGTAAAGTACTCAACGAAATAATGCTAATTACTCTATCTTTCAGAACGACATACCAAATTACAATTAATTTGGCAAAGTTCTGCTTTAGGATTCAATCTGTTTCCATATTCAAATTAATGCTAACTCGTAATTTAAGATCCCAGAATTTAACAACCAAAAAAGCAATAGAACGAATTTCTTTCTCATCTAAAAACGGAACCTATAGATGAATGATTAGGGTGAAATTTGAAACTTCCAATATGAAACGCTTGAAGGAACAAATCCAACATCCTTCAACAGTCGCAATAACTTCGCAAGAGCAATAAGTCAACAAAGTGAGCCTCGAGGGGCAAAAGGGCATTACTTCGTGACCTCTTACGTCATACTATGTCATGTTGAGGAGATAAATCCGGGTTCACATCTGCTGTGAGTGGATGGAATGTAAAATAATATTTTAGTCGCAAAAATTAACATTCACAGTAATTTAAATTTTTTTTATATGCAAATTAATCAACTCCTCGGATAATACTCGACCACTAGTATCTATTTAAGGTCGTTTTCGGCCACCACGCCTCCGCAACCGAAACACAACCGAAGACTGGAAGATTTACCAGTAACTAACATTAAGTTTATCTTCTTCATCAGAAACTGTTATGAATAAAATGTCACAATAAATTTCAATTAGCTGATCGATGCGTTGCGTGCGTTCTTGCGACACGCACGGTATTTAGCGCGACTGTAATAAATCTCACGCACATATGACGGCGACGTAATGAGCAAAATCCCTTATCACGGCGTAAATTTTATCTTTTCCTCCTCAAACGGAAAACGCAGTATTTTAGTATAATCTTTTTTCAAATGCAAAAAAAAACTTGGCTATAAATCTTTAGCACGTGTTAGCCTAACGGCACCATAATTAGCTACAACCCTTTTCACTTTACTGCGTTATTGTTTACATAAAGCGCCGTAATTAAATTTCCATTATTTCTAGTCCTTTGAAATTTATTGATTTTAACTACTAAATTAAAAAAAAATACACCACGGATTGGTGTAGAAACAGACATTGGAGCAGCGTCGTGGAGTATGCTCCAGGCCATCCTGTTGTGGGGAGAGACCCGTGCCCAACAGTGGGACATAGAGCATTGACATAGAGGATACGTCATCGAAAAGGATATATTTCCTATTTGAAGATGTAGCTATTCAAGATTGTAGCGAGCACTTAGCATCATGCTCGTTGGCCACTTGTCTGTAACCCATTATTGATCCACTGCAGAGTCAGGTCTCTTCACAATGAGAGGGATGTAGGCCTTAGCCCACCACGCTAGCCACGTTTGGCACCTAGGTGCATTCCTTCCTTCCTTCCTTTCAGCCCTTAGTAGTCCACTGCTGGACATGGGCCTCCCCTAATCGACGCCACTCCGCCCGGTTCTAGGCCCTCTGAATGCAACGGTTTCCCGCTGTCTTCTTCAGGTCATCAGTCCACCTGGTCGGAGTTTGGCTTAACGTGGTCGCCATTCGAGGACCTTTTTTCCCCATCGGTTGTCAGTCCTGCGAACGATGTGGCCAGCCCATTGCCACTTTAATTTGCAAATTTTGAGAGCTATGTAAAAATATTTAAAGAGTAGACTTTCCATATTCTTTCCCCATTAGTAGGTATGACCACATGTTGCGATCAACTCTGCGATAAATCTCGCGCACATGGTAGCGTGACGGCGCGTAATGAGCAAGGGCCCTTATCACGTGGCTGTGTTACTGTGCGCGTAATATGTCTTTTGTACCCTCCAAATTGGATTTTTATTCTTTTTCATGCTTCTCTAAGAGTACGGTTAAGAATTTTATTCTTTCGCCGACGTCTTCATGTCTCTTGAACAAGCTTCTCGGTTGTCGTGGTTTTCCAGAACCGGCTTTATAACACGACTTCCGTTATGCCGAAGTACGTATGAAATTTCGTAGATAGTAATAATATAATTTGTTCAAACCTCGGGGCAGCGTGATACAGCCGGTTTAATTCAAGGAACGTTTACAGCCGTGTAAAATCAAGCGTGTATTCCATTTGGTTGTAAACAGAAGCCAGCACATTGCAATAAAATTCAATCAATACTGATTTTTAATTTTGGTTGCCAGCATCCAACCTCCGGCAATGTGTAAAGTTTCATAAAACGTTATTGTTTCGGCCAGTTTTAAAACCATTATTGTGCAAATTTAAATCGATTTTACAGCTAAAATTTTATGAAGGTGCTTCCTTTGAAATATGAATATCGTCGTCTATTTTATTTATATATGAAACATTCACTGCCAGCTTGGCAGAAGTGTGAAAACAAGAATAACTTACATGGCTCTAAAGTAACATTTCGGTTAATATTTTTAAAAGGCTTGGCAGGGTTTTAAGACAGCATACCCAATAAGTTAGGTAAGTATCCTTTCGCGGTAAAGTATTTAACATTCCATCTCAACGAAAAGCTTTCAAAAGTTTTGAAGTCAATCGAAAGTCGCACATTATCCATTTCATTGACAAAAAAAACGGCACAATAATTCATAGCTTATTCCCAGAATCTGACGTGTATATTACATAACTCGCAATCCTTTGTTCAGAGGTGAAAATAAAAATAATTTAAAAAAATTAAACCGACTTCAAAAAGGCATGAAATAAAATTTGTTACATACTTTAGGCTTACTATTTTTTGAGGTTTGAGGAACTAGTTAACCCATTTTGATAAAACTTTTACCTTATTCCCTAAGTTGAAAAACTGCAAACGAACAGAAAAAAACGACCATGATCCGTCAATTTGTTTCGGAGATATGCGAGAACAAACATCTACATACTTACATACCTACATACATACATTCATACACCTATAAAATTTAATATACTTGTTTGGAAGCCGTAATAGACCAAATTTAATGTAAAAGTTGTGCAGTTCCGATTATATTACATACATACGTGTCAAATTGATAATAAAGCATTCTTGTGAAAACATCGTGGATTTTTATTATTTTTTTCTCTGCTAAATGTTTTTGTTCTGGAGGTGTGTTTGCGTTGAAATGAGTAACGCTCCGGTACCCTCGACCCCCGGGCGCCGTAAATACTGGCGGTGAAATGAAACCTGTATTCACTTGACGGTCTTTCGTCACAATGTCTAAGGCACAAACAGTAGCGAGCGAAATTTTTGTACTCATAAGTGTAAAAAAAAGTAAGCTCTTTATTTTTCATCTGCGTTTGTAGATATTCCCAAAATATCTTCTGATGGAAATCATAGAAAATTTTTACTTACTAACTTTTATTTTTTTTGCCTGAAAAACAGCGCTGAACGGCGTCGTGGTACGTGCTTGCTTTTGCCCACATTAGGTTTAATTTACTGTACTTCGAGTTTTTGTGAAAATTCAACTTGTGTTTGAAACAAATTTTAAAACAGTAATCGCCTATGAATTGAACCGTAGTAGATATCCACATGCGGTGACTTCAGTACACGTTTCGTCAGCTATCGGCGTAAAAAATTGCAACGTAAAAGCCTTTTGCGGGTTAACCCCTCACTTATTCATAATACCGACCTCAGAAAATCATTTGCTAACAGGCTCCCGGTAGTAAAATGGTATGTTCGTTTACATTTTAAGTATTTTCAGGTAAACAAAACTGTGTCACTCTGTGATCCTTTATTTAAAGGAAATGGCAGAAAAGAGCCTTTATGTGAATGAATAGAAAAATAATTCAAATTTTTTTAGTGAAAAATTGTTTGAAAATAAAGCAAGATCAGGAGAAGGATGATCAGTTGAAGGATTAATTAATGACTGTAATAATTATGATTGCGTGAATGAATATTAATGATGAATAAAAAATCATTACAAAGTTACGAGTCTATCAATCATGGAATCAAATATAATTTTTTCCTTTTAATAATTGTCTAGTACCATTTCTATCTCGTTATAATTAATACCCACATGATTATCTATACGGAATACGTTTTAAAACTTTTTAATTGGTAATACTTAACATTGGTTACATGAAGTCCATAAAAACTAAGTTTTTAATTAAAGAAAGAATACACTATTTTTAGAATATTTCAACTCATAAGAATCTGTTTTTTTTTCATGGAAATAAAAAAAAAACTGTCTAGTTTAACAATCTCATTTTTATTATATACGAAACTATGTAACTAAAAAGCTTTCGACCTGACTTCGTAACTTTTGCATCACAGTTCTTCCTCGCGTCATAATATATTACTTCCTGGTGAAATAAAAATATTCTTAGTAGGAACGTATAAGAAATTCTGGAAGTCGTAAAACTCTGGTAACTCGGAGTCAACGAGGTCTCGTTTTATAGTTGTTCTTTACCAAACCACAGATTACATCATTTCACAAATTTCTTAATAAGTAGTATGCAGTTTTAGTATCTGGAGTTTATCTTGTGTACCAGGACTTGTGAGGTCGTATACCAAATCGATTCTTAACATAATTAAGTTTGTTTCCTAGCATAATTTGTTTGTTTCTTAACATAAATGTGTTTGTCCCGGTCTACAGAACCTGCCAACCTGCTCCTTCCAAACAGAGAGTTGTCATTTCTTCTCAGTGTAAACCCTAATTTCACCTTTAGTTTAATAGAATCTGTTCTTAGCTAAAGTCCTTCTTAGCTAAAGCTCTGAAGCTACTCCCCCAATGTTTCAGATTCTGTTTTCTTTGGCTATAATATTTAATAAAACTTACGTCTTTTATTATAGCATAATGTTTTGCATGATTAATTGATTGCGACCCGTTAGAGATCTTTATTACAGAGATAAAAGGCCTAATATAAGGCCTATTTCGTTCACCATGCTGGCCTGAGAATTCATACAGAACTTTCTAAAAATTGTACTACCGATAGCCTCAGGTGTGGCAACGGGACTGTTAATTAACGATCGATGACACCTGTGTTTCATTGCCTGTATTTCACTTTATTGCTTTCGAATTGGGTATCCATTTTTTTAAAATACAAGTAGATATGTTATAGAGGCTATAGAGCTAACTATTCAAACCAAATTTTGATGAAATATTTTGTTGAAAATTAATTGTTATGGCAATATATATATTAAGTACACAAACTACGGAAGAATAAGATATGACAAAAAGTGTAATTAACAAATAAAAAAGGAAAAAGAAAAAAATATAAAGCCACAATATTTAAGAGGTCTGTTCGACATTTCAATATTATATTGTCATAAAAACATTCATTCAAATGTATATTTTCTATGCCTATGATTAATAGTTGCCTTGAGAAGGCATTTCCTCTGAATATAAATGTTAAAGCCTTTGTAGTCAAAGATGAAATATTTTCATCTGAAAGCAGAAGATACCTAATCTCAGTTTATTTTAAGTATTTTTTGGTTGAATATGTATTCCATATTTTAGGAACTTCTAGTGTCTTTGAAAATAAATATTTTGGTGTGGATGACAAAACGTGTCCTTCAAAAAACATGAGCTTGATTAATTATTAATGGTAAATTTGAAAACACAATATTTTATTTAAATATCTTCAAGGGAAAATGAAATTTCAAAATACTATTAAATATTGCATTCACCTATTTGGGTCTGTCCATGCTCATATTTCTGAAAAATTACGTAAGAAGAGTAGTATACAATAAAATCTCTAAAATTTCCGTCGAAATAAGGAAAGAAGAGAAAGTTCCTCAACTTATGTGCTTAGAAACAGGGTCAAACTCTCAAGCGACAACAAGATAGTGTCGCTAAGTCGGGTATCGCAAACTTTCCATCAGAAGCTCGTAAAAGAATCAAACGACGAGTCTTACAACTTCCATTTTAAAACTGTACACGTAAAAATTGAAATAAAATACAAATAAATTTTATGTTATTGTCAAATATTGCAGCAATTGTTGAAACAAATAAGGGTCCGTTCACATAATTATATGGATTTCTATATTTGTGGGCCAGTCCATAAATTACATCCCTTGCATTTCAAAATATTTGCCCCTCCCGTTCTTGTCACAACTTGTCACATTTGTGGGACTATTCTCTTTCTAGTTGGATCTCAAGTACATATTTTGCAATTTTACACCTAGAAAACATTAGAAAAATAAATATAAATAGAAAAATATGTCGGCTAGTGCGGCTGTACAACTTCGGATTGAACAAAAATAGAACTAACACGAGTGCTGGAAAAATAGTCTCCAATTCCAAAATAGTAAAAGAAAAGATAAAATTTGTGAATTGGGATCACTAAACTAAAGTAAACGCAGTCTCCTGTTTGCGGCTCGGGTAAAATTACACTCTAGGGGCCGTTCCGAACACTTCGACATTAAAACCTTTGTTCTGTGCACTTAATTGTAGTTTTTATGTCAGAGTGTGAAATGTACTTAAAAGTAATTTTGTTTGGAGTTTCTGTGATTGTGTTTTGTGCTAAAGAATTACTGTTTTGGGAGTCTGTAGCTTCTCTACCTATGAACAGGTGGAATGTGACAACTAAACCTATAGGTTGTAAATAATTGGAAGGACAGATACCCATAAATTCGGCTCTTCCATATTTGATTTATGTGTGGTATGGTTATGAAACAAATATTAAAAACCTTAGAAGGCTTATTGCTAATCCATTATGGCCAGTTACTAGTAGGAAATGTATGATTTTATTTACAATCTCATCACAAACAGCGAGGATTAAGCAATAAATCAAACGAAGTCTTTATTTGGAATCTTAAGAATTTGAAGCCAAAAATATTTAATAAACAATAGTCATGACATTCGCAATATTATGGAACGGAATTCAGTCGATCAAAGAAATGTTATTTTTACTCGTAAAAGGGGAATAACGGAATGAAAATGTGTTTTTGTCGTTTATTCGGTCCTTTTCTAAATACTCCTAACATTTTATCGAGACGAATACTTCATCTGATTCCGCATTATGTTCAGCTTTATGTCGGTACATTTTAAACATTGTAGGATTTCTTATTAAAATTATCCAAATGTGTTAAAACAAAGGTTGATATAATACAACGAATATCTTTTCCTTTTATCAATTTGGGCTCTTCTTAAAGTTAGGGCTCTACTTAAAAGTTTCTTATGTCCACAAGTCCTTCAGGTATACAATTGGAAATTTAAAGTATTCGTACGTAGAAAAATTTACTCATTTCAGCTTGCAAGATAAGACATATACATATTATACATACACACTTGCTTATTACCACAGATTTAGTTACACACAAGCATTGCACCTGACACTAAATTTTTGGGTAGAAACTGTAGAAGAATTTACAATCGTAGGTTCTTACTCGAATATTGGTCGTCGATTGTGCAGTTGCTTT
Source organism: Erynnis tages (assembly GCA_905147235.1). Taxonomy (NCBI): domain Eukaryota; kingdom Metazoa; phylum Arthropoda; class Insecta; order Lepidoptera; family Hesperiidae; genus Erynnis; species Erynnis tages. The sequence continues at coordinate 4,462,121 of LR990079.1, forward strand.
TTGTCAATACTCTTGAAACAGTGGGGCTCGATTTGTAACGTCGAAAATCTAAATAAAGTGCCTTAACTTGCAGTGCAGGTGTACGAAAAAGCGTTCGGGACTCAATTCACTGATACGTTTGTTACCATAGAAATAGGAAGTAGTTAGAGCAGCTACGAGTACGTAGGCAGGCGTATCCTTCCTTCCCTCCTTTCAACACTTCGTAGTCCAGTGCTGGACATGGGGTTCCCCTAATCGATAAGACTCCGTCCGGTTCTGGGCCGTTTGAATGCAACGGTTTCCCGCTGTCTTCTTCAGGTCCTCAGAGGTCGTTCGAGGACCTTTGATCTTTAAACATTGGGAGCTATGTCCTTTGACTTTGACCTTTAAGGCTATGACCTTTGACCTTTAAGCATTGAGAGCTATGTCGTTATGGCTATGATGTATCCTAGATTAGTTAAACTGAACGCATATTAGCTCATTACTCTCATCGCGACTGTGATTGAGAGGAGTGTGAGGAGTTAATGTCGCTAGCTGAGTTTCGAAGGAGCTTATTATTGCTGTTCTATTTACTTCCTTTTTCTACGTTAGCTACAATCGCCAGCGATAGAGAACACCGGATTTCTAATGGGAACGAATCTATTCTCAGCAAAAAGAGAAATTCATTTAGCAGCTGTCGACTCGAACAGACTCTTTCTTTTTGATCGCTTCGTTCGTTAGGTGTGTGTGCAGTTCCATATAAAGCTTGAATTTTGACTTCAAATAGACTACGTAGGTACTTATATATCCTACTATCCAATCCTACTGTTATCATAAATATGAAAGTTGAGGATGATGGATTTTTATAACTCTTTCATGCTAACAGCTAAACAGATTGAGATGACATTTGGTTTGGATGTAGTTTATAACCTATTCCATATTATAGGGATATTATTATTTAGAGAGCTGCGTATAGTTTCTGCTAAATAAAAGCGATCCCAAAATAAATCTTCCATAATTTTCGGTGTCCCAATTTGGAAATCAATTTTGGTCTTTGGTTCTTTTATTTTGTAACCCCGCTCATAGACTACGTCATTTCAGTAATAATTCATTTCAGTAATATCAGTAATATTTCCTTTCAGGCGACAAAATAATGCGAAATAGAGACAACAAAAAGATCAATTGTCGTTTCGGATGAAATTCAAAGAGCTTACCAAAACTGTCCTTTTTGCCGGAAAGCATTTTAACATTGTAACAATCTCTTTGTGCAAAGAAAAACTACCGCCTCAAATGCAGAGCACATTATATTTTGTTTCTCAAAAGGTTCGTGCGAGCATAAGGGTTTATTCCATTAAATATTCAGAACGTCGAGTACTACGGAGGATTGTCAACTTATTCCGACGATACAGTTCTTGCCCCTTGACGTTTGCGGTTCTTTTTTATATAAAAGTACTAGAAAAGCTATACGGAAGAAGTGGCATGAAGGTGTCAGGTTTCAAAAGAGCCACTTGCATTGTTTCGGTAGTTTAGGAACGAATTAGACCTAAATTATAATTTAAGGGTGACAGCAAATCAGAGTTACCACTTAAAATAAAATTTCCATCCAGATTGGTTCCTTCATGCCACTTTTCTCCTATAACAATAACAATTGGTGGTATACCCAGTACATTCAGCCTCAAAGAAATCTTTTCTAAACCGAAACACAAGAATTTTCTGCACTTAAGCAAAGCAAGTTAGTAAGAAGGTGCCTAGACGGGTAGATGTGTTTTCGTATCGTACCAACTGCAACCAGTAGTGCTACTCAGAGTGGAATATCTTACTATCCTACTTCTGTTAATATACAATAATAATAAGCCTATATTTTTGTATCGTAATACATACACGGGTGTAAGTACGAAGAGTGAAAAGTTTAAAAATATATACAGACCCGTCACTTCTAATCGACCCGTATTATCAGTCAAAGACAGAATAAGTGTACAAAAGTCAATTTATTCAGTAAAAAGGGTGTGAATAAAAATATCTTACTCTTAGAAAAATCAGAACTTTACTTACGTTCCTCTTTTAGGTTTTTGTCACGCCCTCCCCCTTTTCCTAATTGCGATGGCAAGATCGGTCCAGTTTGTCGTACGAAAATCGTCGAATGTCAATGCAATACACATTGACATGCGTCAGATCATTAATAAAAGTCCATTCAAAGAAGTGTGTTTGAATTTTGTCGCGCTGCCTGGTCGGTCGATTTTGTCGTCTTGCGACAGCATGTGATAAACATGGCCTTAAAAGGTCTATTCTAATGGTGAATAATTGAAACATTGTGGGTGATGACCCAACCAGCGTAATGGACTAAGTACATCTACATCTTTCTTATTGTGAAAGAAGACGCGAATTACTAATGGGTTACTGACTATACTTAGTTATTTTTAAAAATGATCAGGTGACTGATATGCAAAAATACTTCTCATATTTTGTGAAGATTTCATACTCCGACACCGGACTCGGCTTGCATGAAATATTCAATATCTGCATATAAAAGGTCGGAGGAACGCCAACGCTTGTGTGAAATGCGGGTTCGTAAATAGCAAGGAGTTTTCCACAAAATAGTGAGCGCCGTACGAGATGACAGCTGAATATCAAAATCCTGCGCTGCCGTAATCTTATCTATGCACGCTTCCCTTTTATTACTAGACAAGACTCAGTTACATCGAAAAACTGAAACGCTGCTTTGAAATGTATCTGAGTTCCTACTTACTCTGAAACCTGCCTGTAAATGGCGTACCGTTTGTCTACTCTTGTCAGTAACCCATTAATGACCCACTACAGGGTCGGGTCTCCTCTCACAATGAGAGGGATGTAGGCCGCCGTCCACCACGCTGGCCTACTGCGGGTTGGTGAACTTCACATGCCTTTGAGAACATTTTTTTTTGTGAACTCTCAGGCATGCAGGTTTCCTCACGATGTTTTCCTTCACCGTAACAGCAGGTGATATTTAATTTTATAAATGTATACTCTTAATGAAACATAATTATTAAAAGTGTGAAACTTTGACATTAAAGTTTATCACAGTGATAGTAATTTTTGGCAGCTTTTAATAGTAGTAACAAAAATGTATTGTTTCCTAGGAAAATTAAAATCCTATAAAATTTGTTTTCAGATGTTGTTAGTGCCGGTTTAACGTCAAGTATTTTTTGATATAATAAGTAATTTTCATTCACACAATCATGTAATTAATGGAGAACAGCTAGTTTTCTGACACTAAAAATAAATGTTAAAAAATGCATAACGGGCTTTAAAATTCTTGGAAAGGTCACACTCATTTTATTGATTTCAGAATTAACTACCAATCGCGCGTAAAATCTCGAATTTACAGACACATCAGTTTTAATAAAATTTTATTTCACGCTCTTTCAGTTGCGGAAAATAATATAGAGAAGCGAATTTCATAATGTGCGAAATTACATTCCAACGAAAACAGCAATCAGTGCAGTAACAAACGGAGACCTCTATCGAGATATACGACGCATGGGAAATTAACCAATTTACCGTGAGCGTCCGATTTTATGTATTATTTATTTTATTTTATACTTATTTTTTAAAACTAGTTGACCCAGCATACAGCGACTCTTAGTTGTGGCTGTGTAAAAACTTCTAAGGATTTTTTTCACCTTTTCAACTTAGGTATTCTTTCGTCTCGTAGTAACCCTTTCCTCTCGTCCTTGTTACAATGCAATAAATACAATGCAAAAAACTTGTATCAAGTCTTATCCAAATCTGTTCTGTAATTTCTGAGTTTATCGCTATTTAATGTAGTGTTTTGATTTTCCCGGGTAACCTACCTAAATGTTAATTTAAAATATTTATCTATCTCGGACAACCACACTCCACCATTTAGAAATGCAAGTTATCATAATAAAATCGTCAGTGACTGCTGTTGCGTAATATTATTTAAGACTGAGTCTTCGTACGTTCGTGCGTGGAGTAAAATTTGTACGAAAATACGTTAGAACCAAGCGCAGCCTAAGATGATCTGAAGTTCTGTTAATGTGCTATCCTGAATATCCTCTGCATTAGATAGAATAGTGTAAGCTCATGTCCAGCAGTTGCAAAGGGCTGTAAACAAGAAGACTATCTATATTCGTAACTCGTAAGCAACTATCAAATACTTGCTATCGTATAATGCCAGTTACGACGGCGTAATAGTTACTATTATTCTAACACCTATTAAATTGCTTCATTTCTACTCAATAGCAGTTGGATATTCGCTTGCTTGACACAGAATGATATAGCAGGAATATTATTTAGTGTAATTACTCTAGTAACCGCCTGCGGGGAACGCTTAACCCAGTAACTGCACAACCGTTCGCTATAACAAGACCCGCGAGACAAATCAAAATTGTCCAAATCTCAGGTACATTTCTCTGAGCCAGGAAGGTCATTTTAAACTGGTTGTCAGTTGCTCTGTTTCGGGACGACGCCCCTTACTTACTCATTACCGTTAACAAAGGGTTGAATTCGATTTACATTTCATCACAGTGTCGCTGTGACGTATAGACGCTCAATTTAATGCCTTTCCTGTTCTTTTGGAGCTGTTAATGCTACTGTTAACGTTAAATGTCTTACTTGGAGCGACCCAGACTTTCTACAAGGGAGCAAATTTTGTACACCCGACCCCAAAATTTTATTGACGGGCCACATAGATTCGATTGTTCAAGAATAAAATTTAAAAACGAGATAATTTCGATCCATAGGCCCTCATTGCCCCGGAATGATTGAGGGCAAAAATTTAAATGTAACTTCGTAATCCTTTTAACTTCTAAGCCACTTACGCAAAGTTCCTTGAGAGTTCCAACGTTCTGCTCATTAAGTACTAACTCAGTTATCCTAAATCCAAGTGCCTAACATTTTAAAATTGGATATTGGATATCTGCAGCGGTTCTTTGGATTAACATTACGTGATCTCCGGGAATTTTTAATGAAACGGGAATATTCATCATTATAGGATGTTAAACTTTATAAGCATGCGGAAATTCTTTGAAGATTTCGGGGTTAAAAGCAGATAGGAAGCTTATAGTATTTTAATGGGGTGAATTCACGCTCACGTTTAAATTTACGCCCGAAGCAGTATGCGGAGGTAATATATTTTTCAGTGTATAATCAAAAATTTCTTTGAAGATCTCTCTCTTACTGAAAGCTTTTTCTTCGAGAACATCTTAAATAGAGCCTGATACATGTTGAAGTAGAAAGTGATGTTAAAGACTATGAGTTAAATGTGTGTAATACGCCTTTGTAAACTAATTTTATTGATTCGAAATTTGTACTATTGTAAAATCGCTAAAACTACAGGAGCACACATAAAGCTTATCCTTTTTAACGTTACTCTCAAAAGCTGCCTGACAGCAAATAAAATCAAATCCTTTTAAACAAAATACCGAATCCGATGAAACCCCGATGAACTTTCAGTCGCGAATAAAGAACAAAAAAATATTTCGACATTTCCATTCAGTGACTTCCTTTTCAGATCCCTTTTAGAGTTGAAATATTTTTTGGGCCTCCCTTTGGAATGTAACAAGGGAAAACGGTGTGTTTACGGAGCTCTTTAAATTAATTTACAGCGAAAATTTTAAGAGTTGCCTTATTAAATCATTATTTTGTTCATTTTATACACTCACTGGCTGTGCCCGCAATTCGCGTGCTCGTTTGCGTGAAATTTGGAATAAGAAAGCCTTTCCTGTTAAATTAATGGTATTTTCAAAATACATTTTTTTTATGAAACGTATTCATCGTATATTCATCGTTATTCGATAAAATATCATAGGTGCGTGTCACTGGGATTTGAACCCGGACTGGGACAGGTCCTGGGCTATCACCGCTTCTTTTTATGTAACGTCTATTATGTAGCGTATTGATTGATAATTATGTAGCGCCTGTTTTTTCCAGACGTCTCAAGTTTAGGTAGATAGAAAAAAAATGGTAAAATAAATGTCATAAGATATCTCTTACTTCTATACTCTTTAATGAGTGTGCTTTCTCCCCAGGCACTTGCGACTACTTTTTCATTCCATTCTCACTACCTTCTATTCCGTTAACCGGGTGCTATAATTTGCCTCGTTGTAAAGTGCTCAAGATAGCTTACCTAACTAAGCTACTGTCGACAATTTTATACGGTACATTTTCTTTGAAATTTACTAGTGTAGCCCGACTATTATCTTAGTTTTTCTCTCCACTTTGTTACGAAGGTAAAATAGTCTCAAGATTAATGAAGGAAATATGTTTTAAACATTGTACCTAATATGTGAACAGCACATGTTTAATTCTGAAGACTGGCAAAAATAAAGTCCGAGTTATTATTAAATAAATTAAACCGTTAAATTAACAATGAGTGTATTATAATGTAACTTAGTTCCGAGGACATCAAAAAATATTTTTTATTTTAGTTCATTTCATGGAACATACATATAATTTATCATTAACAAATGTATTCATGTTTATTTAATACTTAAAACTTATTGCTAGGAAATACATTTCGATATACATCCGCATATTACAATTCATTTTTCATTTACACCTTTTTTAAACAACATAGAATAATATAATATTATTATTTCAGGATGTGTTAAATTTAATAAACTTCATTTGCACTCGCCCTATAAGTATGGGGACTTTCCAAAACATTCGGGGCTCAGCTAATGGATATAGGCAATTTATCCAAATGACGTAGACTCCTTCTTAAAAGTTGAGCACTCAAATCTCGGCAACAAAAAGCCGCAAATGTCTACACATTTTTCAGTGTTGCTCTGAATTAGGACAGTCCTTTAAATTTCAGGAAAAGAGCTCTATATTTTATTCAGGTTTTGTATTGAAGTTGGTGATATAATGTAAAAGGTTTCTTAAAGAACGAGCAAAAAATAATCATTCTTAAAATTCCCAGGAGTAAAAGAATTTTATAGCACTGCAGTTTAGCACTGCAGGTGGAATATCTGAAAGTACTGACGCGTGAAATACCGGTGAGCATATCGTTGTATGATTGTTGCATAATTTGCCATTATAATAGGAATACCTACTCGTATTTATAACAATAATTAAGATCAGAACTATTATTATTATTAACACTGCCTTTTCAGTAAATAGACACAATAGTTAAACAATGGGTATGTATCACATGTGACTCACGGGACAGCGAAGTGTTTAAGACAGTCTTATTGCAGAAGTAAAGTATAAAATTAAAGACTTTATAAACTAGGCTAGCTTTCCTTATGTCATTCACATGATCATCATCTCATAACCTGATGGTAGCACAATGGATAACAATGTCAAGCTATCACTCAATATTAAGTCTCCGACTAACTTGCGCCTAGATTCAGGAATCTTAAACCTTCCTGTAATGCTCTTTCCTATTTGAAGTAAGCCGTGGACATCTACGGACTATTATATAAATACGGTTAATGCCCAATATTACATTTTCTATAAAAGCCTAGGAATACTTTTATCCGAATAAAGGCCTCATCAACAATTTACTGTAAAAATTCCACGAATACTTTTTTTATAGGAATCCTAAGAATACTTTTTAAAATAAAAACCTTATAAATAACTCAATTCCAGTAAACATTTGACCTTTCCCTAATTGGCATTGTGCTGAGCGTAAATCAAACACTCAATAAAGCAGATAAAAACATTTCGAACTGTTAATCAAATTCTCAGAGTATATAGGTAAACGCCGGCTGTGATCCATCAATTTATTTTATACGAGTTCTGTTTGATATAGAATTTTACTTAAAGGTAACATTATACTAAACGAATTAGGATGAAATAGAGAAAATTCCTTTAAAAGTATATTATAACACGTCAAAATTTAAACACAGGTATTGAGCAGTCGTAATTGAACAGGACATTGAAATGCAACAAAATCTACGCAATAACATTGTCGTATGAGCAATTTTTACGTGCGACATACATAGCAACCAGGACAGGGTGTTACTGGAATTAGAATTTGTGTAGAATAAAATGTGAGCAAGAGGTATTGCAAAGGTGATTAAAAGGAAGCTGTAGTGGCCGCAGATAGTAAATGCGTAAGTTGTTTTAGTAGTTTAGCAGTTTAGTATAACCAAATATCACTTCAGCATTGCCTTCACGAGTGCCTATGAAGGTCCGATAAAATTGTTTAAAAGAAGGCATCGTTCGCTCTTGTCTTGAGAATTCCTAAGCAGTGTGGTGAGCATGAACACTGTCATCAAAGTATTCCAACTAAACGTCAGTCATTATATCATAATTCAGTCTGTCTTGACATAATATATCCATACTAATGGAAACTCCATACGATTACTATATGAATCAGCGTATGTTCATGCTCGACTCGAGGCACAGTTCTTATGATAAACGATGAGGAGTGTCGTATCTACTAACTATATCTTGCGTTCTACTAACAGCACGTCTTCTAGATATAAATGATACCTGCCGTGCGTCTAGACATTCAATGTAAATTTCGTCTGTCTTGTCTGTCCACCTGTCAAGATACTTTTTCCCACGAAAGACATAGTTAAAAGTGGACCTTTTTTACTGAAATCTGAAATTATTTTTATAAACTATGCTACAATTTTTATCATTGATACAATTATGCAATCAACGCAATAAAAAGCTTTTGCTTCGTTTTTGTTACCTTCGTAATACGACTTTCTTCATTGTTTTTCATAAACGTTTATAAGGAATTTTTAGAACAGTTCTTTTACACATTGTATCAGCCCTGTATCCCGGATTTATGTATATCACACGACTACTCTGGCAGGATTTACGTCATGCCTCACCAAGTGCGTTTAAGGGCCGACACACACTCTCGTAATTATTTACAGTATTAGATACTTGAATGAAAAATGTAGTAGATACGAGTACGTTAAAAGTCTTGTGATCTGTTTCAAGAGGTAATTGCCTAACACAATAATGGTTACTTAATTTCCATGGGTCAGACTAAAGCAACATTTATAAAGATTAGTGATTAGATTTAAGATCGTCGCAGGACGTCGAATATGTCGCAAAGTAGCCTGTACTCGTACATTTTACAATTACTTATATACTTATACAGTCACGCACAACGCATTGAAATAATTCGTAAGGGCGATTAGGGGATTAAGGGATTGTTGATCTATGTCCGAAAGACTAAGATCACATTTTGTATTTGTCAGTAACCCATTAATGACCCACTACAGGGTCGGGTCACAATGAGAAGGATGTAGGCCTTAGTCCACCACGCTGGCCTAGTGCGGGTTGGTGGACTTCACATGCCTTTGAGAACTTTTTTTTTCTGAACTCTCAGGCATGCAGGTTTCCTCACGATATTTTCCTTCACCGTAACAGCAGGTGATATTTAATTTTTATAAAACGCACATAACTTTTTTTACAAAGTCATTGGTGCGTGCCACTGGGATTTGAACCCGGACCCCTCGATTCGAGGTCGAATTCTAAGCCACTGGGCTATCACCGCTTTTGTATTTACAGCTTATTAATTGTATTTTGGTCCTGTTTGCACCTATATATTAAACTCATTTTCTGTGTACAATTTATTTAATTAAAGGAGATAGTTATATTGAATACGTATCTTTGAGTTTTCAACCATACATGAAATTTGAATAATACATCAAATATTATTACAGTTGTAGGGGACACATTTCTGAAGAAAACAGAAGTGTATTGCTATACTAAAACCTTAAATAAATTTCCTCCCACGAATGTGCGCCGGCCATAAAGCGGTAAACCGCTTAACGCCATTACATCGGAAGGGAATCTCGAAAATCTCGGAACTCCGTTAATGGTAGGCGATTTATCTAAACGAACTAAAGTTTTTTACATAACACGAAACGGCCTATTAAGCACGCTGCTGATGTTTGTTCATATAACAGACCATTAACGATAATGTTACATTTGAACCTGTTATCGTTGGCAATACGTGGTCGGTGATTCCTAAAATGGCGCAAAATCATGAGCGTTCCAATCTTGGTGAAAGCAGGAAAGTGATTGCTTTTTCTCAATTACGGAACATTAGGGCCCTTTGCTCGACATAGCCAGAGAGATTAGATTTCGTAGACGCTTAATAAAGGAGTTGTCATAAAGAGAGAGTTGTCTTGAACTCATATTCATCGGTAAAATTGCTTTTAACTGTATCCTAGTTGGAATTTCATATATGAATACATTCGCTGTGAAACAATGATGTTATAACATCATTTTAACTTATGCTTTTGAAAAAATCTGGAATTGCCATTCCAGATCTAATTTAGTTAAATTAATATAATAATATGATATCTATTTCTTCCGTATAATAAAATGCTCTTCCATATTTGTAATACAATATGCGACAGAAGGACGCAACGCTGGCTTGATGTAGGTTGATAGACTTTCTTGACAAAATGCCTTTGATAACATTGTGAATTCTCAGGCATTCATTTCGATGCTTTCCTTTACCGTTACCGCAGATGACAATTAATTAAATTAAGTGCATATAAATAACGCTTCACACTCATAACCCCATACTAGGATTCCCTGTGTCGTGGGTACCATGGACACACACAAAACAAGAACACAGCACACCCAGACCAGAAACAGAAATTCAAACTCGTCATTCAAATCTCCGCTCTGCTGGGAATCGAACCCAGGACCCTCCGTAGCGCACCGGTGTCTTAACCACTGCGCCACTTGGGTCGTCAAATAAATTTAGGGATTGTAGAAGAACTAATTACATTTTCAAATTTGGATGAATTTCATAGCATCAAGTAACATCAAGAAGTCAGCACGCTGTTAAACGAGATGGTACCATATAAAAAACGACGCATTACCGTCCGTATACTTTGCGAATACCTACCACGTAAAAAGTAAAACAATTCGCTCGCCATATACTTAGAACAACTCATTTTATAACATTTCTATTGTTCGTCGTAAAATAACTTACCTACATTTAATTAATCAGGCTTTACGTTTGTTTTACGAGTTGTTCTAGACTTACGAATCAGCCAAACTCTATCTTCGTACTGAAACTTTGAAATTATTTCATGTCTTCACTTACTTAACAACTGTTCTTAAAATTACGTTTGAAACGTTTCTTGATTTTGTTTCGTGACTTGTCATTAATCCGTGATGTCGTAATGTCTACCTTTGATTAAATTTATTAAAAATACCTTTCTATAATAAACTGGAAGTAGCTGGTATTCCAAACAGTATGCTTGTTTTGTAGGGCCCTTTTATGACCCACTTAAGCATACTCCACCACGCTGCTCCAATGTGGATTGGAGGAGAAACGGGCTAATGGTCAACCCGTGTTGGATGTTTTTCGGGCCTCCGGCAACGCTTAACGACTGCTCTTATCGGTTTAAAGTGACCCCTGAACGCACGGAAGCGCGCGTTTAATTCGCTACTGTCGGTCACCCATCCAGATACGACGTTGCTTAACTTTTTCGATCGCTTACCATCCACTCAAGCAGCGGGGCTATGCGTGCTTCAATTGATAGTCAGTAATAATCCTTGTTTATTAACACGAAGGGAGTCTTAAGAACCACATTTTAGTTCTCGGCGATCCTTAAGCGGAATACTATTCCGTAGTTTACCCGTGCTGAATAGAATTTGGTGTGAAAACAAAATATGGTGGACTGTCAAAGGACCAAAATTAAATGATAAGGGTGGATATATTCGGCTTCGGCGTATACAAATTTTCAGCTCAATCGGTTGAAGATATCTACTTCAAAATTGAGTTCAAAGATTCAACCCGAACAAACATACCAACCCGAACATGCATAGCTTTTATAATTAAAACAGCGAAATTCTTTTCAATCAACGCACTCAAACACATTGAGTTGGTCATCATTTATTTATTTGCAAAAAGTAGGTAATGTTAGTTTAAGACTACTTAACATAACATCCAAGAATAACTCCTCATAAATACATCTTCGGTCGAATTATAAACAAACACTGTCTGTAGGAGTTTACGTAAACGTAAAATAATACGTTCAAAACATCGAAAAAACAACCGCTGGGAATAATCAATAGCGATAGGCCAATTGAATAGTCCTATAAATATTTTCTTTCTTACTCAATAAATAACAATTACCTGACCCGGTAGACTTCTTTCAAATAGAAAATTAAATAATTATACTTATACAGATACTTATGTTAAAGAAGAAAAAACAATTTTATTTTTTCTAATTTTCCCTGGGCTCCTTGGGCTTTCTGGAACATTTTGAAATCAAAATTAGCCAAAGTTGTCCAGCCGTTTTCGAGTTTTTGCGAGACTAACGAACAGCTACTCATTTTTTTTATACTATAGATTTTGTTATACTCGTACTATAAATACTAAGACAGTTACAAAGGATAACAGTAAACTTTTACTTTTTATGGTGATATTTTTTTCCTATACATTTATTTAAATGCAGTGTTAAGAGAATATTAAAGTAGTATCTCAAAATTGCGCAGGCAGTGTACCTACCTACTTCAACGTTACTTTAAAAAATGTGTCATTTCGTCCGAATTATTATATCTGATCTCTTTAATGACCGCAAATGCTTGCAACATCCGATTTTATTGGGAAACATCTGCGTTAATTGAGTAAAACACATTTACTTTTCTATTTCTGTTCAGTGTCTCACCGCCATCATTAGTTCGCTGCGTAATGTCATGTCATAAGCACCCAGTCAGATTATGAATATGTATGTGATATCGTCTGAATTTTGATAAATTATAATATTCTATTCTAGGGGCGATCAATTTGAATGACCTTCATTAAGGGTGCACTAATTGTACCTACCTGATAAAATAATCGAAGCTTTTGACTTCGACTTTATATATTTTTAATTATGCTTCACAACAGCGGGATTTTTTATTTAAATTTAGAACAATTACACAAACATAAATTAAAACTCATAATTCAAATTTCTGCTCTATTAGGAATCGAATCCAGGACCCGCCGCGCAGCGCACCGTCGTTGACGACATCACGCAGGTCGTGATTTTCAAAATCCCAAAGCATCCTGAAAAATAATGACCCGAAAATGCCCAAGCCAAACACACTCTACATAACACAGATTAACTGTAAGCCACAATGGAATACAGCATGAATCATGTCAGCGATAATTAAAATTGAACTATCCTAGTTATCGATCGTGTATTCCCCAAAACACTGTATCGGAATTGCTCGGTGTCGTGTAATCCCTGTGGGAGTCTGCACCTGTTACAGGGACAGCCTAATTAAAGTGCATTTGCTTCAACGCCCCTAAGACGTATTACTGAAACTAATTTACCTGCTCAATGTACAGTAAGTAGGTATGTGTACAGTACAAGGGCTCGCTCGAATTAGTCATTGTATTTAATTAGTCATTTGGATTGATTTCAGTATGCAGCATCTTATTATTAGATCAAAAGAATCCCATCTTAAATATACGTCATTTTTATCAACCTTGAGAATTATCCTATTACTCGTTAACGGGTATCGGCTATCCTGAATCATGCTATCGAAATTTTCTACGTCGCTGGTATATTTAATATTTAACACTTACATGATGTAATATGATATAATCGGATCATGGCCGTTCTCCAGGCATGATCACCTCGCTTGGTGGGAGATCTCTCTTTGTACTAAACTTGTTTGTCTAAATACCCTCAAAATAGATCAAATTATAATAATAATATCAACACCAATATTTAAATGTTAAAATACAGGAAAACACTATTAATTATATTGACACTTCATCCTGTTAACGAAATTATTATTGATTGTTTGTGGAAAACGGCGAAATAATGATGTAGAGTGAGCTTGAAAAAAAAGCAATGATCTAATCTACTAATGGAAATCCCATCATAATTTAAACTTCAATAGATTAGTTTGTTAGCTGCTAATTGAAATTTAATAGTTTTGTATAAACATTTTGTATTAATTTTTTATTTAATAAACATGAATAGTGTATGAATGGATAAAATAATTAATGGATAAAAGAATTGGACTTACGTGATCAAGTCATAATAGATATTAATAATAATTGTGATAAGCACTTGCTTTAAAGAATTCTCAGTAGTACATGTTTTCAACAAAACATCGAGTGTTCTCCCTCACCGTTACAGCAAGTCACGTTCAAATGTATAAAATTCCCATAACTGAGCATGTTATTGAGGGATTTGATGTCTCCTCTCGAGTACAAGATTCTTAACCATTGGACTTTTACAGCTGTTGTAAGCTGATAACTGAAGTTTTAGCCTACAAATTACAAAGTTTTCAAGTCTTTTCAAGGTTTGTTTTGTGTTACTTTCTTAACTTTATTTCACTTGACACATTTTATACTTTGAATAATTTTTAATTTTACACTGAATAATTTACATTGAATAATTTTTAATTTTAAAAAAGCTGTACGGTTGGATTCACCCAATTTCACAGTTCAATAGAATCTCTAATTAATCCTCAAAAATCGAGTCGGATAACGATGGTAAGTCGCAATTTCAAAGAAAAGGTCTCGATAGATCCGATTGGGTTGAAACAAGTCTTAATTAAGATATCATCGCCAGAATTCCATCCCATTTAGCTGTCAAATAGGCGGAAACTTAGAACGAAAAACTCATTGACCTGAAAACCTAAGAACAGTTTCGGCAAAGAGATTAATTAGTTGGAGCAAACATCTCGACTAATCTGAAATCTACGAGCAACCAAGCGAGATAAATGATTATCTCCGCTGCCTGGAACTGCAATGTAAATTTAATTCCGCAATTTGTTTAGTTACAATCTTTGCGATTCGCCGCTCAGACGTTGTAGGAGCACGGGGGATTAAGTAGCCAGGAGGTCAGTCAGTGCCATGGAGGAACAAAACGAGAACGGGGACGCGAAAAAGTCTAAAGTGAGTCTCATTTTTGTGATCGATTGTCAAAGGACAAGACTAATAAGTGCACTAATTGAAATTAATCTTCAGATTTTCTATTTGAATAGACGCAGCAGAACTGAAACTAATTTTCGATTTGAAAATCTCTTAATAATGGCTACCTAATACACAAAAACAGGTGCCGTCGTAACAAATGAAATAGAATTTTAAAAATATGAACAAAAGTTACCTAGTTACCTACCTACATTATGTGGCATGTGTGATTAAAAGAATAGTACATCATAATAGTATGTGGTAGGTAGATTAAGCGCCTTCCTACCCTTAAGTATATCAATAAGAAGTTCTAAATAGAATAGAATGTGATTCTTTTAAAGAAGAATGTATCATCAAAACACCACATCTCGTAAATTAGGTTAATTTCATTGTATTAATATTTATTTGCAGACAAAAAAAAGCAAGGCGAAAAAGGAGTCAGATCCAAACCTCGATGCAGAAATAAGGAAATTTAAGGAAAATTTACTGCAAGCCGCCGGAGCAGGTGGAGAGTGAGTAAAACTTAATTTTATCTACTTATATAGGCCAAATTGGATGTTAATAGATAACCCAGTGGCTAATAATTCGGCCTATTACCTGGAGAGTCCGGTTTCAAATCCCAGTGGCATGCACCAATAACTTTCTTGAAAAGTTTTGTGTGCTTTATAAAATTAAATATCACTTGGTGAAACTTGCATACCTGTGAATTCTCCATAATGTTCTCAAATGAAAATGTGAAATCCACCAACGTGCAGCACGGCAGTGTGGTGGAAAAAAGCCTTCATCCTTGAAGACCCATTGCAGTGGCACAGCATCACGTGACTAATAGGTTACAAATCAATATTTACATTTTAATTTCTTACCAGTGTGACGTATTTTATTTGTTTGATCGGAAATGCAAAGTGAAGATGTATAAAATCATCTAAAAACAAACAAGAAACTTGCGACCCTTTGCCTATCAATCAAAAAATCCGATATGAATAATTCTCCGGTAGGTTTCCTGACGATGTTTTTGCCTCTGCTACAACATTTACTAATAGATATGTACTTTGTTAAACACACATAACTTACAAAAAATATCGATGCGTACTTCCCGATACCTTGAAACCCGGCCCCTCTATTAAGATGGATTTCTTAACCACTGAATTCTGAAAATCACTACGTTTACCACACTTTTTATAAAAAGAAGTCTGGATTTCTTCCTTGTTAGTAAAAATTATTGGACTCAACCGCAATATTCTATTCCTAATTTCTAATTTCCGGCCACCGGGAATGAGTTTCTGGGGATTCCATTTCGTTCGTCTAAAATATTTTTATTGTAAGCTGATTGAAAATGGCTTGCGGAATTAAACTCGTAAAGTTCGACTTTCTACGGAGGATTTTATTCTCTCCTTGAATTTCTAGCTTTGATTAAAATAGGCGGTTAATCCCATCCGGTGTATTTATCGTTTTTCTGTAGACCTCCTTACAGGTAGGTATGTAGAATATTCTATTTATAAGACATATGCGAGTAGCATATATTATGTTAAAAACCGAAGACATCGCAACTTTTTTCAGTAAACTTTTTCCAAATATCCCTTTAAAGTGTATTATATTCTTTCAAAATTCTCAGCAGTGGTATTTTCTCGGAGAGCGCAAACGAGATCTCAGTGCCTCCGCCGGCGAGATCCCGATCAGCATCCAAGGCGCGTGAAGCTTTGAGTCTGCCCGCCAATGTCCTATCTGAGCTCGACGAGTCCAAAATATTTGAATTGAAAGAGGTAAGCCTTTTGTATTCTTATTTTGCTTGTGTGAGAAGTTTTGGGAGATGATTGAGATTTGAATTGAATGTAAAACGGTTTTATGTAACATTTTCATTTTGCAAATTATGGTGAATAAACTTCAAAGCAATGTATATAGTGACGAAACATATTTTGTTATTTCAAATTTCTCCCAAAAATTAAGTAAAATAGCAAGCGATAAATAAATGTCAATATTTAAATTATTTCGTTTTTTATTTGTTTTTATTTTTTTAATTTATTCTTGATGATTTGTTACCAAATACAAATAAAACTCGTTAAAATTCAGACTTAGATTCATCTCAAAAGTGTTACAAATTAAAATTTGATATCGTCCTTTACGAAAGGTACGAAAGGCTTATTAGAACTTATAAAACGTTGTAACTAAGAGTTATTTTGTTATCAATATTGTTTTAAAGTCAGTAAAACAGTTTTGAATGCAATAATATGGCAATTTCCTCTTTTAAGTAGAGAATGTAAGGAAATAACGTAATTTAGGAATGTAGGAAAGTAAATTATATAGACACGTTACGCACGCTTCTGTTATTGATCTTGTTAGAGAATATGAAACACGAGTCTTGGCACATGTTGGTAAGTGACAAGCGTTACCAAATATTCCTTTAGTGACGTAACGTCTGGTAGAGAATTCAAATCATTTTGAGATTGATTTTCATGATTAGTATTCCAGTATTTCCATGATTGAGTTAGTTCTGGATGTCTTTATTGCACACGAAATGAGCTGAGCAATGGAACAAGGACAATGTAATTGGCGGTCTAAAATTTAAGCAGCGAATTCATCACGACAGCCGTGGTACATCTGAATTCATAAATCTTGAAAAATGAAGAAGTTGGTGTACAATTGTACATTAATAAAAACAAGAAGAAGAAGAAAGTCTGATGAAATCTTGTAGATAGCATAACAGAGAAATCAAAGGGATCTTGACAGGATTTTAGATGTACTTTGAAATAATATTTTATTTTTAGTAATTTGTGTTGGAATAGAGTTTGACCACCGCTTAATTGGTCGTTATTCAAATATTAATGTGCGTCTCTAGGCATCAGAATGTTACTGAAAAATGATACTTGAAACCGCGCTATGGGTTTCAGTGTAATGTAACCCTTTATGAAAATAATTTTACTTTTTTTAGGCCTTCCTCCTCTTTGATCTGGATGGTGATGGATGCATCGACTTCAACGACTTGCGAGGAACTTTCATCAGTCTAGGAGAGAAGGTCGACGAACAAGCCGTCAACAACATGCTTTCTGAGGTAAGCTTTTAGCCAATGTAAGCTTGGCAATCGTAAGCTTTGACGCAGCCTATTATAATTTTTATTTGTATTTCGAGTCTTATCTAGATTATCAAATCTAACCTTCTTTTATCTTCTGTACATAGTTGAAATTAAGCCATTATCTTTTCGCTTAGATATCATTTAATTTATTTGTCAAATTGTAAAATGCACTGTGGAAAATACGTTTATCTTACAACTGTAGGTACTTTTGTCTTCTATTTCGATGTCATTCTATAAAATATAGGTACCTAATTTTGCAGTATCTCAAACCAAAACACAAAATAAAAAATTGGTACTCATTAATAGGGCTATTTATTCCAATCTTTTCCTTATTAAAACAATTTTATACAAAAGTCCCTGCCTTTCAATTTGTTTAAATAATGGGACCATTTTTCTTCGTTTTCGCGTTCATCTAAAACATTGTTTAATTTTCTGCCTCATTAGATATTTTCAGTTCAGTAATCGTGTTTTGTTATTCCGCTTTATAAGCAGCGTTGGCTTAAAAATCGAAGAAAATGTGATTTAAGCATATTATGAGTATCGATTCCACCCTGCATCTCCTGATTAAATGATATCTGTTTCAAACTTTTTTCACATTGAAAATAAACACATATTTTATATAAAATTTTACTATGAGTGGTTTATGGTGTGAAATTAGTATAGGAGCTTACAGGCAACTTAAGTGGCTATTACAACCTATAAAGTAACACACCCAATTTCAAACAGAACTTCAACCTATACTTTCTACCTCTCAAACTATACTTTTCTTAGGAAACTACGCTTTGGTGATAAGTAGATAATATGTTATATTGTTGTCATTTATTCATCACGGCATCTATCATTTCTTTATAACCTCATGAGAGCTGGGTCACTAATATTTTTATTATGCCTCATTTGTTAAAGGCTTCAACTCCACTGGATTTCGACGCGTTCGTCCACCTCCTAGGTTACAAAACACTTGAACTGGACTCAGAAGAAACACTGGTCGCAGCTCTCTCTCGATGGGACCAAGACAACACGGGACTCATTTCAGAAGATAAGTAAGTTACGATAAAGAGACTTTTCTTTAAAGCCGGCAGTACTGGTATTGTTCGCGTCAATAGGCTATCACTTACCATCAGGTGGTCAACATGTTTGCCATGCCATGCCATGCCATGCCCGAGCATCCCTCTTTATGAATCGCCACCCCTTATTACCTGACACAAATCAAAGTAAAAGCGAATACGTTAAAAATAAAATATTCTCACCCATAACAATAACAAAACCTCCTTGGAAATTCAGCCAAAACCTGGCGCCGAATATTTAAGATGGATTGATCGCAGTGGTTGTCCAATATCAAAAAACACACCAATTCAACGTATAAATCGTTAATGAAGGCCGCAAGATCGAGCAAGGGAACCACGAAAAACTCGCAGCCGATAATTAATAGAACAGACGAAGTTGTCTAATCTCAGAGGCATTGGATGCCGAAGTTGGTCGGATGTGTGCGATAGTGATTAAGTTTTTGCGGAACTTCCGCTTGGTTCCTACAGAAAATTGATTATTGATACCTTGTAATATGGCGGATATTTGCAGCGAAGTTCTTGTGTTTAGGAGTTTAGCAACAAGGGAACTAATTTGGCCGGCGGAATGAGAGAATGTACCTGAGTTAGAGAACATTTGAATCGTATTAATGGATAATCCAGGTTCTAAGTAACAAAAATGAGTTATGATTTGCCACTGAATTTAGTGTTTAAAATGTGACAGACACATCCGTAATCCTTGCCGGAGCCCTTAAGGGCGGTTGGGAGTTGAGAGACCCATGCCTAACAGTGGGCTATAAAAGGGTTGCAGCCATACAATAAAATGGTGTATTCTAAAATACAAAATTTCGTCCCCTTAATCTAACGGTACAGACCCACGAGCGTAGTAAACCAAGTGGCATTTTGCCATGCCTTCAACCGCGAATGCAATTTGCACTACAGATTACGGCTGAAACTGATCAGATAGCGCAAGAAGCGGCTTTAGTTAGCGGCTTAATGATTAGCCCCCGGATTAGTTCCTGTGGTTTGGCTGCTATGCCAGCCCAATGATTTGCTAGCGATTTATCAGATGTTGGTGTAGAATCAACTCAACCAATGAGATAATAAAAACTACTTTACTTACCGTGATTCTGCGTTTGTTCAATATTTGTTAGTGACAATCATCGTTGTTACCTTAGGCTAAGAACCCACGATGCGATTTTAATCCGCACCCACCGCGGTTGCGAGCTCGCAGCTCCCGTAAAATAACAATACGTACAACTATGTATATGTATGGATCACTATACTAAAGTTGCATCGTGAGCATGAACCCTCTTTGACAATTGTTCGTCACAGCATTTTTAGGGTAAACGTCAGTCAGGGCACACGTTAACTATACGAATACTTTGACGATAGTGTTCATAGTCGGGACTGTACGAACCTATTATTATTTTGGGTGTAGGGTATTATTGGGCCGGGTATTTGGAGTAAGACCGAAGTTTCCATTACCTGGTCTCTTGGGGATATCCTGGTGAGCAGCGGTGGATTTTCATAACAAATTATTTCATGGCATCGTGTTTGGGTGGTTATTAATAAATGAGCCTTCGTGCCCAATCGCGTGTCTCTGGGGATACATAAACAAAGCGGATCAAGATTAAATTAGGCCCCGTTGTACGCATGATGTATCTGTTGGATGTAATAGAGTAATAGCTAAAGTTATGTCTACCTATAGGTATGTATATCGAGCAAGGATGAAATATCTGAAGATAAAAAAATAAGAAGGTACCTACCTATGATTAAAAAAGGTTAAAGATTAGGGTTATCGGGTGGACTTCACACGAACTCATTGAGAACATCAACTCTTTCCCCCTAATAACATGACTTTGCATTTTTTAATCGTATTAAACTAAGAAAATTTAAGGCGTATGCCACTGGGAATACATGTTTCCAGTATGCGTCACACACAACATAATGAACGTCTGTTAGAATCATTAAAATACTCTAAGGCTTTGACCTATAAAACGACAACAGCGCCAAAAAACTTTGCGTTTTCAAATAAAAAAAAAATAACGCTTCGCTTCACACTCGTCTGTGCTCCGCTGCGAATCGAACCCTGAACCCTCCGGGCAGCGCACCGGCGTCCTAACCACTGTGCTAGTCAGGTCGTTAGGGACTTATTTCATATTATAAGTAGTACGCAAGTAAGTATCGCAGATGATTTGGGAGACAATAAAAAATAACAAACTTTTTCGTCGACATTTACATTACTATTGAACCAATGATTGTATCGTTAAAACGTATAGATAGAATACTCGTATCTATGATCGAGTATGCCATTCGGCAGCTATCAGTATGTTAATTCAATTTGTTGCCTTGTGTGCGGTTGATGCTCTCATCACGAGTATCATTCATTGATGGCAGGCAGTTGAATAATATGCCAAAACCACAATATAGCGCCTAAGTCTCTCTTACATTATCGATATACTTTTCTCTGCTTTGATACTTTTATCTGCAGCACAAAAATTATTATGATGAAGGGCACCATTTACCTATAAGAAGTCGGTTATATATGAAAGGAAAAACTTGATTTTCCTACCCTAATTCATCAGTAAGTTCCAAATAAGATGTCATAATAAATTAAATAACGTCATGTCTTAAGTAATGTTAGGATAATTATGTTCTTGTTCTTCTTGTTCATCTTCTAATTATATCGCTGTTTGTTTGCTCATTTTAGGCGTCGCAAATATTATTCAGAGCTTCCATTGCGGTCAAATAAACAAGACATTACCACAACGGCGGTTTCTTCGTAACCTGAATAGAACGTTAATTAATATTGAATCGTAGAACGAACAAACCTCGTCAAACAATAAAACTTGTATTAATTAATTTTATTCAGGCCCCGAAACTTGGGAAACCAATTAGGAGACAGACATCTTTATAATAGCATTAAACATTTACATAATCAGTAACAATTTACTCCTAATTAAATGGAGAGTATAAGATTATAATTTTGAGACTTGGTAAGAGTGCGTCAGAAAATATTCATATTTTTTGCCGAAAATAATACAGGGAGTAATTTTATTGGAATGGAACTTTGGAAATCTTTCTTAGGGTCCCGTATCTTCGAGTGGTTAACACGACCCCATTCATATTTCCGCTGTCTAGCGGTCCATATCTACATAAAATATTTGTTAGACAAAGGTCTATTGCCATTATTTAACAGACAGTTGACAGTTGATTTTTATAGAGTTTGTATACTAAATATACATTTTGAAAATATTTACTAATTTAACATCAGAAGCACGGAACACTGTAGCAAGTCACAAACGGACTTAGCCTTTTTTCCCAAACGTAAAAGCGATAAAGAAACCAAAGAAACTCATAAAAGTTTCCGACTTTTCTTACGTCATGTCATCCGTCAACATTAATTAGGTATGGCACTTTTACTACCAACCAATTTGTATGATACATTACATTTTCTTAACGAATAGGTAATATAATAATTATACAAAAACATTCTCAAAACCATATCTTACTTAGGAAGCACATTTCAATTATAACTAGAAAGATACATGATTCGTTTTTATGCATAACAACTGGTTCTTAGCTGTACAAATATTGTAGCCGTCCTGCCAGCTGCCATTCAGATCAACAACAAAAAGCTATAAATATTTCTTCAAGTTGTAACATTTGATTAATTGTTGTTCACAGAATCCGTCACGATCTCATGACTCGGGGTGATTGCTTCACAGAGAAGGAAGCCGATTATGCCTTGGACGAAGCACCGATTATTCAAAAAGGGGGATACAACATGATTGATTACAAACAATTTTGCACCAAGCTTTGTGGGCTGAGGAAGACAGACAAATCAAAACTGAAAGCTAAATAAAGCCAAAGACGACTACAATACTGCTCGGAAATGAAGGATTTTGATTTTTGTACTTTTATTGTATCCTTAAAGAAAACAATTGCAAAGTGGATACATCATGTTTTGTTCACGTCAAGGTTAGCGAGTAAAAGTGCTATGAAACATTAAGCTTTCCTATTGTAAGCAATAAAGTGTATATAATCTCTGAATACATCAGTTTATTTCAATAGAATATAGGTATATTATATGTACAGGGTGTCCCAGGAAAGACTGTCAAGCGGTGGCCCAGAGGTAGAGCACCCCTAGTCTACCCGAATCACCCCCATCTATGTTCCGCGATTTTTCGAAGTTTAGAAGTTATGATATTTTTTCTGATTTTTCTCTTAGTTAACAGTTGCAAGATAGCATATTGAAATGAGTAATGGAGATAAAGCTTTGATTTTTTTTTGTTATTTAGCTAATAGTTAGGCCTCTTCAATACAAAGATAATTTACTTCGTAACCCATACACTTGCGCCATAAAATAAAAAAACATGGCATAAAAGGAAATAAAGAAAAAATAACAATAACTTTAAGAGTGTTTTGTAAAAAAAAGTAATAACATCTTTTAACCAAAAGTATTTTAAAAACTTTTTTGTTTCATCAGCTATTTACTCTGTAAAATTTATTGAGCTATCTCTATGGCAACCTACCTAGATTTCGCCTCAAAATGTACAAAGACTTATTTTTCAATAATTTTGTCATAAATCAAACCAAGTGAAAACGTTTCAAATCACTGTATTTTTAATTATTACAACCAATTTTCAAAGTAAAATGAATCAACAACTCAATTCAATTCAAAGTAAATTAAATAGTGAATTAGATACTTTGAATAAAATAGCTTTCCTATGGACTTTGATAGCACCTCAATTTGGACTATTGTTGATTTAATTGTATCAGTGAAACTATTTGAACAAGTTAATAAAAATTAAAGTGGATTTAACCATAATTTGTTATCCAAATTAATGTGAGAGTAAATTGTAATTTAGTTCGGTTATACACTACAAATTCTAATCTAAATGGAATTGGTTTCACACTTGAAATTAATTACGTTTTGCGAAATGTTTGCTTACATTATGGGCTTGTTGTTAAATATTTAATGAGTTGGCCACTGACGCATACTATTTTGCTTATAATTATTTATTAAAGTTCTTAATGTTGACTGGACTTTGAATATTTTAAATGAGTAACAATATAAAAAAGCGAACGATTTCATAAACACACAGTTCATCCGTCATCCTTCTGACCACTCAGCATTTTGAAGTCCACCGCACCACTGACTTTGTAAAAAAAGTTATGTGCGCTTTATAAAAATTAAATATCACCTGTTGTTACGGTGAAGGAAAACATCGTGAGGAAACCTGCATGCCTGAGAGTTCAGAAAAAAAAGTTCTCAAAGGCATGTGAAGTCCACCAACCCGCACTAGGCCAGCGTGGTGGACGGCGGCCTACATCCCTCTCATTGTAAGAGGAGATCCGACCCTGTAGTGGGTCATTAATGGGTTACTGACAACTAGCCAGCCGGAACATAAGAGACGAAGAACATGCTGCTTTACAATGTAGGTACCTCCCCGGACGAGCTACTACTACGGCTCTAGGTCTATTAAGTCAGTATTTAATGTCAGTCTCTCTTGACATCTTACCATACCAATGGCAGCTCGATACGACTATACAAAACCGCGTAAGTTCATGCTGAAAGCACAGTTCAGGGTCGTACAGGTAGGTACATATTTTTTTAAATTTCGTGCCGTTTATGATTCATTTTGTATAAAATTATTTCTTCATGTTATACCGAAATTTAAATATCTTTTGAACATTCCTCTATTAATTCATAAAAGAAAGTCAGGACGCTTTAATTTAACCGCCTCTAATTTAGCTGTATGAGACACGGAAGTTTCAAGTGATGAATTACCGTCGGGTATAGTGGCGACTGCTGTATTAAATTTAAATTAATTTTCAGTTGCTGATGGAAAGCTTCCTAAGAAATGTCTTAGCATTTAATTTAATTTAATTGAAGTAGGTACTTATGCAATGTCCTCATAAGGGGACAGTATGTGAAATTAATATTTAAAAGTCAATAAAATTAAAATTTGTTCAATAGATGTCTTTCGATGTTACCAGTATCTAGGGAATCCATTTGATGTTATCCAGGGAATCCAATGTGGATTGTTTTCAAGTACAAAAATCTAAAAATGTATTGCCCGCTCTGCGATAGTCCTCTTCCACCCAAATTTCATTGACTTTATGATGCTGGAGTTTATGTATTTAGATGAAATACATTTAGGATATACACATACACATTACCACACGGATACACACATTATGTAAGCATAATACAAGTCAACGAACCTTTACGCAAAACAAAATAAATTTTAACACAGGAGGAAAATAAGTGAAATTCTATGATAAACAATCAATCTCTCATTCTTCTCATTCTCATTCAACAATGATCTCTATTGTAAACAAAAAAAAGTTATCGCAAAATACAATTCATTTCAGAAAAAAAGCGCAGCACTTGAAATATTAAGTAAGAACTACTTAGATTTGCAATAAAAAGAGGACATCCGTTTTTTAGGCTAATACTGTGCGTCGCTTTTTCGGTCGGTTAGCCATAAGGAAAAAGCTTTGATCCAATCGATCTAAAAAGTAATGCCATCAAAAAACCTTTCCCATGACAATAGTTTTAAAAGGAAAATTAGGACTTACTCGATGCTCTCCTTATAGATGTCGAAGTCGGTGAATATGATCTCCACGATCTGATGCGGCGCGGCGATGAAGGTATACAGTAAGCAGGATATGTGGGCAGGGTAGGGGTGCGGGTAGTCTGGACTGCTGAAGGTACCGCGCTCCTTCCCATGGGTGGAGGTGTAGCGGATACAGGAACAACCTGGAACAAAGCAAAATAATTTTATTTGTATTTCTCCTGGTCTACGTTTTCTCCTGGTCAACGTTAGCCTGAGGGGCACCGAAAGCGGATGTTAGATGTAAGATAATATTCTATCATGTATGACGTTCATTAAGTGTACACAACTCGTACCTGACAATGATTAAAAGACTTTGATTTTGATTTGTATTTATATTACTTTGCAACAATCCGTATCACAATACGGTGGGGTGATACACGTATCGTATGCTATTGGAATAATGCCTTTAGATAAAGGAGGGTGGTGGGTCCATACCTAAACACTTTTCACATGTAGGTACGGATTGTTTCAAAGAAATATAAATACTAATAAAATAATAATGGACCTCCGCAAAGTAACGCCCGATACAATAAATAAAGCAAAATAAAATAAGTTGCAAAATAATAATAAATAATCAAAATCATTTATTTACTTATGACTTTGTGACACTAATCTATCCTGTTCTCTTCAAAACACAATCAAATTGAATGACGTCATATTGGACCCCTTTTAGTATACAAAATGTTTTATATAATTATGTGTACTTTTGATTGTACAGTGACTTAAAAACAAGGTTTGTTAAGTTTTAAGACTACAATAGGGTATACACGAAACGAAAAGACAACAGTTTTAACACGTTACTCACAGAAGACTTACGAATCTTGTAATGTAAATAACAGTTATTTTCTGTACATCATTTTTTTTTTCTAAAATAAACGAACCACATTTGAAATATGCGCATTTCATTGCGCCAAAAATAGATAAATCTGCGGTTAATATACATATGGTAGGTATTCGTTGGAAATTTTCAAAGCATAGGCTTCATTGAAAATATAAAATAAATGCTACAACCAAAGTCCATTTGGTATTCAAATAGAATTGAAATGCAGTCATAATATTTTAGCCATAATTTTTGGCGGTGTAGTATTTTTTGGTGAATGCTATTTAGTGATTTTGATAGAGTACAATTATTATGTAATCCCAAAATTGTGCTCATATTTTAAAAGTATATTTTATAAACCCTCGTAAATGTAGATTATTCCAGAGAAGATAATAATGCACAAATTCTAATATTTTAAAGTAAAATGCGCCAGAAATACATGAAATTCACCAAGAACCATTCCACGCACACTATCATTAGGCTTGAGTGCTTTGACGGGCACATAAATAATTATTATTGACTATTGTGGCGTGTAGGTACGTACATACAGCACATTCCGTTTACGTGTCAAATTTCAATACATTGTAGTCGAATTTCGACTACAATGTATTGGGCGATCTCTAGTGATGTTAATTGATTTTATTTTAGTGATATTGATGATTGGTTGTACTTTTTCCAAATAGCACCAGATAATCTTAATAACGTAATATCGAAACACTAATGCTCTACTCCTTTCCCATTCTCCATTTCAAATAGCACGGTTCCATAGCAAGTTATGTTTCGACTGTTCATAAATTTGAGAGTTTCCTGTATGCAAAGTTTGCTTGGGTGGAAATAGTCCGTTTTTCTTCATTATGAACAGCGATGAATAGGAGAACGAATAAATAATGTAAATGTATGTAAAGTAGCCTCTCTACTGCCGCGAATCCTCCATTCAAGGTAGGAGCGTGTTTTGTGCATTAGTCATTTTTAGGAATTTTGTATAGAGTCGTTTCAGTACTTAGACCTTCCAGTTTTATAATAATTTCTTTGAAGTTTTATAGAAACCTGATGCGTAAAAAGTAAGCGTAAGTAAAATAGTATCTTTCTATGTCTTCGTTAAAAAAGAAAAGCAGATATAGCAGTTCGAATCCATCAGTGTACAATTTTCCTGACAAAATTTTTATGGCTTCGCAGATTCGCACATAATTTCAAGGTCTTAAATGCACTCTTTTTTGGAAATGATATTTGAAATTAAGTTTGAATGATGATAATTACTATATTATGACGTTCGAAGTAAATTGGTTAAAAAGTCTTAATAATTCTTAATTAGAAAACTGACTTAAATAAGATGACTGAAAACTGATTAAAAATAAACGTTATTTAGTCGTAGCAGCAGGCACTGCTTTCCAGTTCTTTTACATTAATTTCGTGAAATTTTATGGAAACTCGGACCGTAAAATAGTCATAAAGAAAATTACAGCTTTAGAGGTGGGTGATAAATAACTTCACAGTGAAAATAACGTTGTTATTTGACGTCTTAAAGCATCACTGTGATCTGCCACGAAATATCTACGTTCCAATGTAACGTAGGTTGTTCCTTCGTTACAATCCCGCTGCGCGTGACCCGCGTGACCGCCGCGATCGGCCGATCAGGATTCTTCGGGATGACGTGTCATGCTCCGTCCCACTCGGTGGTTACGGGTGCAAGAACTGAGTTGCGAGACTTGGGTTTTTTTACAAGTTATGTTTTTGATGTCATCTATTTTGTATTGATTGATGAGTTCTAATGAAAAAATGAATAAGTTTCATAATTTATTGTGACAGTTCTAAGCCTGTAAAAGTGTGAAGGTTATGTTGAATTAACTGTATTTTTACTTAGTTTCTAAGTAAAAAAGTGATCGATTTGACCTAATACAGACGAAGCCGTATACCGATTACGGCGATGTAAGTGATCGGCGTGACAGAGTCACGAGTATTTTTCACAGTGATATTTTCAGGACTGGAACGGCAGTCACGGTGTTTAAAAATAACGACTTTCCCCATGCCTATACAGCTTTAATACTTAGCTATGTGTTCACGAGCTTCCATCCGCGGATCCATATCTTAAATTTAGATTTAATTTTTAACATTCAGCAGATTAGTTTATAAAAAAGAACTTTTTCAGCAGATTAGCTTATAAAAAAGAAACTTTTAAAAGGAAACTACAGTAGATCAAGCGATATGTGATATTTTACATGCCTTATACTTTACATTGAAAATTGTCTCTCTAACGATATTAATTCGTAGTCGCACAGTGTGAGCGCTCCCATAGTGTTTCTAAGATCGGGATTGTTCGTCCGTAACTGTGCGTATACGCATACGTACGAGTTGAATTCGTACGAACACGCATCTAAACTGAGCGCGGCCTAAGTTTACTTGATTTCAGATAACAGCGTGATACATCAGCTGTACAGATAAACCAGAGATATTCATATACTCACTTCAGGAAATTAAGCGCTAAAGCATTTCGTGAACTAATTCACAGATTGAACAGATACTCCTAAGCACTATCAGAATTATTAGCTACAGCGCTACATGAAATGTGATAGAGGAAATTGAATTTAATGTATCATGTAGATATGTCAAAATATTTGTTCTTGATAACTTTTCTGTATCTGTGCTGGATGTAGTCCATGTATTTTATGCACATTTAAAATCACGTGGTTCTCTAAAAAGTTTTGACAAGTCGTCAATTAACAGGCCACGTCAATAAATTCTGGTGATCGTTGCGGAAGTTTGTAGGTACTCGTATGTAACCATATTAAAAAGAGACTGCATGTATTGACTGTTATGTCAGCGAAATAAGATCTATTTTATGTCCTTAAATTATCGGTTTTTTGAGACTGGACACACTGTATATAGTAGGTATGTATCGTGCAGGTGTATAAAAAAAGTTAAGGTAAGCAAAGCCTTTGAATATACACCAATTATGTAAAATTTACTATTACCTATGTTTCGCAAATTTCTAATACATATGTACTAAATCTTATCAAGTGCTAACAAATCGATTAAAGCGGTTAATTCGTTTACTAATAAATAACCGAACCTCCGGGCTCCTCTGTTCTGAACTATTCAAATTTAGTCTAAACATTTCGCTTGATTACGGAACATTTGCGAACTCAATCATTTGATGTAAAATGATCATGAACATTTCAGACTTGATGTTTCACTGAATAACTATAGAATCTAACAATTTAATCCCCTGTAAGTACCTTCAGAGTAACCGTTCATTAAACAATATTCTCGAAATAGGTAAGATATTGTATCTTAGGCAACCCTTTTATAATTGTAAGGGCTTCACAGTAAGATTATTTTAATAAACGACCATAAGCTTTCTTCAGTAGGGTGATGGTATTCATTTACCAATTTTTTTCCAATTTAAGTAAAGAGGTTCAAGTAGTTTTTAAGTATTTTTTTTTTCGGGCAATTCTCTTACCCTACCCCCTCAACCTTTCTTAGAAGAAACATAAACTCAACATATCATTTCAGAGAAGATTAAGATATCCAAATATATTTAACTGATACATTTGAATAGGTAGGGTCTCAAAGATTGCAAAAATAGAGA
Source organism: Erynnis tages (assembly GCA_905147235.1). NCBI lineage: Eukaryota > Metazoa > Arthropoda > Insecta > Lepidoptera > Hesperiidae > Erynnis > Erynnis tages. Next base: position 4,492,060 of record LR990079.1, read on the forward strand.
TTTATTGAGCCTAAATGAAAATGTTTTTCTCATTGAGGGCTGATAAATTTGAAAGTCAAACCAAGTACTGAGTTATAATAATTTACTTTGAATTAGTTTTTGAACTGTTAAAAGGAGAATTGCTACTTAAAGTCTTTATCATCCAATGATCATAGAATACGAAATGATCGACGGCAAAGTTAGATACTCTTTACTCCTTTTAAGTTAAAATGAGGCTAATGAAAATGGGTATTTCGCAGAGAAAACTGTTTTAGCATTTCGAGAACACTAATTCTACCAAATTTAAGTTCGAATGTCGTTCCTCCTTTGAGTTTCATCGCTAAAAGGCATTTAAATGAGAATTGAAGATACGGACAATTGTGTACTTGAACACTATAAATGTTCAATATTTTAAAACGAATTCAAAAGAGAGATGTATTTATGTCTTTTAAACACTATACAAAAATTAGCGACGATAAATATTTTCCTAGTGTAATTTTCTTAAAGTCGGTTTAATGTTTTTAAATTTCTTTTTATCTTATTTATTCTCTCCAATAACACGATATTCGAGCATAATTTTCTCCGATATTTAGAGCATACTCTTCCCTGCCTAAATGGAGTAACAAGATTTACAAAGCGATGAAAATTCTGTGAAGTATTTCAAAGAAATCAGTTTCATGATAAAAATGCACCTGTGGTTAACAGTCGCAATTAAAATCATTTTATAGGCCGCAACTGCAAGATATGTTATCCATCTGTGTACAGATACCAGAAAATAAATTTTGCAAACCATAAAATTCAGTCTGTAAACTATTAAACCCCTATAAAACGGGTGCACAAATAAATATCACGTTAATCTAAACGGTAACTTTACCCAGAGAATAGTTTAAATCACTTTAACGCCATTTAGACTTTATACTAATCGTTTCGGTGTAGAGTCTGGAATCAAAATAAACTAAGAATCTCGACGAAACTAAAATAATTACATTGTATAACTACGAATTTAATTATTTTTTTAAGTTTTACCATCTACACTATTCAACACGATACACAACCAAAAAGAAGATGTATGGTAGTTGACCCACTTATAAAGTTGCTTATATTTGGAGCAAGTATACTGCACAGTTGTTGTCGAGTCATAAACCGAGTAAAACGCAAAACTTTTTGGTAAACAAGAAATAATAAAGCGAATCTTTGAAGTGAATCACTTTGTGCTACTATTGTCTTTGGTTTGGAAATTATTTGAGAACGATGTGACATGTTTATATGAAAGTAAGAGTAATATTTATTAAGGCTGGTATAATAATAGCAAGTAGAATTAATTAGGGCTTTATGTAATCATATCTGCCAATTGGGTCTCTCCAAACAGACGTAACTATAATTTTTTTTCAATAAGTAGCATACTGGCAGTCAAAGCCACGACCAACCTCAGCCAAAAAAAAATACGTAAGGTCGTAGGTATTTGAGTGATAAGATGTCTCAATTAAAATATTTCCAGCACACCTTTCCAACACGATCCGGGCGAGCTAAAATAGCTCTAAAAGAAGATGATGATGCACACGAAAATGAAAAAGTGGTAATCGTAACTTATAAAACAATAAGCAGGGCAGGGTAAGCTATCGTAAAATGATCTTAAAAGTACGCCTTAAGAAATCATTCCGCAGGATCCTTTCACGGTAGATCTATAATCAACTTCCATAAGAAGGGCTGGGAACTGACAGTTAATACAGATCACCTAGCTTTTGCTTTCTGCTTCGACGTTTATAGCCATGAACAAACAAAGCAATTTCAAAATAATAAGATAGCCGAGTAGTTTCCATGACGATGTAATTATAGAGACGGCCTTTGATCGGATGTCACCCTTTGTACTCTGTCTGATTATAGAGCTTAACAAAAACGACAAGAGACAAGATCCAAAACGTCATCGTCAGATACCATTATTTAATGTGAAGGATAGAAGCTTTTGAGGCGGACACAAATAAATATTTGGCTTTAAATTGAACAGTAAGTCAACGATGTTAAGCGATGGTTAGCGTTGAGAATTATTTCTTCTCCTTTTATTATATTTTTATGATTTGGGTCTGTTTGTGCCGCAAGTATGTAACCTTCGAAGTAAAGACCAAACTCGCTCAAAGAGCAATTATTCTAACAGACATAGAAATGTTAAAGAATATAATCAAACAGGTATGGCGGGTACCGATTAGTCTCCAATTCAATAGTTTTATTCAGCGAGCTTGCCAGTTGAAACCATTCGACCACTGAGCGCCAAACCGATAAACTTTGGTTATCGACCACTAGAAATTAATTTGAAACTCTATTCAATTTAGTTAGCCGACTGCATTCGACACGTTTTATTCTTTAGACCAAACGAAAGAACAAACCTAGTCAGAAAAATGATTTAATTTACTAGCTGACCCGAAAAGCATTAGTTTACCCTAATTTTGTTTGAGCCTTCCAAGGCTCATTCACCAACGCGTCGTTATAATTTATTAATTTCGGCTGAACGTACTATTTTCATTAAGTACTTATGCTACAATCTTCAGCCTTCGTTATTTAATTAAAATATATTAATTTTTTTATTCAGTTTTTTGAAACAATATTTTTAAGCGAAGTAATCTTCTAAACATTTTTTTTCTAAAATGGTGTAAAAAAACAACAATCTATAATCATATCTGCATGTCGTTACAAAATATATACACTTGAAGTAACCATAGATGTATTATAACTAACTAGGAAGTAACTGTGCAAATTGTAAATCAATAACTTTTCAGTTGGTTGCTGAAAGCAGCAAAAGCAGCGTCAGCTTCGTCTAAAATTAATTCAAACTCAATACAGATTCAGTTTGCCAACTGTATTGAAAACGTAGCAATATTCTTTGATGATCCCGTAATTTATATAAACCTCAAATTGCCTCCCGATCGCTTTTGGTTGATTTCACGAAAATAACGACCAGTTTGTTTATCTCATATTATGGAAATAATATTTGTAGAGTTCCAACGTGGATATTAATTTGCTGCATCGTGTGTTTTGCTTCGAAGGCATATTGTGTTCATGTTTTGTTCTTTTTTCACTTCAATTTTATTGTTTTCTTTTGAAGTTTCTCTGCAAACAATAACACTGGAGAATATCTCAAAGAATTACGATTAATAAAAGCACGATAATTAGAATTGTGAGGCTTAATTAATAAACACTTAAATCCATGAATATGGTATAGTATTCAGTTTATCTGCATTATTGCATAAGTCTGTGTAACTTTTCTTTTTATACACAACTCATTATGAATTTTGTTTGTATATAGGTATTCTATCAATGTTTTCAAAATATAATAACTTCTTTATCCAAAAATTCTTGTACCAAAAATACTGATGAAATCTTGGCATTTATATGCTCAATTTACCCAAAATTACTCGAGAAATTGAGACTCAAAGACGCAGAATTAGGTCTATTATTTATCCAAACGTCAGGACGTAATTATGACAATTAGTTACTGTGACTGGCTTAATTAGTGAAAGCCTTCCGTTCGTTTCTGATAAATTGGAAAGACCGGAGCGGTAATCTTAAGATAAATATAAATAAATTTATATAGGTACCATATATCTTGTTATATTGTATTATGTAACATTGAGGGATTGTTCAGTTATAATGAATGAATGATGAACAGTGTAAATATATTTTAAAACCAATAAATTTATCAGTGACCTGAAATAATGCAAGCTTCACAACTCTGCATTTCATTGAAATGATTATTTCATTTTATGTGGGAATAAAATTAGCAACCTATCTAAGTAATTCTCCTTCCTCTATAATGTCGATTTTGACACTGCTGAATTTTCAATGGTGTTTTTAATTTGTTGCGCTTTGGTGAATCGTCTTGCCAATGGGTTTCTGCAGGTGTTATACTTAATCTGATCATTTTATTCGACTGCGCCTTCAAGACGTGAGGCCATCAAATTATACACCCTATAGACTTCATAACCTGCCCTGATAACGTACCTAGAATCCCGTTTCGCTTCCACTGGTTTAATGAAAAAAACTAATAACGTCTTACTGGCACGACTGCTCATGTTACAAATACATCCACAAATAAGTTTGGACAATTTATTAACATCACGCCAACTCTACAAAGATATCGCCAACTTCTAAGTTGTTGCCAGTGAGCTATGACTTGCGACTTGAATGTCTTACTTATTAAAGTTGGGAAATTCGATTACGCCGAGGTAAATAGCCGCTCTCGTTTCCCTAGCTCCATTCTGACGAGTAATTTTGTTAGTCAGATGTAATTGGCAACAATAATAATTGGTTAATATTTTGTAATGATCAAAAATGATATAATATTTTACATAATTCATCATAATCAACCTTTTTATTATACTTACATTGTTTGAAAGACCGATAACCCATGGAGAATAAAAGTAACGTCGTGGCAAAAGGTGTAGTTAACTGTTGGATTCATAGGATACACAACTGGGTGGACTGGTGTCGATTAGAAATAGCCTTTGTCCAGCAGTACATTTTCAAAGACTGATAGATATAATCAACCTTTGGTGTAACTGTAACAATAGATAAGCATCTTTTGATTCATCATGTATTAGAGCTGGTCTCTATCTACCATGCTCGTCATGGCTTGAAAACAATTTTCGGTTATGATTTTTTTTTGACAAAGCAAGAGATATTTTATAATTAGTAGATAAAATTAGCAGTAACATCTACGGATGATTTCGATTTCAGAAGACGATAATTTATACCCGTGGCGTTTGCGTCGTAAAAAAAATGAAATTGCCTTACATGAAATAAATAAATTATTACAAGATTTGTTTGTTATCGAACCTTATCGTATTTCTGTGTCTAGGCTCTCAGCGTAATGTTGTTTACGCAATCCTATCCAATAGGGAAATGTTTCGTATTCGATCTTACATACTTACAGTATTTCTCCGAAGTTGGTAAATATAATCTGGTTTTTATCATAATTTTATCGGAAGAGATTTCCTTTTGATCAACCGAGAATGTCAACCTTTTGATCGCGACTACGAAGTTCTCGTTACTCATTGAAATGTTTGACGAAAAACCGTATAAAGATATAAATATAGTTTCAAAAAACTAAAAAACATGCTTTAATGATAGAAGGTAGAAAAAAATTTTTAATCTAGAAATCAATAAATAGTATAATTATTGTGAGATAAGCGTGGGATTCTCCATAATTATTATTTCTTAAAAAGCGCCTAATAAAAATCGTGTAAAAATATTATTTTATAATTTACAATTGCAACTATAGGTACCTCCCTAGCCAAGTCATATAAACACCATCAAAGTTCAACATTAATTACAAATCGGCAATGGAAATTAAACACTGTTATCTGCTGAAGATTGGAAGCTCACTTATCGTTCTGGCGTCAAGTGCTCTTGAAGAAGGCTTTTAGCTGCCCTTTAACCCTTTCAGTTTACCTTTCACTTTGTTGTTTATGGGGTTAAAAGGACCCTTCTATTCATTCGGGAAAGTGATAAAATGATAATTATCAGTTGATATATCTGACGGCAAACATAGGGTTCAATGTGTTTTTCAAATTGTTCCTTTTCCTACTTGCGGCGACAAAATCAGTCGCTTGCATCGAGTTTGTCGTACGATTTGCCAGTGACGACAGCTCCATTCAAATAACCTGTGTTTTAATTGTGTCGCGTTGAATATTTCTACATTGGAAACTGTACGCAATCCTTTTGAAGAATGAACGCATTTTGTTACCCTGTGACTGTGTACTGTATAAGTTAAAATAATCCATAGAATGAAACATGAGGAAAAACATATAGATTTTTACTGCGAAATCAATTTTAAATCCATTAAGCTAATTTATGACAAGACAGACAATGTCAATCTAATACCCTCTCTGAAATACCCTTAAAGGGTAGGATTACTGAGCCTAACCACTACATCGTACACAAATTCACTTATCCGAACTTTAAACAGAGCATAGCCCTTACGCACTATGTTAGTGCTAAAAGTTGATGTTGACATTGATTTAAAGCTTTAAAAAAAACAATTTAAGGTACATTTTCGAATACTAATATTGTCTTCAAAACTTAACTTTTCGTACCACATACGTGGTTGTTTTACTAGACGACCAATATACTATCTGTTTTGTAAATGAACTTTAACCAGAGAATATTTGACCCCTCTCTTTGTAAGTGCTAAGAGTTTTTGTTGATATTGACTCTGTATGCTATAAAACAAACAATTTAACGTACATTTTCGAATACTAATATTGTTTTTATAAGGTCAGCTTTACAGCCACATACATAGCAAAACAAGACCAAAATAGTATCTGATTTTGTAAATGGACATTCATTTTTAGATGTTGTTTTTCATGAGATACAATACAATGATAAAAAAACAATCAACATGAAAAGATAAGAACTTGTTACAATAATAAGATTTAATTTGTTAAACGTGAAAAGGTATGCAATTAAATAGAAGCTTATTTATACAAAATAAATTATTTAACGCTTAAGTTTTGAGCAACTCTCCTCACAGAACTCATTATTTTGTTTGATGCTTCCCGCCAATCTTTCGGTGGAAATAATCAACAGTTTACTTCGAGGCTTGTGCTCTTGACACTAAATAATGATCTTATTATTTCTGCGTTCAGATTCCGAACAAAGTTTTGGAATGAGTTGTAATCTTTTACCGCGGTAATATCAGTTACCTGGAGTTTTTTATCCTAAAACATTTATTAGAGTAATCTTTAAGATTAACACGTTAATTGCCAGAACCATATCATCCGATTGTGTGTTAAATTTAGGGGCATCCTGATATAGTGCGCCTAAAAAGGAAAAGCTATTAAAAATGTAATTTGATAGGTACTAGATATTAAAGCGGTGAAAGGCGGCTGAAGATTCGACTTCTTACTCGAGAGGTCCGTGTTTGAATTCTTGACTTTATTTAAAGTTAAATTCATTTTATAAAATTAAATATCACCTGCTGTAAGGGTGAAGGAAAACAGTAAGGAAACCTACATGTCTAACAGTTCGCCATAGTGTTTTCAGGCATGTGAAGTCATTAACACGCATTAGGTCCGCGTGGTGGACTAAGATCTACATTCTTAGCGTTGTGAGAAGAGACCCGATCCTGCATTGGGTCATTATTGGGTTAAAAACCACAACTGGATACATTGGTTTTTATTTAAAATACAGTCCACACACAACATTTGTCAGTAACCCATTAATGACCCACTACAAGGTCGGGTCTCTTTCTCGTAATGAGAGGGATGTAGGCCTTAGTCCACCACGCTGGCCCACTGCGGGTTGGTAGATTTCAAATGCCTTTGAGAACATTTTTTTTTGTGAACTCTCAGGCATGCAGGTTTCCTCACGATGTTTTCCTTCACCGTAACAGCAGATGATATTTAATTTTTATAAAGCGCACATAACTTTTTCACAAAGTCATTGGTGCGTGCCACTGGGATTCGAACCCGGACCCCTCGATTCGAGGTCGAATTCTAAGCCACTGGGCTATCACCGCTCAAACAACATTAATAACACTAATCCTTATTATAATTCATATTGTAATCGCTCAGACAAACTGTTAGACGGTGAATAATAGAATGTACATCGAGTGTACATTGGGTATCCCGAAATCTTCGCCCCAATCCAAGCCACTAGCTGGCGTTAGGGCCGAACTTTTGCTGTTTGCTAACCTCAGACAACACGCCCGTAGTTAAGATACTTGTCGCACCAAGACTGTGAAACCAATAGGGTATTTCGCACCATGCAAGGAAAAATCTAAAATTATGTTATATTGATAGATTTTGTTAAAAGCAAGTTAAAATGGTGATTTCTGTTCTAAAAAATGTAGTATATATTTATCATTTCAATTTTAAAATTCAGGCTTTTTAATCTGTTTTTCAAATGTCAAAAACGCTATACGCCATGTAAGCTATCGGCGTGACGTCATTAGCAGTGTAAATAAACAATGGAGTATAACTTTCTTCCTTTACTGACATGTATTGTTTACACTGCGAGTGACGTCACAAGCATGGCGGCAGCGCCGAGACGGCCGAGACCGTGTTTTCGCGGGGATTTTTGAAATTTAAATTGATATGTCTTTTTTACATAATATTTGTTTGCAAAAAAATCCAATTTTTTATGGGTTTTTATGACTTACGAATTCATAATTATAAAAAGCTTTTTGACATAGGCCGTAATACCCTATTGTGAAATAAAAAGTCAAAAATATGCATAATTATAGAGATTTTTTAGTGTCAATGAGTGAGGTCGTTTGTACAATGCTAGTCATGATAGCTAAGATAATCTTTAAAGAAGTAGATAGGTAGGTATATCCAGCAATTACACTTGCTCAACCAAAACTCAAGGCATTTTTATCAAAAGTCCAACCAAACAGACAAATGGGCTACCTAGCTACTAATGGTAAGTGCTCACCGTAAGCTACTGACACGAGCAACACTAGAGGAGGCACCAGTGCATTAATTGCCATTGAACGAGAGCTATTTTGACATAATTTTTTTTGAGGAACATGTAGAAATTGCTACCCTCATAACGAGAAGTATCTCCCAATTTCGACATAATTGGTTGTTTAAACATAATCAGTTGTTTCATTTTCGATTAATGGACCTACTAAAAATCGCAAAATAGCTCCTAGTTTTTCTCTGGTAGTAAGACAAGTGTCTTTTTACAGCAAATTTAACAATACCAAGAGGCCCGATGATATTATAACGATATGAGGGTTCTCAGTGTTAATTATTTACGTGCTGGGTCACACAGTATTACCTAAATTGGGATTGTTAGCCATGTAAATTACGAAGTGGCCAAAGTTTTAAACCAACGTCATAAGTTTAAGTTAAATATCATGAGTTGGTAAGATGATCTTAGTAGGTACTTCATACGTAAATAATTTTACACGTATAATGAGAAATTTAAACATATTTGGTTGTGTGGAATGAACCATAATAATTTAATTAATAATATTAGAATAATAATTTAGATACTGGTTTTTTACACTCATGATATCAAGATTTTGCTTTATGAATGCCACGTTATGAATATTGTTATGAATGATACGGATATATAAATCGAAAGCACAAGTCATTTGAGACAAGTGTATATAAGAATATTATTATCAACCTTACGTCTCTACTATTTAAACAGTTCGAGTGAACGAAATTTAGTTGCCATTGGTGCTTATTGTCTGAGAAAAAATTTAAAAGCTTTTCGCTTGATGTCGGTGACAACGACTTAGAAAGATTCCACTACATTAACAAACGCATATATGTCAAGCTAACTTAGGCGCGTAAAATAGATTGGTTAACCGTACCTAGACTTATCTAGACTCATTCAGACTAAATGCCTCTTTGCGACAGAACCATAAAGATTAGGGGCGTACAAATGGATACACATTGCATAATTTATTTTGTTTCTAGTGAGTTTTATTTTTTTTACTGCAACCATTGAGAGCATTGCACTAAGGTGAGACTAGATTTTAACTTAAATCCGCTAATTGGATTCATAAAGCCATAATTATTTCGTGTGCACTCGTTAATTCTACATCGCTACTTTCTAAGAACAAAATGAAAGATTTAAAATTCATGTTTAGGTATTTCATTCTTGACTAGTAGAAACTTTTTGAATCTCTTTTGGAATTAACCGTCTTCTCAAGAAATATTGCCAAGAAATAAAATCATCAATAGACAAATAAAATCGTTGCAAATAAGAATAGAAAAACACAAAGGTTCGAGCGAACCACAGTTCAGAATTATTGGAGCCAAAAATAACGAAAGAATAGTCTGGGTAAGTCTGAAACAATATTATTACGTCGGATTTGTGCGGTATTACTTAATGCCGCCTCACTAGGTATTAGCTTTCGTGGTCTTCCAAAATGCATTTTCTTTTAGTGAAATTTTATTTGTGAAATCAAAAGGAAAGTTAAACACTTTGATGATTTTTCTATATGGAGCATTTTATAAAATGTATCTACTATAAGTTTTACGCATTAGCTTGATAGATAGCGAAATTAAAGATGGTTTGAGTTAGCGCTGTCCGTTTTTATAAGTATTCGGGATTTCACTTCCTATAGTCATTGTTGTCTTTTTAAAACAATCTTTCGATGCAGTCTGTGTTGTATTCTAAAATAAAATTATTAAATATTCGGTATTATTTCACTAAACCCATTCCCGATTTTATAGCACATTCTTATAATATTATCCGATAAATCAGTATTAGGGATATATTTTAAATAGTCCAGTCTTAAGTTAGACCGGTAATAAAAGAGTAAATTCGGTCGTTAAAATTCAACTTTCGAAGACTATCAAGACTTTACGAGCTAATAAATTGAAAAACGTAAGACTCGTCTGCTTTAAATTCAGTACTTATGAGATAATACGTGTTGAAAATACGCTTGAAAATTTTCAGAGAGCGTATTTCAAAATTTCCAAGGCAGTGGTTACGATGGACGTCGATACTTGCGTTTATGGAGCTTACGAGCGCACCTACAGTTTCGCTTGTGTTAATGTACATTTTTAATCGCGTAAAACTCCTGTTTTCTCGAGAATATATCTTTGTTTAAATTGTACTAGGGAGTCTGTTGGTTTGTATTACTTTTTAATCGGATTAACATTTTAACACAAAATAAATATTCTGATATGAAACTGTAAACCAACTTATTGGCATTTGGGTGTAGGTAGTTGTCCTTATATCAACTATAGCCGTCCCACCATCTTGTCATAATGTCGCGTTGTTTTTCGTAAACACATTAGTTACGTAAGTTGGGTTTAAAAAAAGAAAAACAACAGTGATTTTTCGCATTATGAATAAACATTAGTATGTCGTTTACTCTGCTTCGTCGATTAAATTTTTATACCAACATTGTTCTGTACGTATATCCAACGCTTAAAAGATAAAGAGATGAAGATTTGGATGGCTAGTGAAGAATGGCCCGCGTGACGTGTCACGAACTTCGAGAATGTTCCGTGTTCCCGTCGCGGACTTCATTTCATAACACATTACTCCCGCGCCGCCAGGTGAAGCTCCTTTATGTCTCTCCCAGGAACCATTTGTCTCTAATATACCTAGCCATAAAATATAACAAGCATCAGACTTGCCTAGCAATGGCTTATCGAGTTACCCGTGTAATTAAACTGTTGTCACTTTGATACAAATAGGTCTGCTCGCGTAATCAAAATATTGGGTTGCCCTTAATCGAGGAAAGATGGGTATCTTTAGTGAAATTTAGTTGATTGATTAATATTAATTTTCTGTTTCACGAAATAACATTCGGTCCTGTATATTAATTTAACGAGTGATTAAAATTTGAAAAGTGGATATTACCGTCTCTTTTGGTTGACCGCTTAGCCACTTTTCCAAACATACGAGTAGGTACATATTGGTACTCGCTGTTTTCTTCGTACTTCAAGCACTTAATAAAATAAAATCGTTGCAGTTTTTAAGCACTTACGGCATCTTCTTTACTTTGGATTTTGGAGATAAAACAAATGTATATCTAGTAAGTAAAAATCAGACTTAAAATAACTTTGATGTACCATAAATCTGATTTAATTTTTATATCACCACAGACTGTTTTCTCCACCAATTGCGTCACCGCATGTTTTTTTCAAAGAGCGTCCCAATTTGAACGAACGGATTATTACATCTCGGTATTCACGTACCACATAAATAATTTTCATACAACGAGCGAGTGTGAGCGTGTCAGCTTTAATTCCCGTTTTCATCTCCTCAAAAGGTTTTGTCAAGAGAAATGGGAAATGTTTTTTTCAAAACAATGACTGGAAGCCAGGTAATAAGCCGGAGTGGCTGCGCGGCTGAAATTAAATATGAATGGTGGCGTGTAACTGCGTTTTTCCTAGCTGAAATGGTGGTTATAATCCCCCCGTCTCATTCCCTTTCGACTCACGTTGTTTTTATCGGGATTATACTACGTCGTCACAAGCTCACTACTGCAGGACAACTGTGTATGAGTAGTTATTAACTTTGGTTGTTTGGTTGTTTTGCCGATTTTATCCAAGTAACAGAATATTGTTAGGCAACTAAATCGAGTTAATATACGCAATCACATACTTGATTCTTTTTCCATTTCTTAAATCTTTAAACGCACAGTAAACGGACTTAAATAAGAAAAAACTAATCATTATATAAATATTTTTATGGAATCCTTTATCCCAATGTAACCTATTGTAATTGTAAATATATTGTAATTTTTTTTTTGTGTAATGCTGAGATCAAAAATTAAATTACTTCGTGGAAGTATCTCGAAGATACCTAAGTAGGTACTAACTTAATTCAAAGTATGGCAATCCTAAGCAATAGCTATTTAAAGATATTCCCACTATTCGGTCAAAGATTGAACGGTTGCAACGGTTGAAATAGATAGCATACATTTATTTGGTCAAAAACATAACAATAAAAGAAATTTGTATCGCTCAAAGCCTAGTGTCGTTTCAGCCTGTGAGCCAGGTTACTGTTAACTGAAACCGAAACATGGGATTGGAAGTTGATGTGGAATTGAGATTTTTATTCCATTCAAAATTTTGCACAAAGGGTAACGTTGTACTAGACAAAAAGCTTTGGTTTTGATATTTGAATACTCATGAAATGGAGTGTGAAATTTGTTATTTTATTTTTAATCAAAGCTAGCACATTAAATGCGACAATCAATGAGACTTGAATAACTCTAGTACTATTTGCGTATTCTTACTTCTCTTATTCGTTTTCATTAAGCCTTTTAGAAATACGAACCTGTGTAGTAGTGTTATAGAGCGTTTGATTAGTCAAAGCGCATTCCTGATTGCGTTTCAAAGTTAGTTTGAACAAAGCAACGCTACCAGCATTAACAGCGCTTAACCAGAGATCGTTTGGCTTTACGGTTCACTGAATATCGACGAATTAAATTTTTAGCAAAAAATCTTAAAGCCTAATTATTGTGAGGGTTTTATACAAACAGTTAGAGACGATGGAGATTTTACAGACCAGCTATTTTTCTTAAAATTCTATGAGGTTTAAAATTTTATTATTTTATATTAAGCGTAGATATAATGCGTTTTAATTAGTATTACGAGAATAATCAAACTAATTACTGTAATAATCTGTTTTAGATTTTTCGATCCAAATTTTCACTAGGGAATAAAAGTGCGGAGAATCTCCGTTCATAAATTTAATTCGCCACACAAATTTATTAATTTAATTATGTACCAATCCCAGAGGACGTAGCATGACACGAAAAACGAACCATTATAATTCTACATTTTTCGACATAGGGATTCGGAAAGCATTAGCATATTTGGTTCATACTCGAATATAACAAAGCAATTTTTCACTCGTTCCTAAAAAAAATTAGAAGGCTACAAAATAGACGACGATAAACTTTTGTTCTAGACCAAGACCAAGTATAATATCAATACAATGAAAAATCAGAAATAAAGGTATTATGGTTAAAAAGCCCTATAAAATTCCCCATCGAGCCTGATTTCTATCAAAAGATAAGGGTCGATAAGACCACCTGTAGTACGTTGATCGTTGTTTTCCACCGCCGTGGAGGGTTAAAGTCCGCAATAACCCGTCCCCTCATACATTATTCACGGCTTATCATGAGGTATTCATCTATTATCTTCTTTTAAATAATATTTATTAAACGACCTCAAAAGTTTATAAGGAGGTACATATAAGAAGAGATCTAATCTTGTATCCGAAACTAAGAAATCCATAGAACGAAGTTAACCGATATACCCCTCAAATATTGCATAATGTGGCTATGGGCTGGCCACATCGTTTGAAGGACCGACTACCAATGGGGAAGAAAAATCCTCGAAGCGCGACCGCAGAGGAGCACAGGCCATCCTCCGACCAGGTGAACTGAAAACCTGAAGAATAACAAACACAAACCTTGATTTGTTATACACTGTGTCATACTTATTAACTTCTGAAGCTCTAAGTAGGTGCTTGTTTACTTTGCAAATAATAACTTTTGTTATTATATGCGATCATTAATCATTTCCAAAACATCTGTAGGTAAGTACAATGTTTCTTTTACGTAAGGCACCAATAAAGCGATACACGACTACTTACTCCATTCTCAAGCAAAGTCGTCACGAAGCTTTTAGGTTAATGGCCTCAAGCGTCAAACTGTGGTTATTGACACGAGAACTAGTTCTGCTAGTAAACTACGTATAGCTGTTTCGAGGGTAGCGATTTGGACTTAACACCACAAGCTACTATAGCTGGTAGAGCCTTGTATGGCAGGATTGGCATGAAGGAGCCAGGTTTCGAGATAATCCAAGCGGCTCTTTCGAAATCCTGGCTCATTCATGCCAATTTTCCCCTGCGTTATGGGAGGTGCTCTACCACCGTCCCTGTTCCTAGGAAAGCGATTTGGACTTAACACTAGGTAGGTACTCTACATTACTCCCATAGCCCGCTGTGAAACAGCATAGGTTTTCATGTCTTATCTATCGTTTGGTAAGGCATCACTGCAGAAGGTACGTTGATAGTGAATTTGATGAATTAAAATTACATTACTGAATTACGATAGTGAGCTGAGTCTAAGGGAGTCTAAGTCTAATTACTAGATTTATGTTTCTACAACTATGAGTTTTATTATTGATGTAGATATTATTATTAAATACGTATTGAGGTGTGATTAAAGACATTAATCGTCTGGTTAACGTTATTAAAACAAATCCCTTGTCTTAATAACGTTTAACAAAATTTCAAGTAGTTTTTTGTAAAAGAAAAACATCGCGAGGAAACCTGCACGCCTGAAAGTTCTTATTTGGCTGGTGAACTAAGACTTTTAGGCTTCTCACTGTGAGACTCGACCCTGTAGTCGATGGCTGGTTGCCGACATTAAAAAGCTGTTTGCCAAAACAAAAAGGACACGTGGCAAATAAAAGCCTATGCGTACAATGTCGGCGACACGAAAGTATGAAGTACAAACCTGATTACATTTTAAATGAACCCAACCCGATGGGAACAGATGGAATGTCAGATATAACGAACTCATTACCCAAGTTGGGAGCATTTCACTAAGAGATTATTGTTTTATACGGTACTTCGTTGGGAGGATTGCGTTGTCTAATTATGACTTCTTTTCCCTTTTAAATTTAAGGCTATTCTAGGAAAACGATAAGAAACGCACAAATTATTAGATGATATATTATGTTCAGCAAAATTGTTGTAGTTACTACATAACATATTCATGATTTTGATTTTAAATTTTTATGGCCATTTATCTAAGGGCTTCAGAGACCACCACCAAACTTCAGAGACTTACGACAAGATTTGTTGATTTTTATAGTTCGGGAAATAATCTCATTATTGGGCACTGGTTTCCTTTACAACGGACCTGGAGCAAAGTTAACCACGCTATGGCAATGCAGGTGGCAAAATGGGTAAGGGACCTATCCGTGTCAAATGTATGTAACTCCTAGGTGTCAACGTTAAACGACTGTTGTCTTATTATGTTACAGTTAACAATCGAGACCAGAAGACCCAACAAGAAATGGGAAAAATTGGCTTCTTTCGTTCCATCGAAAAAGAGGTTCAAACTGTCAAAAAGTTTTAGTACTCTTACTAAATACATTATCCCGGAGAAGATCTAAATTTAAATTTCTGGGTTTGTTTATATACTTTAAATCCTTGTCACGCCGTTCGTCCATCCCTAGACTAGTTCTCAATTCTCATTAATATTCAATTTGGACATCGGCGTTTATGTTCCTACTTAATATGGACTATTGCTGACTTAGACTACAAACTCTGTTCTATTTTAGGATTTAACAGAGAAAACTCAATGATAGCTGGATACTTTATATTCAATAGAATAACTACCAATTATTGTGTAATCTAGTTGACAGCGACGTAAATATCGATTTTCCTAATACCTACACGAAAAGTTAAAAATATTTTAACTTGAATTGTAAAAGACACAAAAAATAAGTAAGAATCGAAAAAGATATAATTTCCTTAATGGCATAATACTTTAAAATACAAACTTAAATAAAGCATTAAAACGCTTTACGGAACCTTTTGGTAAATCATGTGTTATCTCT